>CM054059.1:325346535-325946535 GCA_028641055.1 Alopecurus myosuroides
GTTGGGTCTGAAGGTGAAAGTGCACAAGCTCTGAGAGCCAACAAACTAAGATCTTAGCCGTGTCCCCGGTTATGGACAACTATGAGCAGCTGGACAAGGATGGACGGAAGAATCACATCACCATTTTCAATAATTAAAATTTTGACCAAGTGAACAGTATTTGTGGTGCTTGGATTTCAGTCCAATGATGCCACCCCTTGAAAAGAAAAGTTGTTTTACAAAAGAGATAGGAGAAAACTTGCTTTATGCAAACTTAGCCAGAAACTCCACTCAGCCAAATAAGCATGTAGTATTAGTGTTGCCATTTATATCCACCATAGTGTTACTTGCCAATACATTAAATTGTATTGACTCCCTTGTGGCTTCATATTCCATATTGCAAATGTTTCTGAAGATGAGTGAGGAATTCGTTTAGGATCTCGAGACTATCGCCAACATGTTTTGCATGTGGCACATGAAGAAGATGGGCTCAATGTTGTACTATGTTTTCCGCTGTATTTCTTTGTTTTTTGCTAGTCTTCTAAGACTATGCAAGTTGTAATACTATTTTGTAAAGACTAGATCATGTGATGTAATAGAATTTGATGCATTTGCATGATATTTCATTTTGTACTGTGGTGCTAGCAAATGATCCAGGGACTAGCACACTAACATAGATGTTCTTACATTATTTAAATGTGGGAACGCTACAGAATGGTATCAGAGCATTGTGTTGCCTGTAGAATTCGAGACCCTAAGTTTGGAGAAGACCCTAGGATAGAAAATTTCCTATGTTCAAAATTTCTAGAAACAAAACAACCATCTTAATTCTTCTCATATCATCTCATCTATTATTCACCTTCAAAATTTTCTAGATGACCTACCTCTTCAATACCATCAAGACAAGAATGTTGATGATCATACCAAGAAGTGCAAGAAGTATTTTCACCACATGAAGACCTACACTCAAGACAATTGAAGAAAACTTGGAGATACACCAATACTTCACAAAAATCAAGAATACCCCAAGACATTGAGAGAAGATTTTTGAAGAAACTCAAAAAGATATAGATGGGACCACCACTCTAGTTACTTTGTTAGAACAACGTTAACGTATTAGTGCATTAATCATACATTTGAGTGTGGTATGACAGTACTAGATGTTTTCCTAAAACTATGTTGTTTGGTGTGATGAATGTGTTGCTATATGTTTGTTATGTGTTGTTTGTAAGATGAGTTTCCTTGATCTGCTATGTTTGGATAAGAACCTTCCTTAGCTATCCTTCTAAATCTCTACTCATCCCTACTAGACCAAACCCAACACCATACTCATTCGCCAACCATAGTGAGAACCATTTGGAATCATACAACCTTTACCCTATTGATACACAAGCCATCCCATTTGAGGAATGCTAGTGTCAAATTTCTTTCTTCTGTGTGAAGGAACAATCACATCCATGATCAATGCCAACTGCCTAATAAGGATTATCAAGCCAATCAACAAGTGAAGAAAGACAAGTGAACCCCAAGTTGCATGAGCTATGAAGATTTCAGAGCCAACTACACCAAGAGAAGAAATAATGAAGAAACACAACTACCAAGTTTGTGTTACATGAGAGTTTTACGCAACCCACTAGTTGAGAAATGATAGTTAGCTCAAATTTGTCTTACAGATTGGAAACTTTCTGTTAGACAAGTGAGGTGACCTAATGTTATTAACAAGATTCATCGATCCAAGTACAAGGTAATGATTGAGTGCAACATGGATTGGCCCCCATGGTAACTACTCACATTAATTACTTTTGCTATGAGAAATGTTAAATCTGAGTGACATACCTATTAGAGAGACGACGATGTTAAACCTGAACCATAGAATGGTAGAATACAATAGTGACCCTATGTTAGTGTTGCTGAAAACGTACTATTTTTGGTGAGGATCAAGCCAACCTTGGAGGTATCAAACAAATGGAAGATTTTGCCTGCCGTGAGAGTTTCTTTAGAAATAGCATGGTGTTTACCTTCAAGGATGACAACAACAAGATGGAAGATTGCAAAGGATATCAAAAGACCAAGTTGAGACTGAACCAAAGGCTTTTGATTGACCCAAAGAGTGACCCCTCAGTGTCAAAGGTAGTTCAGCATACCTATGTTGGTCTACAGCTCTACCGCGAAGGAAAGTTCTACTCAAGCCAATCTCAAATCAATCTACACTCCAATCTACTGAAAATAGACTACCCACAAAAGCTTCTTTTAAGGGTGGTAGCCCACCCAGTTGTTTTGGAATCCAGTTACCCAAATCTTTCTTTCTAGCCTCCCCAAATCTCGGGACGAGATTTCTTTTAAAGGTGGTAGTCTGTAACATCCCTGATTTTTGGAAAACTCAAAAATCACAAAAAATTGAAACTTATGTTTTCATGTCAATACAAGTCACCAAAAACAAATAAAACTCAACACAAATGAAATATTAGGTCCTATACCAAGTATATTGGATTTGGAAGTCCAGTTATGCCCTTGTTCCTTAAACCCTAAAACCTTATTCAAAAATAAGTTTCTTTATATAAAGGGAATATGTTTTTATTAACAAACCTTTACCCAAAATATTTACAACTCTAATATTAAATTTGAAGATATTTTATGGCAACAAAAATCAAAGATTTATAATCCTTAATGAAGTTCTAAGCCTCAAAAGTATTTGATGAGAATAAAATTTGCTAATAATAACTTTTAGTTGTTATTCCAAGTTTTAAACATGAAGGTGTGAAAATAAAATGCATTGTTTTGAAAATAAACATAAAAGAGGGTTTTGAAAACAATGTTATGACTTGTGGTTTTATTCTAAATTTTATTGATCAACAATATTAATTATTTGATATGAACTAATTAAATAGCATTAAGTTACTATTAGTAAATCCTTCATATCCTAAAATTATACAATGTGAAAAAGGTTTAAAAATGGCTTTCCAAAAATAATATATGACATGTAAAATGTCTCTGAAATTTTATTTAGATAATAACATCAATTTATTATTTTTAAATTTTAAAATGGCCTTAAAGTATTATTAGTGTTTTATTTATTTACAAAATATAAAATTGTGAAAACAAGATTAAATGACTTTCAAAAAAAATGTTTTCAACATTTATAATACCACTAAATTTTAATTGACCAATAACTATGTTTTTATAAATTTTTAGATTAAAAATCACATTAAGTGACTATTAAAGAATTAATCAAATTTCCAAAAATTCAAAAATAAAATATGTTGAATTGTTTTCAAAAATGGTACTGTTGGAAAGTATTTGAAGTTTCAAGATTTTAGAAATTTGTTTCATGTCATTTAGATAATTAAAACAGAAGTTATAATCAAATCTTTTAAACAGAAATTAAAAAGAAAAATTTCGATGACGTCAACAGTGACGTCATCGTCTTCTTCCTCTGTTTGGAAACCACGTTGGTTTCGGCCGAATTCTTCGCCCGGCGATTCCGCGCCATTAAGGCCCTGATTTCCTCCCTTCTCCATGCCCATAAGTAGCCACGGGCTCCCTCTGCATTTCCCCTATCAGCCCTCGCGTAATCGTGCCCCCAATCCATCGGAATCTGTCGCCGGAGTCAGCCGTATCCGCCGCCTTCGATCTCGAGTTCCGGCAAGGTGAGCCAGTCTCTGTGGCCGAGGCCCCCACCGTTCGTTTCCTCTGGTCCTCGCGCCCGTCCTAAACCCCCCTTGCTTTTTCTCTGCAGAAACAATACACACGAAGCTCACCGGAGTGCCCGTCGTCCCCATCCGCTTGTCATCGTGATCAGAGAGCCCCAGAGACCCCGTGGTCATCACCAACGAGCCCGCCGTGCTCCGCTAAGCCTCGTGGTGTTCTCCGTTGAGCCCTTGGACAACTGGAGCGCCGCCACCGTCAACCTCGCGTGAGCAGCGCCACCGCAACCTCCATCTCCGGCGAGATCCCTCCGGTGAGATCCCTCTCCCTCTTTGTGTCGTTAGATCTAGATCTAGTAGCCTAGATTAGATCATTTATGCGAAGGGGTACGTCGCCGTTAGATCCAGATCCAGCGGCCCTCATTGACTCACTTATCCACGTCATCGCACCGTCAGCAGCCACATCGGATCCCAGTCAGCACAAGCGCCCAATCAGATCCAGCCACGTAGCCAGCCCTTTAATTCGAATTTTTCTCCCGGTAGAATTTTTGGCAGATTTGCAGAGTAGCCCCTACAACTTCAAATTATCATATCTTTTCAACCACTTAGCCAAATTTAGCAATCTTGGACTTTATGAAAAGCCCTTGACATCTAGAAACTTTTGGCACTGGCCAAATTAAATTTGAAAAACTTAAATTTGTTCAAATTCAAATATGCTTATTTTATGAAATTTGGCATAATTCAAATTCTACAAATCCAAAAAATTGTAAATAAAATATATTTGGAAACCTTAGGATGTGTACTTTCATATCCTCTGTCCCAAAATAAAAATTGAACAGATTAAAATTGATTTTAGAATTATATGGCCATTTGAGCAAATTTGACTTAGTTTAAATTCTATAAATAATTTTAATATGTTTTCTTAAACAATGTTGCTCCATATGGCAACCTTAATCCATAGAAACCAGTGCCATAGAATTTTGGACACATATGAGCCATACCCATGTATTTTAGGCCAAGTTATCACACACATGTTTCACGCCATATTAAAAATGACTTAGGATCCACAGCAATCTGAAGCATACTCCATCAAGTTCAAGTACATGAAGAAATGAAGAAGAAGACTCACCTCTCCATTCTATCCTCTTGTCTCATTTCTCCTCTATTTTGAGTTAGTGATATTTTCACATTTGTTAAATAAAACACTTAGTTGTGACCACACCACTTGGGAAGCAACTAGTGAGAAAACCATGAAGACTATCAAGACCAAGAGAAGCACCACACCAAGGAAGGAAACAACTTAGACAGCATGATGATGATCTTCAAGAAGGCAATCACATGAGTTCTAGAAGAAATCCATACAAGTTGAAGAATAACAAGTTTTTTTTTGTCCAACCATTGACCCAAATGGAAAACCCAAGACTTAGTAATATTTTCCCTTTGATGATGAAGTTAGTAGGCCTACCCTAACCATAATGGAAAATACTAACATAGTCACTCAAATATTTTTGAAGGTGAATATGACCAAGTGTTTGCATGTATTACTTTAGTTGAAAAAGTAATATGTTTATTCTTAGTGAACTCTTGGAACTTCCTCGACAAGTATGGTTATAATAAAGTTAGATCACATCAAACTCAACCTAGTCCTTCCCAAGTAAACCATTGGAATTTCCTTAACAAGTATTGAACTCAAATCTTGACCTTGCCCTAGCCAACTTGGTACAACCCCTTTGTTATGATTATTTGCTATGTTTGTTTTCTTCACATATGTGTTTGATTGCTAGGATGCTTGTTTATTTTTGTTATTGTGTTTTCAATCAATAGATTGTACGGAGAGCAACGATCTTTTGTGAAGATTGTGAATTCTTCACCAACTTCAACAAGGCAAGTAACACATCATCAACTACCCATTATTTTCTATATGCATTAGTTGATTTTTGAGTAGTATGCATTGATAGGAAATTTTACTAAGTTATATTATACTATGCTATTATCCTAGTAGTGTGTAGCCATCTCTTTTATCCTTGTTATTTATAGCCTTAGAACTTGATAGATGCTATGCAATGAGACAAATGATTTTTACTTGATGTTGTGGAAAAATTCTAAGTAACAACTTCAATGAACCACCTGGGTGGATTTGGTTGTTTGGTTGATGAGAGTTGAGTGTCTCCCCGAGGGGTGTTCACTTGAGGAATGCCACCCAGGAATAAAGTGATTTTGATGTTCCCCAGGTTTAGATTGCTTCCAGTGCAACCTTTTGTCATATGGGCTCTGTCTTGATCAACTAAGTTGTGAGGGTTCAGCCCGGGCTTGACAAGCAGATGTAGCATAATTATAGGTGCAACGGGTCTTGCCATTGGGTTGGATTCTTGCTTATGAAAGATCTCGTCTCGATTCTTCTCCTTTCCTTAATGCACTCAGGGTGTATAGGATATTTGGGTTGAGTTGGGTCTGAAGGTGAAAGTGCACAAGCTCTGAGAGTCAACAAACTAAGATCTTAGCCGTGTCCCCGGTTATGGACAACTATGAGTAGCTGGACAAGGATGGACGGAAGAATCACATCACCATTTTCAATAATTAAAATTTTGACCAAGTGAACAGTATTTGTGGTGCTTGGTGCCACCCCTTGAAAAGAAAAGTTGTTTTACAAAAGAGATAGGAGAAAACTTGCTTTATGCAAACTTAGCCGGAAACTCCACTCAGCCAAATAAGCATGTAGTATTAGTGTTGCCATTTATATCCACCATAGTGTTACTTGCCAATACATTAAATTGTATTGACTCCCTTGTGGCTGCATATTCCATATTGCAGATGTTTCTGAAGACGAGTGAGGAATTCGTTTAGGATCTCGAGACTATCGCCAACATGTTTTGCATGTGGCACATGAAGAAGATGGGCTCAATGTTGTACTCTGTTTTCCGCTGTATTTCTTTGTTTTTTGCTAGTCTTCTAAGACTATGCAAGTTGTAATACTATTTTGTAAAGACTGGATCATGCGATGTAATAGAATTTGATGCATTTGCATGATATTTCATTTTTTACTGTGGTGCTAGCAAATGATCCAGGGACAAGCACACTAACACAGATGTTCTTACATTATTTAAATGTGGGAACGCTACAATTCGTCGGGTGAGCGTAAAATGTCGTTTACTCCTCAAGTTATGGCTGATGTCCGCCAAGCCCCGCAGAAGAGCCAGCTCTCTATAGCCTCTTCATCTGGTGCGCCTCAATCTGTCACTCCTTCTGTTTCTGCTCCACCTTGCCCCTTATATGAACCGGAGAACATTACTGATGCTCTGGCTCAGCTGGAGTGGAAGTACATTCCCGCCGATGAGGTTGAAGGAACAGAGACCATCCAAGCGACGGATGAGCCGGAGACTCGAGACCCGGAGCCTGAAGACCCGGCGACTCAAGACGCGGCCCAGCAGAAAGGAAAATCTGCTGTGGAGTAATCATTTGATTTTCTGCAAAAACAATAATTTGACCCTGATGGGTCTCTAATAGGCTAGATGAACTGCTTTATTTCTATTCCTATTTTTTTGAAAGTGCGCGTGTGCACTTATTCTACAATTTGGTGTGTAATAACTCGGTTTCCCTTTGAGGTTATGCAAAGTGTTTTCGGTCTTACTTCATTTTTGCAACATCTTCTATTTGAATGTGAAACTTTTCTTGACTTGATTTTTCTTTGCTTTCTAGCGCAACCGGTTTTTCGCATGACTTATTCTAGTGTGTACAGCTCTGGTGAGTTCAGGGTCATAGTAACCCGGTTTTGTCGGGTTATAACATGATTGACTCAACCAGGTTTAAACATCTAGGTCATGGAAGTGCGTGTAACCACTGACTGGCAGGCAAGTATAACCAATATATTTTGGCTTATGCCAGATTCTTGAGATATAGACTGTGCTCTAGCATCAGCCCCCCAGTAATCATATAGAAAAAATGTTTTGATTTTCTGTCATAATGATATGAAAACAAATCCCAATAACTCAGATGTTGTTAACTCTGCTTCTCATTGCCAAAATAACATAGTGATTACAATGATCCTATGTATAATATGGCCTCAGCTGGGCTATGTTCCATGGTCTTCCAGTTTCTTCCTCAGATGTTCGTGATTTATCAGCATCACACATATCAATGAGGTAATAGGATCCATTATGTAGTTTTTTACTTACCACAAATGGTCCTTCCCATGGAGGACTTAGCTTGTGCATCCCGTCCTTTTTCTGAATTAGACGTAAAACCAGGTCCCCTTCCTGGAAACTTCGAGTCTTAACCCTGCGGCTATGATAGCGATGCAGGTCCTGCTGATATATAGCTGAACTGGATGCTGCGAGATCACGTGCTTCCTCTAAATCATCTAGCGAGTCTTGACGAGCTATCTCATTCTGGGTTTCGACATAAGCAGTCACTCGTTGTGAATCGTGACAAATGTCACTTGGCAAAACTGCTTCAGCTCCATAAACCAGAAAGAAAGGTCAATAATCTGTTGACCTATTTGGGGTAGTTCTTACACTCCATAGAACAGCAGGCAACTCTTCGACCCAACAGCTAGCAGTTTTCTCCAATGGAACCTGAAGTCTAGGTTTGATACCTTTAAGTAATTCCTGGTTAGCCCGCTCTGCTTGTCCGTTAGACTGTGGATGGGCCACGGAAGCAAGGTCTAGCCGTATATGGTTCTGTTCACAAAACTTCTGTATTGCTCCTTCTGACAAATTTGTCCCATTATCCGTAATAATGCTATGTGGGTAGCCAAATCTGAAAATCAGCTTTTTTAAGAACTTGACTGTTGTAACCGCGTCGCATTTACTGATTGGTTCTTCTTCTACCCACTTTGTAAACTTGTCAACTGCCACCAGTAGATGAGTCTTTTTATCAGTTGACCTTTTGAAAGGTCCTACCATGTCAAGTCCCCAAATTGCAAAAGGCCAGGTTATGGGAATCATACGTAAATCCTGAGTTGGCACGTGATCCTGCCTTGCATATCTTTGACATTCTTCACACATTTTAACTATATGTTCTGCATCAGCATTTGCGGTTAACCAGAAAAATCCATGTCCGAAAGCTTTACTGACCAAAGATCTAGAACTTGCATGGTGGCCGCAATCTCCTGAATGGATTTCTCTTACCCTCTGTTTGGATGCAGGAAAAATTGCTTGGAATTGAATTGGCCTGTGAATTCCAAATCCAAGATGGAAAGGAATTGAGCTGAAATTCCAATTCTGTTGTTTGGTTGTGCATAGAATTTACTGACGGAATCAAAGGGTATGACCCAATTCCAATTCCTGTTTGGATGTACACACCATGGAATTCGATGTTTTTTTGAATTTGGACGATATAAGCATGTGTACATGTATGAAAAAAATTAGTAAGTGTATATTTGAATGTTTATATAATATTTTGCACACATAAATAATATATAAAACATCGAATAAAGTCATAATAAAAACATAAGTAGGAATAACTATGGAAAACATGTTCGAGAAGCATAACACAAAATAATTATGTCTCTAGAAAATAGCAACAACACGACATGGATAATAGTTATGTCTCTAAGAAATAGCATAGGTGGATCGTTTATGTCTCGTACACATAGCATAAGAGGATAGTTGGCAAACATCAAAGTACATAGAAGTTCATACATCAACCAAACATGATAGCAACCATTACTCCAAGGTCAAGAGCCATGGCTTCCTCAGGTCTTCTGGGAGTGCCATGAGAGCTTCAAACATGCGCTCATCTTTAATCAACTTCCCATAAGCTCTTAGCATATCTTTACTCTCCAAACCCTGCACTTTCTAAAGTGCAGCAAGGATTTCAGCCGGAGGAGTAAACTTTGCCATCACAGTTGGCTCGGTTGTCTTCAAAACATCATCAAAAGACATCTGCATCTTTCCCATCATTGACATGATAGCATCTCCCGTGCGTTGCCTCTTTTGAGGCACCTCAGGAGTTCCTTCAACAGCGGGCATGTGTTCTACTTCTTGAACACACTCATTTCCCGTCCTAGCACCTACACCGGTTGCATGGTCTTTTGAATATATGGTATTGATAGACTCCCATTTGTGCACTACCTTGGTCCTATAGGCACATGCATCTTTCTTAGCCTACACAATAGAAACATGGTATTAGAGAGGATAGTGAGGTTGCAAAAAATAAGCACAAAAATAGGAACATAGAGTAAGGTTGAAAAAATACCTCCGCATATCGAGACCACACTTCATCACTTTCAACCGACACCATGCTCTTTTCCCAATCCCATCCAAAACCACTCTGAGCAAGCATCTTTGAAATGATCTCATATTGCTTGTCAAATGTTTTAATTCTTCCTGTTATGTTGTCCTTCGTGATGTCAATACCACATACATCCTTAACATTCTTAATGCAAGCATTGTACACATGTGGCTTCCAACCATTTTGAGCACGGTCACCAAGGTTGTGATGCTCAACAAGGACAGACAACAATGCACTGTCCATCTGAGGAGTCCATGTTAGGTAAACCCTAATCTTCTTTCCTCCTTGTTCAGCCATACTTCTACAAGTAGAACAAATATATGTGCATAAAAGTAAGGACAAAGTATCAACATGGAGTAAGGTAAAGCATAGATATTAGTTCACCATGTTCAAAATATCACAAAAGGCATCATCAACAAGCTAGCACAAAAGAAAACACCATCAGCTAGCTATCAACTCCATCACTACTTAGCTACTCGATCTCAAGTTCGCCATGCGCCACATAATAGAAGGATCGGGAAGCTTGATGAACTCCCCAGTTAGGGACAAGATGGCTGATAACACAGTAGAGAAGTGCCTACTGATAGTCTCCAAAGAACGTTGGTATGTGCCTCCCAACATACTCATTTTAAGTCCATGGCCAATAACTTGTAAGAACATAGCAACATTTTCTTCTACCGTCACAAACATGCTATCTTTAAGACCACACTTCTCACGCAACATACCACAAAGATCATGGAAGTTTCTTTTAGTTAATCGTAGCTTATCATAGCGAGTAGTCTCGGACCCCTCGTAAATTTGTTTCAACATATACTTCTGATATGCTTTTTTTCCTCCTCATCATCAAAGCATCCAAGGTTTCTCGGATCCCGATGAGAACTAAGATAAGCAAATGCTAGGCATGACACTTCAAAATACTTCTTTGCTAACAAGATTCTTTTTTTTCTATTCTCCTCGGTAATACAGGCAACCAACTCTTGATTAGACATGGAGGAAAAAAAGCTACAATGCACAAAACATATGCATAAACTGTTGGAACTAAATGTGTACAAATGACAAAATAATACAATACAAAGATGTGGTAGTCATAGATAATATACCTTGATGCCACGGAAATTCGATCGCCTAGATTCTCCTAGAAACCTACATAATTTAAATAAATCATATATTAGCAACACCCAACTTCTTCAAAAAGATATGTTAATTTGCTCCAGTCAACAAATATAACATCCTGAATGGTTTCGTATCAGTGCAGATAAATCGATGTTTCAGAGATAAATCGATGCTTCAGAGAGTACAAATTGATTACAAATACTCTAGTAACGTTAGTATGTTTCTCTATTTGTGTAGCTCTCAACTCGGGATAAATTGGACAATAAATAAGTCTTTTAGAAGCTCTTCACGATTTTTTTTTCAAGTTGTTAGATACTCGCACGCGCATCCTCTAGTACGATGGGTAAGTGATAAGAAATACAGTAGTACTCAACATACTTTTGTTTTAGCAGACTAGATGGATAAGGGACTCACACCTACATGGCCCAGGTTGGAAAGGCATGCAATGCGTAATGCATATAGCTTGATTTAGAAGCTCTTCTGTAATGCTCTTTGCCTTTATGTCTACCAAAATTTGAAGCTATCAACACCATCGATCTCTTGGTAAATTCGCCCCTGGCAGTACTTGATGCCCGTTGTTTTCCTACCAGCGTCACACCACAGTGACAAGAAACGGGAATCCTTCACCGTTCCTCTGTCACCGGCAAGAAACGGGAAACCTTCGCTGTTCCTGTGTCACCGGCAAGAAACACTGCTAGAACGCATCCCTGAAACCCACGCCTGGGCGCATCCCGGACGTCCGCGCCACGCCGTCCTTTCTCCGACCAGGCCATGGAACCGGCGCCTGGGTGCATCCCGGACGTCCGCGCCGCGCCGTCCTTTCTCCGACAAGGCCATGGAACCGGCGCCTGGGTACATCCCACGCATGCACGTCCGCGCATAGGCGCATCCCGGACGTCCGCACCTCGCCGACCTTGCTCCGACCAGCCCATCAAACCCACGCCTGGGCTTCCTGCACCGCCCCATGCCACGCGCACTCCATCTAGGGTTCGCGCTTCCCGGGCTACTCACACGCAGAGAGAGAGGAGGAAGGAGACGGACGGGAGGAGAGGAGGGAGGGGACGGACGGGAGGAGAGGAGGCAGCTAGACGAAGAGGACACTCACCGGTGGCGGCGGCTCCCAGGAGTCGAGGAGACAGTGCGATGGAGGCAGCTCCACGAAAAGGTACGCAGTGCGGGTGGGGGTTGCGAGGCGAATGATTTCCAATCGTTTCCGAGCGGGTTAGCTCGAAATTGTCCCGGGAGGTGCGTCCGCGCGCGCGGGGGTCTCCTGGAATTGGACAAAATTTTCCGTACCCAATTTCTTTACCACCCCAAACAATGGAATTTGGTAAGGCAATTCCAAATTGGCAATTCCAGGGTGTTTTTTCTACATCCAAACAGGGGGTTAGAATTTGACATCCTTCTTCTGGAGTGACACATCTTTGAAAAATTCCAGTCGCACTTTGCTTGTGTAACTCACCATTTATAATTGTATATGACTTGGATCTTCTTGTAACTTGGCGAGCGATAACCTCGTCCTGCGGGAGCTCGCCACTCATAAGGTATGCCAAGTATGGCTCAGTCCACTCTGAGATTATATGCAGGGCAGCTACTAATTCTGATTCTGGATCTGGATTTGCTAGGTCTTCCTCTGTTGGGATTTTAACAGATGGGCTATGAATTTCATCCAGAAAAACATTTGGTGGAACTTGCTTTTTCTGGGAACCTAGACAAGCCAGTGCATCAGCTGCTTCATTGAGACGTCGATCGATTTTATCAACCTGATATCCTTAAAAATGTCCAGCCAGCTGGGTAACCGCCCGTCTATAAGCTGCCATAACTGGGTCTTTAGAGCCCAGATTCCTGTAACTTGTTGAGAGACCAGATCGGAATCACCCAGACATCGAATCCGGTTATGCTCATTTCTTTCGCAATCCGAAGCTCATGGAGCAAAGCTTCATACTCTGCTGCATTATTAGTGCATTTGAATGAAACTAGAGGCTAGAGCGCCCCTTAGGGCACTTCCTAGCCGGTCAGGTGTGATCCAATTCCAACAGAATTATTGCAGCTTGTGTGTGGCAACATTTTTTTTGGCAAAGCAGGTTTAGTATTCAGCTGGGTTCAGTTCACTACTCAATTCCTATCAAATTATACCCATCTTGTTTCAGTTGTAGGACCTTGAATATCTTAGAAGCTTGTTCTACAAACTTTGCGTGTCGCAACATACAATAATATCACTATACTACATAATGCATTATTTTATTGACTTAATATAAATGGACCTGCTTTGTGATTTTGCTAAGTGGGTGCCTGAGTCACGTGGACAGAACATTTTCCCAGAAAAATTCAGAACCTAAGGTAATTTTTATTTACTCCAGTCAAATAACATCAGGATCTCAACATGCTCACTCTGCACCTAAAGGAAATGGGTGCAAATGAGGCTAAAGCAGATCATAAGAAAACAGTATGACAATGATGAACACACTCATAATACAGTCCCTTACTAACTGGTAATACAGTTTCTACAATTATCTTCAAGGAGAGGCAAGTTGGTAGGTTGATAATAAAATTTACATTTTCTGTGTCAGCTGTAACACCCGGGGGATTTTTCCCCCCAATTAGAAGTTGATTTTTTTTTCTTTTGGCATTGCATTGCATTGCATCATGACATTGCACTTGTTTCCCAAACCAATTCAAAAGTTTCAAACCCTTCACTTGTTCAAATTTGAATTAATTCAACTAATGTGATTTTTTTTCTTTCTCCCAAACTCTTTCAAATTTCAAAGTGCAACAAAACTTTTGAAAGTTTGAAAACAAACTTTGGTGCACTCGTGCATTTGCAATTACAAAACCACAGCAATTTACTTTGGCTTTTTCTGACACCAAAAACCCCTCTAATTACTATTTCTCTCTTCCTATTCTTCTACAAAAAAAAAAGATGTTTGAGTGAGAGAGAGAGAGAAAGCAGCCCCCCCAAGACCAGGCCCAACAAACCAGCCCACCCCAGCCTTTCTCATTCCTCCGTCTGTACAGGCACGAGAAGGACATGTCGTTGTCCACCTCCATGGACCCCTCCACCCACCTGCTCCCTTTCCCCTCCTTTATCTACCCCTCTCCTCCTCCCAAACCCTAACCCTAGCCCTTCTCCCCTCCTTTCTTCCTCCTTGCCGCCACCCCTCTCCCTCCTCTACCCCCTGTTCATCTCTGAACCTTTCTGAACCCAAACCACCACTTCCATGGCTGCCCGATGGAGGAGATGGTGCGGTTGCGGTGGTCGACGCTGGGATGTGTTTGCACCCGGAATGGAACCCCGGTGCCCCCCTCCTTCTTTTCTCTGAAGAAACCGAGGCCGGAGGGCGACTGCATCGACCACGCCGTCGTCGTCTTCCTCCTCCGTTGGCAGCAGCCACGAACAACGACCGTGCCGCGAGTCTGCTTCCTCGACGCCTCCGCGCCCCGCGCCTTCTGCCTCGTCCACCCCCGCGGTGAGCTCGCCTCCGCCCTCGGGCCCCTCTTCCCCGTCCTTCCCCCTTGCTCTATGCGCTCGCCGTCGTGCGATGCTGGCCGCTGCCATGGACGAGCTCGTCCGTCCCTGCATCTATACGTGTTTCCGATCTGAAAAATTCAGTTATTTTCCGCACGGTACCACCTCATATTCTGTGAGGGATGTATCATATCACACGAGCGCACAGCAGACCATTGGCTTGGCGCCCTGTCCGCACTTCCTGGAGCCCCGGGTTCGAATCTCCCCTTCCGCAGCAAAAGCCACCCCTTTTTCCTCCTTTTTCTTTTATTTCTCGAACTCCAGAAAAACATATCTGAGCCTTTATTTGTAAAATCCATAACAAATTGAAAAATGCTCCAATTTCAATGATTCAAATTTCTGTGGATTCAGAATCTTGTGCTCTTTCTATTAGTCACAAAGTTGCAACATGTTTCTGTAATAAATTTTGCACTAAATAATTAAATACAGAAAATGCAATAAAAATTTGAAACTTTGGAATTTCATAACTTGAGTTCTGTTCACCCAAATTGAGCAAACTTGGGCTCTAAAAATTTGTCTTAACAAACTCTACACATTGGTATTTTATTTGGTCACCATTGAATTAAATTTGAACATGTTTCCTTCTGTTTACTAAAAGGGGCAGAATAAAAATGCTTATGGAAAATTGCATAATAAATTCAATAATGATCCAAAAGTTATGTTTAATATATCAAAATGTTCAGTGAAACATTTGCTACATGTTTTCAACCTTTTCAATACAATTTGTTTACTGTTTTTCCTAATTAAAATTGGAGTAATAATTCAATACTTTAATTACCCCTTTTAACTTGCAAAATTCATAACTTGGGCAATTCAAATCCAATTCCAACATGTAAAATATGTTTTCCATGCAAAATTGAATAATATTTCCAAATATAAACTTTGTTTTCTGTTTTGAATAATTTAAATTGCTGAAAACAACTATTTCTTAATTAATGCATTTAAAATTGCCAAATCCATAACTTGCTCATCTAAAATCCAAATTCAACAAATGAAATATGTATTCCACCTAAAATTGTGTGTTCTTTCCAAATATAAATTTTGTTATCTGTTTTGAACATTTAAAATTGGTGAAAAAAACAAATGTTTATTTAAATCATTTAAAATGCCAAAGTTCATAACTTAATAAATAAAATTCCAAACTTGGTAAACAACATATCAAACTGAAGCTATTGTTGTTTTTCTTATTGTTTTCATCATACATGCATCATTCTAATCAACTTTCACATGATGGTTATTTGTAGATCATTTAATTCAACATTAATTCATGGCTTTTCCATATGCAATCCAAATTGCGTATGGGCCCATTTAAATATGTTTAGCATGTCAACTAGTTTATCTCTGATGCATCCTTAAACTTGTCATGCATCCATATCTTGATCATGCTGGATCTTTTGACGTAGTAGTAATTGTTGCATCCGGTGTTTGTTCTAGTTCGTTGCTTCTTCGCGGATAGGACGTGAGATGATGTGAGCAACGACAAGTTCGGATGTACCTCTACTTGCTGGATTCCAGGCAAGTATACTCACTTGCTGCCTATGGCTGCCTTTCATCACTTGTTACCGATTCTTTCCGTTGTCTTTATGCTAGCCTAGTATTTTCGATGCTTGTGTCTCGATCCTATCATATGTTTACCTTGCAGCCATGATATAGCCTTCCTTCCCCTTCCTATCAACTGTTGCTTGTTTACCTTGTTGGCCCTCGTGTCGTAGTTGCATGCTTAGTGTTGTTTGCGCTCGAGTCTTGTTGTCCTTTTTCATATCACCTGTTTAGTTGATAGTTGGGTTTCAATTTAATCAACAACATGTTAATGTTTGGGGTAATAATATTTGATGTTAAGGCACCGGCAGGAGGCCCGGCGTGGTTTTGGAGCCTGCTAGTGTCGAAACTAGGAAAAGGGTCTTGTCCACTGATCCATGATGAGCGCGCTAACCGCATCCGGGAGGTAGTATGGGACCCCCTCGACTTAGACCTGATTTGCAGCTTGTCCGAAGAGCCACACTTAGTTCGGGCTTTCCATTTGCGCATATGCATAATGGGAGGCGCCCCCATGGTTGATGATGATTATGATGGTTATGATGATGATGATGCATATAGGGCGAGGCCTGTGGTGCCGGGGGGTGTGGTTTTCACCCTTGCGCTTAGGTTAGGTCGGACTGGCCGGGACCTTATAGCTCCGTGGCTCCTAGGATGGGTTGTAGAGACGGTTTGGGTCGTGTCGAGCCAACCTGGGTTTTAGTTGGTGGCTTGAGTGTGTACGGGTACTGTAGCGCACCCTGCAGGGATGAATCTTCTCGAGAAGCCGTGTTGTCCGCGGTTATGTGACGACTTGGTGAAAGTGCTGGCTAACAAGTACTCAGACAACTTACACCTAATTGATAATAACTTGACTAGTAATAGGCATATTGTCACAATAAGCTGAACCTTCATTATTTCAACAGTGTGAGTTTCTTTGGGTTGCTTCCTTAGTAGGGGTAACATTGGATGGGTATTGTTTGGTGAGTAGTTGTAGTTGGTTTTGTCGCGCTCTCTTATCCCTCTCTAATAGCCGGAAGTTGTAGCGCGTCTCTTTAGTTTGTTAGTGCTGCCCGCTGCCGCTTCTTTGCAATAACCCCTTCCTTCCGTTGTACCCAAAGTATTTATCTTGTGATGATTGGTTACGCTGGTATCCTGTGAGTATGGTTTATCCACTTGCCAGTACTTAATAGTACTGACCCACGAATCCTTTTCGTGGCTGCATATTCCACATTGCAGTCAACAGGTTTGAAGTCTGACGACGTTAGCTTGGGAATCCCTCCGGCTTGGCCTGGGCAGGGATTGGACGCCATCGGTTATCTTCAGGACTCTTAGTCCAATTTGTATCTTGTCTGTAGTCGGACACTATGTTGTTTCTTCCGCTGTTATTTGGATCTTTGTATTGTATTAGTTGTATCCTTGACTCGTTTGAGTCGTCTTGTATATATCTCTTCTATTGTTTTTGCGGAATATTCGTGAACTGTTGTAATGTTATCATAAATGGCAACCTGGAATCGGTTATTATGTGGATTTTGGCGGAAATGCTGAAATCTGCATAGTGCCTGATCTCGGGGCGTCACAAATGGTATCAGAGCATGGTTTCCGATTCCCGATGTTGTTTCGATATGAATGGATATCGAAGCAACGGGTCCGCAAAGCCTGTAGGATAACCTCGCTAACGGTCGTGTTTCTAGAGTGTCAAAAAAATCTATTTGTGCAAAACCTGTTTTGGAAACATCTCACTAGGATTCTTGTTTTCTCCTTATCTCTATTCTATTTCTCCTCCTACCTTATTTGTTTTGGAGTCTCTTCCCTTATCTATCTTTCAAAGTTTTAGGATCCTACGTGGGTGGACGTTTTCTGAGCCTTTAACCTAATAGGTTCGATCATCGGAAGATTCCTGGTGGAAGAACATCGTCATCAACCCGAGCAAGAATCTTTTGTTAGTGGTGTCGAGAAGAAGAGATCCACCCACTGACCCGGGAAATCAACCGCAGCACGGAGACTCCGTAGTTGACACCTCTCTTCCCCTTGCCTTGGGTGGATTGCGAGGGCGCAATCCCTTGTTAGTGGTGTCGTCTGTAACACCCGGGGGATTTTTCCCCCCAATTAGAAGTTGATTGTTTTTTTTTCTTTTGGCATTGCATTGCATTGCATCATGACATTGCACTTGTTTCCCAAACCAATTCAAAAGTTTCAAACCCTTCACTTGTTCAAATTTGAATTAATTCAACTAATGTGATTTTTTTTTTCTTTCTCCCAAACTCTTTCAAATTTCAAAGTGCAACAAAACTTTTGAAAGTTTGAAAACAAACTTTGGTGCACTCGTGCATTTGCAATTACAAAACCACAGCAATTTACTTTGGCTTTTTCTGACACCAAAAACCCCTCTAATTACTATTTCTCTCTTCCTATTCTTCTACAAAAAAAAAGATGTTTGAGTGAGAGAGAGAGAGAGAAAGCAGCCCCCCAAGCCCAGGCCCAACAAACCAGCCCACCCCAGCCTTTCTCATTCCTCCGTCTGTACAGGCACGAGGAGGACATGTCGCTGTCCACCTCCATGGACCCCTACACCCACCTGCTCCCTTTCCCCTCCTTTATCTACCAATCTCCTCCTCCCAAACCCTAACCCTAGCCCTTCTCCCCTCCTTTCTTCCTCCTTGCCGCCACCCCTCTCCCTCCTCTACCCCATGTTCATCTCTGATCCTTTCTGAACCCAAACCACCACTTCCATGGCTGCCCGATGGAGGAGATGGTGCGGTTGCGGTGGTCGACGCTGGGATGTGTTTGCACCCGGAATGGAACCCCGGTGCCCCCCTCCTTCTTTTCTCTGAAGAAACCGAGGCCGGAGGGCGACTGCATCGACCACGCCGTCGTTGTCTTCCTCCTCCGTTGGCAGCAGCCACGAACAACGACCGTGCCGCGAGTCTGCTTCCTCGACGCCTCCGCGCCCCGCGCCTTCTGCCTCGTCCACCCCCGCGGTGAGCTCGCCTCCGCCCTCGGGCCCCTTTTCCCCGTCCTTCCCCCTTGCTCTGTGCGCTCGCCGTCGTGCGATGCTGGCCGCTGCCATGGACGAGCTCGTCCGTCCCTGCATCTATACGTGTTTCCGATCTGAAAAATTCAGTTATTTTCCGCACGGTACCACCTCATATTCTGTGAGGGATGTATCATATCACACGAGCGCACAGCAGACCATTGGCTTGGCGCCCTGTCCGCACTCCCTGGAGCCCCGGGTTCGAATCTCCCCTTCCGCAGCAAAAGCCACCCCTTTTTCCTCCTTTTTCTTTTATTTCTCGAACTCCAGAAAAACATATATGAGCCTTTATTTGTAAAATCCATAACAAATTGAAAAATGCTCCAATTTCAATGATTCAAATTTCTGTGGATTCAGAATCTTGTGCTCTTTCTATTAGTCACAAAGTTGCAACATGTTTCTGTAATAAATTTTGCACTAAATAATTAAATACAGAAAATGCAATAAAAATTTGAAACTTTGGAATTTCATAACTTGAGTTCTGTTCACCCAAATTGAGCAAACTTGGGCTCTAAAAATTTGTCTTAACAAACTCTACACATTGGTATTTTATTTGGTCACAATTGAATTAAATTTGAACATGTTTCCTTCTGTTTACTAAAAGGGGCAGAATAAAAATGCTTATGGAAAATTGCATAATAAATTCAATAATGATCCAAAAGTTATGTTTAATATATCAAAATGTTCAGTGAAACATTTGCTACATGTTTTCAACCTTTTCAATACATTTTGTTTACTGTTTTTCCTAATTAAAATTGGAGTAATAATTCAATACTTTAATTACCCCTTTTAACTTGCAAAATTCATAACTTGGGCAATTCAAATCCAATTCCAACATGTAAAATATGTTTTCCATGCAAAATTGAATAATATTTCCAAATATAAACTTTGTTTTCTGTTTTGAATAATTTAAATTGCTGAAAACAACTATTTCTTAATTAATGCATTTAAAATTGCCAAATCCATAACTTGCTCATCTAAAATCCAAATTCAACAAATGAAATATGTATTCCACCTAAAATTGTGTGTTCTTTCCAAATATAAATTTTGTTATCTGTTTTGAACATTTAAAATTGGTGAAAACAACAAATGTTTGTTTAAATCATTTAAAATGCCAAAGTTCATAACTTAATAAATAAAATTCCAAACTTGGTAAACAACATATCAAACTGAAGCTATTGTTGTTTTATTATTGTTTTCATCATCCATGCATCATTCTAATCAACTTTCACATGATGGTTATTTGTAGATCATTTAATTCAACATTAATTCATGGGCTTTTCCATATGCAATCCAAATTGCGTATGGGCCCATTTAAATATGTTTACCATGTCAACTAGTTTATCTTTGATGCATCCTTAAACTTGTCATGCATCCATATCTTGATCATGCTGGATCTTTTGACGTAGTAGTAATTGTTGCATCCGGTGTTTGTTCTAGTTCGTTGCTTCTTCGCGGATAGGACGTGAGATGATGTGAGCAACGACAAGTTCGGATGTACCTCTACTTGCTGGATTCCAGGCAAGTATACTCACTTGCTGCCTATGGCTGCCTTTCATCACTTGTTACCGATTCTTTCCGTTGTCTTTATGCTAGCCTAGTATTTTCGATGCTTGTGTCTCGATCCTATCATATGTTTACCTTGCAGCCATGATATAGCCTTCCTTCCCCTTCCTATCAACTGTTGCTTGTTTACCTTGTTGGCCCTCGTGTCGCAGTTGCATGCTTAGTGTTGTTTGCGCTCGAGTCTTGTTGTCCTTTTTCATATCACCTGTTTAGTTGATAGTTGGGTTTCAATTTAATCAACAACATGTTAATGTTTGGGGTAATAATAATTTGATGTTAAGGCACCGGCAGGAGGCCCGGCGTGGTTTTGGAGCCTGCTAGTGTCGAAACTAGGAAAAGGGTCTTGTCCACTGATCCATGATGAGCGCGCTAACCGCATCCGGGAGGTAGTATGGGACCCCCCCTCGACTTAGACCTGATTTGCAGCTTGTCCGAAGAGTCACACTTAGTTCGGGCTTTCCATTTGCGCATATGCATAATGGCAGGCGCCCCCATGGTTGATGATGATTATGATGGTTATGATGATGATGATGCATATAGGGCGAGGCCTGTGGTGCCGGGGGGTGTGGTTTTCACCCTTGCGCTTAGGTTAGGTCGGACTGGCCGGGACCTTATAGCTCCGTGGCTCCTAGGATGGGTTGTAGAGACGGTTTGGGTCGTGTCGAGCCAACCTGAGTTTTAGTTGGTGGCTTGAGTGTGTACGGGTACTATAGCGCACCCTGCAGGGATGAATCTTCTCGAGAAGCCGTGTTGTCCGCGGTTATGTGACGACTTGGTGAAAGTGCTGGCTAACAAGTACTCAGACAACTTACACCTAATTGATAATAACTTGACTAGTAATAGGCATATTGTCACAATAAGCTGAACCTTCATTATTTCAACAGTGTGAGTTTCTTTGGGTTGCTTCCTTAGTAGGGGGTAACATTGGATGGGTATTGTTTGGTGAGTAGTTGTAGTTGGTTTTGTCGCGCTCTCTTATCCCTCTCTAATAGCCGGAAGTTGTAGCGCGTCTCTTTAGTTTGTTAGTGCTGCCCGCTGCCGCTTCTTTGCAATAACCCCTTCCTTCCGTTGTACCCAAAGTATTTGTATCTTGTGATGATTGGTTACGCTGGTATCCTATGAGTATGGTTTATCCACTTGCCAGTACTTAATAGTACTGACCCACGAATCCTTTTCGTGGCTGCATATTCCACATTGCAGTCAACAGATTTGAAGTCTAACGACGTTAGCTTGGGAATCCCTCCGGCTTGGCCTGGGCAGGGATTGGACGCCATCGGTTATCTTCAGGACTCTTAGTCCAATTTGTATCTTGTCCGTAGTCGGACACTATGTTGTTTCTTCCGCTGTTATTTGGATCTTTGTATTGTATCAGTTGTATCCTTGACTCATTTGAGTCGTCTTGTATATATCTCTTCTGTTGTTGTTGTGGAATATTCGTGAACTGTTGTAATGTTATCATAAATGACAACCTGGAATGGGTTATTATGTGGATTTTGGCGGAAATGCTGAAATCTGCATAGTGCCCGATCTCGGGGCGTCACATCAGCTGATACAACATATAGTCTTTACAAACTTAAAAATATACTAAATTACAATCTTTGTAACCTGAGAGCATGCCCCTGAATTATTATCTTTATAACCTGGCAGCATGCCCCTACGAATTAGGATGGCTCGAAAGGAACATCCACATTTTTAATTTCCTACAAACAAAAGAAATACGAGAGTAAAATTCCACAAACAAGGCATCGTACAGAAGGAAAATTGTCTTATTTCTCCCTTTTAAGGAAAGAAGCACTTCATTAAACACATGTGTTGTACAGAAATTCAAAATTCAAATAGGTGAGAATAAACACCTAGCAGTAATTAATGGTCGGCTATGAGGAAGTGAAAAACTATTGATAGCAGCATCAAAAGATACTTCAAAACACCTAGAAAGGCTTATTATTATATATTCCATAATTGGCACAAGATTATCTGGCATCACTTCTATCAAACACCATAAGTAAATAGTAACACATGCTATTTATGTTTTTGTTACATAAGAATCATTACACATTAAATTCTTAATCGTTGAGACACAACTTATTTCCTTCTATGCCCAGAGTTGTTGAGACTCGATTATACATATAACTTTAAATGTACAACTTTTTTTTTGTCACTGCAGGAAGCACTGCTAGTAGCAGCACAGAGCAAATTTATCTCTAAAGAAGCTTCAGTTTCCATGGATTTCTAACCAACGAAATACCACTGTGGAGATTTTCCAAATTTCAGGTGATCGCTCCGAGTTTCAACCACGGCTGAAAATATTGGAAGGCAAGATACTCATTTAGGCATCCACACGATTCAACATTTGTAGGAATTTTCAGTATAGGTGATTTGTATTCTAAACCGTCAAATTAAGCATCACTGAAAAATGAGATGCAATCAGCTCTGTCAGAGATCATAACACAGTTGTTGATGCCTGTGAGTTCCAATTTTGCACCAAAAGTTTGCATAAAGAGAGTAAATAAATAAATTTTGGAACAACCATTGATGCCTCTCTGAGTTTCAGCTATTAGTAGATCAATATGTATACTACATAAATATTATCACATAATGCATGCACACCATTGATTCTTGGTTCATTGAGACTGCTAGCTTACGTGATCTAGGTGTGTTTGGTCAACTGCAATTAAAATTGAAGTCCGAACATATGAACCATAAACAATTTATAATGTACTTTTTGCCGGTTATGGAAACTAATGATTGATGGGCCATATACGGGAGTCTGCCCGTTAAGTCAATAGAGAACCAATGATGCGGTCTGATAATTAAGAATGTTATCGCCGCCAGGCATCACAATATAATAGTGTAATCCCGAGTAAGAGATAAATATGTTAGCGTATACTACCTAGAAAATAAAGAAAACGCTAACAAACTTTAACCATTTGTCAATTTCAAGTGATTCTTTCCATTCAAGACATGTACAAGAGCAGCGACAAACCATTCCCACATAAAACTTCCAGACCATGCATAACCGACTTTTCTTAAGCAATTGTAGTCTATACTTAAAATTAGATGTATGAATACAAATTTAGTTCTACTTTGAACCTCCTTCAAAGACGAGATCAATTGGATTTAGCTCATTCAACTTACAGGTCATATACCGGTACATTTACAGTGAAATGAATACAATAAAACCATATATCCTTATCTTATAACTCTACATGTTCAACACAATGCTCACAAAAGAGATCAATACTGAGCAGTTAACAAGCATAATAAAACTCAAAGATCGTGAAATGAAAAAAAGGAAGCACCAAGCTCATGGTCACTGTTGTGACGATGAACAAACATAACTATAGGGGTAGTGTTGCATCAAAGGAATTTCAGAAGAAAAAACTTACCTCTCGAAAAGTGAGAACCACGGCATCGGCCCTCTTTTGGGAGGACAGATGGCTAGACGGGAGGACGGTCAAGGAGATAGCGTCGGCCCTGTTCGCGCTAATCCCTCGTCGCCGTAGGAAGCGCCGCACAGTGCAGCAGGCGCTGGTGGAGCGCACCTGGATCGCCGACATCTCGAGTGCCGTGAGTCCCCTGGCCCTTTGGCAATACGTCCAGCTGTGGATAAGCTTGAGAGACACTCCGTTGTCTGCAGTGCCGGACAAGCTCATCTGGCGATGGACCACGGATGCCCAATACTCCTCCCGCTCATGCTACAAGGCCCTCTTCGAAGGTTCGATACCCTCAGAGACATGGAGGATGAACTGGAGGACTTGGGCACCTCCTAGGGTGAAATTCTTCATTTGGCTAGCTTGCCAGGATAGATGTTGGACGGGTGAGAGGCTCGCAAGACAGGGGTTGCCACACGCCGCGTGTTGCCCACTATGTGATCAGTCGGAGGAGACCATGGCGCACATCCTCACTGGATGCACATTCTCTCGGACTATCTGGCATGAGGTGTTGTCCTAGATCCGATCCACGGCCAGCCCACCCGCGGGTGAGGGTGCCTTCGTAGAATGGTGGTCTCGGGCGCTGCGCGCCTCCCCTCACGCCCAGCGCAAAGGTACATCATCGCTAGTTATGTTGACAGCATGGTGGATCTGGAAGCACCGGAACGCGGCGGTCATCGACAACGCGCGACCCTCGGTGACATCTCTGCTCGACACTATTAAGGCGGAAGCACGTGCTTGGACGCTCGCGGGTGCCCGAGGCCTTCGCCAGCTTCTCCCTAGTTAGGTCTTGGGTCGAGTTGTACGGTGTGGGGTTGGCCCTAATGACTGGTTGTATATAAAACTCTCTTTTTTCTATCAATGCATCGAAACGCAAAGCTTTTGCGTTTTCGCGAAAAAAAGAACCACATAAACCATATGGATAGAAAATGTGGAATTTTGACAGATTCTCCTCGTGCACATTTACAATGGTAGATCATCTCATTGAGGAAAATAAACCAAAATGCTAGATAGATGTTTAAGAAAAAATTGTGGTAATGATGGAAATTAAGAAAAATGGTGGCATTGATGTACCACCGCCTTCGCTGCATTTCATACTCAAGCAAGATAATTAGATAGAAGTTTACTATTTCACCCCCTTCTCATTTACAGGTGTAAATCACAAAGCCATGGATGGGCCAAAGCAATATATTTTTTAAGGAAGCATCTCTAAGTAATCTAGCTTGTACCTCTACTGAATTTTGAAGAGCCAGTTTTTTCTTGGAAGAAAGAAAAAGGATCTGGTTGGTCAATCTCATTAAAAGGGAACAAAACTCCCAGATTGGAAATTTAGCATAGTACATAATGTTTAGGTTCATCATACTCATCTTCTAAACTATCGTCCTGTTTTATAAGCACGAGCGGAACTTTAGCGAGACCATCCAGAAGGCACTGGAATTGTATTAATTTCATTGTATAAAATAAGAAGCACGCATGTGCTCAACAATCTATGTATATTTTTCGTGTCTTAACTGCAAAGCTTCTCTGAGCATGATGCCCTCGTATAATTTCCAAATTATATCTGTCATGTTAAATCCTATCCTATTTTCCTAGACTACGTAGCTATTATGGTGTATAACATGAATAGTAAGAATTTAAACATAGAACCTTCCAGATTTTAAATTAAACATCTTGAAGTTTCTGGGATAATCACTTGGGTAATGCATCAGTACTGGTACATGCTAGATCATAACACATACAATTAGCACCGTAAGGAATAGTGGTTTGTGGCAGATTACGCAAGATGAGAACAGTGAACACTGTACAGGGACAAGTTAAGATTTTATTGTGGAACCGGTGAGTGGTGACCGACACCTATGTATATTATCCGTGCAGCTTCGATCTGACAATAAAGATGAACCTGCGCTAGATGCGAAATAGTCAAAAGGAGCATTGAAGTAAAACCTCTGAAATTCAGTGCATGATTACTAATGGTTTGATATTGTTTCTACGGGTCATGGTCGGAAGTAGCTCATAAGAATAAAACAACAGCAGCATATGGATGTTACCTCGGTTGTTTGAGTAATAGCCGACCAAATGCAAGACACTGCCACTCTCCTAGCGAAAGAACACTGACCCAATTATTCATCACCTCCAAGCAATATATAGTCTAGGCTAATAACCTCAAGTACTCTGGTAATCTCATAAGTTAAAGGCATCTCCTGACACCAATTCCATCTGATGTGGAGACATTAACCAAAAAGGTAAGATGATCCTCTCACAATAAATAGCACATCTCTAGTATAGTTACACATGCAGGTTTCTAAATTTGGTATCCGCAAAAAAAAGCATAGATTTTTTCCACATGTAAAAACAAAATTATAACTGTATCACTCTTGTACCACTACAAGTGTAAGAAGAAGACAGTAAATGTCTCCAGTGTCCCTTGGAACTTGTCCTTTGGCAAGTCAAGAATGTGGAACAAGCAGTACATAGAGAGTACAAGCTTTACTTACGATTTCTCTAATGTCTCCTCATCCACACTGTCCTGACGAACAATGTACCGATCACTCCAGCTCGAATCCTAGGAAGTACATAGAGAGAACATAAATTCAGTTGTGGACAAGAAGAGTTATACAATACTTCATACTCAAATGCATAACTACCTTGAGATCCTTAGCCCTTCGAGGATCCTTTTTCTTCCTGTCTTTAGACTTCTCATGGGATAGTTTTTATCACCCCCTTGGTTTGCATTCTTTTTAGCATCTAAAGCAAGTTCAGCCAGGAAGGCGTCTCTTCCAGCATCAGAACGCTCTGTAGCCTCCTTGTCCATGAGCTCTTCCAAATGGCTCTAGATCACCACACCATAACCGTAATTAAGAAATGAACAAGACCACAAAGTATTATAACAATCAAGTGTACAGGGATGCAGTATACAAACTCGCAAAAAGGATTTCAGGAGGGACAGGAGAATTGTTCGATAATCAAGTAAGCAATCAGGTTTGAACTTGAGATCAAGTTGCTGCATCACAGCTAATAATCCTAGCTTCCATCTTCAAAAGCTGCAAGTGGAACAGTTAAATATTGTTACTGCATATTGAAGATTATACAAATTATGCAGATAAATGAAATGCCGTAAGAACTAACCTCCACAGTTACTTGTTCCTTCTGCTTCGAAATAACCGTTAGCACCACTGAATCTCTAGGATGTGTAAAGTCATTCAACCTCCAATCATCTATTATTCCCCCATCGAAATCATATGAGCGTGAGGTCATCCCAGAAAAACTTCATCATACCCATAGTGAGAGTTGCGGACTTCCTTTAAGACATTTGATATTGCATCTATCGCAGAGTTGCAAACTTTAGTCTCCAACAATTCCTCCTGACGCGTCTTCAGGAGCACCTTGTATGCATGATATGAATACCGCCCCACACACTCCCTTCTCCTTTGCGATCGGTGGCGGCACAGTGGATTCACTGAGACGATGAGGAGGGAGCCCCATCTCCATTTGAGTGCGGTGGTGCGGAGGCTGCGGTAGCATTGTTCTGCTGCTGCTCCAGCAGCCTGAGTGCAGCGACCTGCACCTCGATCTCCTTGCTGCGCTCCTCGATGGTCTTGGTAGCCTTCTTGAGCTTGTTGGGGCGGCACGGGGCTGGCGCGGCGGGCAGGAGCGGGAGCTCTAGGGGGTCGTTGGTGAGGCGGAAGAACCCTAGCTTCTCATCCCCTGTGCCACCGAGGATCGACCCAGCTGGATATGGAGGCGTGGTTGGCCTTCTGGATGAGGGGGCGGAGCTCTCCGCGGAGCTGGTTGACCTTGGGGGCGGGGAGGCGGAAGGAGTGAGGCTCCGGGTCGGAGGGGTGATCCTGAGGCCGCGCTCGCACTCGGCGAGGGCCTCCTCGTAGGCACGGTTGTCCGTGGCAATTTCGTAGAGGAGCGGAAGTGGGCGAGCTCGAGGGAGTCCGACGCTAGGTCTACGGCCTGGGCGGCGGCCTGGAGCGCGGCCTTGTGGTGGCGCGCGCGGGCGGTGGGGTCGGTGAGGACGGCGGCGGCGCGGGAGTGGACGGTGCCGTGGGCGCGGTGGAGGAGCGGCGATCCCTCGCTGTTGTACGCGATGGCCTCCTTCATGAGGCGCAACGCCTATCTGATCTTCCACATCGTGGAGTCCAAGAAAGCAGAGACTCACCTCCCACCACTCGTGGCCACCGCGGGACGGCGCTCCTCCTCGGATTCTTCCTGCTAGGCCCGGTGGCGACCGAGGAGAAGTGGCGGATAAGGAGGGTGTCACAGAAGTGAGGAGGTCGGCGGCGAGGACCTCCTCTCGTCGCCTACCCTCTCGTGCAGCACGGCAGCGGCGGCCACGGCGGCGTGGCCCACTGCCTCCTCTCGTCGCTTGCCCTCTCGTGCAGCACGGCGGCGTGGCCCACTGCCTCCTCTCATCGCCTGACCTCTTGTGTAGCACGGCGGCGGAGGCCACAACGGCGTGGCCCACTGCCTTCGGAGGCAAGCGGGGTAAGGGCGCGGTGGGGAGCGAGCGAGCGCGAGCTTGTGGCGGCTAGGTTTCCATGGCCGATTTTTTCTCGATGGTGAGGTGAACAAGGAACGATTGAGATGAACGCGGGATTGGTTCTTGGGTTGGACGGCTCGGGAAGCAACACGAACAAGACAAAAATATCCACGCGCAAGCCTCTACGCGTGCGCAGGTTCTCCAAAGCAACACGCCAGCTCGCCTTCCCAGCGACGCCCAAGCTCCAAGCACCACGTGGATAGCCCGAATGGGCTCACAAACCAATCGCACTTACTTGTCCTAAATTTGCAAGACATATCGAAATTTATCTCCTCTTGGGGATGTTAACACCACACCAGCTCCTGAACCTTCCAGTTGTCGAGACTCGTCGAAATGTATAGTCCAGTATTTAGTATCTGGTTTATCCGGTGGAACCTGTAACTGTGTCCAGTCATTTATAAACTCGATCAAGGCTTGAGATTTTATTGCGGTCCTTGGCTCATATTTGATATGATACGGCCCCATCTCAATAGCCCACTTGGAAACTCTCCATGTTGCTTCTCTGTTTTGAATAATATCAGACAAAGGTGCTGAACTAACCACGGTAATATGATGTTCCTGGAAATAATGTTTCAGTTTACGACTAGCCATGAATCCTTTAAAAACCAGCTTCTCCCAATGTGGGTAACGTTGTTTAGACTCTGTCAGGACATCGCTCACATAGTAAACCGGCCGTTGAACAAGACCTTCTTTACCTTCCAACTTACGTTCCACAACTACCACCGCACGTACTGCCCTGTTATTCACCACTATGTATAGTAACATGGGTTCTTTCTTCTCAGGCGCAGCCAATATAGGTGCGTTGGAATGTTGTTTTTTCAGGGCCTCCAATGCCTCATCAGCCTCTTGATTCCATGCAAAGGTGTCAGTTTTCTTCAACAATCGGTATAAGGGTATAGCATTTTCGCGTAGTCTGCTTATAAATCGGCTCAAGGCAGCAACGCAACCTGTAAGCTTCTGAACGTCCTTCAAGCAAACCGACTTTTCCAGGTTATGTATAGCCTGAATTTTTTCTGGGTTTGCTTCAATGCCTCTCTCTGAAATAATGAAACCCAATTAGTTCCCGGCTGGTACGCCAAAGACACACTTTGTTGGATTAAGCTTCATCTGGTACTTGCGCAAATTGGTGAACGTCTCTTCCAAGTCTGAGATCAAAGTGTCACCTTTTTGGGATTTGACTACTATGTCATCCACATAAGAGTGCACGTTTCGCCCAATCTGACACTCCAAGAAATTCTGGATACACCTTTGATAAGTTGCCCCTGCATTTTTCAAACCGAAAGGCATTGACGTATAAGAAAATGCTCCAAAGCGAGTAATGAATGACGTCTTCTCTTGATCTTCTTCCTTCATTTTGATTTGATGATTACCTGAGTAGGCATCCAAAAAATATAGCAGTTCGCAACCAGCCGTAGAGTCTATAATCTGGTCGATACGGTGTAACGCGAACGGGTCTTTAGGACATACTTTGTTCAAATCTGTGTAGTCTATGCACATTCTCCAGGTTCCGTTTTTCTTGAGAACGAGAACTGGATTGGCTAACCACTTTGGATGGAATACTTCTACTATCAACCCTGCTGCAAGTAACCTGGCAATATCTTCTCCAATCACTTTCCTTCTCTCATCATTGAAACGGCGGAGGAACTAACGAATAGGTTTCAGTTTAGGATCCATATTTAAATTGTGCTCAGCAAGTTCCCTTCGAACACCTGGCATGTAAGAAGGCTACCATGCAAACATATCCCAATTCTCACGGAGGAACATGATGAGGACACTTTCCTATTTTTCTGTCATGTGAGCCCCCACGCTGAACCTCTTAGATGAGTCACCGGGGGTAAAGTCCACCAGCTTTGTGTCTTGAGCAGACTTAAATTTTAACTTGGACTCAGCTGATGGCTTTTTGAGGGAGGTCATGTCTTCTGGATCAACTTGCAGTTTATATAATTTCAACTCCTCTTCTGCACAAGCAGTCTCTACATAGGTTGCATCACCTTCCTCACATTCCAAAGCTATGTCCCTGTCACAATTGACAGTAATATTTCCATTGGGACCTGGCATCTTTAGCTTGAGGTAAACATAGCAGGGTCTGGCCATAAATTTGGCATAAGCTGGCCGCCCGAACAGAGCATGGTATGGACTTTTGAACTTGACCACTTCAAATGCTAGCATCTCTGTCCTGTAATTTTCAAATACCCCAAAAGCAACTTCGAGGAATATTTTTCCAATAGGTTATGCAGACTTACCAGGTACAATCCCATTAAACACAGTTGATGGTGGCTGAAGCTGTTTCTCTTGCAGGTTCATCCTTTTGAAAGTGTCCTAGTAAAGTATGTTTATACTGCTTTCTCCATCCATCAATACTTTGTCTAACTTATATCCTCCAACTTGTGGAGCCACGACCAGAGCCACTCCTCCTGGATTATCAAATCGCGGAGGATGATCAGCCCGACTCCAGGTTATGGGTTGTTCTGACCAGTTAAGCCATCTAGGAACAGCAGGAGCCACTGTATTGATAACGCGCTTCTGCACCTTGCGTTCTCTCCTGCATGAACTGGTGGTGAACATGATATTGGCTTGATCTTAGGGTCTTCGGATTTGTTTGAAAACCGGAATTTCCTCCTTGGTTACTGCCACCCAGGTTAGTTCCCTGGTTACCCTGACTGTGATGACCCGGATTATGATTTCCGGGTCCCGAGCTGCCAGCTCCCGGATGTCCACCTCCCATATTTCCTGGGTTGCCTCCTCCACTGTTTCCTGGTCCATAGTTGTTACTTCCGCTAGGTCTAAAACCCTGCATAATGAAATAGTTTTCCCAAGAGTGATTTGCTAACTCTCCGTTCTTGTTGTGTCTGCGACATGGACCTTTCAGAGCCTGCTGAGCCTGTGCAAAGCTGTTTGGTAAAAAAAATTGATTTCCTCTCAAATTGTTGCCCTGATGTTGGTTTCTGTAACCTGTATTTTTATTTGCCACCAAATCCAAAGTCCCATCTCCGTTTTTACGTTTGTTATTATTCTGGTTCTGAGGGTTGCCGTTGCTCTGATTCGGGTTCTGGCTACCCTTGGTCCCAGTTTTCTTTCCCTTTGCGGACTTCTCATCATCTGAGTCTGCGTCCTTTGTTTTGTCAGACTCCGCATACTTGGTCATGGCATCCATCAACTCGCTCATATCACTTAGTAGCGCTTAATGTGTCCCAGCTTATGCTTCAGAGGGTCAAACCTGCAATTTCTCTCCAATGCTATTACTGCTTGTTGGGCGATGAGTCCGACAGATGAATGTATGATTTCCGCTACGCGTCGAGACCAATGCTGGGCTGACTCCCCTTCCTTCTGAACGCAGTTTTCCAGGCCTGTAATAGTCGTTGGTCGCTTACATGTTCCCTGAATTTTTTTGATGAACTGGTCCTTCAGCTCTTGCCAGCTATTAATTGAGTTTGCGGGCAAGTTCTTTAACCAAGACTTCACAGGTCCTTCTAACATCACGCTTAGGTACCGTGCGCATACTGCATCACTTACTTCCAATATTTCCATTGCCATCTCATAACCTTCTATCCAATCTGCGGGCTCCATGTCTGGCGTATAGTTTACAACTCTACGGGGTCCTTTAAAATCAGCCGGTATTCTCTCGTTGCTAATTGCCGGACCAAGACACTGGATGCCAATCCTGCGAGACCCAGTTGGGGGAAGGGTAGAGGCTATGTTCTGGACTGCTAGTTGAACATGACCTGGGTTCCTGTTTTCTGGTTCCGCAACTCTATGTCCTGTATTTATAACTCCAGGTGCATAGGATACGGTCGGCCTGGGCGGGTTTGGCTGCTGCCGGTTTGCATTGCTAGAGGCGGCCGGAACTGGTGAATTTCCATGATGACTTCTTGGCAAGGAATTCCTGCTGTTGTAAGGAGTTGAGTGTATCCTGTCCTGATTAATGTAATTCATCTGCTGGACCACTGCTGTTTGTAACATCTCGATTGCCCTCCGAGCTTCAATTCCAATAGGATAATTGGGGTTGACTGGAATCCGTGCCAGACTGTTTGTTGCTGCCCAAATGTTATCCATTGGATTGATGAAATGACCGGCGGCGTATGAAACCTTTCCTGTAGAAGTTGCTCTGAGACCGGGACGGGATTCGGGTTACCATGCAGCTGGATAGGCGGCTGAAAACGTGTCGGATGAATTGGTACTGGAGCGACCGGCCGGTTCATGACGTGAACCGGCTGGGCGGGGTTTGGTTCCCCAGGCGTTCCAACCGGAGACGCGAATAAATTCTGTAGGTTCGTAGGCCCCACTCCTGCGCCGAATTCGTTGTTCAGCCGGGTATGATAGCGCATGTTCTATATTGAAGATAACTCCCTCTGTCTGAAGTTTAGATGAATCCCTTCTCTCTCCAGAGGTGTTGCTTCCTCCAGGACTTCTGACCGACCTTTGTTTATACATGTTACCTCTTTCTCGATCTCTCTACGGGCACGAGTTATTTCTTGTCTAAGCCTTTCAATCTCTGCGTTACACTGCACCATGTTCTCCGGGGTAATTGGAGTAGCCAAGACTTCATTTAATGAATCCATTGCCGCCATCAGCTCGGGCCTTTGGTTATATGACAGGGGCACTGTCAAGTCAATCACTGCCTCGGCCGGCCCAGAGTTAGTCGGGCCGAGTCTTGTTGAGAGCGGTTCTGTAGGTCCAACTGGGGCTACCGTTGGGCCCGTTGATGTTGTTCCCGCGCCTCCTAGTCCTATTGGAGCTGGATTCGAAGTCGAAACAGTATCTGTAATTAGATTACCACTAGCGTCATACCTGGGCTCTGTGGGTCGCGTTGGTGCAACCATGTAAACAGTCGCGTGATGAGTTTCTCTCCTTAGACTCTGCAGATCTGGCTCAATGTCTCCTCCTAACCTATCTTCAAAGAGCTGGTGGATTGATCCCGTTTCATCACGTTCATCATTGTTCCCAACTGAAGATTCACCATCAGAGTATATCATCATAGCCTCCTCCGCGACTAAGTCTGACTGCTGGTCTAGGTCCTGTGCTCCCACGAAGCCAACAAAGACGTGGATACCACCAAAGGGGACTCGAAATCCTGACTCCACCGATGCGAACTCTGGACCCCATGTGTCATGGTTGTAGTAGTTTCCACGCCGGCTCCTCCTGAGCCGGCCTATCGCGAGCTTCTCGATCCCTGGTAAGCCTCCTTCCGAAAAGATGACGCTTCCGCGAGCAGGCCCCACGGTGGGCGCCAACTGTCGTGGTGTTGTCACGGCAAGTGTCCTCATGCGAGAACTAGATTGCGAGGCCATTGCTACTGATCGAAACATCAAAAGGGTTAAGGCGGAAACAAGAGACGCAAGTTTACCCAGGTTCGGCGCCTCGATTGAGGGTAACACCTACTCCTGCCTTTTCACTATCAGGAAACAAGGTCTTGATTACAAAGGGCGATCCCGGCTCTTGATGTCTCGAGTTACCTTGCTATCGACTTAGAGCTTGTCTTTCTACCTCACAGGGTCTCGCCTTATATAGGGGACAAGACCACCGGGTTACAAAGGATCCGGGTTACACCCGTTATCGGAGTCCTACTCTAATCCGGTTCTAGGTCTTGCTTTGCCGGTTCACGTCGTGGCCTGGTCATCCCCGTCCGGCCTTGGGCCGTCCTCCAGGCCTTGGGCCTCCTTGCTACTTACCACAAACTCTGGGCCGATCTTTTATCTTCTCCGGGTTACGAAATGGTAACCCGGACCTCCTTTCATTAGGGTGACAACCATAATCCGGATCTCCATGTTATAAACCGGACCATCAGTCTCGAGTCCCATTAAGTGGTTTCCGGTTTATATGAGGTGTAGGTGAGGCTCCCCCTCACCTATTCCCCCAACATTACCATTGCATATCATGCATCCATTTGCTTCTTATTGTTTTTCATTTTCCTCGAGCTTATTGAACTCGGTATTTGAGGTTTGTGTTTCTCAAATTTGGTTATTATTGTAAGACTATGTCTCTACCCTCTATCGGACTATCTATATTCTGTGATGAATACCATGGTGATATTCTATTATGTGATGAAAATTATGGTGAGATAAAATTCGACCATATGCCCATAGCTATTATGGTGGTTGCTTGGCCTACTCTTATTCAAATGACAAAATGATCTTATATGCATACTCTAGTGCTAGATTCCTATCAAATAATCTCATATTCAACTTGTTACTTGTTTTAGCACTAAATAAAATCTTGGCTTATAAAACCTAGGGGGGGGATAGGAATCCTATTTTTCATATTCTTATGCCATCCTTTGAATACCAAGGAAATACCTAATTATGGGCACATAAATAGGGAGAGCCTCTCTACATTTTTATCTCCGTGCAAATGCTAAATTAAATGTCCTTTTATGCAAATCTATGTGTTGTCATCAAACATCAAAAAGGGGAGATTGAAAGGACATTTTGTCCCCTAATATTATTTTTGTGTTTGATCACAACACGTAGAAGTTTCTAACCATTTGCCAAAAAAATCCGAGGAAATTCAATTAAAGATGCAAAAGTGTAGAAACATGTCATATGGAGAAAAGAAAAAACAAGTCTATCCATATTTTTACTAATTATACAATCAATAAAGAAAATTTTGCAAAAAGGAAGAAACAAAGAAGGAGAGAAGAGGAGAAGAAAAAGAAAACACGGCCTGGCCAGGATTTGAGGACGGGCGGCTCGGGTAGAATCCGACCTACAGGCACAGGAAAGCCGGTCTAGGCCGGGACCTCGGGCCGGACGCTGAATGGCCGGCCCAGGCCGGGCTACAATCCAACATCACAGCCTCTTGCAGGCCGGGCATTCGGCAAGCCAGCCCAAGCCGGGTTCCAGCCGGCCTATATGCTTCCCCATGCCGAATGGCTCTGGCTACCAGCCGGCCTCCCCCTATGCCCAGGTCGGGATTCCTACGCAGCAGAAAAATGCCCCCAACGGATGTTTTTCACCTACCACTATAAATAAGGGTCTTCTCCTACCTTTAGACGGTGTCACTTGAAACTTCTCTCTCCACCATTTGTGACCACCTCAAAACTTATAGATCTCCCTAAATACCCAACCAAAACTCTTGATCTTTTGCACTTTGGAGGAGACCCACTAGTTCTCTACGAATCTTCAAGTTCTTGGATCATTGGAACCTAGAACCTTGTTGGTCTTAGTTCATTGGAACTTGGAGCCTTGTTGGTGTCCCCAAAACTTTGGGTGCTCGTGGATCTTGTTGCTCAGAGTCTTGGAGGTTTCCGGGATTTGGTGAGGACCCTCCAAATTGTCGAATGTGTCTCATCCTTGTAAAAGTTCTAGTTGTCAATCTCAACGACAACATAGTGATTCGTATCTCATCCACTTTGGTGGTTGGATACAAATGAGATGCGGTGTGCCATTTGACAGCTACTCGGTGTTACACTTTGGTGGCACCGCACCGCTCCAACGGAGATTAGGTTCCATTGGGAAGTGAACTTCAGGATAAATCTTTGTGTCATTGTGTTCGGTTATTCCTCAACTTACATTTACTTGTTTGATAAGGGGTGGCCCAATCTTCTCAGTGAACTCACAGACAACTCCAGTATGATAACTAGTGCGCCACTAAGAACTCTCCCGGCTGATCCCTGATGCCAATGCAAAAGATAGCAACCCCAAGGATATTCTCAACTCCACACTCTTGCACAAGTAATCCACCGACTACAACTGGTCCTGTATCGTCTTATTCCCAGTGGAACAGCAGGTATCACGTAAAGTTTGCAGATGAACTTTCAGATGAAAGACTTACAGGCAGTTTCAATCTAAAGGTCTAGGGTTTTTGGGTTTAACGTAGTCTAATCTATTCCACACGCAGTTGGTAGCTATATATGAGGGAGGGGGTGTTTCCCCACGAAATTGACCTATTCCTACTTGTTTGGACTCAACCAACTCGGATACAAACTGACCCAACACGGGTGCAGCCAATTGGACTCGATTTGGAAACTGGCAGAAAACTATTCGTGGCTTGTTTCGGTCACCACGGCTTGCACGAGACGAATTTGTTGATGGGTCCGGATCCATTGGAAAGCCCATCAAATTTCCTATCCGAATTGTGCTCGTTTGCTGTATTTGGATCCCGTATGAAGAATCCATGACTATTTCAAATTCGGGACTTCTGACAGTCCGAACTGAAACATTATTTCCTTGTTGTTGTTGTTTTCCACGCTTCCTTCTCTTGCTCCTTGCTTGCTCTTCTCCATCCATGTTTGTGTTATTAATAAACCTAATCATACATAAATTCATAGGCTTAGGTAGTATAACATTCTCATAAACACAAACATTATTTGTTAGGAAAGAATTCACCTTATAATAAACATCAGTGAGGCTTAATATTTCCTTTCAACTCAAGCATGAATGAACCTCATGGACCTCTATTATGTCCCTATCATCCTCCCTTTCTTCAAGACAAGCCGTCCTCGGCTTGTAGTAAGCTGAAAGTGGGAGAAACAAAAAGAACAACGTGTATGCACAATACAAATATCTATAATGAGGTGCATTAGTTGTTATCATATCATAAAATTGTGCCCAAGACATGTGACCACAAATTTTTCTTAAAAACATCACATAATTCTCATAGCACTCCATAAAATAGCAACCACAATTGCAAATATAAGTGAAGCTCAATAAATCATGATCAAAATGAGAATCATATGTGTATATATTTTTATTGTTTAGTATCAATTCAATTGTTCTCACCGAAGATCTATGATCAAATTTATGTTTATTAATACACTCAAAGGTGGAAACATGCTTATTATTTTCATCATGAAAATTACAACTTAATTTGCAAATATAAGTGAAGAACAATTTATTAGCACATGTATGTGACAAGTATTGTGGCAAACCAAACATATGTGTAAAATCATGTTCATATGTAGGAAGTTCTAGCTTATTTACCCAAGGTAAAACAATGTTCAATTCGGCCACTTTATCACAAGTTATGCATATGTGATCCACCATAAAAATTTCACTCATGTTATAGTCATCAATCAAGTTAAAAGTGAAAGAAGAAACATAGTTGCTAGAATTGACATATGAAATTTCAGCAACCTTTTTCATAGCACTATGCATATTAATTGATTCATTTAACATGATGTAATCCACAATATCATTAGGTTGTATTTTAGCAAGTACTTCCTTATGTGAAATCAAAACCACATGATGAAATTTCGAAATTAGCATATTATCACATGTAGTTGGACTATCTATGCTTGTTAACTCACTAGAATCAATTAGCAATTTAGTGGGTTCACATAATTCAATACTTGAGAGGGGTAACACGAAATCAGCACCTTTATCAGTAGCATCCTCCTCAGAATAATTAGGTACCAATTCAACTATCTCAAGTGGTGATGCAGGTTCTACTTGTTGTGGCTCCCTTTCTTCAAAAGTAACCTGCATATCACAAGAAACAAAACTAGGCACAATGGCATGCTCCTCCAATGGTTGTGGTGATGGTGATGGTGGTGCAGGTTGTACTATAGGCTCCCTTTCTTCAAAAGCAACATGCACATCACAAGACACAACACTAGGCGTAGACATAGTTACATTAGTAGAAACAGCCTCATAGGTCTTCTCAACCTCTACAAATCTCATAACCAATGGTTGATGTCTAATTCTTTTAAATGTTGTAGGACTTTTATGTATTATCCAATCTCTCTTATTATTCCAAAAGAATTGTAAATCAGGATAATGGCTATCAAAATTAACCTTATAGAGATTGCACCAAAAATCACTCAACAAAAGGTGACAGCAAGTAAATGCTCTAGGAAGCACATGACACCTAATTTCTACTATATGATCATGAATAGTTAACGGAATCCTTGTAGCATGAGTAATGTGAAGTGTAGCATCATTAGTTTTTAGCATAAATGAATTGCGAGTTGCATAAGATGTCAACTGTAATGCTTCAACAACCTCAATACTAACAAAATTAAACCACCGTGTACCCTTATCAAGAGTAATAGCAACAGTACTACCATTGATGTCTCCTCTGAAGTGGAACAAATTTGGTGCAAGTATTCCACTAGAATCCTCCTCCCAGAAAGCATCACTGCACATAGAAGAACTACAAAACTCCATTGATTAACTTATTAGTAACAAAATAACAATGGGATGTGGTGTTCTCTCACAACTCACTCAAAAATCTAGCAAGACAATAGATTATCTTACCGTTCCAAAGTGAATAGAAATACTTACCAACAAGTAGTGGCAACTAATATGCTTTGATGTGAAGAAGAGAATACCCAGGGTGTTAACAATCACATGACAAACAAGGTATATGGTGGGGCTTGGTATGGATACCTAACAACACCAAAATAACAATTTCCTATTTGCTGTCCAATGTGATATAAAAAGCACATGAAACACACACCAAGTATGGAGACAAATGTGGCAATGCAAATATATGGAGGAAATTTTTGCAGTGCACTGGAAAGACACTAGCCAAGCTCAAATAATATTCAGGCACAAGATTGCTCAAAGGTGTGTCAATATAGCAATGATGAAAACAGCTCCACAAATATATCAATGTATCTCAAGGCCTTTTTGCTTTTCTCAATTCTGTTTTTCTCTTTTTCTCTTTTTCTCTTTTCTCTTTTCTCTCTTTTTTTATATACTTTTTACTGGCCAAATAACAACACTAGGAGCAATACTATCAAGTGGAACAATGCTATGAGCAATGTGACACAAATATGAGATAAAGAGCAGCCTGAAAACGAGCAAAAGATAGCTAGTCTTATTGGGTAAGGTACCTACTTATTGCTATAGAAAGGCTTTGGCTAAGGTTCACAAAGAACAGCACAAAATTTGGATGTTTTGACGTGTACTGCGGCGGACAAAAGAGACAGGAGCGTGCGTGTAATGGCTGGTATTGCGTGGAACGGAGCGCTCGAGACCAAAAGAAAAGAAAACCACGCAGGCGGTTTCTGTTGCGCAATGATGGGCACGCGCCTGGTCTCCGACACGGGACCTGGGAAACCGACGGGAACTGGGATGAACGCGGATTCTGTGTGGCGGTTACAGCAGGTGGACGCGCGCGTGCTGTGCGGGCGGGGATCGAGAACGACAAGCGCGTGGACCAGAAAAACGCGTCGGACTCCTGCCAGGGGTGGACCGAGTCCAGGGATGCGCCTCCACGCGTTTTGGCTGGTGGGCGACGTGGTTATGCGTGTGGACGGTTGTTTGCGTGGAGAGTTTGGCGCGGAGCGGTGGTTGGAAGGCGACAAAACCCGCGCGGTTGGTGGACTCTGACGCGCGGTAACTGCGGATAGGATTTGACGCGGAGCAGTGACAAAACCGGAATTGGCCAGCGCGAGTTTCTATTTTTAGCTGTTAGCAGATGGATCGGTGGGGTGTGTGTCGTGGGATAATCACGGCAGACGTTACCGGGGGTAACTGATCTTGGGGCAAGACGACATAGGTGTTTGGGAGAGGGTTTAGCTCAGAGGAAAACATGGTGCGATTCAATCTGGTAGCCGGCAATCAAAGTCGCCGAGTCTCCGATCTCGATATAACAACTCAACTCTAGGATTACACTAGATGCTCGATACCAAGCGCTATATCTAGGGTTCTTAGATCTCTCTCTAAAGCTGGACCTGGGGGTCGGTTTATAAAGCACCCGTACCCCCTGGCTTATTCCCCAAGGCGCACCCTGGATCCTACCCGGACACGGCGCACAAACCCTAGCTTTCCTTTACAATAACCCACAATCCGGGTTGCTAGGCCTACAAACTTGGGCCTCCACAAGCTTCCCTATCCTTAGCCGGATCCTGCGCACCGTCCTTTGGGACGGGTTACTCCTTGGAGTTTGGCCTACCGGGTTACCATCCCCCCGTCAGTAGTCCCCAGAATAGCCTGGGCTTCATGGATCCTCCTTGAAGCGCTCGCTATTCCCTGCAAAGATATCAAACATACAGGCATATAGAGGCCGGGTTAAGATGCTCCGATATTCAGCTAGGCCTTACTCCAGGGCGGCCATGTAGTAACCCGGGTTTTTCCCCCAAACATCTTTAATTTTCCAGGTCTAAACCCTAATTCCATACTCGATAATCGATCCTGATATCACGGGATGGATTCCCTTCTCTCTTTTATCCAGATGCCTTGCTCAATATTTGGCGCATATCTCGCAGAAACTTAAATAAATAGCCGTTTACCTCCGCAACTCCCGGCCCCCACTCACCGAACCGGGCTTACCCACTTATACTATAAATAAGCTCCTTGGGGGTAACCCGAACCCTAACGGCTCATTTCCCCCCATTCCGCTTCCTTTCTCCTTCTAAGCTCACTCTCACTGAGCACCACCACGGAAATCCCTCGCGCATCACCGGAGCCCATCGGCCGGAGGCTACGCTCCGCCACGACTCGCCCCGCGCCGCCGCCAAGATCCGCCGGTGAATCCCCATCCGGCCCGTCAAGGACCGCGAAGGGACACCAGGCTTGCGCCATCTGCCTCCGCAAAGCCTCGCTCAGATCTCCTCCGGTAAGCCACTTGCGTCCATTAATTCGCCCTTGCACTTTTTGATTTCACCTTAGATTAGATCCAAATCGACCCGCCAACGATTCCTCGGCCATGCCGAATTAAGTTGCTAACATTCTTTCCAGCTCGCATAATAGATAAGTTATGGATTCCAATCCATTCTCCTACTACCTGCAAGTACTAATTTCGCCACAAATCCGAAGATAAGATTCCCAATCTGGGCCCGATCCACTCAAAATTTCCGCCTTGGCCTCAATCACCCGGCCGGACTTCCCCTTTTCAGTTCCTTTTATTCGCGTTAAGTGCCTATACGGCCATCCATCGTCCCCAAAAAACCCCTTCAACACTTAGATCCCCATAATTTTCGTCATAATACTTGATACCCGGACAATTTCGAACTTTACTCAGTGAGCTAACACCCGGGTTACACGCAATTTTTCATGTCTCAATATTACCCCACCGATACTCGGCCGGCTCACAACTTCCGGGTCTTAGTCCTCTTATCCTTTTACTTTGTACTTTGCAGGTCAACCACATGGCTCCCAAAAAGCAGGGGAAAACTCCAACCAAAGTTAAAGCCGCCAACTCCATATCCGCCAACTGGGTGCGGTCTACAGTCACCAAATCCAAGTTGGAGGAGCTAGTGGAGCTGGGAGTCCTTCCTCCTCAAGAGGATATCCAATGGAGAGTGCCGGGTAAGGAGACCCGGCCCACCCCGACAAAAGGCGAGGTAATTTGCTTTGTGGAACACGTGACCCGGGGCTTCCGCCCACCGGGTCACCCCTTTTTCCGTGATGTTTTGAATCATTACGGTCTTCGCGTCTTTGATATCGGGCCTAATTCTGTTCTAAACATCTCCCACTTCATAGTCCTTTCCGAATCATACTTGTGCACTTCGCCAAGTCTAGCTCTTTTCATCGAGCTTTTTCAATGCAAACCGTGCCGCGAGAGCGGTGACGGGGTGCTTCTCGCTTGCGGCGGGGTTTCCATCCAGCGCCGCAAGAATTCTCTGATGCCACCCCTCACCCTTAACTCCCATGTCAAGCACTGGCAGCTCTCCTACTTTTACTGCCAAGACACCTCCCCACCCGGCCAAAGGAAGCTGCCGGGTTACTCAGAGGGTCTTCTTGACATCTCTGATAAATTTAGTGTCTTTGCCCCTGACTCGGACAGGGAGGCAATTCAACCTCTTCTAGCCAAAATCACCACTCTCACAGCCCAAGGCCTCATCGGGCTCAACCTGGTGAAGACTTGGGTAGATTTCCGGATTCAACCCAACTCCATCCGCACAAAGTTAATGTGTGAGTATTCAGGGCAATCTACAGACCCGCTCCGGTACTCCGACAACATCTTCGCAGCTGGCGATACTCATAAAACCATCAAGGGCTTTCTGACCGAAAAGCTCGAGGTAATCCGGAACATATCCGGGTTAGAGCCCTTCACGCTTGAGAACCCAGCCCCCAAGGTGAAAACCCGACTTTGATGCCTTTACCTTTGCTCTTTCTACTCAATGCAGTTAATAACCCTTATGCTAACACTTTTCAGGCTGATGATGATTTTTGGAAAACCAATGCCTCCCCTAGCTCCGAAAGTCCAGAGGAGCAAGAAACTGTTAACTCGGACGAAGGTACTCTCCGGATTTTATTTGGTTCCCTTGAACTCACCATAACCCCTTCATTTCCAACCATAACTTTGATGATATCCAGAACAAGAAGATGACGAGGAAGAAAACTCCGATGGCAAAGTAGAATCCGCCAGCGACGAGGAAGAACTGGAGCCGACAGTCAAGGTCGGATCCAAAAGAAAGACTCAAGAGGCCACCTCCAAGGTTTCATATCTCCTCCTCGCATTCAACTCGCATTACTTTAATGATATACTTGAGCTACCTTGACGTTATCCCACTGGCCGTTCTTGAAGGAGTCGCCCGTAACCAAGCGTAGGTCAACTCGAAATCACCCGGGTGATGATGCCCTTAACCCGGGTATTTCATCGACCCCCCCGCGGCGGGCTGGTAATTACCCTATCTTTTCTGGGTCAAAACATTCTCTTTAAACCATTCCCATATGACATCTAACTTGATAATTTCCAGCTTCTCCCGAGTCCAGCGATGGATTTCCTTGTGACTTTGCGGTGAACACCGGGTAAGATCCCCTTCCTGATGTTCCACCATATTTCATCACCCTTTCTTGACTGTGTATTTAGCTGCTTACTGACAACATCTTATAGGGCCACGGTCGTTATCAGCGATCAAGAGGAAACGGGGACCGAGGGCCCGGGTAAGGGGAGCCCGGCTGATAAGACTACAGCCGCGTCCAGCGGCGAAAAACAAGCGTCGCCGCCAAACCTGGACACGCAAGGAGCCGAGTATCCAATTGCTTCCCATGCAAGCAAGAAGAACAAAACCACCGTCTTGGGTGCAGAAGAAGGAGCGTCGGATTCCGACACACAAATGACCCGGGTTCCGCCTCCTACTAAGAAGAAAGCTTCTTCCCGGAATTTCCAAGGCCCCGGGTCTTCTGATACGAGTAAAGACACTTTCGATCAATTGATGAACACTCTCCTCACTATGAAGACTTCGGAGAGCCAGATCTTGGAGCGCATGGCTGCAGAGCACCAGGTAAGGACACTTTGTATCTCATATTGCATACCTAGTCCCCAAGTTCCAAGTATGACTTGCAAAAGTGATGCTTGGTACTTTACGCCACATTCAGCTTTCCATACAATCCAACTAATACTTGCATTCCTTGCTACTTGCAGGCACATATAACCCGGTCTGATGAAACTTTACTGAAGACCGAACAACTTCTTCTTGCCGAGATAAAACGAAGGGAAATCCTTGAGGATGACATGAAAACCTTGAAGAAAGATGTTTCCAAATACAAGAAGAAGTGCAATGCCGCTCAGACCGCACTGAAGAAACTATCGGACCAGGTCTCCGATACTTATCAGATCTTGCTCAGTAAGTTTTCTGCTGTCGATTGGCTTCATGTCTTTGCTTTATTATAACAGACTCGGGATTACTGATACGCTCTTTCTTTTGTTACGACTGCAGGTGCCAACCTTGCGGCCCCAGAGGAAAATGCCATTGTCAAGGCTAGAACCCTCAAGACTGTGCTCCGGACTTTCTTTGCCGGCACAAAATTTATATTGGATGCTGTGAAGTGGCCTACGGAAGTATATCCGGGTGAAGAGAATCTCGTTCAAGCCTGCTCCACTGTGCCTGGCTGGATTGAAATCTGGAAACGCTCATCATGCCGGATTGGAATGACCCGGGCTTTTACTCTGGCCAAGGCTTTCTTTCCAAAGCTTGACCCGGCAAAGGTAACATCCGGGTTTCCCGAATTCAAGGCTGACGGTTCCAAATTTACACCCAAGGATTTCAAAGCCATACAAGCCGCAGTGCGCCCCTCAGCTACCACTTTGGCCGATAGCTTGGATCTAAATACGATTATGAGTGCATACGACGCTGATGGCAAAGTTATTACGGAGGAAGCGCCCCCGCCTTTTGATATCTTGGAGAAGTGGGTTTCTAGCTCGGCCAGGAAGAGGGAGGCGACTGCGAAGAGAGAGGCCGAGTTAGGATCAGGCCCGTCTGCCTCTACACCAGCCGTCCCTCCACCAGTCCGCCCTGATGCAATGAGTCCGGGTAAGGGTGCCGGGAAGGCTAAGCAGCAAACCCAGGACTCAGACCCGGAAGGCCGTACTCAGGAGGCCGAATAGGGACGTACTATCATAATACCTTGTAATGCTTTGTATTCACACTGTTATGCTTTTGATGGTGCGCCTGTGCACCCCTGATACTGACGCCGTACCTTGTAACGTACTTTTTAGTCCGTGATATACTTTGCGGCTTTCCTGGCCTTTTGATAACCGTATTGCTTGCCTATTCTTTGAACTTTTTCTCGATACCCGATTCTCTATTTTGGCTCCCTTCGTAAGACTCGGTTTTCCGAGTACCAGGGGCTTTGATACGTGAACTTTTTCTTTAAGTCCCCAAGACTCGGATGGTGAGGTTTTTCGAACTGCGATAGCCAAGTAATTTGTTTCTGTTTCGAAGTCCCCAGTCCCCAGGACCCAAAGTCCGAGTCATGGGGGTGTGGCCTTTCTCAGAGAACAAATTATTTTTTACCGAGTCGCAAGCCTAAAGCCATTCCGTGTGAATACTGAAGTTATGCTTGATAGTTGTTGAGTTTCCAGCTTTTAGCCTTGTACTCTGCATAAACTTGTGGTTTAGATGACCCTTTTGACTATCTTGTACTGTAAGCCGGCTTTCGCGTGGATACCATGTTGTTACATCCATACGAGAACAGTGTCAGGCAAGTCCCATTGGGCTTCATGGCTGATTGTAATCGTAAGCGAACGAATCATGCCACTTTAGTGCGAGTCACATCGAGCTTAAGTAAGAAAAGTCAAGAAAATTTGGCTCCTTTGTCCAGTTATAAGATTGCAGCCGTACTCGTTTGCGAATAATCGACCCTTATAACTTATAGGCATCAAGGCCGGGTCTTTTGGGTTGCTAGCTGGGCTACTTGAGCCGCCAGCCCCCGAGACCTGTATATACTCAACATTCTTAATGATACGGAAATACTGATGCCACGTGGATACTACTTACTTGTAATCGGGCTGTAACGAAATAGGACTTGATAACCATCTCTTTATTGCTGCGAGAAAGTTTGGATCAGCAGGCCGCCTCATTAAAAACCTTCCAGTCCCCTTAGGTACCCTGGGTAGGAAAAGAGCGCGTCTGAAACCTGCTGCCCGTTACATTGTTTAGTTCTTCGTGGACACCGGTCCCGAACTGGCGTGACCGGTGCACATTCTCCACACGTTAGACTTTTTCATGACGAGTACCGGGTTTGCTAGCCAACCCGGGTAAGGTGTTTCCATGACATGGCCGGTTGTGAGTGATCGTGCAGCTTCTTCTTCTGTGGCGGATTGTTTGGAGGGGTCATCCTTGACAAAAGCCACCATTTTAGCATCTTGTGTTACCTTGGATTTTGCTCGTTCGCCTTCAGTACTCGGCCTTTTTGATGTGGCTCTACCCTCCGGGTCTGCTTGAGACCGGTACTGCTTGAGTTCTTCTTTTCTATAGGCCTGCTCGGCCATTGCTGCATCTCCTTCGTCGCATTCAGCTGCTATGTCTCGGTTTCCATGTATGGTAATGGTCTTCTTGGGACCCGGGATTTTTAGCTGTAGATATACGTAACACGGCCTAGCCATGAATTTGGCGTAAGCCGGCCTTCCAAATAACGCGTGATAAGGGCTGCGCAATTTGACTACCTCAAAGGTAAGCCACTCAATTCGATAGTTATCCTTTGACTCTCCAAAGGCTACCTCCAATGCGATTTTTCCCTCGGGGCATGCCGAATGACCCGACACTATCCCATGAAAAACTGTTGAGCTTTTTTGCAGCTGAGATTCCTTGAGACCCATGCGTAGGAAGGTTTCCAATACAGTATATTGATGCTGCTTCCACCATCCATTAAAACCTTTTTCAGTTCGTACCCATTGACTTGCGGTGCGACTACTAGTGCCAAGACTCCTGGGTGCTCCACTCTTTCAGGGTGATCCCTTCTGCTCCATGTTACCTCCTGTTCTGACCATCTCAAGTACCTCGGGACAGCTAACGAAACTGAGTTGACCGCTTGCTTCAGTATCTTTTTGTCCTTGTTAGAGCCTCCTGTGGTATGCACATGATACTGACCCAATTGTTTGGGGTTAGCCTGGAAACCTCCTGCCCCCCCTTGGTTATTACCTTGATTTCCAGCCGCCGGATTACCGGCTAGGGGTGGGCCGTTGCCCGGGTTTGCCCCTGGACCCGGTCCTCCTCCCCGTCCTGCACCTCGCATAGCTCTGTGCACTTCCTCATTCTTCCATCTTTGTAAACCGGCGCACTGTTCTAGGGAGTGGTTAGCTGGCCTGCCATTCCTGCTGTGCTTCGGGCATGCCATCCTGAATATGTCCCAATTGTTACCCGGCCTTGGCGGACCTTGATAGTTTCCTCCATTGTGGTTACCTCCGTTGAAATTTCCTTCTGCTCTGGGCCTCGAAGACCCGACTTCTGTGTTGGCGACAAACTCGGAGCCTCCTTCGAACGGGCGCTTGTTCTGGCTATTTCCGTTATTACCTGATGCTGATCCATTGCCGGTTCTTCCGTTATTGCTTGTGTTTGCTTTTACCTTCTTGTCATCAGCTTCCTCTTCTGTAGTATCCGTCGCAGCGTGTTTGTTGCACGCATCCATCAATTCTCCCATTGTAACTTCCGACGCATTTCGACTAGACTTCATGCGAGTTAACTTTTGCACTAAAGGTACATACTTGCATGTTTTTGCCATGGCCTGTAGTGCATCCTTGGGCTGGATATCCGTGGATGAGTGAAGTATCTCCATAACCCGGCGCACCCAACTACGCGCCGATTCTCCCTTCTTCTGGACGCATCGCTCTAGATCATCAATAGTGAATAATTTCCTGCAGGTCCCGTGAAAGTGCTTGACAAACGCGGTCTTCAATTCCTCCCAGGACTTGATCGATCCTTCCGGCAAATTGGTGAACCACAACTTTGCTGCTCCTTCCGACATCATCAGGTACATGAACTTGGCTTGGAGGTTCTCGGACGCGTTGCGAATTGACATTGCCATCTCGTAACTGCTTAGCCATGTTTCGGGATCCATAGTTGGCTCATAATTCACTACTTTCCCTGGCTCTTTGAATTTTTCCGGGTAAGGTTCAGCTCTGATACTGTCCGAGAGACACTTAGGCCCCGCAAGAACGGTTGAGGCCGGCCTTGCCCTAGAAACGTGTGATACCGCGGGGGGCGCGGCTGGGCGCGATGCTGCGGGAAGTCCATGCGCTGCAGACCCGGCCGCGGCCCTCCGAGCCCTAGAACTGTCCACGACGGCCTGTGCTGCTGATGCTGCCTGAGCGCGGGGAGGAGGCGGCATTTGCTGCTGCTCTTCCCTCCGTCGCGCTGAACTTGTTTGGATATTCCCTTGCTGTTGACTGACGTATGGCGTCCCGTGCATACCGCTTCTGTGATCCGGATAATTGGCTTGCTGTGCCACCGCAGTGTGCAACAGATCGATGGCTTGCCGAGTCTTCTCTGCATGGGGCGACTCTCCCACAGGGATTTGATTCAACGCGAGTGTCGCTGCATATACATTGTCCATGGGGTTATTGTAGTGGCCGGCTGGTGTGCGGAATCGTGATGGTGGCGGTGGTGGTAGATCGTTGCCGGTTGTGACTCTAGTTTGTGGTGGGGGTAACCCGGTCCGCTCATTCGCCGGATGTGTCACTGCTGTCACCTGTTGGGGTGCGGTTCCCTGGTTCACCACTGGTATCGGCAGGTCCTGAGGTGTAACAAATAAATTAGCCGGATTAATAACCCCGCCCATTGCTGGTAACCTGGTGTGGTGCCTTTGATGTATTCTAGACGTTTCCTCTCGGAGCCGGGTTTCCAACGCATCTAGCTCACGCTGCCGCGTGGCCATCCCTTGCTTTTCTGCCTCTACCTGCCTTCTTTGCTGTTCCAGCGCACGACGAGCCACATCCAGATCCCTGACGCGTTCCGCTGCGTTTTCCGGAGTGATAACCGTTGCGAGAACCGTGGGGTCTAGAATCAGATTATTATCGAATAAGGCCGGGTGGCGCGGGTTCGAAGGACCCGTGCCTGGTGTCCGGTTTTCTAAGAATCCGAACGTATTTGCATGCAACTCTTCATCCGCTGCTCTGCTGGTTACTGATGCCGACTCTCCATCAACCCGGGCCAAGACCGGGTCTCCGTTAGCCGCGCCCTGTCGCTGGGCCACTGCCTGAGCCGCCCCGACTGAGGCCGCGGTTGCGTTTCCTTGGTTGAGATTGGCCGCGGGGGGCGCATAGACTGCAACTCGGCGTACGATATCCGGTGTAAATTCATGCTGTTCTTCCTCACCGTTCTCCTCATACCGGTTTTCCAGTAGATCCAGGATAGACCCGGTATCATCTTCCCTTTCGGCCCGGTCGCGTGGGGTCCATGCCGGCTCCTCCGGCTGTTCCCACTCCGCGATGGGTTCTTCTGCCGGATGTGTCGTTCCAATCGATTCTTCATCATCCGATCGGATAGACGTGGCTTTTCCTGGCATAGAATCAGATCCAACGTTGTCAGGGATCGAATTGGAAGCACATACCATACCAATGAAGACGCTGATCCGGCCGATTGTCACGACGGATCCGGATTCGAGGTGATCCGACTCCGGCCCCCAGCCGGAATCGTCCACCATCTTTTCTCCTTCGTGGTCGATGTAGATTTCGCCGATGACAAGATTCTCCATGCCCTTCCGAGCTTCTCCCGTGATGTAAACACCTTTGGACGCAGGCCCCACGGTGGGCGCCAACTGTCGTGGGATAATCACGGCAGACGTTACCGGGGGTAACTGATCTTGGGGCAAGACGACATAGGTGTTTGGGAGAGGGTTTAGCTCAGAGGAAAACATGGTGCGATTCAATCTGGTAGCCGGCAATCAAAGTCGCCGAGTCTCCGATCTCGATATAACAACTCAACTCTAGGATTACACTAGATGCTCGATACCAAGCGCTATATCTAGGGTTCTTAGATCTCTCTCTAAAGCTAGACCTGGGGGTCGGTTTATAAAGCACCCGTACCCCCTGGCTTATTCCCCAAGGCGCACCCTGGATCCTACCCGGAAACGGCGCACAAACCCTAGCTTTCCTTTACAATAACCCACAATCCGGGTTGCTGGGCCTACAAACTTGGGCCTCCACAAGCTTCCCTATCCTTAGCCGGATCCTGCGCACCGTCCTTTGGGCCGGGTTACTCCTTGGAGTTTGGCCTACCGGGTTACCATCCCCCCGTCAGTGTGCGCTCGGCGGATCGATGCGTGGCCGTGCCGCGTTTTGTCAGCGCGCGACTTGGCCGGTTACGCAGCGCGAATAGGACAAAGCGATCCGAGAGCAACTCGCAACAGGACGAAACAAGAAACAACTCGTAGCACTATTTTTTTTTGGTGAGATTTTTCAGTATAGATCTAGACAAAAGATGAACGAGATGAACCTTGACCCTAAAAGACAAAAACTAAAAACAGAAAAAACGGGAACGCAAATCAACAGAAAACAGCAACTAGTAGATGCAAATTGGTGTTGATCTAGGCTCTGGCAATGAACTAAACAATGCGCATAGTTGTTTTTACTATTATAAGTTGCTGTTCAACTCAAGCATCAGTGAGGCTACTATCATAAACACAAACATTATTTGTTAGAAAAGAATTCACCTTATAATAAACATCAGTGAGGCTTAATATTTCTTTCCAACTCAAGCATGAATGAACCTCATGGACCTTTATTATGTCCCTATCATTGTTGCTACTAGCTTAGTTCTTGAATATCTTGTGCTAGTGTTATTTTCTCATCATATATGATTGTTCACCTAGTTGCATAATCTAAACAATCTGTATTTGAGCAATTATCCTTAATCGAAAAAGGAGTAAAATTTGTAGTTAACCTATTCATCCCCCTCTAGTTAACCCTCTCGGTCCGTTCAAGGGTGTACAACCACATTGCTACTGAAAGTACACTCACACTACTTCTGAATGTATACTCACGTTATAGCTGAAAGTACACATACACTTTTACTGAAAGTACACATGTTACTACTGAAAAGTACACCCATACTTTAACTAAAAGTACACCCACGCTGCGTCTAAAAGTACACACGCGTTGCTAATGAAAGTACCTGCCGCTGATGTACACCGAAGCTGTCCCACAAAGTACAACCACATTGCTACTGAAAGTACATGTTGCTGATGTACACTGACATTATACACCAAAACTGCTACTGGATGTACACGTTGCTAATGTATGTACACCCACGCACTGCTAGTGAATATACACCACATTGTTACTAGATCTACACGTTGCTATAAAAAGTACAAATTATACACAACAAGAAGCACAAAGTACAGTTCAAAACCTATCATTGTGGGATCTGGTTTTGAAGATTTCGACATGGGGATCTCAAATATGAGAACGTTCGTAATTTCGACAAACAGTTTTTAAGATATTTCATTTTTTAAAACGAATCTCGAAAATAAAAGCGTCTACGTCCCTTTCTGTGGGTGGCGAGGAGAAATCCCACCAAAACTCTCTCATGCTGCCACTTGTTGTGCATGCACGCACCCATAGTGCACCGCATGGAAAGAGAAGCCGACACTTGGCGCGATAACAACACGCGTAGCTTCCCTTCCAGAAGGTTTTTCTCTTTATAATGATTACTTCGACCACATAATAAAGGCAGGAATTCTCAAAAAAGAAAAAAACTGAGCTAAAAGAAAGTTGGATAAAACAAAACTGAGCTGAAAGGATCAGGATAGTGCGGTAACGAATGGAAGGGCACCCTCAATTGGGCCCAATAGGCCAAATTAATGGGTAAGTTGCAATTATAGGTGGCCAACTGGGCCGCCCGGCACGGCACGCGCGGGCCTTGGAAAAGCACGACACGAAACGGGCACTGCCCGTTAGGGCACGGCGACAATCGTGCCGGGCCGTGCCAGCCCGTGGGCCGTAATTTCCAGTCTGGCACGGCACATGAGCACGCTTGAGGCCCGACGGGCCGATTTTAGGCACGACGGCCCATTTTTGGCCCGGCACGGCTGGCACGAGTGAGAGGGCGGGAAACCAAAATTTCAAAATTTCGTGGGGCCCAAGAGGAGCGGGAGGGAGTGGGAAAATCCTGTTTTCGGAAATGTGAGGCCGGAAAGAAGTGGGAGGGTTGTTTTTCACCGTTATGGAGTAATTAGGGGGTAATTAGCCCATTTAAAGTGTGATTTGTGTCAGTTTTGATTTGTTTAGCCATATTTAGTCATTAGAGGGCTAATTTAGTCCAAAAATGCATTTTTTCCTATAAAAAGGATGTACACCCATCTAATTTAATCGTGCCATGTCGTGCCCGTGCCGGGCCGCGTGCCGGCCCGTTTATGTCGTGCCGTGCCTTGCCGACCCACGTGCTTCAAATTGAGGAGCGGCCCGGGCACTACCGTGCTCGTGCCGTGCCGCGGCCCATTTAAATCGTGCCGTGTCGTGCTCGTGCCGGGCCAAAAAAGTCATGCTTCGGGAAAGCCCGGCCCATTTGGCCAGCTATAGTTGCAATGGCTGGCCATTTCAGCACCACACACGCGGCAGCTTGCCATTCGACACCGGGGAGGGTCATTCTCCACGGCTGCGAGCGGCGGGGAGGTTACCACCACCGATCGTCCCCAAGGCCCCAACCACGGCGTCGGCGATGACATCCGCGGCGGCAGACGGCGAGAAGCCCTCGACAAACCTCGCACATCCTCTACTAGGGCAGTCCCAGCATCCGCAGCCTTACTACGCTTACCCAGCTTACGCTTACGCTTCGTCGCCGCCGCCGCCGCCTCCCCCGACGCTCGTCCTCCTCCCCTACTCACCCGTCTTTGTCCGCCTCCGCCGCCTACGCCCGCGACGCATCCCATGCATCCGCCGCTTCTCCAGCCGCACGCTCCCGCTCCTCCTCGCCCTCGCGCTCCTCGCCGGCCTCGCTTTCCTCCTCTACCCGTCCGCCCCCGGAGCCCGCGTCGACGACGTCCGGCTCGACCGCTTCCGCATAAACCCGCCCCCTCTCCCCGCGTTGGATTTCAACCTCGCACTCAGCCTCCGCGTCCGCAATCCCGGCTTCCTACTCCCTCTCCGCTACCGCACCGTCTCTGCCGCCATTTCGTACCGCGGCCATCTGCTCGGCTCCGCCATTGCGCGCCCCGGATCCGGCGAGCTCGCGGCCAGAGGGGTTACGTATGCTTATTCTGAGGTGTGGGTGGACGCAGGCAGGGTGCTGGATGACATGATCGAGCTGATTGGGGACATCGCCGCTGGGTCTGTGCCGCTGGAGATCATGACCGAGGTCGTCGGCACAGTCAGGGTGTTCCGTTTCGACATTCCAGTGAAGGTAATTGATTAATCACATTCTATGTAATTTTATCTTGACCGGATGCATTTGTTGTTGCAAACTATATACGATATTGGTTGCCAGAATTGCTTTAGAGAAAGCTGTTTTAGGTTATCATGTGCTAACTTACACTGTTCCTGTTCTAATGACTTTATAGCTCTTTTTGAGATTTCCGAATTATGAAAGACATCAAAGAGCCTTCCTGTCTTAAGCCTTGTTTACATCTCAGGGTATTTGAAGTGTGTATTCTAGGGGATTGGAGGGGATTATCCCGGATCCCGGAATACTTTACCTGTTTTGGGTGGGATAATCCCAAGATATCCCCCACGAACCACCTCTTTTTTGTGTAGATTAAATAAACTACTCCCTCCGTTCCTAAATGTAAGATGTTTTAGCCCTTTTCCATATACACACATGTCTACATGTATCTAGACAACTTTTAGTGCACATGTTCATTCATATTAGCATGTATCTAGACAATATGAGCAATAGCTACAACATCTTATATTTAGGAACGGAGGGAGTACATCATACTAGTATATTGGATCATACTAGTGTATTAAATTGGAAGAGTATTTGTGGGGATTACGTGAAAGTAAGGATTTCACCAAATCCCCCTCCCATCTCCAATCCCCTTGGGGATGAAAATACACCCCTAGTAAACAAGGCCTTAAGATTTTCAATTTGGTTATGAATTGTGAGGATTAGTGATATGATATCTTGATCCCGTGTGGCCAGGTGTCTGAAACTTAATTTTCTAGTTTATATGTTGGAGGGATTATTAGAGAATATTTTTTTTGTGGCTCTGCATTATATAATGTCTTGGGCATCTATATCTGGAATAGACCAGTAGGCTTTGCTTGGAGCTACTGATTTCCCATTCACAAATCAGTATTATTCAGAGGGATTCTTTCCCAACCTTCTTTTCAAACTGGTAATGTGTAGTGAAAATAACCGATCTGTGGGGAAGAGGGGGGAGGTGTTGGGCCATATCCCTAACAGACAAAATTGACTTCATGTCTTCAGTTGACCAGTACATATAGGGGTTGCGAACCATATATAACTAAAGATTCAGGAACACGATTTACATGCATCAACCATTGATCCATAAGCTTGATCTAATGAGGAATTGTGGACAATAATACTTCGGCATTCTCCCTCACGTGTACTGTATTTCATGAGGCCTGAGATAGTAAAATCTGGGTTTAAAGTGGGCCACCGACATTTTCATTAGTAATGTTGTAGTGCAATTTTTTTTATGTTAGTAATGTATTGAAACTCAAGACCTCTCTGTTGCCCAAAAGTCTTTGCTGAACAGGAAATGTTAACCATAAACTTCAACAATTATTGTTCCATCTCACCATGGGAGTTATGCATGTGTTAGGGCATTTAACGCAAAGCGTAAGCCTGGAAAATAACGGCTCGGTAAGCAAGATACCTTTTGTGTAGGCGCCAAATCCCAGTTCTTTTTGTTTTTGCTCTATAGCTTTCTACTAAACGTACAATCTCCTTTCCGGGGAAGGGGTAACATAGACGGAGGCACATGTAGACAGATACATAATTTTTCAATCTTTCGACTAAGTGAAGTAGTAGTTGATCCCTCCGAGGTAAGGGCCAGGTTCTATTTTTAATCTGTTTTTCAGCTAACTAGGTCCAAACTGCCAGCTTACCTCAAACAGAGGAAAATAAAATAGTGTCGTTAAACTAACTACTTCGCCTGACAAAATCTTGACAAGGGGTTTAGTTAGAGGTGCAAAACTTTCACAGCCATCAACTTTTGGCATTGGCATGCTAGGTGGCAACTAAGTGCAGGGGATGACGGGATTTCAATGGGCACTAGACGGATTAGCGCGCTTCACCCCGCCGTCTACCTGTCGTGGCTAGTGCGATGTATGTGCTGGTGTTTAGTTTTGGTTATAGCGTTTTGTCAAAAGTTTGCTTTGACAGTAGAATGTTGTGCCATGGTGGAAGAGTTCTGAGAATAGTGTAGGCGTGGTGCTATATAGTGCGCCGGATTGTTTGATTAGATCACAAATCACGTTCAGATAGATATAGCACTTATCCATGTTACATAAACCATAGGCATTAAAGAGGACATAAACCAGGGCAAGAGGTTTCTGTTCATAAGTTTACACGCCAACCAAAGAACTTTAGTTCAGATAGATACACATTACAGAAACACATAAGGCAAAACAAGGATACAATTCATCCTAGCGATTTGACTTGCACCATACTTAAGAAAAGTAACCGGGGCAAAAGCTGAAAAAATAGCACCCAGTTAGAAAACCTATGGTCTAAATCGTATAAAAAGTAGCAAAGGAACATGCAAACAGAGAGGAACAACTTGTTCCCTGTCTTTTTTTAGACCTTTGGCAAACAGCTGCCTCTTCGCGTTGCTTCCCCCGCCATTAAAAAGGTGTCCTAAATGAACAAAACTCCCTAATAATCAACAATAATTGAAATGAAAACACACAGCAATACACCCTTTTTCTGGATGCCAGCAACCAGATATTTATCTTGATCACCTACACCAGGGAGTTCTTTCTCGGGAGTTTCCTGAAACAAAAATAATTTAGAGAACTACCAGTCTGGAAAACATAGAACACAGAAACTTCAAATGCATAAAAGAAAAGCCTCACCACTCCCAGGCCCCTGCTCAACGGAGGTACCAACTGAGCCAGACAACGGTCCAGCCGCTTTGCCTGCAGCTACAAAGGCCGCGTCATGGCTGACAAAAACAGAGCCCCCTTGAGGATATAACTTAAACATGGAAGCAAATGCCCACTTAGGAAAGAATACCATGACACGGTGACATTAAGAACATAATTTCTGCCTGTTAAATCAGCTATTTTGGCAAGCACAGTAGAAACAAGAGCATAGTTCAAAGTGAGCAGAACATCAGCTGGCTTCCTGACCAGACTCCTTCAGATCCGATAATCAGAATCTGGAACCTTAAATACAATACAAAAAGGATTCATGCATAACCCTAGAGATTGAGGACATTAGCTTGAATAAAACAATATATTCAGAGTAGGCTAACCTTGGACTTGCAATTTTCCCACCACATTTTCCCATAGCGCACTTAGACCCGGAACCTTCCTATACCGCTCTCCAGTTACAATCGTCGCACGATAGGAACCACCATCCCTGGTTAGGCTCCAACCCGTCGATCGTTATCTTGCTCCTAAATTTGTTACCCTGCAGAATCTAGTTAGTTTACACATCACAGAACACAAATCAAGCAGGCTAAAACAATGCACATACCGTCGCAACATGCGGATTCATCGCAGCCAAATCTGCTACACTGACAACCTCAACCTGGTCAGACTAAAAACGTCGTCCCCTCTCCATGATAAGTTCAACTTGCGCATATCCCACCAACCTACACAGCTTAGACTATATGATTATAAACTTGTTAACATCATCGTCTCAGACGTCTAGGAGACCTAAGCATAAGATAAAAATAAATATCATGGTAACCAGTTTATAAAAGCCTGCCCCCAAATTAGCACAAAACAAATACCACACAGTCATAAAGTCAGAGAAGGCACACTACTGTATAACAGACCTTATACCTCTAGACCCGCTCATCATGTGGTACGACAAAGACTCTAATAAGTAAGTATTAAACGACGATATTGTCTAAGCCCAAATCAAAGCATTTTGTATACATTAACAACCAACATCATAAAGAACATACCCACGCATAAAACACATGCACATAGGAACACATGACTATTAGCTGAACCCTGCACATTTTATTCATGTCATAAACTCAGTAACTGTGCCATCACTAACACATTCTCAGTTAGTGGCTTTAAGAACTGAACAAATATCCATCCTCATACTCAAAAATTCTTCCATTATTAACACATGATCAATCAGTGGCTCCATGAACTGAACAAACATCCATATTCATTGTTTCGCAATAAATCAAAAATATTATTTGTTGCTAAGAAAACAAATACTCAGATTATCTGTGGATAGAACCATAAAGAAAAGCCTAAAGCCCACAAGGGACAAACTCAGTCTAGATCAGTTCATCCACTCTAAAATATGAATTCCGTACATATACTCACATTGAAACACTGAACAGGTGACGCGATACATTGCAGTACAACTTTGAGCACAACCTCACATAAAAATGGCCAATCACCCTAACCAATATAAGCCACACCACATCACAGCAAGACAAGGGACAAAATCATCACTCATAAACCGAAGTATCAACATCATACAGCTGCTAAACTGGTAAACTGTTTTCGAGGCTTCCAGCATAATACACCTTTTAGGCTTATAAAGTTTAAAATGATTTAAGAATATCTTAACATAAAAACCAGTATGGGTGAAAAAAGATTTTAGAGTAAATGACGTCATACTTTACATTCAGGGCCAAACCAAAACCGATGATATATCGATATTGCAATAAATTTCATACATCCAGATATAATTTTAGAATACCAATTTAACATAAATTGACTGAACAGAAGAGAAAGCCGGTGATATTGATGAGGAAGAATGCTTAATTCAAATACCATAAAAATAGCTGCATGTGCAGCAACACCGACTATTAGAAATTCGCGTAACATCAATAATAAAGCAATTTGAACATAGCATTAATACCTTATCAAGGGATGGTTTTTATCAGCATAGCCTCTGCAGCTAATAGCTGCACACAATCATCAAGCAAAATTGGTTCTGGTAGGACATTCGGTCCAAGCTTAGGGAGTAAGAAGTGGAGGTACATCTTCTGACTATTAAAACAATGACATTTGATGCAAGGTTTGTAGTTTTAATTCTTGAAACTGTTACTTCACCACAACAAGTTTTATTGGAGTTGGTTCAATTCTTTCTAGGCTCAGTAACAACAATTAATTGGACATTCGTTATTCAATGAATCTGAATAGACAATGACGCTAGATAATCAATTAATTAATCTCTTGGGTTATTACTACTCCCTCCGTCCACTTTTATAAGGCACACTACATACCATTTTAATTTTGACCACATACATAATAAAATGAGTGAATCTATATACAAAATGAGTCTAGATTCACTCTTTTTAGGTTGTATGCGACCAAAATTGAAATGCCTTATAAAAGTGGACGGAGGGAGTAAATAAAAATAGCTCACTACAATCATGGCAATGTCACTCTGTCAAATGCACTCTATGCCATGTTTTTATTTATCCATAATCATGTGGAAAGCAGCACAACCTGCAGTACATGACGCTAAAAATCCATATGAAATTTACGATCTGTTAGTATTCTGTAATGATCCTTCTCCAAGGGCAGCACACCACAAGTATCTAGATTCAATTTCACTGGAGAGGATACATTGGAGATTGGAGAAGGAAGGTTCAGAAGGAACAGAGAGTAGCGAGGTAGGGTATTAGTTACTTAGATCGTCGATGCCCGTCTTCTTTTCTTCCCCTTCCATGGCTCGGCATGACCGGTGCTCCTCTGGCATATACGTGACAGGCCACCAACCTATTATTGATCAAAGGCATCTATCAATGCTAATTCGATAAAATATTGCAGAGAGTATCTTGTATATTATAAATTACCAAGCAATTCAATCTGAACCGGGGGAGATTTCACCAAGATATAGTACCACATATTGTTATGTATGCACATACCACTGAATCCAAATCAGAACCTTGAACCAATGTGCTTATTCGGAAAGAGGAAGATTTTCTTGTGCCTGCATTTATATAATATCATCACACAACAATCTGCACCAATTTTACTGCATAATTTTAGCAGAGAGCGCTATACCGATGCCAATAGAACTCCCAATCAGCTAAAGTATCTCAATACTAAAACATGGATGTGAACGTGAACATTGGAGCTGTACTACAGCGCCAAATGAGCTATCCAATTTTTAATGGAAACATTCTCTTAGTTTTCAAGACTTTTGCCCTTGAGTATTACTTCAGAGGTTAAATTCTCACTGCGACTGACTATCTGAGCTGTTATGTTTATCATATTTGTGACATGTCTCCACAAAAGAGAGAGATGTGATTTTTTTTATCTTGCGCACGCTGGATATACTTTCGATATTTTTTTCTGCGTGAATCTCTAACGGTTCCATTTATTCAGGGCCTCGTATCGTGCTCGGTGAATGTCAGCCCAGACAAGCAGAGTATCATAAGTCAGGATTGTTATTAAGTTAAAGCTCTGACGCTGATGGTTTTAGAGCAACTTCAACAGATACTGTACCACTTCCTGCCCATCTCCGTTAATAGTGAAGGTTTGGCACTCTTCAAGGAATATGATCAAACAGTTCTTGCGTGTAATTGATTCCCAGAACCGTGTCAATAAAACTGGTAGAGTAAGTATATGTTTGTAAATAATAGTTTGAAATATCGTATTGTACAAGCTGGAATAACGACCCGCGTACCATTAAACTTGATCGCTGGGTATATCCGATACATGATTTGTTCTTCTAGCGCTGCTCGCTGCTGAAAATCGCCTTTATTTAGACCACACCCAAAGATGGGGGTATGGAGTTGAAGTGTAGCTTAACATTGTGACAGTCGATGTGTTTGCAGAGTGTGAGGCTTTGGAAAAATGGCATTAGATGTCTGGTTGGCAAGTTGGACCCGCATGCAAGTCAAACAAATGTTCATGTTTGAAGTGGCGAAGCTGCAAAAGTTTGTTGCACGTCCGTATCAATGGAGCAAACCGGCATCTGACTAGCCTTGTTGTATCCGGAGGTATAGACCCGCTACACTGACATTTCATCTTGTTGGAGACAGAAAACGGTATTGCTACACTGCGGAGGTCATGTGGGTAGCCGTCATGGGCTGCATAATTACTCAATGACAAGGATGTTTGCTGCAATATGGAACCGGACAGCCTGCCGTGGAGCCTTGGAAGACACCATGCCCATGATGTAGGCCTGTAGATTGGGATTGAATATTCACTCATCCGATCTTGTCACCGTGCCAGCGTGAGCGTCAATACAGTAGCTGTCCTGATCTGATCAGGACACGACCCGGCTATCGGGCCAAATCCAAATCATCGATGTCTCTAAAATGTTTAACATTTACTAGACACCATGACACCTAGACATGTTTTAGTGCAATATACATATGAATCTACACACTAAAACATGTCTAGCTAGAAAAAGATAAAACATCTTACATTTTAATATGGAGGGAGTAGTGTTTCAAAAAAGAAAAAAACACACTCCGACTCCGACCAAGTCCACATAAATATGTAAGTGCTTGATCAAACACATGCAAGGGTGCGTGCTGTGTATTGTGAGCTTGTTAGAGTCGCGTGATGTGGCTTCTCATATACAACAACATGCAGTCTTAGTATATACTCCCTCCGTTTCTAAATATAAGATGTTGTAGCTATTGCTCATATTGTCTAGTTACACACTAATATGATGAACATATACACTAAAGTTGTCTAGATACATGTAGACATGTGTAAATGTGAAAAATAGCTAAAACATGTTACATTTTAGGAATTGAGAGAGTACATAATACACAGTTACTGCCTCACCGGCCACCATTTTTAAAATTTAAAATGCCTTTTCTTAGCCGGAAGAATATGTGCTATGTGCTCGATTTTGAATTACCGCAAGGAGACAGTATATGTCTGTTCGATTTGTCTCACCATTTTATATGTGTCAATATGTACTTATATGGGAGATCGTGCAGGGGCACTAGTTGCTTGTCGCCGCCCGGCTATCTGTGTGCAAGCAAAGATGCCGATCTACCTTGTAATCTTGCCAGCACATATATGCATATACGTCGTCCCATTTGTCACCAGATCGGACAGAGACCACCTACTCCGCCTAGATTGGAGCATCCGATGTCTCAGTTGCTACCGGCAAGAGGCCAAGCGGCAAAGGGGCTGTTGTTGGTGCAATATGAACCTCTTTCGTGGCAAATTAAAAAAAACAAAAAACAAAATGAGAATTGTTGCACATAATTTAGGAACATTCGTGAAAGAGAAAAAAAAATGTTTGTGTTTATGAAAATGAAATATTCGTGATTTCTAGAATGCTCTAATTTTCTCATAATACCGCCTTATCTACTTTCTTTGTCTTATAGACATTTTAGTATTTAAAAAATAGTTAGGATTTTCACACTTAATTCCTTAATTACAAAAATTGCATGGACTTCCTTATTAAAAAAGAGTTCTCTCTACATAATTTTGAATTTTTCATTCTTTTGTTGATTTTTTTTTGTCTGGTTCCACGTATGCATAATGCCATAAATGGTCATACAACTTTGGCTAAGTGAGGTATGTCTGTTATCAACATTGAGGGCTCAAACTTGTCTTGTTTGTGGAGTTTATTGGCATAAACCACATTCAACTTGTTGAAAGACAGAAATATTTTTGCCTTAGGTCAGATAAATCAGATAGGACTCTATCGTAGCCTAATTCTCCACGGGCTGGTCGAACCCAATGTAAGTTACATACTATTTTATTACTACAGAGTTTTCATAGACTAACATTAAGCGTCGCTACCAGCAAACATGAGGTTAATGTGACAACATGGCCGTAAAACTATGGTTCTTCTCCAACAGGCTTTTCGTCTCACTTTATAAATAAAGCAATCGCCACAACAGTCATACAGAGTATCAGGTACAACAACCATACAGATAGCATTTGCTGGGGCAACAACACAACAACGCCCAAACAAGAGAAAGAAAGAAAGAGACGGAGGGGTGGTGGTGTGGGTAGACAGGAAGTAGAGCCGCTAGCGGAGATGGATATCCTCAAGGTGGCACCGAGGAGAAGGAGATGCGGTGCGACCACTGGGAGTCTTTCAGTGGAGTTATCTAGCCGCGTCCTGTCCCGCTGTCTACACAATGGGTGCCACTTTTGCAACAGAGCCAAAAATTTCAAAACAGAGACAGAAGCGTCTCGCAGAAAAATCTTCTCAATCACCGTCTTATTGCGTGTAGTCCACAGTGACCATGTCATTGCCGCGAACACCAGCCAGAAGAGGCGTCTACCCATCCCGGCCAGGTGCGCCTGGGTTTCTAGGAACTCGCCGAGGTCCGAGTCCTACATGTCGGCCCCATAGCCTCACAAACGAAGTTCCATAGAAACCGGACAGCGATACACACAAAGAAGATGTGTGTACTGGACTTAGGGCACCTACATAGCGGGCATAGGCCATCCCCCGAGCCATGGCGCTTAGCCACTTCGATCCCAGAGGGCAACCTGTCTCGTAGTAGTTGCCAGACAAAGATCTTAATCTTCAGCGGTAATGGGGCCTTCCAAAGGGGAGTATCCCAAGTACTAATTGGCCCAGAAAAATGGGCTATAAGCCGACTTGACCGAGAAGGACCCCGAGGGGACCAAGGACCAGGTCACCTGGTCGGGGCCCCCTAGAAGGGTTTCAGGAAGATCGCCCCTAAGTTCCTCCCACTTCACGGTCTCTGTCGAACCAAAAGTTCGTCGAAACGAGATGTTCCAAGTCCCATTTTGGGCCGCCGACGCCACTAGTTGGGAGGAATCATAACAGATAGCAAAGAGTCTCGGGAACTCCAGTTGGAATGTTCTCTCCCAAAGCCGCGGATCCAGCCAAAACATGGTGCCCCGGCCATCGCCAATACTGAACCTAGCTCCTTTTCTGATGTCCTTCTTGATCGACTGGATGGGCCTCCAAAATAGAGATCCCTCCTATCATCACAGGCAAGGAGCGGGCGGCCCTGCAGGTATTTGGCTTTGAGGAGTTGGAGCCATAAACCCCCCATCATACTGCAGAATGCGCCAGACCCATTTCAACATGAGGGCGACATTCATTTTATGGGACGCCACAATCCCTATGCCCCCATATCCTTGGGGGCGCACACATCCGCCCATTTGACCAGGTGGTATTTTTGTTTCCCTTTAGAATCTTGCCAGAAAAATCGGGATATTTCCTTGTCAAAAGCGGAGTGAACCCCCTCCAGTAAGGAATAAATCCCCATCACATAAGAGGGGACACTAGACAGGCATGACCCAATCAGCACGGACTTGCTTCCCTTAGAGGTAAATCCTCAATGCCAGGGTTCTGCTTTATGTCTTACCCTTCCCAACGAAGGATCTAGGTCCTTGATGAGGATCCTGGAATCGCTCAACGGGACCCCCAGATAGTTAATAGGGAAGGATGACAACCTGCAATTGAGATTGTCCGCTATCCGTTGTTGCTCCTCTAGGGTAAACCCGAGGACAACCACTTCGCTCTTATCGAAGTTAATCTTGAGGCCCGACATGGCCTCAAAACACAACAACAAGAACTTGAGATTTACAATATCCAATTCCGAGCCCTCAACCATAATCATGGTGTCGTATGTCTACCCCCGGAATGAGGTGCCAACCACACCAGAGATTTGGCCGGCCATCCTGGCTTTCTCCACGATAGCCGCTAGGGCATCCACGACCAGGTCAAATAGGATGGGGGAAATAGGATACCCCTGCCTCACCCCACAAGAGGACCTAAAATAGGGACCAATGTCCCCATTTATGTTAATCGCGGTATTGCCACTCAAGACGAGTTGCATTATCCACATGATGAATCTATCATCAAAGCCGCGATGCTGGAGCACCTGGCGGAGGAAGGACCAGTCAAGGCGATCGTACGCTTTCTGAAAAAATCAAGCTTCAGGAATACCCCTATGTGATGACGCACCTTCACCTCATGGACAATCTGATGAAGTGCTAGGATCTCATCATGGATAAAACGTCCCTTGAGGAAGGCAAACTGAAAGGGGTGTGTAATGCGCTCAGCCACCGGGGCCAGCCGCATTGCACAAACTCTAGAGAAGATCCTCCGAATGACATTTATCACCGTGATGGGCCTAAACTGGCGGATATCCGTGGCACTGACAACTTTCAGGATCAAAGTCACCACACCAAAGTTGAGGCGCGACATCACAATAGTCTCAGTATAAAATTTCTAGAAGATCGGCATGATCACCTCCTGAAGAGTCTCCCAGAAGGACTGGAAGACCATCCGGCCCCGGGGCAGAATTAGCTTTCATATCCATAACCGCACGCCGGACCTCATCCGTAAGAAAGGGAAGCATAAGCTTCGCATTCTCCTCCGGCGAGACAAGGGCCCCGAGGGACCACGTCTCCTCGGCCAACACCACCCCCGGGATGGTTCTTCAAATATTAAGTTTGAGTATTTCTCGATCAAGGCGATCCAACATGTGGTTAGATGGTTAGGAGGGTGGTTGTACCCCCAGCCCACCAGAGTTCAAAGCCTAGATTTGACACATGTGTGTCATATTTAGCTGGAATATTCGTTCAGTGGGAGGCGGCATTCCCATTGATAGCGAGGCACCTATGATGAATTCGTCAATCTCAAGACTCGTCGGCTCAGTCTTTCGAAGGTAATTGAGATAATTGCTTTTTTCTGTGAACAATTACTGCAATGCAAGCTGGTGCATGGAAAAGCAGTGTTAATAAATGGTCGGCTATTTCCTCGAAACAGGCTTTACGCCCCGCTTTATAAATAAAGCACCAAACGTCATACAACGAGGACCCGAACACACACACACACAAGAGAGGTCCAAAGTTTGCTGGGGCAACAACACAATACTGCCCAAAGACGAAAGATAAGAAAAAACGATACAACTCAACACAAAGCTCAGCGGCTGGACGCTGAAGATAGGCGGCGAGCCGCCGTCACGAGGTCCTGAATCATGCGGTCCAGCCGCTCCAAGTCCCGCTATCTACAGAGAGGATGCCACTGCTGCAAGAAAGCCAAGAATTTAAACACAGAGTCAGAGGCCCGTCTCAGAAAGATGTGCTCGATAACCATCTTATTACGAATAGTCCATAAGGTCCAGGTCATCGCGGCAAACAGTAACCAGAAGAGTCGTCTCCTCCTCCCGTTATGGTTTGCTTGCGCTTCCAGGAACGCACTGAGGTCCAGGGCCCGCCACTCGGGCCCCAGCGCCTCAGCAACGAAGCTCCAAAGGAAGCGAGCTGCAGGGCAGGAAAACAAGATGTGGGTTCCCGTCTCTGGAACCGCACATAGGGGGCAGGTCCCATCGCCGGGACCAAACCGCTTGGTGACCTCCACCCCCGAAGGGAGGCGATCACGCAGTAACTGCCAAGTGAAAATCTTAAATTTTAATGGCATAGGGGCTTTCCAGAGATGGATCGCCCAAGGAACCGTGGGCCCTATAAAAAGAGCCCGGTATGCCGAACCCACCGAAAAGTTACCCGAGGGTGCTAGAGACCACGCAACCGAATCCGGTTCGTCTCCTAAGGTATGGGGGAGAGAGGCCAAGAGCATCTCCCACTTTGCAGCCTCCACCGGGCCAAACGTGCGACGGAATCCAATATTCCATTGCCCGTTCTGGAGCGCGCCCGCCACCAACATTCCCGGGTCTGAGCATATTGCGAACAACTCCGGGAACTCATGACGGAGGGGGCGTGCCCCTATCCAGGGATCCACCCAGAACAGGATTCCTCTTCCGTCTCCTACGGAAAAGGAGATCCCCCGGCGGATCTCATGTTTGATAGCCTGGATTGTTCACCAAAACTGCGAACCCTCCTTCCTCTCACACGCCAGGAGCGGGCAACCCCTGAGATATTTAGCCTTAAGAAGTTGGGGCCCAAGGCCCCCGTCGTCTCGTAAAATCCACCACACCCATTTCAGTAAGAGGGCTTTATTCATATGGCGGGATGTCAGGATCCCTATGCCCCCAGCTCTTTAGGGGCGTAGAGATCCGCCCATTTCACCATATGGTACTTTTGGTGACCCTTCGCATCCTGCCAGAAGAAGCGAGATAGTTCCTTATCGAAGCTGGCGTGGACACCCTCCGGGAGAGAGTAGAGCCCCATCATATACATGGGGAAACTAGACAGGCATGAGTCAATAAGAATAGTCTCACTCCCTTTGGATGTGAATCTCGCTTGCCATGGTTCCGATCTAGTTTTGACCCGCCCTACTAGCGGGTCCAAATCCCTGATAAGGATCCTAGAATCACGGACATGAATTCCCAGATAGGATACTGGGAACTGCGACAGCCTACAGTTAAGTTTGTCAGCAATCCGTTGTTGGTCCACCACGGAGTAGCCGAGAATCACAACTTCACTCTTGCCAAAGTTGATCTTGAGGCCAGACATGGATTCAAAGCAAAGGAGTAGGAACTTTAGGTTGACAATGTCCAGTTCCGACCCCTCAACCATGATCATGGTGTCGTCCGCATTGGAGGTGGGTCACCCCTCTTCAAGGGACCAAATGTCCAACCACCCCAGAAATGTGGCCAGAGGTCTTGGCGCGCTCCAAAACCTCTGCTAGGACATCCACCACAGCGTTAAACAATAAGGGTGAGATGGGATCACCCTGTCTAACGCCACACGTAGATTTCAAATAGGGGCCAGCTGCCCCGTTAATATTAATGGCGGTATTCCCACTCATCACCAATTGCATAATCCAGCAAATCATCCGGTTATCCACTCCCCTTCGCTCTAACACTAGGCAAAGGAAGGGCCACTCCAGGCGATCATAGGCCTTTTGAAAATCCAGCTTAAGAAATACGCCCTTCTGCCGGCGTGACTTCACCTCATGAACTATTTCATGGAGGGCCAGGATCCCATCATGGATGTATCGGCCTTTTAGGAAGGCGAATTGGTATGGATGTGTGAGGCGTTCCATAATTGGAGCAAGTCTGGTGGCACACACTTTGGAGAAGATCCGATGGATGACGTTTAGGACAGTAATCGGTCTAAACTGGCGGATGTCCGAGGCCCCCACTACTTTGGGGATCAAGGTAATCACGCCAAAATTAAGGCGGGTCATCACCAAAGTTCCAATGTAGAACTCCTGGAACATTGGCATGATGACCGCCTTGATCGTCTCCCAGAATTTTTGGAAGAAGGTCATTGGAAGGACATCAGGCCCCGGGTCCGAGTTTGCCTTAATCTCCATGACCGCGCGGGCCACTTCCTCCTCCAGGAGAGGAAGGTTAAGGTCCGCGTTTTCCGCATCCGAGACCTGTGCCCCAGCTGGCCACAAATCCTGGACTAGCGAGGTCCCCGAGCGAGGACCCGCAGCAAATAACTCTTTATAGAAGGAGTAAATATGGGTGGAGATCTCTCTCGGCTCCTCCAAAAGACGATCTCCCTCCCATAGGCAAGGAATAGAGCATTTCCGCCTACGCCCATTAGCGATCGCGTGGAAGTATGCTGTATTAGCCTCACCCCTAAGGAGCCAGTTCTGGTGACTCCGCTATTGCCAGAAGGCCTCTTCGCCCTTGTAAATCTCCATAAGGGAGTATTCAAGGGCATACCGCTGAAGCCACTCCTCCATGCTAAGCCCTACCGAGTCCGAGGCGCGATCAAGGGCTTGGATCTCCTCCAGGATCGTACCTTTCCTCCTCTTCACCTCCGCGCCAAGGTTAGCACCCCAACCCCTCATGAACTTGCGGGACATCTGGGCGCAGTGATGCCAGGCGTGCACCGCATTAAACATGCGAGGTGGATTAGCCGCGGCCTCAGTCCAGCGCGCCTGGACCGCTTCCACAAAACCTGGTTTCTCAAGCCAGAAGTTTCCAAAGTGGAAGCGGTTCAATTTCGGCGGAATAGTACCGCGAGACGAAAGCAGTAGAGGAGTGTGATCCGAACCAACCCTAGTCAGGGCCCGTAAGGAACACAGAGGGAATGCTATCTCCCAGTCCACCGACACAAGGACCCGGTCCAGCACACTCCGGACCGGGTCTGCCCGGTTGTTAGTCCAGGTGTATCTAGCCCCAACCCGCCTAATTTCCTTAAGGGCAAGGTCGGCGATGCAGTCATTGAATATATCGATCCGCCGATGATCCACATTCGCCGAACTTTTGTCGTCCGGGGACCTTATGAGGTTAAAGTCCCCGGCAATAACTATCGGAGTAGAGCATCCCTCCACCTTGCCGCGTAACTCGGCAAGGAAGTCCAGCGATCTGCTGTGGTCCGTAGGACCATAGAAGATAATCACCTCCCATTGAAAGGAGGTGTGCCTATGGGTAAGAAGCATGCTCACGAAGAATTCCCCACGGTCCATATCCTCCACCTCAAAGGTCTCCTCCTTGGCACCAAGGAGGATCCTTCCTGACCGACCCATAGTCGGCAGCCATTGCCAGGAAAATTTGTACGGGCTAAGGCGCTGTAACTCGCGGATGGAGAAATCTTGTCGAATCGTTTCCTGAATCCCCACAATATCGACGTCTTCCTGTCGCATATACTCGCTAAGCTTCTTTGAAGAGACCTCCCGCCCGAAGCCCCTCATGTTCCAAATGAATGAGCGAATTGGGGCATTCATTGGGAAATACTATCGGGGGTGTCTCCTTACGGGGGACAGAGCGGGCCCTACCAGAGGTCGAGGGCCGAGACGAAGCCTTGGGAGGCCGCCCGCGAGGTCGCCCCGTCTGGGTAACCAGCTCGGTAGCCTCCCTCCCACTAGGAGCACTCTGGGAGCTAATACTTGGGCCCGGTGCTCTGAACAATGAGGGGTGGGGGCCGAGGTGGGGGCCGCCGTCCGCTCCAGCTCCGCCTGAGCTCGCGCAGCAGCCAGGGCCCCCTCGTAAACCTCCTTTGCTTTAATCGCAGCAATCTTCTCGAGACGAGGGCCCCGCTCGCCCCGGAATACCACGCCACAATCAGCGGCAACCTGAGCCAAGTGGTCCAACGGGACCGCATCGAGAACAGAGAATCTAGAATCGAGAGAAGGAGAGCGGGGAGGGGAGCATGTCGTACCTAGGATATCACGGCGCGATGCTACCAGCTGGATCGCCTGAGCCTCCACAGTAGGGAACGGCCCGTCCAGGCCCCCCCTAGCGCGGGCCAGGCGAGCGCTGTAGCGGGATGGCTGGGGAGTCGGCCTGGGGCAGCGCAAAGCCGGCTCCTGCGTGGGGGCCACATGGGTGTCGGGGAAGACTGTGACCTGCTCGTACAAACCCGACGCCGGGGTCACCGGGACAGGAGGGGGAGCTCACTGGTGAGGTGGGGGACGAGCCTGGTGAGAGTGTGTAGCACATCGCCCCTCCGGAGCGTGACAAAGATGGCGGGGCCACCTCCAATCCCACACTGGCGCAGTCCTCCTCCTGATCTCCCTCTCCCAAGCCAAGGGTGGCGGAATCGAGACCCGAGAGACCGAAGTTGGATCAATACTGAGAGAACGGGACCTTGGGGGGCGCACCCACCCCGTCCCGCACCGCAGAGGGGCCAGAGAGCACAGCCGACCCGTGAGGTGGCGCAACAGAGTGGGTCACCGGCGCCACGGGAGGGGGGGCATCTATCTAGGGGTCAGGCGCCTGGGACTCATACTGTCCAGTCTCGTCATCGTCATCGTCCGAGGAATCCGCCTCCCAAGAGTCACCATCCTGCTCGGATGGACCCCCCTCTGGGCGACTAGGAGGCGGGGATGGGGGGCGGTCATCGTCCAGCTCCACCCGTACAGTCTCCCCCTCGTTCCCTCCACGACCACCAAAGTAGACGGGAGGCAGAAGGCCGAGAAGGAGACTCGGGTCCGGGCATAGGACGCGCAGCCGCACGGGCCCCGAACCAGCAAGGGACGCCTCATCGATCCCGTCCACCCTACCAAGCGCCCGTGAGAGCAGCTCGAGGACTGCAGGAGTCCTAGCCACGTCAGGGAGGCCGAACAGGCGGACCCAGGTGGAGTGGAGCACGTTCGTCGAGGAAGCAGCAGTCGAGGCCGTGATGGACACCTGAATCTTGTTGAGAGGGAGAGTGAACGTCGAACCCATAGAGCATAGACGTAGCATCTCAGTCGACGGGAAGACCATGGCAAACTCAGTGGCAGACACCTCGCGCACCTTCCACTCGTGCCCGGGCATGATCTGCGCTAGCTCGTCCCGCAGAATCTCCACAGAGAGGCCACCAGATAAGACGGGTAGCTGGTCAGGGAGGACAGAGACTCGTGCGAGGTTCTCCGGAACCACCATCGGGACGCCACCAAGATCGATGTAATAGAAAATCGACTCCACCCCGTGACCGAGGAGCTCGAGGCGTGGCCGACGTGGCGGGCCAGCCGGGACCGAACACATGGTCAGGCGGTGGCCGGGGTCCCCGCAACGCCGGCAGCACTCCGGTTGAGTACAGTCCGAGTGGAAGTGGCCGAAAATCCCACAGTTGAAGCACTGGACACGCGATGGGGAGCTCACTCCACTCTCCGTCTGAGTGTGGGTAGGAACCGACCCCGTCTGGATCGAGTCCCTCGGAGCTCCCAACGTGGCGGGGATAGACGATATCGGAGGGAGCCCCATCTGGTTCCCTCCAACGTCATCTGCCCCCGTACGTCGCACCTTCTTCTTCTTCTTCTTCGCGGGCTTCCTCCTACCAGGTCCCGCAAAATGCATCACCATCTGTGGCAGTCAATGGGTTGCGCCCTGTAGCATGACCCACCCCCTACCGGTCCGAGCCTCCCCGAGCAGGCACAGAGCGTGGCGCCTCCCGCGTACCAACCGGCAGCCGGCCGTGGTCAGGAGACCGGCGTGCAGGGGCCGTGTGGTGCGCCGGGAGCTGCAGGAGCGCCGCCCGCACGTCCGCCTCGCGCCGAATCCCCTCCGGCGAAGGTGCCCGGCGAGGTGAGCGTGGTGGCGTTCGGCCACTGTGGCGGTGAGAGGCGCGCGGGGAAGGGTGACGGGCGGACTCGGGGGCGCGACGGGGAGAGCCGGCCCTCGCCGGCGAGCGTGGCCGCCGGGCCGGAGGGCGGTAGGGGCGGGCGACCGGCGACCTCGAGCGGGGGTGGACGGGGGCGTGGTCGGGGGAAGGCGTCCGTGCGCGGTGTCGGTGATGCACGTCGGGGGCGTCTTCCTCCATGCGCAGTCGCTTCATGACGACGGCGCCGAAGGATTCGGTGAGGGGTGGCGATGGCGGCGTTGGGATCACACGACGAGCTGATAGGTGGTGTCGGCGGACGCACGAATCTGGAGCAGTGGCGGCTAGGGCAAGGTCCCGCGACCCTCTGGGGATCCAGAGCCAGGACTCCCCGGTCCATCTTGGGCCCGGCCTTTTGGCCCAATGCCGCTGTGGCTGAGACGCGACCCTTGGCCTACGCCACTCCAGCGCGAGGTGGGCCGGCCCATGAGGCCCACCGGGCCTAGGGTTCCTATCCTCGACAGCCAACGCAAGGTGTGGCTCGGGAGGAGCCGATCCTGCCGCCAACTGCGACCTGGACGCGCTCGCCGGAGGCCCACCAAATAGGAAAGCGCGCTCGTCGCCTTCCTCCGGGAAAATGCGGACAAGTTCGCACGAACAGTGTCCGATATGCCAAGTGTACCAAGGGAGGTGATCGAGCACCATCTGGCGGTGTGCCCGGGCGCACGCCCGGTCAAGCAGAAGGCCCGTCGCCAGGGCCCGGAGAAGCAAGAATTCATCGTCAAGGAGGTGGAGAAGCTCCTGGATGCCAAGATTATCCGCAAGGTTATCCACGCCGAGTGGATCTCCAACCCGTCGTCGTCGCCAAGCACACGGATGGAGGACTTCTCTGCGTGGACTTCACCGACCTCAACAAAGCCTGCCCGAATGATCCATATCCTCTCCCAAGGATCGATCAAATAGTGGACTCCACTGCCGGGTGCAATCTCCTTTGTTTCCTAGATGCCTTCTCAGGCTATCATCAGATAAAAATGGCAAAAGAAGATGAAGAGAGGACCGCCTTCCTAACATCTTGCGGGGTGTTCTGCTATGTCTGTATGCCCTTCGGTTTGAAGAACGCACGAGCCACCTTCCAGAGTCTCACGCGTATCGCCTTGGGGACGCATATAGGGAAGAATGCGGAGGCCTACTTCGATGACATCATCGTCAAAACTCACGAAGAGCGCACGCTCGTCGCTGACCTTGAGGAGACGTTTCAAAACCTCCATAGGGTCAACATCATGCTCAACCCCGACAAGTGCGTGTTCGGAGTTGCGGCAGAGAAGCTGCTAGGTTTCCTGGTGTCCCATCAGGGCATCAAGGCGAACCCCGACAAGTTCGAGCCATTGAAGAGATGCAACCTCCACGACGACTGAAGGATATGCAATGCCTCGCGGGATGCGTGGCGGCACTGGGGCGCTTCATTTCCAGGTTCGGCGACAAGGCTATGCCTTTCTTTAAGCTCATGAAGCGTTCGGGTCCATTCAAATGGACTGCCGAGTAGGGCTGGAATTTGAGTCGAGCCGAGTCGACTCGGCTCGACTCGCTCAAGGTTGGTCAACTAACGAGTCGAGCTCGGCTCGACTCATTCAACAAACGAGGTCAAAATCAAAACTCGGCTCGGCTCGGTGAACTTGCGAGTAGCTCGTGAGCTACTCGTTTAACTTATCTATTTTCATAAAAACTATAAAAAGTCAACATTATATAATGTATATATAATTATTTTTGATTATTTGGGTCATGTATAATGAAATTATCACAATAATGAGTGAAAATATGTCACCATCAAACAATTTGTACTAAATAAACTACAATAATTAGTAAAAAAATATTCAAATAAACAAGAATATCATTAAAAACTATTTTGAGCGAGTTAAACGAGCTAAACGAGTACCCGGTAAACTCGGCTCGTTTAGCTCGTTTACCGTTGAAAACGAAAACTCGGCTTGGCTCGTTAGACAACGAGTTCGAGCCGAGCCGAGCCGAGTCGAGTTGCGAGCTACTCGAATAAATCGCGAGTTCCGAGTTTTAATTCCAGCCCTACTGCCGAGGCAGATGCTGCATTTGAGGAGGTCAAAAGGTATCTGGCAAGCCCTCCTATACTCGTCGCACCGCGACCGCGGCAGCCGCTGCGCCTGTACCTTGCGGCCACCCCTCAGACAGTCAGCGATGCACTCATAGCTTAAAGGCCAGCTGACAAGAAAGGAGTGGCCCTGCCTGGCTTGGAGCCCACGCCCGCTTGTCCCCGAGAGGACCCCGTTGCAGGATAGGAGCTCCACAAAGAGAATACCCCTCATGCAGCCTCAGGAGAGCCCCAGTGCTTCGAGATGCCCGCGAGAGGTACCCCGTGCAGCAGAAGCTCCTATACGCACTCCTTGTAGCTTCGAGGAAGCTTCGTCACTACTTCGAGGGGCACCCCATCACTGTGGTGTCAACATTTCCGCTCGAGAAGATCCTTTGAAATTCCAACGCCATGAGGCGTGTCGCGGAGTGGGCTGTCGAGCTTCATCACTCTGAGCTCCAGTTCCTCACGACCAAGACCATCAAGGGAGGAATTCTGGCGGAATTCAACGCGGAATGGACAAATCCACCATCGGAAGAAGACCCCGAAGAGGAGACGGCCGTCCCCGGAAAGCTGGCTCCCGGAGATTGGACCATGCATTTTGACGGTGCCTTCTCCTCCAAGGGCTCGGGGCATGGCGTCGTGCTCACGTCACCTACGGGAGACAAACTCTACTACACCGTCCACCACCATTTTGGCCACAAGGCCAAAGTTTCCAACAAAATCGCCGAATACGAGGGGCTCCTCATCGGAATCAGGGCCGCCATCGCCCTGGGCGTCAAGCGCCTTGTCATCAAGGGAGAATCATAGCTCCTGGTAAACTTTTTCAACAAGAGCTACGTCGCCAAGGACAAGCACATGGCGCTGTACCTCGAGGAAGTCCGCAAACTCGAGAAGCGTTTCCTCGGCCTGGAGCTACAGCATATCCCGCGCGGGAACAACCAAGAAGCAGATAACCTCGCCAAGCGAGCATCAAGAAACCGTACACAGGCACCAGCCGTCTTTGAAGAAAGGCTCACCAAGCCATCCATCATCCCTCCCGTCGACAAGGAGGAGCCACAAGGCCACCAGGACCTCGAGGAGGAGTCACCACCCGCTCCCTCCCAAGGCGCACCAGACCGCGGTACCCCTTCGGGGAACCGCCTAGTGCTCACCTTCACTCATGAGGAAGCATGCTGGAACAAGAGCATAATCGACTATCTCCAGAAGGGCGACCTCCCAGAAGATGAAGCAGAGGCCAAACAGGTCGCCCGTTGAGCTAAAATGTACCGCATCATCGACTCCAAGCTGTACCGGAGGCGGCCCAACGACGTGGCGCTGCTGTGTGCCCCCCCGACGGCGGCGTGGAACTTCTCAAGGACATCCACCAAGGTGACTTCGGCCACCACTCCTCACCACGTACCCTCGTCGGCAAGGCCTTCAGGTACGGCAGGGATGCCACCGAGCTTGTCAAGTCCTGCGAGGCATGCCAGTTCCACGCCAAGCAGACGCATCAGCCCGCGCAAGGCCTCCAGACCATACCCCTCTCATGGCCGTTCGAGATCTGGAGCCTGGACATCCTGGGACCCTCCCCGCGAGCGCTCGGGGGCTACTGCTACCTCTACGTCGCCATAGACAAATTCACCAAGTGGGCGGAGGTAGAAGCCGTCCGGGACATCCCGGCAAGGACGGCAGTGAAGTTCATCAAGGGGTTGGTCTGCCGCTTCGGCGTGCCCAACCGCATCATCACCGACAACGGCGCGCAATTCACAAGTGGCCTCTTCAAGTCCTACTGCGCCAACATGGGCGTCAAGATCTTTTACGCCTCCATCGCGCACATGCGCAGCAACGGCCAGGAAGAGCGCGCCAACGCCGAGGTCCTCAACGGCCTCAAGACGTGAAGCTTAAACAAGCTCAAGGCCCACGAGAAGAAGTGGATCGGCGAGCTTCCGTCGGTCCTGCGGCCAATCCGCACCACCGTAGCCAAGCCCACGGGGCAACGCCTTTCTCTCTAGTTATGGGGTCGAGGCCGTTCTCCCTGCCGAACTCAAGCTTGGCTCTCCCCTAGCCATGGCTTTCAGCGAGGACAGGCGGGGGAACTCTACGCCGAGGACTTGCTGCTTCTCGAGGAAGCAAGAACCCGAGCCGCCACCCGCGCCGCTCGGTATCAGCAAGGCCTCCGGCGCTACCACAACAAAACCATCAGGCCACGCACACTGGGGTGGAGGACTAGGTCCTGAGGAGGATTCTCTCCCGAGAGGGCTTGCACAAGCTCTCTCCCATGTGGGAGGGGCCGTACCGGGTAACGCACGTCGCGAGACCCGGTGCGGCACGACTGGAGAATGAAGACGGCACACCTGTGCCAAACCCGTGGAACATCCAGCATCTGCAGAAGTTCTACCCTTAGTATTTGCTTGCTCCACGTGACTCTCCTAGGCCATGGTGACGCACCCTCGAGGGTACCCCGTGACGCTACAGTAAAAACGACGCCAGGGTCTCCGTTAAGGTCTCAGGGGGCATCTCATCAGGCGGCCGCACGACCGTAGAGACCCTCTACCCACACAAGTGGGAAGCCGCATGGCAAATCTTTGCACCTGAGCTCGCGCGAGTCTCAGCCCCATGACGATGGGAGTCCCGTGTCCGCACGGTACGTCAAGTGCTTCTTGGGGGACCATAGGGTCATGACATCCCCAAGCCTGTGTTGTAGAGCCTCACCCTAGGAGTAAAACTTTTATCCCTGCCAGTAACACTTGTCTCTCGGCAACTTTATTCGGGAGCATGCATCTGTCACTCCTTCTCGAGGACACCTCACGAGCGGGGGCTGGGACCGGTACCCGTTGAGGGTAAGACCCAATAAGAATAAATCCAAGTGGTAGAGCTCTGTCTAAACGGGTCGCTACTGTGCATGACACCTCATCAAACCCTTGGTGCTGACTTCCTCTCGAGGTATCCACGAGAAGAGTGCCAGACACGTACTCTCGCTCACTGCAGAAAAAAGCACCTACCTCCCAAAGAACCCAAGCGCAGACCTTTCACGAAGAATGCCTCAAGAGGGACAGCGACAAAGACATTTGCGGCACACGGCTCACCACGACAAGGACTCCGAAACTACCTGAGCTAAGTTTAAAAATCCTTTCCGCTGGAATCCACTCACAATTAATAAGGCAAAAACACATTTCCTTCATATTTCATACATCATATACATTTGAGTACATGGAAATGCTGCAGGTCCGTCGCCAAGACAAAAAAATGCTAGAACCAGGAAGGAGCTATTCCCCTTCCGCGGCTATCAAGGGAAAAAAAATACGACCAGCCTTGGCCGAATCTGTCTTCGCCATAGCTGCGAGACATGATTGACCAAGGAGGAGCGATGGAGGCGGCGAGGAGAAGGAGGAAGAAGAGGAGAAGGTGGAAGAAGAGGAGACTGGGTGAAGGCACCTAAAGGCCTTCAGCCGCTCGCCGAGCCCAGATCGTCGCTCTCCTCCTTGATGACCGGCAGATCTTCCTCATCCTCCTCTTCAGCAACATCATCTTCATCATCGTCGCCGTCATCCTCCTCCTTGTCACTGCTCTCACTCTTGATGCAGCATTCCACGCGCTCGCCGCGACGCCCGAAGATCTTCACGAAGAGCCGGTCCACCCCGTCGAAGCGGAGGTGTAGGACTTGGCTCTCCTCCAGCTGCTGGGCACGGGTGAAGGTATTCCACCCCCTCACCAGCGACAGGTGACCGGCGGAGCAAAACACCGCCGACACCCACAAGGCCCGTTGATGCAACCCACCACCTGGAGCCAGAAGCCGCGTGGTGGGTTGCGCTCGATGGAGGCAGCGAAGGCGTCGGGGAGCCGCAACTGACTGTGGAGGCGACCACAGAGAGCCACGAGGAACTCGTGCTCCGGCACGCGGGTGTCCTCTGCCCAGCGGGGGAGGGAGCTCCCCATCACACCACGACCATGGGGAGTGCGGCCACCTCGACCACGAAGAATCCTCACGCTCGCTCCAGCCTGAGCAGACGACCCCTCCGATGAGTCTATGGAGACCACGGCGCGCCTCGCGCTCCGTAGGGGGGCGACGGCGGCGCCCAGAGACGAGCCTCTGCCGCAGGCCATGATTGGTCCCTCTTTCTTTCTCTCTGCAGGTGGAAAGCAGGAGGAGAGGAAGACGAAGGTGGAGTTGGAATGGGAGAGGGGGCGCCCCCTCCTCCCATTTATGCCAAGGCCAAGAGATGGCACTACACTCGGTTGGCCTCCCACCGGCTCGAGCACTGAGGCAGAAGGGGCCACGTCCCAAGGGGGAAGTGACCGGATGACGAGTCGCTTGCTGCTCTGCACCGCCCGGTTAGAGCAGTAATTGCGACGAGAAATTTCCGCCACGCGGGGAGATCGTGGGTTCCCCCTGCGAACCGTCGCGCCACGTGGAATACTGGGCCCGCAGCCTAGGGGCCCAGGCCGCTCTGCTAAACGCATGCGTCATGGGCCCGGGGGCTACTGTCGGACGCACGAATACCATGGTATCCTAGGCCGTTCGCTGCTGGCCCAGTCCATTGGGCACGGAAGGAGTCCGTACCCGCCCATCAAGACAAGGAGAACCCCTTAACCGTTCTCCCCCAAGGCAAGCCCCTTGAAGAGGATATCTCCAAGGGATCTCAACCGCGCATCGCTGGTGTCGGGGGTCTACCCCCGAGTAGGGGTAAGGGAGGTGAGAGATGGAGTTCAAGATACCACTTGCCGATTTCGGCCGTACCGGGTAGGGCGGCTATCCGAATAAGCTGGTATCCGGTTGGCGTTATCCGGCGGAAAGAATAAAGGGCAAGAGGGAAGATTCAAGTGTCAGTCTGGATCAGCCGGGTAGCGCTCGGGTGATTCGTATAGGTGAGAAACTGTTCTACTCGGGCCCAAAGTCAATGGGGTCGTTGAGGTGAATCCCACGTATCCAGGGGCCGTACCGGCGTGCGGTTCAACTTACTAGGTGCGTGGTTATCAGCATGGAGACGTGGGGGCAGTACGGTATGGGAGCTGTCAAGTCCTGTCACTGACAAGGGGGAGATGACATGTCAGCGGCCTACCATAAGAGACTGACAAGGTGGACAAGACATGTTAGCGGCCTTGATGGAGGGATGATAACCCGGTAGGCTAATGCCAAGGTAAAACCCGGCCCAAAGGGAATCGCGCAAGACCCGGCTCAAGGAAGAGGAGTTTTTAGAAGGCCCAAGAAGGACGTAGGCCTTGTAACCCGGCCTTTGGGGTTACTATTAGGAAACTGAGGGTTGTGTGAGTTTCCCGGGTAGGATTCCGAGTGTGCCTTGTATAGGAAGCCGGGGAGCCGGGTAAGATATAAGCCGGCTCCTAGGGTTAGGAAAAGAGAGCTTCACCAGATATTCGAGTTCCCTGTAATACGAGAGTTGATAGTAGGAACCCTAGATCGGAGACTCGGCGACATTATTGCCAGAGCTGCCAGATCGATTGATAGCATGATTTCCCTTGAGCTAAACCCTCTCCCAAACACCAGAGTCGATTTGCCCCAAATTAAGTTACCCCTGGTAACGTCTGCCGTGATTATCTCGCGACAGTTGGCGCCCACCGTGGGGCCTACGTCCAAGGGTGTTTACATCACGTGAGAAGCTCGGGAAAGCATGAAGAACCTCGTCGTCGGCGAGATCTACACGAACCCCGAAGGAGAGAAGATGGTAGACGACTTTGGTTGAGGACGAGAGTCGGATCTGCTGGGAACCGGATCTGTCGTCACGATCGGCTGAGTCAACGTCTTCGTCAGCATGGTACGTACGTCCGGTTCTATTCCTGATGATATTGAATATGATTTTGTGTCAGGAGAAGCGACCTACGTTCAGTCAGATGGAGAAGAATCGGTCGGGACAGCCGATCCGGTAGAAGAGCCCACCACGAAGAGGGAACAGCCGGAGGAGCCGGTATGGACCCCGCGTGGCCGGGTCATGAGAGAAGATGAGACCGAGTCTATCCTGCACCTGCTGGAAGATCGATACGAGGAGTATAGATGTGATGAGGAAGAATACGAGTCTTCGCCAGGCATCGCGCGCCAGGTCGCGGTCTACACATCCCCTGCAACCAATCTCAATCAGGGGGATGTGACGACGGCCGCGGCCGGAGCGGCGCGAGCGCTGGCCCAGCAGCAAGTTCCGGCTGATGGAAACCCGGCTATAGCCCGGGTTGACGGAGAGTCGGCTTCAGTCACCGGCCGTACCAGGGAAAGCGAGCGGCAGAGAAACATGTTTGGGTTTATGGCGAACAGAACACCAGGAGCGGGACCTTCGAATCCGCGAAACCCGGCTCTGTTCAACAACAACCTGATCTTAGATCCCACTGTGCTAGCAACGATGATAACCCCAGAAAACGCGGCGGAGCGCGCCGGAGATCTGGATGTAGCTCGCCGTGCATTGGATCAGCAAAGGAGAGATGTTGAAGCTGAGAAACAAGGGATAGCCGCGCGCGAGCGCGAGCTGGAAGAATTGGAGAACCGGCTGCAGGTTCAGTCGACTAGGATTTACAATCAGAGGCACCAAACGAGATTACCGGCAGCTGTCGGAGTTTTGCATCCAGCTGCACTGTTCATTACCCCTCAGGATCAACCAATCCCGGCTGTGAATAAGGAAACCAGACATCAAGCTGCAACCCTAGGAGGACAGCCGGCAAACGTGCAAGCCGGGTTACCCATGTTGCAAACAGGAATCGCCACTGGCAATGCAGCACCACCACCATGATTTCATACTCCACCAGGTCACTTCAATAATCCCATGGATAACGTATATGCAGCAACGTTGGCACTTGATCGCATCCCCGTAGGAGAGTCACCCCATGCAGTGGGGACCCGGCGGGCGATAGATTTGCTGCGCACAGCAGTGGCTCAGCAGGCCAATTACCCGGATAACATGAGTGGAATGCACGGAACACCATATGTTAGCCGACAGAACGCGAATACCGGCTATATCCAGTCGAGTTTGGCGCGGCGGAGGGCAGAGCAGCAGCAAATGACGCCTCCTCCCCGTAGGCCGGCAACGCCTACAGTATCAGCGGCACAAGCTATTGTGGACAGTTCTCGAGCCAGGCGCGCAACGGCCGGGTCTACGGTACGAGGGCCGGTAGCGGTTGCACCCCTCACCGTACCAGCCGCGGGATCGCACGTTTCCCGGGTGAGGCCAGTACCGGCAAATCTAGCCAGGCCTAAGTGTTTGTCGGACGCAATTAGGGTCGAGCCTTACCCGGATAAGTTCAACGAACCGGGTAAAGTTGTTAATTATGAGCCGACCATGGGTCTAGAAACCTGGTTGAGCAGTTATGAGATGGCCATGTCAATTCGCAACGCATCTGTGAATCTTCAAGCCAAATTTATGTACCTAATGATGTCAGAGGGAGAAGCAAAGTTATGGTTCAATAACCTACCCGAAAAATCCGTCAATTCATGGGGTGAGTTGAAAACTTCCTTTATCAAGCACTTTCACGGAACGTGCAGGAAGTTATTTACGATCGATGATTTAGAGCGATGTGTCCAGAAGAAGAGAGAGTCGGCGCGCAGTTGGGTGCGCCAGGTTATGGAAATTCTCCACTCGTCCACTGATATTCAGCCAAAGGATGCATTACAAGCTATGGCGAAAAGATGCAAGTACATACCCTTAGTGCAAAAGCTGACACGCATGAAGTCCAGTCGGCATGCTTCAGAGGTTATGATGGGAGAGTTGATGGACGCGTGCAATAAGCACGCCGCCACAGATACCACAGAAGAGGATGTTGATGATAAAAAAGCAAAGGCCAACGCAAACAATAATGGAAGACCCGGCAATGGAGCTGCATCGGGTAATAATGGAGGAAGTAATGGAAACAACCAGCACAAGCGCCCATATGAAGGAAACTCCGAGTTTGTCGCCAATACAGAAGCCGGGTTTGCGAGACCCAGAGCTGAGGGAAATTTCAACAGAGGAAACTTCAATGGAGGAAATTACCAAGGACCACCAAGGCCGGCTAACCATATAGAGGCCTTCAGGATGCCCTGTCCGTGTCATAGCAGGAACGGCATGCCGGCTAATCATTCATTGGAGCAGTGCGTAGATTTACAGAGATGGAAGAATGAGGAAATACAAAAGGCCATGCGAGGCGCAGGCCGGGGAGCAGGACCGGGTCCGGGCGGAATCCCGGGCAATGGCCCACCCCCGGCTGGCAACGCAGGAGGTGGCAACCCGGGTAACAATCAAGGAGGTGATGGAGGTTTCCAAGCTACGGGGACTTCCAATAAAGATAGAAAGATACTCAAAAGGTCCGTAAACTTGGTTTCTTCAGCTGTTCCGAGATATTTGAGATGGTCAGATCAAGAGGTAACATGGAGCAGGAGGGATCACCCGGAAACAATAGAACATCCGGGTGTGTTGGCTTTGGTAGTTGCACCACAGGTCAATGGATACGAGCTGAAAAAGGTTCTGATGGATGGCGGGAGTAGCATCAATATCTTATATTGGGAAACTTTCCTACGCATGGGGCTCAAGGAGTCTCAGTTGCAGAAAAGTTCTACAGTTTTTCATGGGATCGTGCCGGGTCACTCGGCGTGCCCAGAAGGAAAGATAACACTAGAGGTTGCTTTTGGAGAATCGAAGGACAATTTCCGAGTGGAGTGGCTTACGTTCGAGGTGGTAAAATTGCGCAGTCCTTATCGCGCGCTGTTCGGAAGGCCTGCTTACGACAAGTTCATGGCCAGGCCGTGTTACGTATACCTACAGCTAAAAATCCTGGGTCCAAAGCAGACCATTACTATACATGGTAACCGGGTTATAGCAGCTGAGTGCGATGAAGGAGACGCGGCAATGGCAGAACAGACCTGCAGGAAGGAAGAGCTCAAGTATTACCGGTCTTAGGTAGACCCGGAAGATAGAACAGCGTTGAAAAGACCGAACACGAAGGATGAAAGAGCAAAGTTCAAAGCAGCCCAGGACACCAAGATGGTGGCTTTTGTCAAAGGTGATCCCTCCAAGCAATTTGCTATAGGATCTAACCTAGACAGTAAGCAGGAAGAAGCACTCATTGAGTTTATTCATGGAAATCAAGATGTTTTTGCTTGGACGCCTAGCGATATGCCGGGTATCCCGACCGAGTTAGCTGAGCACAGTTTGCATGTTGATCCCAAGTCTCGGCCTGTGAAGCAGGGCCTGAGAAAAATGAACGAGGAAAGAAGAAAGGCTATAGGAGCGGAGATAGCTCGGCTCCTTGCAGCCGGCTTTATCATGGAGGTCTTTCACCCGGATTGGCTGGCAAATCCGGTTCTGTTGATGAAAAAGAACAACGAGTGGAGGATGTGCATAGATTACACGAGTCTCAACAAACATTGCCCAAAGGATCCGTTTGCCCTTCCAAGGATAGATCAGATTATAGATGAAGTGGCTGGAAGTGACCTATTGTGTTTCCTGGATGCCTATTCCGGGTATCACCAGATCAAGCTCAAGAAGGAAGATTGGGAGAAAACATCGTTCATAACCCCCTTTGGAGCTTTCTGTTACAAAACCATGACTTTTGGGCTAAAGAACGCTGGTGCAACGTACCAACGGTGCATTCAGAAGTGTTTTGAGGATCAGATTGGACGCAACGTCCATGCTTATGTTGATGATGTGGTGATTAAAACCAGGAAGGCAGAAACATTCATTGATGACCTAAAGGAAACGTTCAGGAATTTGAGGAGATATCAGATGAAGCTTAACCCCACAAAGTGTGTGTTTGGAGTTCCAGCAGGAAAGTTACTCGGTTTCATTGTTTCCGAGAGAGGAATTGAGGAAAACCCGGACAAGATTAAAGCTATTCAGAGTCTGTAAAAGCCGGAAGGCCTGAAGCATGTTCAAAAGCTTACAGGATGTGTAGCAGCATTAAGCCGGTTTATATCCAGGCTCGTAGAAAAGGCAATACCTTTATACCGGCTCTTGAGGAAAACCGACAAATTTGTTTGGGACCAAGAGGCGGACGAGGCGTTCGAAGCTCTGAAAAAGCAATTATCTGAGGCACCGATTCTGGCGGCACCGGGTCCTAAAGAGCCCATGTTCTTATACGTGGCGGCCGGGCCCTGGGCGGTTAGCGCCGTGGTTGTTGTCGAGCGCAAAGAGGATGGAAAGGATCACCTGGTGCAGAGGCCGGTTTATTATGTGAGTGAGGTACTATCGGAAGCAAAGCAGCGTTACCCACATTGGCAAAAGTTAGTTTTCGGGGTCTTCATGGCCAACCGGAAATTGAAACCATATTTTCAGGAACACCCCATAACAGTGGTTAGCTCTATACCAATGGCAGATATTATCAGAAATTCAAACGCGACAGGTAGAATAGCCAAGTGGGCCATTGAGATGGGAGATTATCACATCAACTACGAGCCCAGGTCCGCAATCAAATCTCAAGCTTTAGCTGATTTTTATCAATGATTAGACTCACACAAGCATGCCCACAATGATGCCAAGTTTCGAGTCTTGGGTGATGCACTTTGATGGTTCCCAAAGGAGACAAATTGAGCTACGTGTTGCAGATTCACTTCGATTGCTCCAACAATGTGGCCGAGTATGAGGCGTTATTACACGAATTGAGAATAGCAAAGGAAATGAACATTAGGCGAATACGATGCTATGGAGACTCGGATCTTGTGGTACAGCAGGTCTCAGGAACTTGGGACAGAAAGGACGCAACAATGGCAGCATATCGCAGATAGGTGGACATGGTGGCCGGGTCTTTCTCCAGGTATGAGGTGGAACATATTGACAAGCGAAAGAACGAGGCAGCAGATGCACTCGCAAGACTCGGCTCGCGTAGAGAGCCGGTTCCAACCAACGTTTTCCTGGACGAGTTATGGCGGCCATCTGTCAAAACCGAATCTGAGGAAGAGGTGGCTAACCAAGACCCGGATTTGGAGCTCGTGGCCGCAGTACGTGCTGTTCCCGAGTGGACAGAGCCATTTTCGGCCTACCTATCACGGGGCGAGTTACCACCACAGGAAGTTCTAGCAAGGAAAATCCTGAGACGAGCAAAGGGCTATTCTATTATCAATGGAGAGTTGTATAAAAGAAGTGCAGCAGGAGTCTTTTTGCGCTGTGTAGCACCAGAAGAAGGCCGACAGATTTTGAAGGAGATCCATGAAGGTGATTGTGGGCATCATGCCTCCACAAGATCTCTTGTGGCCAAAGAATATCGACACGGTTTCTTCTGGCTCACGGCCTTAGCAGACGCGGAGCGCTTGGTGGAAAGGTGTGATGGATGTCAAAGGTACGCTCGCCAAACCCATGTGCCGGCTATGGAGTTGCAGACAATCCCGCTGACCTGGCCGTTTGCTGTTTGGGGTATGGATATGGTGGGCCCCTTCCACATGTCTCCTTGCAAAAAGACTCATCTTTTGGTAGCTATTGATAAGTTTACTAAGTGGGTTGAAGTTATGCTTGCGAAGCAATCACAACAGTCAAGTTCCTGAAAAGGATTATCTACCGGTTTGGATACCCCCACAGCATAATAACAGACAATGGAACCAACATGTCCTTAGGCGAGATGGAGAAATTTTGCGGGAACAATGGTATCCGCCTTGACATAGCCTCGGTAGCCCACCCACAAGCTAATGGACAGGTGGAGAGGGCAAACCAGGAGTTACTTCGTGGATTGAAACCACGGCTGAGAGTCCCATGTCTTAGAGCTCCTGGAGCATGGGTTGAGGAGTTACCGTCAGTAGTTTGGGGAATTAACACTACACCCAACAGATCTACTCAGATGACCCCGTTTTTCATGTTTTATGGTGCAGAGGCAGTGTTGCCGAGTGACATTATTCATGACTCGCCCTGAGTATCGGCTTATGTCGAGGTGGAAAATGAGAAGACCCGGCAGGATGCCGTGGATATGCTAGAAGAACACAGAGAGCAAGCCTTGGAGAGATCAGCCATATATCAGCAGGATTTGAGGAGATACCATAGTCGGCGAGTCAAAACCCGAGTCTTTCAGGAAGGGGACCTGGTATTGCGCTTGGTACAATCAAAGGAGGGAAAGCACAAGTTATCTCCACCATGGGAAGGCCCGTTCATCATAAGCCGGAATTTGCACAACGGATCATACTACTTGATAGATGCAAGGGAAGAGTCGGACACTCTCAATGACACCGCCCATACCACTTCATCTATGCAAGAGAGGGAGAGACCATGGAACGTGGCTCAGCCACGTCCCTACTACACTTAGCATAGGCTAGGTTTACAAGTTGAATTACACGATGTAACAGGCATCAGGTTTCAGACGCACTCTTTTCCTATCCAGGGTACCTAAGGGGACTAGAGGGTTTTTAATGAGGCGGCTTGCTGACCTAAATTTCTCATATCAATAAAGAGATGGTTGAACTATGATTTTGCTTCTTTCTTGTTTATTTCTGTTAAGTTTTTATCTTTCTGTTTTTTACCTTCTGTTTTTACTTTATCAGGTAAGTATTATTTGTTTGCTTATAGTACATTAGTTTTGTATTTTTTCCTAAAATTGTATATATAGGTCTTGGGGGCTAATTGCTTGAATAGAACAGTTACAAACTCAAAGACCCGGCCATGATGCCATTAAGTTATAAGGACCGATTACTTGCAATAAGTACGGTTACAATCTTATAACCGGACAATAGAGCCAAATTTGCTTGGTTTCTCTTGTTTAAGCTTGATGTGACTCGCAATAATGTGGCGTGCTTTGCTAACATATAATCACAATCAGTCATGATGCCCAATGGGACTTGCCTGACCCTGTTTTTATAAAGTTATAGCAGCACTGAATATCCACGCGAAAGCCGGCTTACAACAAAGAAGATCAAAAGGGTCATCCAAACCACAAGTTATGCAGAGTACAAGGTTAACAGCCGAAAACTCACAATTTATTAAGCATAACTTCAAACCTACGTGAGTAACTCTATTTTTTGGGGCCTTAGCAAAAACAATTTGCTTTTTGAAAACTACAACTCCCTAGCCTCGGAAATCCGAGTCTTGGGGACTTGGGAATTTGAGAAAAGCAACAAATTGTCTAGCTAGCGAGCTTAAAACCCAAAAATCCGAGTCTTGGGGACTTGGGGACTTAAGAAATAAAGTCCACTTGGTCAAAAATCCCGAGACCTGGAAACCGAGTCTCATAGGAGGGAAAAGAGTGAAAATCAGAAAAGCAGCAAAAAAGTTTAAAACTAGGAAACAACATATCAAGGTGAGGGGCCAGAAGGGCCACCATAGCTATTAAAGTTCAAACGTATTACAAACCGGGGAAATTGTATCGAGAGGTGCACAGGCGCACAGAATAATGGTATCAGGCATATTACATAAATGCCTACTGGCCGAATAAGTGTTTGAGGCGAGAAATAATGAAACTTTACTCGGCATCCATAGCCGAGTCATCAACGTTGTCCTTGGCGGCCGGGTCTTCAGCGTGCTCATCAGTGGCCTTCCCCGCCTCCATGTCCGGGTTAGACGCAGTATCGGCGCGAGCTGGAGGAGGATCAGCCGGAGTAGATGTAGATGGCGCATTCTCGGCCTCGGCCTTCCTCTTGGCAGCTTCCTCCTTCCACCCTGCCAGCATGTCGAAGGGCTTGGGGAGTTCAGATGGAACCGGCTTGTCATCAGCATTGTAGGGCGGGGTGATCTTGCTCACATCTAGACTGTCGGCTATCAAGCTTGCCGAGTGACGCAACTGAGTATGGATGAACTTATAATCCTTGCCAGTGAACCTTGACCCGTCGTTGTTAAACTCGGCGAACCCGCCCACGAGCGTTGCCGGCTCAAGCTTAGGAAAATAAGCTTTGGCCAAGGCAAGGCCGCGTGTTACTCCCACTCGGCAGGCTGAGCGTTTCCAGTGCTCGATCGAGGCGGGGATAGTTGAGCACGCCTCAAGCATCTTGTCCGCGCCGCCAGGAGTCCCAGGCCACTTCAAAGCCTCCAAGGTCCATTTGGTCCCCACTGAGAATTGCCGGATCACGGCCTTCATCGTCTTTAGCTTTTCAACATCATCGTCATCTATAGCCTGTTCACCCGGAGCTACATGATACCAGCAAAATTAAAGCAATAAGATCCGGGTTATAAACCTTACAGGAAGATCCGGGTTATAATCAGTAAGTTAGAAATTTTTACCAAGTAAAGAGTGGTAAGTATCGGCAATCTGAGCTGAAATTTTCTTCAGCACACCCTCAGCGTTCTGGGAACGCTTCTTGTACTTTTTCACATCCTTGGCAAGGTCCTCCACCTCGGCTTCCAGCCCTTCCCGCAGTTTGATGTCGGCCTGGAGGAGCTCATTGGTTTTCGCCAAAATCTCCTCAGACCGGGTCACGTGCGCCTGCGGAAGTAGACAAGGAAAAGTCAGTCGGATGTAAGATAAAACCGGGTATGACAAATTATAAAGTTATGAAAGTACCGAGTAAACTTTACATAGTTAACCCGGAACTTGGGGACTAGATGAATATACAAGCAACATTGATTAAAGTTACCTGGTGCTCAACTGCTAGGGATTCAAGGATATCCCTTTCAGTGGTCTTCAGAGAGAAGAGCTCAGTTAGCTTCCCTTAAAAGTCAAGATCATCAAGTTTGGGCCTGGAGGAGCTGGGGTTCTGGTTACCCGGAGGCGGTGTCCTTTCCTGCTTGGGGGAGTTGACCCGGGCTGCCTGGGTGTTAGGAGTGGGGTCACCCATCCGTGATCCCAGGAACTCAATGTCCTCGTCTCCCGGCAGTGGAAACTCGACTTCCTGCTCCACCGTGTCTCTCAGCAAGTCTTCTTGTTCGTCTTCTGCGCCGCCAGCTGCGGGCTGTACAACAACCTCCGGCTCTTCCATAGCCGGGTTATCCACATCCATGTCCTCAGGGTCACTAATCGTGACTTTGGCCCTGGGAAAGAGAAAGAAACAATCAGTAGATGATGAATGAAAGATATGGAAAAAATTAGTGTATCGAATAGCAAGAAAGGTAAGTTACCCTGTGTTCATGACGAAATCTGGCGGGAGATCGTTGCTAGACCCGGAAGAAGCTGATAAAGAGTCGGCTGATGGATGGTTTGGAGATGGAAATTTCCGAGGAACATAAGATGTATGAGTTTGGGAAGTACCGGCTCGGCGAGCGGGCGATGAAGGGATGCCCGGGTGAAGGGGATCATCACCCGGAGAGTTCCGGGTTACCCTACGTTTGGTCGGAGCGGGTTCCTTCAAGTGCGATGAATCGATTAAGTGTTGGTTAAGTTCGCACATGTTAGCGTACGAGTATGGTTTGGAGGCAATGGAGGAATAAGGCACCTTGAAGACAACTCCCCGGGTCCTCCTCTTTGCTCCAACCTCCACCTCCGGCTCAGCCTCGCTTTCGTCCGACTGTGTGTCCTTCTTATCCTCTAGCTCTGGCAAACAAGATGCATTGTCGAAAAGGGGAAAAAGTTGGTCTAAATAAGTTAATGAAGTACATGAGAAACACTCGGATTTTACCTTCATCGGAATCAACCGGCTCCTCGTCTTCTTCCGTGTTTTCTGAAGGAGGAGGGGTGACTATCTTCCAGAACGCGTTGTCTTCCTGTGTAAGTAATATAGAAGCAAGGATTAGTATATGTGCATGAGAAATATCAGTCGGATAAAGAGAGTAAACCGGTTCTTACTGGAGGAGCCGGGTTAGAGCGGGTGAAGGGGTTAAGCCCGGCTATATTCTTGATAACGTCAAGTTTCTCGGCTAAGAAGGTCTTCATGAGCTTGTTCATGTCGCCAGCCGGGTAATTTTTCTCCGAGTATCGGAGAGAGTCGGTAAGGTTCCCGGAGTAGTGGCACATGAGTTTCGTCCGGGTGCTGTTGGGCTGAATCCGGCAGCTTACCCAAGTTTTTATCAAATTGAGCCCAAGGAGACCTTGGGCCGAGAGTACAACAAGTTTATGGAGGAGAGGCTGGATAGACTGCCTCTCGGCCTCAGAAGCAAAGGAGTTAAGATTATCGGACAGGTTGAGGGTATCATTGGAGAAACCCGGCAATGGCTTTTCGCCGGGTGAAGAAGTATCTTGGCAGTAAAAGAAGGTTTTTTGCCAGTGTTTGACGTGGGAATGGAGACTCAGAGTCGGCATGAGGGAGTTTTTCCGCCTCTGGATCGAGACTCCACCACAGACTAGGAGGGCCCCATCGCCGCTCTCTCGGCATGGCTTACATTGGAAGAGTTCGAGAAACAAAGATAGGTTGGGAGGAACGCACAGATACGACTCACATAAAACTATGAAATGGGTGATATTAAGCATGGAGTTGGGGCCGATGTCGAATACCCGGAGCTTGTAGTGGTCCAGGACTTCACGGAAGAAAGGGTGACCCGGGGGGCGGAAACCCCGGATCACATGTTCGACAAAGACCACCACCTCGTCAAGACCCGGAGAAGGCCGAGTTTCCTCGCCGGGTATCCTCCAGTGGATCTCCTCCCGAGGGGGCAGAACACCCGACTCCATAAGCTCGTCAAGCTTAGCCTTTGTCACAGTCGATCTCGCCCAGTTGGCGGAGATCGATTGACTCGGCTTTTGCTTGCCGGCCGGGTGTTTTCCCTTCAGCTTAGCGCTGGCCTTAGGTGCCATATGTGTAGATGTAAAAAAGAGGCAAATGCAGAGTATGAACAACGAGAGACCCGGAAAGTACATCTATCCGACTTAGTGAGAAGAAGAAAGGGCAAAATGTCTAAGATACTTGCAAGTTTGGCGATTGGATCTATTCAAGAGCACATAGAGGATACATATGAGATTGCAAACAAGGAAATATGCTGAGAGGCGTACGCGTGGTGATGGGGGGATGATAACCCGGTAGGCCATACTCCAAGGAGTAACCCGGCCCAAAGGACGCTGCGCAGGATCCGGCTAAGGATAACGAAACTTCTGGAAGGCCCAAAGTTTGTAGGCCTCGTAACCCGGATTGTGGGTTGCGGTAAGGAAAGCTAGGGTTTGTAAGCGGTGTCCGGGTAGGATTCAGGGTGCACCTTGGAGGGCAAGCCAGGGGAGTACGGTGCTTTATAAACCGACCCCCAGGTCTAGTTTAGACAGAGATCTAAGAACCCTAGCAATATCGCCTGATATCGAGCATCTAGTGTAATCCCAGAGTTGAGTTATTATATCAAGATCGGAGACTCGGCGACTTTGATTGCCGGCTACCAGATCGAGTTGCATCACGTTTTCCTCTGAGCTAAACCCTCTCCCAAACGCCTGTGTCGCCTTGCCCCAAGATCAGTTACCCCCGGTAACGTCTGCCGTGATTATCCCACGACAGTTGGCGCCCACCGTGGGGCCTGCGTCCAAAGGTGTTTACATCACGGGAGAAGCTCGGAAGAACATGGAGAATCTTGTCGTCGGCGAGATCTACATCGACCACAAAGGATAAAAGACGGTGGACGATTCCGGCTGGGGGCCAGAATCGGATCACCTCGAATCCGGATCCGTCGTGACAATCGGCCGGATCAGCGTCTTCATTGGTATGGTATGTACTTCCGGTTCGATCCCTGACAATATTGGATCTGATTCTGTGCTAGGAGAAGCCACTTCTATCCGATCAGATGATGAAGAATCGATTGGAACGACACATCCGGCAGAAGAACCCATCGCGAAGTGGGAACAGCCGGAGGAGCCGGCATGGACCCCGCGCGACCGGGTCGAAAGAGAAGATGATACCGGGTCTATCCTGGATCTGCTGGAAAACCGGTATGTGGAGGATAACGGCGAGGAAGAACAGCATGAATTTACACCGGGTATCGTACGCCGAGTTGCAGTCTATGCGGCTCCCGCGGCCAATCTCAACCAAGGGAACGCAACCGCAGCAGCAGTCGGGGCGGCTCAGGCATTGGCCCAGCAGCCGGGCGCGGCTAACGGAGACCCGGTTCTGGCCCGGGTTGATGGAGAGTCGGCATCAGTGACCAGCCGCGCAGCAGATGAGGAGTTGCATGCAAATACGTTCGGATTCCTGGGAAACCGGACACCAGGGGCGGGTCCTTCGAACCCGCGCCACCCGGCCCTATTCGATAATAATCTGATTCTGGACCCCACGGTTCTTGCAACGGTTATCACTCCAGAAAACGCAGCGGAGCGTGTCAGGGATCTGGATGTGGCTCGTCGTGCGCTGGAACAGCAAAGAAGGCAAGTAGAGGCAGAAAGGCAAGGGATGGCCACGCGGCAGCGTGAGCTGGATGCGCTGGAAAGTCGGCTCCGGGAGGAAACTTCTAGAGTACATCAAAGGCATCAAACTAGGTTACCAGCAACGGGCGGGGTTATTAACCCGGCTACTTTATTTGTCACACCTCAGGATCAGCCGATACCAGTGGTGAACCAGGGAACTGCACCCCAACCAGCGACAGCAGGGACACATCCGGTAAATGAACGGGCCGGGTTACCCCCACCACAGACTAGAGTCGCAACCAGCAACGATCTACCACCACCGCCACCATCACGATTTTGCACACCAGCCGGTCACTACAATAATCCCATGGACAATGTGTATGCGGCGACACTCGCGTTAAATCAAATCCCTGTGGGAGAGTCACCCCATGCAGAGAAGACCCGGCAAGCCATCGATCTGTTGCACACTGCGGTGGCACAGCAAGCCAATTATCCGGATCATAGAAGCGGTATGCACGGGACGCCATACGTCAGTCAGCAACAAGGGAATATCCAAACAAGTTCAGCACGGCGGAGGGAAGAGCAGCAGCAAATGCCGCCTCCTCCCCGCGTTCAGGCAGCATCAGCAGCACAGGCTGTTGTGGACAGTTCCAGAGCTCGGAGGGCCGCGGCCGGGTCTGCAGCGCATGGACTTCCCGAAGCACCGCGCCCAGCCGCGCCCCCCGCTGTATCACACGTTTCTAGAACAAGGCCGGCCTCGACCGTTCTTGCGGGACCCAAGTGTCTCTCGGACAATATCAGAGCTGAGCCTTACCCGGAAAAATTCAAAGAGCCAGGGAAAGTAGTGAATTACGAGCCAACTATGGATCCAGAAATATGGCTAAGTAGTTATGAGATGGCAATGTCGATTCGCAACGCATCCGAGAATCTCCAAGCCAAGTTCATGTACTTGATGATGTCAGAAGGAGCAGCAAAGTTGTGGTTCACCAATTTGCCGGAAGGATCGATCAAGTCCTGGGAGGAATTGAAGACCGCGTTTGTCAAGCACTTTCATGGGACGTGCAGGAAATTGTTCACTATTGATGATCTAGAGCGATGCGTCCAGAAGAAGGGAGAATCGGCGCGCAGTTGGGTGCGCCGGGTTATGGAGATACTTCACTCGTCCACGGATATTCAGCCCAAGGATGCACTACAAGCTATGGCAAAAACATGCAAGTATATACCTTTAGTGCAAAAGTTAACTCGCATGAAGTCTAGTCGAAATGCGTCGGAAGTTACAATGGGAGAATTGATGGATGCGTGCAACAAACACGCTGCGACAGATACTACAGAAGAGGAAGTTGATGACAAGAAGGTAAAAGCAAACACAAGTAATAACGGAAGAACCGGCAATGGATCAGCACCGGGTAATAACGGAAATAGCCAGAACAAGCGCCCGTTTGAAGGAGGTTCCGAGTTTGTCGCCAACACAGAAGCCGGATCTTCGAGGCCCAGAGCAGAAGGAAATTTCAACGGAGGTAATCACAATGGAGGAAACTATCAAGGACCGCCAAGGCCGGGTAACAATTGGGACATATTCAGGATGGCATGCCCGAAGCACAGCAGGAACGGCAGGCCAGCTAACCACTCCTTGGAGCAGTGCGCCGACTTACAAAGATGGAAAAACGAGGAAGTGAACAGAGCTATGCGAGGCGCAGGACGGGGAGGAGGACCGGGTCCAGGGGGAAACCCGGGCAACGGCCCACCCCCAGCTGGTAACCCGGCGGCTGGAAATCAAGGTAATAACCAAGGGGGGCAGGAGGTTTCCAGGCTAACCCCAAACAATTGGGTCAATATCATGTGCATACCACAGGAAGCTCTAACAAAGACAAAAAGATATTGAAGCAAGCGGTCAACTCAGTTTCGTCAGCTGTCCCGAGATACTTGAGATGGTCAGAGCAGGAGGTAACATGGAGCAGAAGGGATCACCCAGAAAGAGTGGAACACCCGGGAGTCTTGGCATTAGTAGTCGCACCGCAGGTCAATGGGTATGAGCTGAAAAAGGTTTTGATGGATGGTGGAAGCAGCATCAATATACTGTATTGGGAAACCTTCCTACGCGTGGGCCTCAAGGAGTCTCAGCTACAAAAAAGCTCAACAGTTTTTCATGGGATAGTGCCGGGTCATTCAGCGTGCCCCGAGGGAAAAATCGCATTGGAGGTAGCCTTTGGGGAGTCAAAGGATAACTATCGAGTTGAGTGGCTTACCTTTGAGGTAGTCAAATTGCGCAGCCCTTATCACGCGTTATTTGGAAGGCCGGCTTACGCAAAATTCATGGCTAGGCCGTGTTACGTGTATCTACAGCTAAAAATCCCGGGTCCCAAGAAGACCATTACCATACATGGAAATCGAGACATAGCAGCTGAATGCGATGAAGGAGACGCAGCAGTGGCTGAGCAGGCCTGTAGAAAGGAAGAACTCAAGCACTACCGGTCTCAAGCAGACCCGGAGGACAGAACCGCATCAAAAAGGCCGAGTACTGATGGCGAAAGAGCAAAATCCAAGGTAGCACAAGATGCTAAAATGGTGGCTTTTATTGAGGATGACTCCCCCAAGCAATCCACTATAAAGGAAGAAACTACACGGCCGCCCACAACCAGCCACGTCATGGAAACACCTCACCCGGGTTGGCTAGTAAACCCGGTACTCATCATGAAAAAGTCCAACATGTGGAGAATGTGCATCGGTCACGCCAGTCCGGGACCGGTCCCCATGAAGAACTAAACAATGTAACGGGCAGCAGGTTTCAGACGCGCTCTTTTCCTACCCAGGGTACCTAAGGGGACTGGAAGGTTTTTAATGAGGGGGACTGCTGATCCAAACTTTCTCGCATCAATAAAGAGATGGTTATCAAGTCTTATTTCGTTACAGCCTGATTACAAGTAAGTAGTATCCATGTGACATCAATATTTCAGTATCATTAAGAACGTTGAGTATATATAGGTCTCGGGGGCTGGTTGCTCAAGTAGCCCAGCCACAAACCCGAAAGACCCGGCCTTGATGCCTATAAGTTATAAGGGCCGATTATTCGCAAACGAGTACGGCTGCAATCTTATAACTGGACAAAGGAGCCAAATTTTCTTGACTTTTCTTACTTAAGCTCGATGTGACTCGCACTAAAGTGGCATGATTTGTTCGCTTACGATTACAATCAGCCATGAAGCCCAATGGGACTTGCCTGACCCTGTTTTCGTATAGATGTAACAACATGGTATCCACGCGAAAGCCGGCTTACAGTACAAGATAGTCAAAAGGGTCATCTAAACCACAAGTTTATGCAGAGTACAAGGCTAATAGCCGGAAACTCAACGACTATCAAGCATAACTTCAGTACTTACACGGAATGGCTTTAGGTTTTCGACTCGGTAAAAAACAATTTGTTCTCTGAGAAAGGCCACACCCCCATGACTCGGACTTTGGGTCATGGGGACTGGGGACTTCGAAACAGAAAAAAATTACTTGGCTATCGAAGTTCGAAAGACCCTACCATCCGAGTCTTGGGGACTTAAAGAAAAGTCCACTTATCAAAGCCGCACTCGGAAAACCGAGTCTTACGAAGGGAGCCAAAAACAAAGTCGGGTATCGAGAACAAGTTCAAAGAATAGACAAGTAGCACGATTATCAAAAGGCCAGGAAAGCCGCAAAGCATATCACGGACTAAAAGTACGTTGCGACATCAGTATCAGGGGTGCACAGGCGCACCATTAAAAGCATAACAGTTTGAATACAAAGCATCACGTGACCAAGGTATTATGATGGTACTGCCCTATTCGGCCTCCTGAGTACGGTCTGCCGGCTCTTGGTCATGGGCTTGCTGCTTAGCTTTCCCGGCAGCATTACCCGGACTCACCGCACCAGGGCGGACAGGTGGAGGGACAGCTGGAGCTGGTGTAGAGGCAGACGGCCCTGATCCTAACTCGGCCTCTCTCTTCGCAGTTGCCTCCCTCTTCCTGGCCGAGTTAGCAACCCACTTCTCCAAGATATCAAAGGGCGGGGGTGCTTCCTCCGTAACAATTTTGCCATCAGCGTCGTATGCACTCATAATCATGTTTAGATCCAAACTATCGGCCAAAGTGGTAGCCGAGGGACGCACTGCGGATTGTATGGCCTTGAAATCCTTGGGTGTAAATTTGGAACCATCCGCCTTGAATTCGGGAAACCCGGATATTACCTTTGCCGGGTCAAGCTTCGGAAAGAAAGCCTTGGCCAGGGTAAAGGCCCGGGTCATACCAATCCGGCATGACGAGCGTTTCCAGATTTCAATCCAGCCAGGCACAGTGGAGCAGGCTTGAATGAGATTTTCTTCACCCGGGTATACTTCCGTAGGCCACTTTACGGCATGCAGTATAAATTTTGTGCCGGCAAAGAAAGTCCGGAGCACGGTCTTTAGGGTTCTAGCCTTGACAATGGCATCCTCCTCTGGGGCCGCAAGGTTGGCACCTACAGTTGAAACAAAAGAAAGAACGTATTAGTAATCCCGAGTATCATATAATAAAGCAAAGACATGAAGCCAATCGGCAGCAAAAACTTACTAAGCAAGATCTGATAAGTATCGGCGACTTGGTCCGATAGTTTCTTCAGTGCGGTCTGAGCGGCATTGCACTTCTTCTTGTATTTGGAAACATCCTTCTTCAAAGTTTTCATGTCATCCTCAAGGGTTTCCCTTCGTTTTACCTCGGCAAGAAGAAGTTGTTCGGTCTTAAGTAAAATTTCATCAGACCGGGTTATCTGCGCCTGTAAGTAGCAAGGAATGCAAGTATCAGTTGGATATTATGGTAAGCTGAATATTGCGTAAAGTACCAAGCATAACTTTAGCAAGTTATGCTCGGAACTTGGGGACTAGGTATGTACTATGAGATATCAAGTGTCACTACCTGGTGCTCTGCAGCCATGCGCTCCAAGATCTTGCTCTCCGAAGTCTTCATAGTGAGGAGAGTGTTCATCAATTGATCAAAAGTGTCTTTACCCGTATCAGAGGACCCGGGGCCTTGGAAATTCCGAGAAGGAGCTTTCTTCTTAGTGGGAGGCGGCACCCGGGTCATTTGTATGTCCGAATCCGATGCTCCTTCTTCTGCACCCAAGGTTGTGGCTCTGTTCTTCTTGCTTGCATGGGAGGCAATCAGATACTCGGTTTCTTGTATATCCGGGTTTGTCGGCGACGCTTGCCCTTCGTCGCTAGACGCGACTGTAGTCTTATCAGTCGGGCTTCCCTTACCCGGGCCCTCGGTTTCCATATCCTCTTGGTCGCTGGTAACGACCGTGGCCCTATAGATGTTATGAGTAAGCAGCTAGTATACGATCAGGAAAGGATGATGAAGCATGGTAGAGCATCAGGAAAGGGATCTTACCCGGTATTCACCGCGAAATCCACAGGAAATCCGTCGCAGGACCCGGGAGAGGATGGAAAGTATCAAGTAAGATTTCATAAAGTAATGGTTCAAGGTGAATGTTTCGTTCGAGAAAGGATAGGGTAAATACCTGCCCGCCGAGTCGGAGTCGATGAAATACCCGGGTTAAGAGCACCATCACCCGGGTGATTTCGAGTTGACCTGCGCTTGGTCATGGGCGACTCCTTCAAGCATGGCCAGTGGAACAAAGTCAAGGTAGCTCGTGTATATCATTAAAGGAATGCGAATTGAATGCGAGGAGGTGATAGGAAACCTTGGAGGTGGCCTCTTGAGTCTTTCTCTTTGATCCGACTTTGACTGTCGGCTCCAGTTCCTCCTCGTCGCTGGCGCATTCTACTTTGCCGTCGGAGTTTTCTTCTTCGTCATCTTCTTGTTCTGGATATCATCAAAGTTATAGTTGGAAAATGGAGGGGTTATGATGAGCTTAAGGGAACCAAGTAAAAGCCGGAGAGCACCTTCGTCCGAATTAACAGCTTCTTCTTGCTCCTCTAGACTTTCGGAGCTAGGAGAAGTGTTGGTCTTCCAAAAATCATCATCAGCCTGAAAAGTATCAGCATAAGGGTCATCAACTGTATCGAGTGGAAAGAGCAAAGGTAAAGACATCAAAATTAGGTTTTCACCTTGGGGGCTGGGTTCTCGAGTGTAAAGGGCTCTAATCCGGATATGTTCCGGATTACCTCAAGCTTTTCCATCAGAAAACCCTTGATAGTTTTATGAGTGTCACCAGCCGCGAAGATGTTGTCAGAGTACCGGAGTGGGTCTGTAGATTGCCCCGAATACTCGCACATCAACTTTGTGCGGATGGAATTGGGTTGGATCCGGAAGTCGACCCAAGTCTTCACCAGGTTGAGCCCGATGAGACCTTGGGCCGTGAGAGTGGTGATTTTGGCTAGCAGAGGTTGAATGGCCTCCCTGTCCGAGTCAGGGGAAAAGGCACTAAACTTTTCGGAGATGTCGAGAAGGCCCTCTGAGTAACCCGGCAGTTTCTTTTGGCCGGGTGGGGAGGTGTCTTGGCAGTAAAAGTATGAGAGCTGCCAGTGCTTGACATGGGAGTTAAGAGTGAGGGGTGGCATCAGAGAATTCTTGCGGCGCTGGATAGAAACCCCGCCGCAAGCGAGAAGCGCCCCGTCACCGCTTTCGCGGCACGGTTTGCACTGAAAAAGCTCAACGAAAAGAGCCAGACTTGGCGGAGTGCACAAGTATGACTCGGAAAGGACGATGAAATGGGAAATATTTAATATATAATTAGGCCCGATGTCAAAAACGCGAAGGCCGTAATGTCTTAGGACATCACGGAAGAAAGGGTGACCCGGCAGACGGAAGCCCCGGGTCACATGTTCCACGAAACAGATTACCTCGTCTTTCATCGGGGTAGGCCGGGTCTCCTTGCCCGGCACCCTCCACTGGATATCCTCTTGAGGGGGAAGAACTCCCAGCTCGACCAGCTCCTCCAACTTGGCCTTGGTGACCGTAGACCGCGCCCAGTTGGCGGATATGGAGTTGGTGGCTTTGGCTTTAGTCGGAGTTTTTCCCTGCTTCTTGGGAGCCATGTGGTTGACCTGCAAAGCACAAGGTAGGAGGATAAAAGGAATAAGACACGGAAGATGTGAGCCAGCCAAGTATCGGCAAGGTAATATTGAGGCATGAAGATTGTGTATTATCCGGGTGCCAGTTTGCAGAGTGAAGTTCGAACTGTCCGGGTATCAAATATTATAGCGAAAATTATGGGGATCTAAGCGTTGAAGGAGCTTTTGAGGACGATGGATGGCTGCACAGGCACTTAGCGCGAATAAAAGGAACTGGAAAGGGGAGGACTAGCCGGGTGATTGAGGCAAAGGCGGAAATTTTGAGTGGGTCGAGCCCAGATTGGAAATCCCATCTTCAGATTTGTGGCGAAAATAATAATTGCAGGTAGTAGGAGAGAGGATTGGAGTCTATATCTTATCTATTGGGCGAGCTAGAAAGAATATTAGTAACCTAATTCGGCATGGCCGAGAAATCCTGGGCGGGCTGATTTGGATCTAATCTGAGGTGAAATCAAGAAATTGCAAGGGCAAATTAATGGGTGCAAGAGGCTTACTGGAGGAGATCTGAGTGAAGCCTTGCGGAGGCAGATGGCGCAAGCCTGGTGTCCTTTCGCGGTTCCTGACGGGCCGGATGGAGATTTGCCGGTGGATCTTGGCGGCGGTGCGGGGTGAGCTGTGGCGGAACGCAGCCTCCGGCCGATGGGCTCCGGTGATGCGCGCGGGATTTCCGTGGTGGCGCTCAGTGAGGATGAGCTCGGAGGGAGAAAGGAAGCAGAGTGGGGGGAAATGAGTCGTTAGGGTTCGGGTTACCCCAAGGAGCCTATTTATAGCGCGAGTGGATAAGCCCGGTTCAGCGAGCGGTAGCCGGGAGTTGCGGGGTAAACGGCTATCTATTTGAGTTTTTGCGAGATGCGCTTTAAATGTTGAGCAGGGTATCAGAACGAAAAGGAGAAAGAGATCCATTCCGTGATATCAGGTCAATTATCAAGTATAGAATCTTGACATTTTGGGGTTTTAGACCTGGAAAAGTGGGTTAGGTAATTGGGGAAGAGTCGGGTTACTATATGGCCACCATGGAGTAAGGCCTAGCTGTCTACTGAGGCACCTTAACCCGGCCTCCACATACTCGTGTGTTTGATATCCTTGCAGGGAATAGCGAGCGCTTCAAGGAAGGATCCGTGAAGCCCAGGCTATTCTGGGGACTACTGATGGGGGGATGATAACCCGGTAGGCCATACTCCAAGGAGTAACCCGGCCCAAAGGACGCTGCGCAGGATCCGGCTAAGGATAACAAAACTTCTGGAAGACCCAAAGTTTGTAGGCCTCGTAACCCGGATTGTGGGTTGCGGTAAGGAAAGCTAGGGTTTGTAAGCGGTGTCCGGGTAGGATTCAGGGTGCGCCTTGGAGGGCAAGCCAGGGGAGTACGGTGCTTTATAAACCGACCCCCAGGTCTAGTTTAGACAGAGATCTAAGAACCCTAGCAATATCGCCTGATATCGAGCATCTAGTGTAATCCCAGAGTTGAGTTATTATATCAAGATCGGAGACTCGGCGACTTTGATTGCCGGCTACCAGATCGAGTTGCATCATGTTTTCCTCTGAGCTAAACCCTCTCCCAAACGCCTGTGTCGCCTTGCCCCAAGATCAGTTACCCCCGGTAACGTCTGCCGTGATTATCCCACGACACGTGGATCTAACTAAGTGCTAGCCGCGAAAAAAGAAAGATTAGGGCATACCCAGCTAGTAAGAAATAGTGGAGAATTTGGGGGTGAGATTAGATCCAATCTATCTGTGCGAAATCAAAATCTAGATCTAAAGGATTGAAGAACTTACCGGATGAATCGAGATGGGAGCGTGGCGGCGGATGACTCGACGGCGACAGCTCCTTGGGATCTCCGGCGGCTTGCTCGAGGGCGCCGCGGCGGGAATCGACGGCGGCGTTGCAGGCGCAGGTGGTGGCTACCGGGCGGCGGCGGTGCGATTCCGGTGGCGGCCTTGCGGGCGGCGGTGTGGAGCTGCTGGTGCGGGATCGAGCCCGGGTTCGCGGGCGCAAGAGTGAAGTGGAGAGAGAGAGGAGGAAGATGGAAATGGCTAATGGATCTAGGGTTACCCCTTGGGTGCCTATTTATAGGTGCGGGGAGAAAAAATGCCCTAGGTTTGGGCGGCAAGTACCAAATTTTCGGAAAAAGATTATTAGGCCCGGATATTTTGGGATAAGTATCAAAGTGCCCGTTGCGGGATATCCGGAAAGGGATTACAGTGGATTGCGAGCGTGATATTCGGACTGATTGGCAACAGTGCGGATCCGGGTCTTGTCACGTTTCCTCGGAGTGCTGACCCGGGAAAATGATGTTTGACTCGGGAAAAAACGGGTTATTATATGGACCGCCTACAGAGCAAGGCCTAGCTATAATCAAAGCACTCTAACCCGGTATTTTATGGATTTATATTTATTGTTTTGTAGGGAATAGCGTGCGCTTCATGGTTGATCCCGAGAAGCCCAAGCTATTCTGGGGACTACTGATGGAGGGATGATAACCCAGTAGGCTAATGCCAAGGTAAAACCCGGCCCAAAGGGAATCGCGCAAGACCCGGCTCAAGGAAGAGGAGTTTCTAGAAGGGCCAAGAAGGACGTAGGCCTTTTAACCCGGCCTCTGGGGTTACTATTAGGAAACTTAGGGTTGTGTGCGGTTTCCGGGTAGGATTCCGGGTGTGCCTTGTATAGGAAGCCGGGGAGCCGGGTAATATAAGTCGGCTCCTAGGGTTAGGAAAAGAGAGCTTCACCAGATATTCGAGTTCCCTGTAATACGAGAGTTGATAGTAGGAACCCTAGATCGGAGACTCGGCGACATTATTGCCAGAGCTGCCATATCGATTGATAGCATGATTTACCTTGAGCTAAACCCTCTCCCAAACACCAGAGTCGATTTGCCCCAAAGTAAGTTACCCCTGGTAACGTCTGCCGTGATTATCCTGCGACAGGCCTACCACGGAGACTTTTGGCGACGCTGTCAGCGAAGACATGGAGGCGTGCGCGGAGGCGTGCGTGGCTGCACAGTGGAGTTGTCTACTCCGTCCTTTTATTCATAAAATAGTGGTTGGCCACCAGTATATAAGGTGGCCTATCCCCTCCTGCGCGAGGGACGCTGGACGACATTGGACACTGGCTCATTTGTTACAAGGCTTTGCTACTCGCAGACACAGAGAGACAGGAACTCGTGTACTCGGCAGAGCATAATACAGAGAGAAAGGCAGGAGTAGGGGTGTTACGACAGTTGGCGCCCACCGTGGGGCCAGCAGCAGCGCTGGCTGTGGTTTCTATCCGGACAGGACCCGTTTCTCGTTCGGGGGAGCGCGTGGTCTGTGGCCTTGTCCACCGATTCGGCTCCCTCGACTTCGTCTCCGACAACGCTGGTGACTTCTGCGGCAGGCCCGTGCCAGCAGACGGCTCTGTCATCTCCTTCGGCGCGCATCTGGTGTACGTCGCCACCACTGTCATCCGCGAGTACCCCGAGGTGGTGCTCGTCGCTGCGGACCCTCCTGCCGTTCTCGCCGTCCACGGGCAGCCATCCGGTCGCTCTGCGGGCAGCGTGGAGGTGATGATGACTGGCTTGGCTATCGATGCCGGGAAAGGCGCGCCCGCTGCGCCCGGAGTCGTCGACGAGCCGACTGCTCGCCCGAGCCACGAGCCTTACGACAGGCCATAGAACCAGCCGGGCTACAAGGACTCTTCTACATCAACTGTGATACCGGTGGCTCGTGCTGGTGTCATCGAGCATCTGGGCATGCCTCTAGCCCCGGACGCGGATCCGGCGGTGGTGAGGGCTCAGCTCGAGCAGCAGCGCCATGCCTTGCTTCTGGAGGCCCAGGAGCTGGAAAAGGTTAGACTTGAGCTCAACCTGGATCAGAATGAGTACAATAGAGCCCATGGTTTTACTCCAGTATCTAGAAATCCTAGCAAGATAGGAATCATTCGTCGCAACCTAGGTGCTGAGCTATCTAGAGATGGTAAAGCCGCTAGCAAATCTGGTAGCATGACTTCTGCTGGTAGGCCAAAATATAGCTCTCCTGCCAAAACACTTAGAGCCGCAGAGGCAGTTGCTGCCGAGTTGCCAAACTTGAACGACGAGGCTCGCGCTAGGCAGCAGGACCGGCTCAATGAGCTTGTTCTAGAGGCTGGAAGGCAGAATGAGGCTTTCCGGAAAGCTAATCCGGGAGTTGGTGCGTCTCATATTGTTCAGTAGCATGGGGCAAGATCCGGAAAGCAGGCCTCTTCACCGCTTCCAGGTGGTGAGAGGGCCCCGAGTGTAAACTCTGGAAAGAGCAAACAAATGCAGGTGTACAATCCGGATGTCGCTGGAAAACAGCACGCTGTAGAGCGGCAGCCCGGTCCGAAACACAACGCTGCAAGTACTGGCCACCAGGCCGCCCGAGTTCACCAAGAGGGGCAAGGAGGAAACCGAGATGGCCCATCTCGGCATCATGTTGCCAACCCGGTTCAGCATCTTGTTCAGCCACAAGCAGTTGCTGTGGTGGTCAACCCGGTCCTGTGTACCAAGACCGCTACAACGACGGGTACTCGGCAATGGAGCAAGCCGGGTACGCCGACCCAAGAGATCTCGCTACTCGGTTGGGGGAGAGGATGTTGCAGCCAAGTGATGCAAGGTACAAGCTGGACATGATCTACCTGTCTAGGGAGATAGAAGCAAGGGGCCCGCCCGGGCCAAGTTGTCTTGGTCCCAGGATCATGGGGGAGCCGGCCGTGCCCAAGTTCCAGCTGGCTAGAGGGACCAAGACCTATGACGGAAGCACCAAGCCAGAGGACTGGCTGAATGATTATGTTACTGCTGTGTATGTTGCGGGTGGAAAACGGAGATGGGCTGTGAGGTATGTGCCCTAGATGTTGGAGGGCCCTGCCCGGATCTGGCTCAACAACATGCCTAAAGATAGTGTCAACTGCTGGCTTGACTTCTCGGAAGCCTTCATCAGCAACTTCACCAGCACTTACAAGAGGCCAAACCGGCCACAACAGCTCTCGGCGTGCAAGCAGAGAGAAGAGGAGACTGACCGCGAGTATCTTACTCGGTGGAGCACTTTGAGGAACACCCGTGAAGGTGTGAATGAGTCACAGGCAATTGCCTGGTTCGCTCAAGGCTACCGACATGGTAGCATTCTATGGCAGAAACTGCAGAGGGAGATGCCAAGTACGCTCGCTGAGACAATCAAGATTGCAGATATGTATGCTCTCGGCGACCCAACTCAGCCTCTGCTCGATTCTTTCGAGCCGAAGAGAAGACATCATGATGGAGCCCGGCGCAATGACCGCCAAGATTTCCGCAACAAGAGGAGAGATGATTGTCCGGATATCCGCTATGGGTTGGACCATGTGGCTGCAGTTACTCAGGATCAAGCCGCTGCCGGGAGCAGCCAGAGGCAAAAAACTGCTGGAGCCCAGTATGGGCAAAACCAGACTCAGGGCCAGAACTTCAGGAAGCAGTACAATGCTCCTCAGCAGAATAATGCTCCCCAGGAGTCCGGAGATCCTCCGAGGTTTGTGTTCGAGAACATGAAGGATGGGCCGTGTAGCTTTCACACTCGGCATCCGAGTAGGCCAGCCAACCATACTACCCGGCAGTGCAGCTGGTGAGACAGGATCAAGAGCGAGGGCTTTGGTCAGCTACCTCCTCCTCCTCCTCTTCCGCTCTCGGGCTCCAATGTCCAGCCTATCCGGGAAGCTACTCCCAGGCCGGCCGAGAACCAGAGGAGGGAACATGTGAATCAAGTGGCGCAGGGAGCCAACAACAACTACAACTGCAACTACTACAACAACAACCGCAACAATAACTACTACACCCGCAACAACAATCGCAACAACAACAATGCCAACCAGAACAACAACAACAACAATGGTGGTGGTGGAGATAGGAACCAGTACCAGGAGCATCATGAGAGCTACATGGTGTTCACCACCGAGCCAGATGATAAGCAAAGCCAGCACATGCGCGCGATGGAGGTGAATGTTGTGATGCCGGCGGTGCCGGATTACATGCATTGGTGCGACCATGACATAGTCTGGTCCAGGGAGGATCATCCCAAAATAATGCCCAACCAGGGTACATATGGTCTGGTGGTGGACCCTACTTTCTTGGGGACCAAGAAGAATGTGAAGTTCAGCAAGGTGCTGATCGACAACGGGAGCAGCATCAACATCATGTACCGAGATACTATGGAGAAGCTCGGCATTGCCGAGAACATGCTGCTACCCAGCCGGACTACATTCCATGGCATTGTGCAGGGAGTGTCGTGGGATGATCACGGCAGATGTTACCAGGGGTAACTGATCCTGGGGCAAGTCGACACAGGCGTTTGGGAGAGGGTTTAGCTCATAGGAAAACATGATGGAATTCGATCTGGTAGCCGGCGATGAAGTCTCCGGGTCTCCGATCTCTCTTTATTAACTCGATCTCTTGTGTACAATGGATACTCGATATTCGGCGATATGATTACTACTTGGATCTCCTCAAAACTAAGCATAGGGCCGGTTTATAAAGCACCCGTCCCCTTACCTGGCTTGCCCTCCAAGGCGCAGCTTGAGTCCTACCCGAACACCGCTTACAAACCCTAGCTTTCCTTGCTGCAACCCACAATCCGGGTTACGAGGCCTACAAACCTTGGGCCTTCCAGAAGTTTCTTTATCCTTAGCCGGATCCTGCGCAGCGTCCTTTGGGCCGGGTTATATCTTGGAGTTGGCCTACCGGGTTATTATCCCCCCATCAGTAGTCCCCAGAATAGCTTGGGCTTCAGAGATCCCTCCTTGAAGCGCTGGCTATTCCCTGCAAAAAATATTAACCACACGAATGTGTGGAGACCGAGTTGAAATGCGTTGCGAAATGACTAGGCCCAACTCCCTGGTGGCCACATAGTAACCCGGCTTTTCTCCAGATGCCTTGCTCAACTTCCCGGGTCTAAGCCTTGATAAGAATAGCAAAACTTTATACTTTTCTCGATAATTTATCTTGATACCGCGGAGAGGATCTCCTTCTCTTTTTCGTTCGGAGACCTCGCTCTACACTTAAGGCGTATCTCGCAGATTTCACATAGATAGCCGTTACCCCGTAATTTCTGGGTCCCGCCTGTTGGGCTGAGTTTTTCCACCCCGGCCGTTATAAATAAGCCCTTAGAGGTAACCCTAACTCCAACGGCTCACTTTCCCCCATTCCTCTTCCTTCCTCCTTTCAAGCTCGAGCTCACAGAGCTTCACCACGGAAGCCTCGCGCGCATCACCGGAGCCCATCCGTTGCCGGTTGCGCTCCGCCACAGCGCGCTCCGCCCCGCCACCCAGATCCGCCGCCAGACCCCCAACCTGTCCGCCAGGAATCGCGAAGGGGCACCAAGCTTGCGCCATTTGCCTCCGCAAGGCTTCACTTCAATCTCCTCCGGTAAGTCTTTCACATCCCCTAATTTACCCTCGCAACTTCTTAACTCCCCCTCAGATCGGATCTGAATCGGGCCGCCCACGATCTCTCGGGTCACGCCGAATTAGGCCACTAGTATTCACTCTAACCCACCCAATAGGTAAGATATACCCTTCAACTCATTCTCCTATCACTTGTAATCATTAATTTCACCAATAACCTAGAAATGGAACTCCCAATCTGGGCTCAAACCGCCCAAATCTTCCGCCTTTGTTCCTATTATCCGGAAAATCCTCCTTCTCCGGCTCATTTGCTCACAATAGACGTACGGACAACCACTTATCATCCCCAAACGCTCATCCATGCATAAAATTCCACAACTTTTGTAATAATGCGCGATACCCGGACAATTCGTACCTTGCTTAGCAAAGTAATACCCGGATCATATTTAACTTCCAGGTTAACTTGACACCACTTATCAATACTCGGTCAACAGATAGTTTCCGAGTTTTGTTTCTCACATCCTTTCTTCTGACGCTTTTTCAGGTTAACCCTATGGCGCCCAAGAAACAGGGAAAGCAGCCGGTTAAAGCCAAAACCACGAACTCCATATCCGCCAACTGGGCGCGGTCCTCCGTCACCAAGGCCAAACTGGAGGAACTGGTCGAGCTAGGGGTTCTTCCCCCTCAAGAAATTATCCACTGGAGGGTACCGGGTAACGAAACCCGGCCCACTCCAGCAGAAAATGTGGTAATTTGTTTTGTTGAACACGTGACCCGGGGTTTCCGGCCTCCGGGTCACCCTTTCTTCCGCGACGTTTTAAGCCATTATGGCCTTCGCATTTTCGACATAGGACCCAACTCTGTACTAAACATCTCCCATTTTATCGTTCTCACCGAGTCTTACTTGTGCACTCCGCCAAGTTTGGCTCTCTTTGTCGAACTTTTCCAGTGCAAACCGTGCCGCGAAAGCGGCAACGGTGCACTTCTTGCTTGCGGTGGGGTTTCTATCCAACGCCGCAAGAACTCTTTAATGCCTCCTCTCACCCTCAACTCCCACGTCAAGCATTGGCAGCTCTCATACTTTTACTGCCAGGACACCTCCCCACCCGGCGAAAAGAAATTACCGGGTTACTCGGAGGGTCAGCTTGACATCTCTGAAACCTTCAACGCGTTTGCCCCTGACTCGGAAAGGGAAGCGATTCTGCCTCTATTGGCTAAAATCTCCATCCTTTCTGCCCAAGGCCTCATCGGGCTTAACCTGGTGAAGACTTGGGTCGATTTCCGCATCCAACCCAACTCCATTCGCGCAAAATTTATGTGCGAATACTCGGGGCAAGCCACGGACCCAATCCGATACTCCACCAGCAGTTTCGCTCCTAGTGACACCAACAAAACAATCAAGGGCTTTCTGATAGAGAAGCTCGAGGTAATCCGGAATATAGCCGGATTAGAGCCCTTCACTCTCGAGAACCCGGCCCCCGTGGTAAGGACCTGGTTTTCACGATTTCACCTTTATCTTCTTTACTTGATACAACCATTAACCCTTGCTCTTATGCTTTCACTTCAGGCCGATGATGATTTCTGGAATATAGACACTCCTCCTAACTCTGGAAACCCGGAGGAGAAGGAGGATGCCGTTAACTCGGATGAAGGTACATGCCCAGTTCCTTTGAGTTCATCGCATCCCACTTTTCATTCTCCTATTATAACCGTGGTAACTTTCAGAACAAGAAGACCAAGACGAGTAAGAAGAAGCTGACGGCAAAGTGGAGTCCGCCAGCGATGAAGATGAACCAGAACCGACAATCAATGCCAGATCTAAAAGAAAACCCCAAGGGGTCGTCTTCAAGGTTTTGCATCAATTTCTCACATCTAATTCGCGTTCCTGTGATAATATTCCTGAACTGACCATGGCATTACCCCCTTTGGCCATACCTGAAGGAGTCGCCTATGACCAAGCGCAGGGCGACTCGGAACCACCCGGGCAATGATGCCCTTAACCCGGGTATTTCATCGCCTCCAACTCGACACACTGGTACTGACCGTACCCTTCTTTAAACATAAAGATCCCTCTAAAACACTCCCTCGCAAGGTAACCTCACGCCTCGTTTGATATTTTTCAGTTTCATCCGGTTCTAGCAGCGAATTCCCTGCGGACCTTATGGTGAATCCAGGGTAAAGTTCTTTTCCTAATGTTATACCATACTTTCGCCGTCTTTTTCACGGCTATGTGCTAACTGTGCCTTCACACTTTTCACAGGGCCACGGTCGTTATTAGTGACCAAGAAGACATGGAAACCGAGGACCCGGGCAAAGAGAAGCCAACTAATGATGCGTTTGCCGCAGCTGGTGATGAACAAGCGTCACCGACAGACCCGGCTGGGCGAGAAGCCGGGTATCCAATAGCCTCGCATGCAAGCGAGAAAGAAGATACTGCCACTTTGGGCGCGAGAGGAGGAGCAGACCCCGACATTCGGATGACCCGGGTGCCGTCTCCTGCTAAGAGGAAAACTTTTTCTCCAAGTTTCCGCGACCCTGAGACTTCTAACTCGGGTAACGATAATTTTGACCAGCTGATGAGCGCTCTCCTTACCATGAAAGCTTCAGAGAACAACATCCTAGAGCGTATGTCCGCAGCGCATCAGGTAATCGACACTTGATATCTCTTGGTATATACCTAGTCCCCAAGTTCCGGGTATAACTTACCAAAGTTGTGCTCGGTACTTCATGCAATACCCGGTTTTCCATGATATCCGACTGACACTTTCGTTTCTTGTTCCTTACAGGCGGAAGTGACCCGGTCCGATGAGGTGTTACTCAAGACCGAACAGCTCCTGCTTGCTGAGGTGAAACAAAGAGAAGCCCTTGAGGCTAACATGGAAACTTTGAAAAAAGACGTTTCCAAATATAAGAAGAAGTACAACACTGCCCAATCCGCGCTGAAGAACTTATCGAACCAGATTGCGGATACTTATCGCATCTTGCTAAGTGAGCTTTTCTCCTTCGACTAACTTAATTGCCTCTACTTTATCGTTATGATAATCGGGGTGACTGATATACTTTCCTTTTGTTTCAACTGCAGGTGCGAACCTCGCTGCTCCAGAGGATGATGCCATTGCCAAGGTAAAAACATTGAAGACTGTGCTCCGGACCTTTTTTTGCCGGCACAAAGCTTATATTGGACGCCGTGAAGTGGCCTTCCGAGGTATACCCGGGTGAGGAGAATCTTATGCAAGCCTGCTCGACGGTGCCTGGATGGATTGAGATATGGAAGCGCTCGTCCTGCCGGATCGGTATGACCCGGGCCTTTACGCTGGCGAAGGCTTACTTTCCTAAGCTTGACCCGACAAAGGTAATATCCGGGTTTCCAGAATTAAAGGCTGATGGCTCCAAGTTTACGCCCAAGGACTTCAAGGCCATACAATCCGCCGTACGCCACTCGGCCACCGCTTTGGCCGACAAGATGGACCTAGACACAATCATGAGCTCATACGACGCTGAAGGAAAAACCATATTGGCAGAGGCACCCCCTCCCTTTGATATGTTGGAAAAATGGGCGACTGATCTGGCCAGGAGAAAAGAAGAAGCTGCTAAGAGAGAGGCCGAGCTAGGATTACGGCCGTCTACCTCTACACCAGCTGTTCCTCCGCCTATCCGTCCTGACGCGGGAAGTCCTGGTAATGCTGCTGGAAAGGCTAAGGAGCAGATCCAGGACCAAGACCCGGAAGACCGCTCTGAGGATGCCGAGTAGGGCGTTACCTGGTACTTTTGTGTTTAAAACTAATAAGATTTTGATGGTGCGCCTGTGCACCCTTGATATTGGTACCATCACTTGTAACATACTTTTAGTTCGTGATATATTTGTGCCTCTCCCGGCTTTTGATAATCCTGACACTTGTCTTATTCTTTAAACTTATTCTCGATACTCGACTATTTTTTGATTCCCTTTGCGAGACTCGGTTTTTCGAGCATCACGGGTTTTGATAAGTGGACTTTTCTTTTAAGTCCCCAAGACTCGGAAGCTAGGGTTTCTCAAGCTTCAATAGCTAAACAGTTTGTTTCTGTTCCGAAGTCCCTAGTCCCCATGACCCAAAGTACGAGCCAGGGGGGTGCGGCCTTTCTCAGAGGACAAATTGCTCTTTACCAAGCCGAAAACCAATAGCCGTTTGCGTAAATACTGAAGTCATGCTTAATACTCGTTGAGTTTCCGGCTATTAGCCTTGTACTCTGCATAGACTTGTGGTTTAGATGACCCTTTTGATTATCTTGTACTGTAAGCCGGCTTTCGCGTGGATACCATGTTGTTACATCTATACGAAAAACAGGGTCAAGCAAATCCCATTGGACTGCGTGGTTGACTGTAATCGTAAGCGAACAGATCATGCCACTTTAGTGCGAGTCACATCGAGCTTAAGTAAGAATAACCAAGAAATTTGGCTCCTTTTTCCGGTTATAAGATTGCAACCGTACTCGCCTTGCGAGTAATCGGCCCTCATAACTCATAGGCATCAAGGCCGGGTATTTGGGTTCGTGACTGCTAAGCAGCTCAGCCCCCAAAGACCTATGTATGTGCAATGTATTTTGATGATACTGATGTATTGATAATAACAAGTACCACTTACCGGTAATCGAAGCAAAGATCATGACAATACTTGAAAACCATCTCTTTTTATTGATACGATAAAGTTTGGGTCAGCAAGCCGCCTCATTAAAAACCTTCCAGTCCCCTTAGGTACCCTGGGTAGGAAAAGAGCGCGTCTGAAACTTGCTGCCCGTTACACTGTTTAGTTCTTTTCGATAATCGGTCCCAGGCTGGCGCGACCGATGCACATTCTCCACTTGTTAGACCCTTTCATGACGAGTACCGAGTTTGCTAGCCAATCCGGGTGTGTTGTTATCGCAGCGCTGCTAGCCGTAGACGGCGATGTGATTTCCTCTTCTATGCCAGACAATTTGGAGGGATCGTTCCTGATGAAGGCCACCATCTTAGCATCTTGCTCTGCCCTGGGTTTTGCTTTTTCTTCCTCAGAGCTCGGCCTTTTTGAAGTTGCCCTTTCCTCCAGGTCCGCTTGAGATCGGTAATGCCTGAGTTCCTCTTTCATACAGGCTTGCTCAGCCATTGCTGCATCTCCTTCATCGCACTCAGCCGCTATATCTCGATTTCCATGTATGGTAATGGTCTTCTTAGGACCCGGAATTTTCAGCTGTAGATACACATAGCACGGCCTTGCCATGAATTTGGCATAAGCCGGTCTTCCAAACAAGGCGTGATAAGGACTGCGCAACTTAACCACCTCAAAAGTAAGCCACTCAACTCGATAATTGTCCTTTGATTCCCCAAAAGCTACCTCCAACGCAATTTTTCCTTCAGGGCACGCTGAATGACCCGGCACTATCCCGTGAAAAACTGTTGTACTTTTTTGTAGCTGAGATTCCTTTAGACCCATGCGCAGAAAAGTTTCCCAGTACAGGATATTGATGCTGCTTCCTCCATCCATCAAGACTTTTTTCAGCTCATACCCATCGACCTGTGGTGCCACTACCAATGCTAAGACTCCCGGGTGATCCACTCTATCCGGGTGATCCCTCCTGCTCCATGTTACCTCCTGTTCTGACCATCTCAAATACCTCGGAACAGCAGAAGAAACTGAGTTAACCGCCTGCTTTAGCATCTTTTTATCCTTGTTAGAGCCTCCCGTAGTATGCACATGATATTGACCCAATTGTTTGGGGTTAGCCTGGAAACCTCCCGCTCCCCCTTGATTGTTGCCCGGATTTCCTGCTGCCGGGTTACCGGCTGGGGGTGGACCGTTGCCCAAATTTCCACCTGGACCCGGGCCTCCTCCCCGACCCGCACCTCGCATGGCTCTGTTTACTTCCTCGTTCTTCCATCTCTGTAAGTCGGCGCATTGCTCCAAGGAGTGATTAGCCGGCTTGCCGTTCCTGCTGTGCTTCGGGCACGCCATTCTGAATATATCCCAACTGTTGCTTGGCCTCGGAGGTCCCTGATAATGTCCTCCATTGTGATTTCCGGTATTAAAATTCCCTTCAGATCTGGGTCTCGAAGACCCGGCCTCAGTATTAGCTACAAACTCGGAGCCTCCTTCAAATGGGCGCTTGTTCTGGCTATTTCCGTTATTACTCGGTGCCGATCCATTGCCGGTTCTTCCACTATTACTGGTGTTCGCTTTCGCTTTCTTGTCATCAATTTCCTCCTCTGTAGTGTCTGTTGCGGCGTGTTTGTTGCACGCATCCATTAATTCTCCCATCGTAACCTCCGATGCATTCCTACTGGACTTCATGCGAGTTAACTTTTGTACTAAAGGAATATACTTGCATGTTTTTGCCATAGCTTGTAGCGCATCTTTGGGCTGAATATCTGTGGATGAGTGAAGTATCTCCATAACCCGGCGTACCCAACTGCGTGCTGATTCTCCCTTCTTCTGAACGCATCGTTCTAAATCATCAATAGTGAATAGCTTTCTGCACGTTCCATGAAAGTGCTTGACGAACGCGGTCTTCAGTTCTTCCCAGGACTTGATCGATCTTTCCGGCAGGTTGGTGAACCATAACTTTGCTGCTCCTTCTGACATCATCAAGCACATGAACTTGGCTTGAAGATTTTCGGACGCATTGCGGATTGACATTGCCATCTCATAACTGCTCAACCATGTTTCCAGATCCATGGTCGGTTCATAATTCACTACTTTTCCCGGCTCTTTGAATTTTTCCGGGTAAGGTTCAGCTCTGATGTCGTCCGAGAGACACTTGGGTCCTGCGAGGACGGTTGAGGCTGGCCTTACTCGGGAAACGTGCGATCCAGCCAGGGGTGCAGCGGGGCACGGTGCTGCAGGCAACCCATGTGCAGCAGACCCGGCCCCGGCTCTCCGAGCCCTGGAGCTATCCACAACGGCCTGTGCCATTGATGCTGCCGGGACGCGGGGAGGAGGCGGCATTTGCTGCTGCTCTTCCCTCCGCAGTGCCGAGTTTGTCTGAATATTCCCGGGTTGTTGACTGGCGTATGGCGTCCCATGCATCCCGCTTCTATGGTCCGGGTAATTGGCCTGCTGCGCCACCGCAGTGTGGAGTAGATCGATCGCCTGCCGGGTCTTTTCTGCATGGGGCGATTCTCCTACCGGGATCTGGTTCAATGCAAGTGTTGCTGCATACACGTTGTCCATGGGATTGTTGTAGTGGCCTGCTGGTGTGCGAAAACGTGACGGTGGCGGTGGTGGTAACTCGTTGCCGGTTGTGACTCTGGTTCGTGGTGGGGGTAACCCGGCCTGCACGTTTGCCGCGTGGGCTTCCGCTGTTGCCGGCTGAGGTGCCATTTCCTGATTTACCACTGGGATCGGTTGATCCTGAGGCGTAATAAACAAAGCCGCCGGGTTAATGACCCCACCCGTGGCTGGTAGTCTGGTTTGATGTCTTTGGTGTACTCTGGATGTTTCCTCTCGTAGCCGGGTTTCCAACGCATCCAGCTCGCGTTGACATGTAGCCATCCCTTGTTTCTCCGCTTCTACTTGCCTTCTTTGCTGTTCCAACACGCGGCGGGCCACGTCCAGGTCCCTGACACGTTCAGCTGCGTTTTCTGGGGTAATAACCGTAGCCAGGACCGTGGGGTCTAGGATCAGATTATTGTCGAACAAGGCCGGGTGGCGCGGGTTTGAAGGACCCGCCCCTGGTGTCCGGTTTCCCAGGAATCCGAACGTATTTGCGTGCAACTCCTCGTCCGCCGCACGGCTAGTTACTGATGCCGACTCTCCATCGACCCGGGCTAGGATCGGGTTTCCGTTGGCTGCATCCTGCCGCTGCGCCAATGCCTGAGCCGCCCCGACCGGAGCCGCGGTCACGTTCCCTTGATTGAGGTTGGCTGCGGGAATCGTGTAGATCGCCGCTCGGCGTATTACGCTTGTTGTAAGTTCATGCTGTTCTTCTCCGCTGTTATCTTCTTCGTACCGGTCTTCCAGCAGGTCCCGGATAGATTCAGTATCATCCTTTCCACTGTCCTGGTCACGCGGGGTCCATGCCGGCTCCTCCGGCTGTTCCCACTGCGCGATGGATTCTTCTATATGGTCTGTTGCTCCAACTGATTCTTCTCTATCTGATTGGGCGTAGGTAGCCTCCCCTGACACAGAATCAGATCCAAAATTGTCAGGAGCCGAGCCAGAAGTACATACCATACCGATGAAGACGCTGATCCGGCCGATTGTCACGACAGATCCGGATTCGAGGTGATCCGATTCTGGCCCCCAGTCGGAATCGTCCACCATCTTCTTTCCTTCGTGGTCGTCGTAGATCTCACCGACGACGAGGTTCTCCATGCTCTTCCGAGCTTCTCCCGTGATGTAAACACCTTTGGACGCAGGCCCCACGGTGGGCGCCAACTGTCATGGGATGATCACGGCAGATGTTACCAGGGGTAACTGATCCTGGGGCAAGTCGACACAGGCGTTTGGGAGAGGGTTTAGCTCAGAGGAAAACATGATGGAATTCGATCTGGTAGCCGGCGATGAAGTCGCCGGGTCTCCGATCTCTCTTTATTAACTCGATCTCTTGTGTACAATGGATACTCGATATTCGGCGATATGATTACTACTTGGATCTCCTCAAAACTAATCATAGGGCCGGTTTATAAAGCACCCGTCCCCTTACCTTGCTTGCCCTCCAAGGCGCAGCTTGAGTCCTACCCGAACACCGCTTACAAACCCTAGCTTTCCTTGCTGCAACCCACAATCCGGGTTACGAGGCCTACAAACCTTGGGCCTTCCAGAAGTTTCTTTATCCTTAGCCGGATCCTGCGCAGCGTCCTTTGGGCCGGGTTATATCTTGGAGTTGGCCTACCGGGTTATTATCCCCCCATCAGGGAGTGTCTTGTGCCCCCATTGGCCGGATCTGGATTGTTGTGCTATTCGGCACGAGGGACAACTGTCGGATCGAGTGCCTGCAGTTCGAGGTGGTTGATCTTCATAGCCCCTACCATGCTCTGCTCGGCAGGCCTTCTCTGACCAAGTTCATGGCTTAAACTCATGCGGCCTATCTGAAGATGAAGCTTCCCGGTTCCAATGGCATCATCACCATCTCGGGCGACTACAAGCGCTCCTTGGACTGCGCATCTGCTGGATCTCGGCTTGCTGAGTCTATGGTCATTGCTGCTGAGAAGAAGAAGATACATGAGGTGGTGGCACTGGCACGGGCAACTCACCTCGGTATGCCTGGCATGCCGAGCTCTCAGCATGGAGCCACATTCCAGGCCTCCCAAGAGACCAAGAAGGTGCAGATTGACCCGGAGTTCCCGGAGCATGTGGCCATCATTGGCGCCGGACTGGAGGAGAAATAGGAAAGCGAGCTCATCCACCTTCTCCGTGAGAATCGGGATATTTTTGCATGGTCCAATCAGGACCTACCGGGTGTCCCGAGGGAGTTGGTTGAGCACTCTTTGCATGTGCGGCCGGATGCCAAGACGGTGAAGCAAGCTATGCGCCGCTTTGCGGCTGAAAGGAGTAAAGCCATTGGTGACAAGATCACAAGGCTGCTAGCAAGTGGATTCATCATGGAGGTGCTGCATCCGGATTGGCTGGCCAATCCGGTCATGGTGGATAAGAAGAAGGATGACCCCATGGTCGCTGTGGTGTGGCGCATGTGCGTGGACTACACCGACCTGAACAAGGCCTGCCCCAAGGACCCGTTCCCGCTACCCCGGATGAATCAGATGATTGATTCCACTGCCGGGTGCGAGCTTTTGTATTTCATTGATGTCTACTCTGGTTTTCACCAGATCCCTTTAAATCCGGCTGATCAAATAAAGACTGCTTTTATTACCCGGTACGGGGCTTATTGCTATCGCGTTATGTGTTTTGGCTTGCGGAATGCTGGGGCCACTTATCAGAGATGCATGCAGAAATGCCTGCATGAGCAGATCGTCAAAAATGTGCAGGTGTATGTAGATGACATTGTCATCAAAACAAAAGAAAAACGCACTCTGCTGAGCGATATTGAGGAAACATTTGCCAGCTTGCGGAAATACCAGATGAAGTTGAATCCAACCAAGTGCACATTTGGCGTCCCGGCTGGCAAGCTACTCGGCTTCTTGGTGTCCAGTCGGGGCATTGAGGCCAATCCTTCAAATATAATAGCTATAGAGAGCATGTCTTTGCCGAGGTCATTGAAGGATGTGCAGAAGTTCACCGGGTGCCTGGCTTCCCTTAGCCGGTTCCTGGGCAGAATGGGTGAGAAGGCCTTGCCTCTCTATCAGCTCATGAAGAAAAGTGACAAGTTTGTCTGGACCCCACAAGATGATGTAGCATTCAAGGAGCTCAAGACCATGCTGGGCAGCGCTCTTATCTTGGCGTCTCCGCTGCCTAAGGAGCCAATGCTGCTCTATATATTACAGCCACCAATCGGGTTGTGAGCGTGGTGGTGGTTGTGGAGCAAGAAGAAGAAGGCAAATCAGTGCAGAGGCCGATCTATTATCTGAGTGAAGTGTTGTCCAGCTCCAAGCAAAACTATCCGCACTACCAGAAGATTACTTATGGGGTTTACTTGGGTGCCAAGAAGCTCAAGCACTATTTCCAGGAGCATCCAATTATAGTTGTGAGCACTCCTCCCATCTCGGAGATCATGGGAAACAAGGATGCAAGTGGCCGGGTGGCCAAGTGGGCAATTGAGCTAGCTGCTTACACCCCGTTGTATGCAAGAAGAGAAGCCATCAAATCCCAGGCCCTGGCGGATTTCTTTATTGATTGGGCCGAGATGCAATATGAGCCTCCCTTGCCGGAAACAAACTTCTGGAGGATGCATTTCGATGGCTCCAAGGTAAAAGAAGGACTCGGTGCTGGTGTTGTACTCACCTCACCCAAGCGGGACCAGCTCAAGTATGTGCAGATTCACTTCCCGGCATCCAACAATGTTGTCGAGTACGAGTCCTTGGTCCATGGGCTGAAAGTGTCCAAGGAGATTGGAATCCGGCGGATTGTTTGCTATGGCGACTCAGGCCTGGTGGTTCATCAAGTATCGAGGACTTGGGACGCGTTGGATGCCAACATGGCATCTTATTGGTTCCTCGTCCAGAATATGACCGGATTCTTCGATGGGTGTGAGTTCCATCACATCCACCGAGCTGAAAAGGATGCAACAGATGCTCTGTCCAAGTTGGGATCTTCTCGGCAGTTCATCCCGCCTGGGATTTATTTGGAGCATTTGAGGAAGCCCTCTATCAAGCCATCCCCCAACTCGGATTCCATATTCACCCCGGCTCTACCAGACTTAGAAGGTGTTCCCATGGAGATAGACTGGGAGAGCTCAAAGGAGAACCCATGGACTGCTCCATCCAACCCGGGGACTGCCTCTGCAGACCCGGGGACTGTCGCATTCATCGAGGGGATCATTTCTCAGTACTGGGGGACTCGAGGACCCGTCTCCAACACGGAGCAAGTCATGACAGCTGATCCAATGGAAGTGGATGAACCAGTGTTTCCTATTCGGGAGAGCCGAGTTAGGATTTACCCAAATTATCCTTTCTGATGGATGGCACTTCGCCGAGTGACGAGATCATAGCCAGGCAGATACAAAGAAGATCCAAGGGCTACACCATCATCAACAAAGAGCTGCACAAGAGAAGTGCTACTGGCGTACTCCAACGCTGTGTTGAGCCGGAAGAAGGAGATCAAAAAATTCTGAGAGAGATACACCAAGGAGAGTGTGGGTACCATGCCTCATCTCGAGCCCTAGTCAAGAAAGCATTCCGGCATGGATTCTATTGGCTCACTGCCTTGCAACAAGCAGAAGATCTGGTGAGGAAGTGCAATGAATTCCAGAGGTATGCAAGCAAAATTATATGCCAGCTTCTGAGTTGAAGACAATCCCCATTACTTGGCCATTTGATGTCTGGTGTTTGGATATGGTGGGTCCTTTCAAGCCAACTCGGGGCAATATGACCCATATCTTGGTCATGGTTGATAAGTTCACCAAATGGATTGAAGTGAAGCCAATCCGGAAGTGTGATGGAAACACAACAGTGAGCTTCTTGAAGGATATTATCCTGAGGTATGACTATCCGCATGGGATCATCTTGGATAATGGGACAAACTTTGCCGAAGGAGCTTTTGCTCGGTTCTGTAAGGAGAAGCGGATCCGTCTAGACATTGCATCAGTCGCCCATCCGGCTTCCAATGGGCAAGTTGAAAGAGCAAATGGCATGGTCATATCCGGAATAAAGCCAAGACTGATTAAGCCATTGCTGAAAACACCTGGGTGTTGGCTAGATGAATTGCCGGCGGTGTTGTGGAGTCTAAGGACTACTTCTAACCGATCAACCGGCTACACACCATTCTTCCTGGTATATGGAGCAGAGGCCGTGTTGCCCACTGACCTTGAGCATGACTCACCAAGAATAACCCTCTATACTGAGGCAGAGGCAAGAGAAGCCCGAGAAGATGATGTTGATCTGCTCGAAGAAGCATGTCGAGACATCGTAGTAGAATTCATAGACGGGGGTGCCATGAGACTACCGGTAGAGAAGTGGGGGGACGTGATCGTATGATGAACAATGACACAGGGTTTTACCCAGGTTCGGTACGTCGCAACTAGGCGGCGTTCCTACTCCTGCAATCTCACTATTCAGGACTAAAGCCTGAGGTATACAGAATACAATGTGAGGTTAGGTTTAGCTACTCGTCAAGGATCAACCTCTCGGCGAGTTAGCCTCTAGCTTCTTCTCTCCCTCTCTTATCTCCCGTCCGGCTTTATATAATAGCCGGGTTAGGGCTTACAGAAAAGGAAACCTAGAAGACTACGGTATGTGCTAACTTGGAAAGCAAGGAATCCGCCTTCTACTCCAAGCCGTACCACGTGGGCCGTGGTCCGGGTTCTTCTAGAATCCGTCTTCCGCGCGTGCTTACTGGGCCGCCCAATGGACCCAAATCCATTACCATTTAGGCCACCCTGGTAATCCGACACTTTAGAGTACCATGTGATATACCCCTAATTGGTATATATCCGACAGTAGCCCCCAAGGATTAAGACTTCGATTCGCCGTCTTTCATAAAATTTGCATTCTTTCCGAGAAATACTGGCTTTCTGTCTTGATTCTTCTTTTCCCTTAAACCATGCTATAACGCGAAACTCGGGTTTCCGAAAATCCGGCTTTTCTTCCACGAGCCTTCGTGGAGAAGGAACTTCTTACGTCAGCGCTCTAATCATGCTGACGTCAGGGACGTTTGGGTTTTCGCGTGTGAAACCCTGAAACGTATCTCTGACAGATTCTCAGAGGAAACAAGGAGATAGCAATAATCACCTGTCGATTCATTTCCCGGAATTTTCGGCGAGTGACACGCGTTGATCATCCAACGGTCAAAAGAGCCGTTAGCAAGTATCGTGATGGATTTCCGGCTATAAATAGCTCACTTCATCTTCTCCGGCAAACCTTCCACTCCCCTGTCTTCAAGCCCTAAGCGCACAACACCCGAGCCACAGTGAGCAGAGCAAATGCCCGAGCATGCGCACGCCACTGCGCCATTCCCAGACCTCGTCGGAGAGCACAAAAACCTCATCGCGCCGCCCGAAAATGGAATCTCCACGCGCCTCACTGGACCGCTCCGTCACCGCGGAGATCGACGAGATAATAACCACCATCGATCCCATGGTGGATTCACCTCTCTGTGCCACCGATGACGAGCCGGAGAAATCCTCCGGTGACCAGGCCCGTGAGGATCCACCTCTCACGGCCGCATCCCTGGCTGCGTCTTCTTCCGCGCCATCTCCGTCTCTCGCTCCCGAGACAGGGGGGGAGAAAATTCTTCTCGTCGGAGAAGAACTTGCCGCATCCACCACCGCTGAAGCTGAGGACGGAGGCGAGAGTGCCAGCAATTGGAGCCGGAGCAGTATTCCCCCTTCTCTTCTTCCGACAACGGAGAAGGAGGGGCTGATTGTGGAAGGCAAATGGCGTCACGAAGAAGAAGATTCCTAGCCTTTGCCCAAAGCCGGGGAACGAGTTCTCCTAACCTCTCACATTACTAGAGGTATGGGAATCCCGCCTTCGCCTTCTTTCTCGAAGTTCTTGACCATTACGGTATCCAGCCCCACAACCTACCATGAAACTCTATTCTATATCTAGCCGGCTTCCATGCCCTTTTCGAGGGGTATTTAGGAATAGCACCTAGATTAGACTTCTGGCAATACTGCTTTGGAGTGAAGCGAAACCCTACAGAGGGCGCTCTTCCAACCCGCGGGACCATATCTTTCACCCTACGGAGATTCAGGGAAGATTGGTCCCGAAAATAAAAACATCAGAATCCGTCAAGTTTTGACGGGCTCTTTCTTTTACCACCAAGACATCCCATTTCCCGGAAAAGAAAACGGGGTTCCTCCATTCGTCAATGCTTCTGCTATCCCTCAAGACAGCTGGGCCGTCGAAGCAGTGCAAACTTTACCGGATGATTTGCTGAAAATCAAACGGCGCATCGCCAAACTCACCTCTTCAAAACCTCCTCTTACCGGAACAGACACAGTTTTGTGTTGGTTCGGATGGAGTATCCAACCTCTTGCCCACTGAACCCGGCTTCTTTGTGAATACGAAGGTTCAGAAGACGAAATAAGAGGAACGGAGAAGGCCTTTTCAAAGAGGGACTTCAAGAAGCGGGTCAACCAATTGGTTGCTACACGCGACCAGTACAAGGAAAGCCTGGGAATGTATCACGAGGAAAACCTGGTTCCCAAGGTACTTAATTTTTCTCCTTTGGGAAATTTCTCGGATTTCTTATCTTTCCTGAATTTTCCTGACTTAATCGGATCTTTTGCCATTTCCATAGTTTGATGATCTTACGGAAAAAGATCTCGCGACCGACGCCGAGCTCGAAGAATTACATGCCAATTTTTATGGCGGTCGGAAGCGCAAGAGGCAAGTAACCACAGAGGAAGTGGTAAATCTTGACGGAATTCCTGTCGCCACATCCAGGTAACTTTCTAGGAATTTCATATCTTTGCCTGCTTTTCTGTTTCACAAGCCGTTTTGTTTTCTCAGGATATTTACTTCTCGGATTTTTTCTTCCTCCTTTCCGTTTTCAGCCTTGCTCCAGCCTCTTCGAAATCAAAGAAACTGAAGAAGCATAAGACTACCGTTAGCAAGGGAGCACCATCTCCAGCTGCAGCTCCTCCCACTCCAGCTACTCTTGGGAGAGAGGATCAGCCTGCGAAGCCGGAGGAATATCCCCTGCCGAACAGCCAACCTATTGCATCTGAGGCGGATGCGAGGAAAGGGCGGAGCCAGACATGGGCGGTCCTTCTCGGACACCTGAGGAGGAGCCCATTCCTACTTTTGACAAGGACTTCAAGGTAAAGGAGGAACCCTTTGACAATCTCGGATACATTCGTCCAGAAGCTAAGACGTTCTTCGCTCCTGCTCCCCTGATCCGTCCTTGGCCACAAGGCAGACTAATTGTCCGAAATAACTTCGTATTGTCACCTCGGCAGGTCATCCAGGACGGCCTTCACCATGTTGGAATTCTTTTTGCGGAATATGCAAAAGAATTCAACGATAACTTGTCTGGTTTACAGCAGATGAGCCAGGTAATATCTCCAGCCCCCAAGCAATAAGTTAAATGTATGCTTTTCACTTAATGCTTTCATACTTTTTATGCTTGTTACTAACTTAAGCCTTTTGTCTCTTTTCCGTGTTTCAGCAAACCGCTGAAAGCATAAACCTGGAAGTTTTTGGCAAGCTTACCATCAAGAATAAGGAGGTTAAATCCCTTCTTTCTATTCTTGAGGGTAAAGAGACAGAAATGGCGTCTACTCAGCAGCAGCTGAAGAAAACAGCAGGTAAGTTTTTTCTCTGCTTCCAGTTGTATGAATTTTATCTAAGTATTTTTCCGAGTTTTATTACTCATCTTTTTTACTTGCTTTTCAGATTCTTTGGCGAAAGCCAAACAAGATGCTGAAAATGTCGGCAATGCCGAAAACCTGCGCCGGGAAAACCTGGATCTTCATAAGCTTAATATGAAGTTGCAGCAGGACCTGGAGGCCAGCCAATTGGCTGTCGGTATTGCTGAGTCCAAGGCCTCCGAGCAAGCTGCTAAGGACAAGGCGACGATCCGAGATCTGGAGAACGCCTTGACCCAGCTCTTCGAGGAGGGATCCGAGATGGACAAGATTCTCGGTAAGTTTTATCTTTTACCAGATTTTTTACGTTGACATCTTTCTCTTTTTTTTGACACTTTTTGTGTCTTTATTAAAACAGGAGATAGCCCCCAGCTAACTCGGATTGAGAAAATCCGAGCCTTTGAAAAGGTGTTCACCGCAATCAAGGCTGCGGGAATGTTGTTTGTCAGCAAATGCCTTCCCACAAGGACTGGGGAGTTCTCGGAAGTTGAGAAACTTTCAGAAGCTTTGGTGGAGGTGGAGCAGTCCAGGGAATCCGTCTTGCGCTCTGCGGCGCGTGGTGGTCGCGCATGGCCTTAGGACTCATGTGCATGCACTACCCTGACGCCAAGTCTTGGCGCGTGGCGTCCGGCATCCCGCAAGGGTACACGGAGTCGCAGCGGGCCGGAGTTTTCGAAGCCATCAAGGGTCACGCCACCCAGATCGCCGCCATGGTCAACATCTCCACCTTCTACCCAGAGGAAGCCATTCCAGATATTCCCGAGGAATCCAGCAGTGAAGATGACTTGGATGCCTGAAGGAAATTCCTTGGACCTGGGTAGAGAAATAGGAAATAGGAGCATTACTGATCTTACAATGTAAACTTATTGTAATGCTTTCTATTCTTTTGTATGCACAAGTACTCCGCCTTTTGCAGTAACATAATTTAAGTTTTTTGCAAGTTTTCCGGGTTTTTACTCCTTTATCTTCTAAGTTCTCTGGTTTATATGCCTTAACTGTCCTTAGTGTTTGAAATGGCTCGATAGCATTTTAATCTTCATGCCAAGTGACTGTGTATGACCAATCAGTCTGAACTCGGAAACATGGATCATACTAAAGGCATTTTTACTTACTAGCTCCAGCGACCCAGCGTAAAAACAATCAGATAATACTTAGAGAACAGTAAGGAATTTTTCATATGAAACTCAGGCACACAGGCACAATCTAGGTTTCCTTAGACCATTTTTAGGCATTCAGTTTTTTAACTCCGAGCACGCAGGCACAATTCGGGTTAACATTGAGTATTTTGAAAGATCATTGGGAAATAGATAAGACGGAATTATGTTTTAAACTATAATGAACATGTAAAAGACACAGATGTATGAATTCCGAAAACTTTATTTCATGATCTCAAAGATGTCTACATAGAAATTGAACTAAGTATAGAAGGGACGTAACTGCTGGATGCTCCAGGGTCTTTTGGTCTTCCCTAGTTCATCATCTATCTTTCTCTTTCTTTTGCGATTCGACCTTTCGGGATCATCTTCCGTGTCTCGAATATCTACAAGATAGTATGATCCATTTTTCATAGCTTTGCCAATGACGAATGGTCCTTCCCAAACTGGAGCCAATTTGTGCTTTCTTTGTTGTACCAATCTTAGCACTAGGTCACCTTCCTTAAAAGAATGATGCCTGATTATCCGACTATGGTAACATCGTAAACCTTGCTGATAAATGGCGGATCTTTGAAGCACAAGTTCTCGTTCTTCTTATAAGAGACCGACGGCATCCTGTCGTGCGCTTTCGGCATCTGAGTCATCGAAAGCTTGCACCCTTGGGCTACCATGGATCATGTCCTTTGGAAGAATCGCTTCTGCACCATAAACTAGGAAAAACGGGGTTTTCCCTGTTGACCTGTTTGGCGTCGTTCGAATGCTCCAAAGCACAGAGGGTAATTCTTCCACCCATGCTCCATCTGCTCTATGGATAGGAGATTCGAGTCTTGGGCGTATTCCTTGCAAGATTGAAATATTCATTCGTTCAACCTGTCCATTGGATTGCGGGTGTGCCACAGATGTAAGATCTAGGCGAATTCCCGTTTATCGGCAATATTTTTCCAACTCTCCAATGGAGAAATTTTTCCCATTGTCGGTTATTATGCTATGTGGAACGCCATACCTCATGACTATGTCAATGATGAAATTTCTGGCAGTTACACCGTCAACTTTTTCGATGGGTTTTGCCTCCACCCACTTGGTATACTTATCCACTGCAACGAGTAGATGTGTAAGTCCACCTCTTGCAGTTTTGAACGGTCCCATCAAATCTAGCCCCCAAACCGCAAACGTCCATGTAATAGGAATAGTTTTGAGTACTTGGGCTGGCATATTCGTCTGCTTGGCGTAATACTGACATCCGGCACACGTATTGACTATGTGTTCGGCATCTGTCTTGGCTGTTAGCCAGAAAAATCCTGCACGAAATGCTTTCTTAACTATGCTTTTTTGATTGAGCATGATGTCCACAATCTCCAGCATGGATTTCTTGCAGAATTTCTCTTCCTTCTTCTGGCGAAATACATCGCAGAAAAATTCTGGTAGTACTGCGTTTATACAGGCAATCATTGATTACCGTGTATCCTTTGCATCGACGTTTTATTTGTCTTTGCAAGACCTCGTCTGCTCCATCCGGGTACTTCTGATCTACTAAGAAGTTTAAATATGGAATTGTCCACTCCGGGTTAACAAGCATGACTTCGACTGACTCAGAGACGAGAGGAAAGTCGACATCTCCACCTTTTATGGATGGTTCATGCAAATGCTGGACAAACACACCTGGTGGTAGGGTTTTCACTCTTTTTGATCCCATGCGGGCTAAAGCATCCGCGTTCCAATTTTCCTCCCTTTTGACGTGAAGTACTTCGAATCCTAGGAAGCAAATTGCAAACTCGTCCACCGTTCTCCGATATTCGGCCATGATGGGGCTTTTGGCGTCCCAGGTTTGGCTGAGCTGATGCTGTACCAAATCCGAGTCACCATAGCATAAGATGCACTTGACACCTATTTCTTTTGCGATATGCAAGCCATGAAGCAAAGCCTCGTATTCTGCCACGTTATTACTGGTGTTGAAGTGTATTTGTAATACATACTCCATTGTGTCTCCCTTGGGGGATTTTAAGACTACACCAGCTCCAGCGCCTTTTTTCATCTTAGATCCGTCAAAGTGCATGACCTAGTATTCCGACTCCGGCATTGGTGTGTTTTCCATTGCTTCTGTCCAATCAGCGACAAAATCTGCCAACACCTGAGATTTTATTGCCGTCCGGGGTTGGTACCTAATGTCAAATGCAGCCAACTCGATGCCCCATTTGGCTACTCGGCCTGTTGCGTACGCATTGTTGATTATATCCCCTAGTGGTGCTTTGCATACTACTGTTATGGAATGTCCTTGGAAATAATGACGAAGTTTTCGAGATGCGAAAAATACGCCATATGCCAGTTTTTTATAGTGTGGGCACCTTTGTTTGGACTCTGAAAAAACTTCACTTACATAATACACCGGATGTTGATCTGGTATGGTTTGCTCGTCTTTCCGCCTTTCCACAACTATCACCGCGCTAATAACCCTGTTTGTCGCTGTGAGATATAGTAACATGGTTCTTCGTCTTTTGGGGATGCCAAAATCGGAGCTTTCATCAAGGTTTCTTTTAACTGGGTTAATGCTTTGTCCGCTTCTTCTGTCCATTCAAATTTGTCGGATTTCTTCAACAATTTGTATAATGGCAGAGCTTTGTCTCCTAGCCGGCTAATAAACCTGCTGACGGCGGTTGTAGAACCCGTCAATCTTTGTACATCTTTTACGCACGTAGGCTTTGAGATGTTTAAGATTGCCTTGATCTTTTCCGGGTTTACTTCTATTCCTCTGTGAGAAACGATGAAACCCAGAAGTTTTCCTGAGGGAACCCCGAGTACACACTTTAATGGATTCAACTTCATCTTAAAAGTGCGCAAATTTTCGAAGGTTTCTCGCAAATCTTCAAGGAGCGTGTCCTTTTCCTTGGAGACGACGGCAATGTCGTCCACATAAACATGAACATTTTTGCCAATCTGACTATGCAAACATCGTTGCATGCAACGCTGGTAAGTTGCGCCTGCGTTCTTCAGGCCAAAAGGCATGGTTATTTAGTAGTACGTTCCATACGGGGTTATGAAGGAAGTTTCGATTTGATCTTCTTCCTTCATGCGTATTTGATGATACCCGGAATAAGCATCCAAAAAGCATAAAAGCTCGGAGCCAGTAGTGGCATCTATTATTTGATCGATTCGCGGTAACGCAAATCTATCTTTTGGACACAGTTTGTTTATGCCGGTCTAATCTATACACATCCTAAGGACATTACTATTTTTCTTCGGGACTAATATTGGGTTTGCAGACCAATCGGTATGTATAACTTCCCGGATAAAATCTGCTGCCAATAACCGGATAATCTCCTTGCCAATAGCCTTCTGTCTTCTTCCGTCGAATCGATGGAGACCTTGTTTGATGGGTTTAGATCCTGGAATCACCTTAAGTTGGTGCTCAGAAAGTTCCCTGGGTACGGCTGGCATGTCCGCTGGACACCATGCGAAAATGTCCCAGTTCTCACGGAGGAACTTGATGAGCTCGCTTTCCTATTTGTCGGTCATCCCAGTTCCTACTACGACAAATTTTGTCGGATCTTTAGGATCTAGGATAACCTGTCTTGTATTCTCGGAAGCTTTGAAGCTGTCTGCCGGCTTCCGACTTTCTTTTCCTGCCGGCATTTCTGTCGGCGATACTTCTTTTGCCAGCTCCTTTAATTCCTCCTTTGCTATCACTTTTTCTGCACAAAGGGCGTTTTATTTTTCCAGCTCGTTTGCCAACTTGAAGTCTCACTTATCGTGATTGCTCCTCCTTTTGGCCCCGGCATCTTCATCTTGTTATAGATATAACATGATCTTGCCATAAACTTGGCGAAAGCTGGACGTCCGAGTATTGCGCGATACACGCTTTCGAACGGCACAACCTCGAAGGATATTTTTTCCTGCCGGAAATGTTCTTTCTCTCCAAAGGTTACTTCTAGGGAAATTTCTCCTAAGGATCGTGCTTGCCTGCCGGGGACGATGCCGTGAAAGCGTATGTTACTATGGTTGAGCTGGGTCTCGGATATTCGCAGATGCTTCAATGTATCCAGGTACATTATGTTAATGCTGGATCCTCCATCCATCAGCACTCTTTTTAGCCTAGTGTTTTAAACAATTGGGCATACAATTAGAGCTTGAGTGCCGGGTTCTGGGATATTTCCGGGATGATTGGACTAATCCCAGGTAATTGGTGTATTAGGGTACTTCAAGAATTTCGGGGTTGGTGGGACAACCGTGTTTATTTCTCGAAGTGTTCTCTTTGCCACCTTTGCTGATGGAGTTGCCAGGAAAGTTAGGTTGCATTCTCCTTCAACTCTCGGAAACTTAGGCTCGCCTTTTCGCTGTTGTTCCTAGATTTTTTCGTCAGTGTCCGATTCACTGTCTTCTTTTTCAGCTTCTGGCTTTTGCTTGGAAAATTTCCTCTTAGGATTTTTTCCTTTGCTTCCGGATCCTGCAATGCCTTTCATATGCTTGTTAAGCCGGCATTGTGCGTTCGTATGGGTGGGTTCCCCAAATTGCGAATGGTGGACACAGTTTTCCGATTTTATTCTTTCCCACTCTTCTTTGGTGTAGTTGATCGGTTCTGTGCTTCATCCTTTCCATTTGCTCCCATTTTCTCTTCCAAAGGCTATGTTCACTTCTTTGGGTTTTTGCTGTGTTTCTGAAGCTGCTTTTTTCTTGGGACGAGGATTCTTTTTGGCTTCGATCAAAGTATTGATATTGCCCCCTCTCGCTCTGATGTCATCTTCGGCCGCTGCGTGCTCATTTGCGGTTGTAAGCATAGATCCGAGATCTTTCTGCTTTTTGGAACCGATCATGAACGGTACGAGTCCGGGTTTGAAGCCATTGACGAAAGCATGCATTGCTTGCACGTCAGTTACTCCAGAACAACTGTTTTTCATTGCAGTCCACCTTGAGATGAAGTCTACGTATGGTTCATCTTCAAACTGGGTACAGCGATTTAACTGGTTGATGCTGTTGGGTCGTTTGTACGTTCCCCGAAAATGCTGAGTGAATACTCTAGCCATATCATCCCAGCTATCGACAGTTCTTGACGGAAGCCCGTTGATCCAATCTCTGGCTCCGTCCAGTAACATTAGGGGGAGGAATTTTACCGCCTCTAGATCTGTCCCATTGTTAATCCGGACGGCTGTGTAATAGTCTGAGAGCCAGGTATCCGGATTCGTGCTACCGGTGTATTTTTGATACGTTGGACCAACTTTGGCGAAGCCAGAATGCATAGTTATCATTCGGATCCTGTCAGTGAAACACTTAGGCCCGAAGTATAAGTCATCTCTTTCCGCTCTATAAATGTGTGCGGAGTATCTCCCGGCTGAATGGATAGAAGGGGATCTGCTCCTTTCTTTTCCATTGTTGCGCGAACGCGCTCTTCCAGGGTTATCTCTATTTCCTCCGTTATCATGCCCTTTGGGATAAGGTGGATTTCTGCTCCTGTGTCTTTCCTTATTCCTGGGAGGTGTACGGGATCTTTCACGCCTGTGAGGAATGTCGTATCTTCCGGCATTTTCAGCGGGCGTCTCAGAGGCGGCATAGCTTTGCCGTCTTTCCGGTTTTTCTCTTCCCGATCTCGGGGATTAATTCCATCTTTCGGTAGATGGGATCCGGTTCTGGACGCTGCATCTTTGTTATCGGGCTTTTTCCTGTCCTTTCTCGGATCTTTTTTCTTTTCTTTCGAATTACTTGAATCTCCAGGTTCTTCAGGTCCAGGTGCTCCAGCGGCACAAGTAGCTGTTTTGCATAGGGCCGAGTCGTCATGCAACTTCCCTGATCTTTCTTGCCCTCGTTGTTGCTGTTGCAATGCTTTTCCTAAGAAAGCATACACCCCTTGAAGTTTTTCGCCATTGGAGTACAAATCGTTGTTGAGGATGGCGAACGCGGCCTCCGCGTTTTCTGCCACGGTTTTGTATATAGGTTCGCCCCTGGCGTCTTTGCCGTTTACTTGCTTTTGCCAGGCCGGGTTTTGAAACCGTTCCTTTGGCGGCAGTACTTCCGGTCTTGCGATTTCGGGTAACCTTGTAGGTTTAATGCCAGATCTATTCCTTCTCTCGTATTCCTCGATTTCTTCCTGCTTTAACTTAATGTCAGCCTGGTTTTTTTGGAGGTGTTCCCGAGTTCGGAATAGATGTTGCTGTTGCCTTTGGAGAGCTTGTCTCCTGGCTTCCAGCACTTCAGGGGGTTCGTGTGGTCCCACTGGTGTTTGAAGTAAATCTTGTTCGTCTTGTTCTGACATTGGCGGAACAGAGATTACCTTCATTTTCTTCTCCACTTCCTCCTCCTGCTTCCAGGTTGTCATTGGCTGGGTCAGTCGATTTTTTCTTCCGGAGCTTGTATTGGAGTTTCTTGGAAGCTTTGTGTTTTTTCTTGGAAGAGGGAGGTTTTTTACTAGGTTCCTCCTTTGTCAATTCCTTGACATCCGGGTATGTTGGGCTGGCTTCCCCAGCCTCTCCTTCCTCATCTGGCGGAGGTGTTCTAGGGCTTTCCTGACTTTCGGCATTCGTGTTTTCAGCCGGTTTTGCCATTAGTACTTCGTGGAATCCCTCTTGAAAGGATTTGACCTTTCTTTCAAAAGTGTCTACATCTTCGTCTACGGTATCAAACTGATCCGATCCGGGTTTCGACTCCAATCTCGCCTCGATGGCGGCTAGCACAGAGTCAGCTTCCGAGTTCGTCGTTATATTGACGGATGTCGGATCTTCCACCTCTGTTGTGGGATTGTTGTTTTCTACCTCTTCCACGGGATTATTTTCGTCTGTGTTTTCGGCGACCTTGGATTGCACCATACCGATAAAGTGCGAATCAGCCACATATCAGCGATCTGAGCAAAATCCGGCGTCATAGTCTTCTTCGACTGGGTATAGGGCGGGTGGTATAAATTTTCCTCTACCACAGAATCCCATTGCTTCTGCAGTTAATCCGATAAAGATGTTTGTAGATCCAATCGGTAAAACACAGGCACTTACCAGATGATTCCGTGCTGGCATGTACGATCCGTTGTCGAGGAAGCGCCCGACGTCTTTGTCGAATTCCAAGCTTCCGACAGTTATGGTACTGCCGATTCCGCCGAGTATCCCCGATCGAAACATAACGCTTGACGTCGCTGGCCCCACGGTGGGCGCCAATTGTCAAGACATCATAGTAGAATTCATAGACGGGGGTGCCATGAGACTACCGATAGAGAAGTGGGGGGGGGGATGTGACCATATGATGAACAATGACACAGGGTTTTACCCAGGTTCGGTACGTCGCAACTAGGCGGCGTTCTTACTCCTGCAATCTCACTATTCAGGACTAAAGCCTGAGGTATACAGAATACAGTGTGAGGTTAGGTTTAGCTACTCGTCAAGGATCAACCTCTCGGCGAGTTAGCCTCTAGCTTCTTCTCTCCCTCTCTTATCTCCCGTCCGGCTTTATATAATAGCCGTGTTAGGGCTTACAGAAAAGGAAACCTAGAAGATTACGGTATGTGTAACTTGGAAAGCAAGGAATCCGCCTTCTACTCCAAGCCGTACCACGTGGGCCATGGTCCGCGTTCTTCTAGAATCCGTCTTCCGCGCGTCAGCTTACTTGGCCGCCCAATGGACCCAAATCCATTACCATTTAGGCCACCCTAGTAATCCGGCACTTTAGAGGACCATCTGATATACCCCTAATTGGTATATATCCGACAAAGCAATAGAATTGACCCCATCGCGCTCAGCTATATATCAACAGAATCTGAGACGCTATCATAGCCGAAAAGTAAATCCAAGGGTTTTCCGAGAAGGAGACATGGTGCTGAGGCTTGTGCAACGCACAGCCGGGATGCACAAACTTTCCCCTCCGTGGGAAGGGCCTTTCATTGTGAGCAAGGCTCTGCACAATGATGCGTACTACCTCATCGACGCACAGGCACCGCAGAAGAACAGGGAGGATAAATCCGGAGAGGAATCCAAGCGTCCCTGGAATGTAGCTCTACTCCGCCGTTTTCATTCCTAAACAAACATTGTATGTATCTCCTGAACCGATTTAAATTCCAAGTCGGCATTCTGAATTCGAACTCGGGGACTGCCTGTGCCAAACTTGCTCTGTGTTATTTATTGTCTTTACTTTGCCTACTCGGTTAGTCTACTCAAAATTTCACGCGCATGTCTAGTAATGTGTTTAAACCTAAAGGCCAACTCTTCGACTTTGCTGTTGTCCGCAACCCGGCTTCATGGCAAGCAAGAGAACAAGCAAAGGTCAATGAACACACGAAAAATTGCTAAGGAAAAGAGGAGTGTATCAACCGAGTAGGGTGTTTTTTCCTTCTATGTTTTCGGCTAATTGTTGGGCAGTGTTAAGTTCAACTCTCAAAGTGGTTAAGTATTAGAAACTCGGTTTTTGAAATGTTGTGACTCGACTACCAAAAAGACACAAGTGGCAGGTAAGAGCAAAGACAAAAGAACTGGGCGGATAAGAAAAGCAACTCGGGGACTTGCATTTAACGCAATCCGACATTGAGCCAGTCTTGCTAAGAAACTTAATAAAACAGAGTAGCACTTGAAACAATAAACTGTTGGATACATCTGCACCCAACATACCGGGGATCTGATAAAACGTTTGGAGTTGACTTAGAAGCAGGAACTTAAGATATTGTTGAGGGAGTCGAATTGGCTTCTGCGCTGGATAAATCCGAAGACTCGAAGGCGAGCGCGGAGACGGGCTCGGAGGCAGCAGTTGAGGTCGGAGGAGCGGACCCGGATGCGACGTCCTCGGCTGCGGTCCCCGTTGCGCCCAACTCGGGAGTAGGAGTGGCAATGACCATCTCGGTGGTAACAGCTCCGGCGGAGGCAGTGGGCTGCGGGTCAGTCCGACTTCTCCGGAGCCAGCTCCTGGCTTGGTCGTCCCCTGATCTCTGCCCATCTCAGCCTCCTCCCCATCATCATTCTGCTCCACTCCTTCGTCGCCGGTTTCGTTCTGCTCCTCCTCCTCGTCTCCAATGCTTCCTTCCTCACCGTCCTCGACATCATTCTCATTTTCATCACCTTCAACGTCAGTATCCGGCTCTGTGGGGCCGTCGATGAACTCAGCGATGTCAGCGTAAGAGGCAAGCCGGTAGACAGTCTCCTTGCGGCGCTGGATATATTCATCTTGGTGGGTCCACTTTGACTTGTTCCGGAGCTCCTTGAGGCTGTCGAGGTCCAACTTCTCATACCAGGATAGCACGAAGTGAAGGGCTTCATCTGCGCCAGCTCGGGCCACTGAGGCGTGCCATTTCTTCAGCTCCACCTTAGCGTAGTCCAAGTCAGAGGCCAGTTTGGTGATGGTGGTCGGGAGCTCGGTATCAGGCCAGAAGACTTTGTGGAGGCGCATCCCAGTGGACACCAGAGTGGTGCCCAAGCCTTTGAGGAGATGAACCCGGGTCTTGATATTCTCAATCTGGTCATCGATGAAAATCGATTTGGAGACATCATGACCAAGATCCTTCCGCAACGCCCTGGCCTTGTACACAACTTCCTTGGCAGGAGCATTGAGATCTGGGAAGGTCCCTGAGAGAGGTGAAACTAGGTAGAGTCAAGAAACCAGATAAGAGAAACCGGAGAAGAAAAACCAAGTAGAAGAAGTCGGAGGTAACAAGTTAGAGAGGAATAGAAACTTACAGCGTAGATCAGTGAGGAGATCCTTCAGCCGGCCATATCATCCTTCTGCAAGAGCAAGCTCTTTATCTAGCCGACTTCGGGAGCTGACCAACATGGTGTCAAGATCATTGTTCCGTGCTCTGAGGTAATCAACCTCCCTTTCCAGCTCCAGCTTATCAACAGCTCCCGGTTCAGCGCCTCAGCCTTCACGGTCTCACCCTGCAGCGCCGACTTGAGGGCTTCAGCGAGCTCACGTTTGAGCTTGAGCGCCTCCTCCTTCTCGGCGACAAGATCCTTCTCCAGCTTGGCCTCCCTGGCTTGCACTTGCTGCTGCACCTCGTCCGGGGTAACGCACCCTTGGTGCTGCTCGAGGAAGGCCTTGCGCTCATCTATGAAGAGAGGAACCCGGTCAGCTACACAAGGAAGAAACAGAAACCGAATAGAAGAGAAGGAAATTCAACTTACTCTCCAGAGAAGAAATCTTGGTCTCCGCTGTTACTGCCATAATCTCGCAGTCCTGGTGCTTGTCAGCAAGAGCTTTATACTCACTTGCAGAGAAGCAAAAATTGAGCAGAGGTAAGAAGATGGGCGTAAACACAAAACACACAAACCAAAGTACTGGCACTTACTCTCTAAAGTGGAGATCTTAGTGGTAGCATCCATGATACCTTGCTCCAGGACAGCTGTGAGTTGGGAAGTATGAACCAGGTTAGAAAACTGATGCTTGAAAAGGATAAGAAGTAACTCGGTGAGAGTGAAGATTACCTCTTTCGCCCTTCTCCTCCTCTAGTGCCGGTTCTTCGCCTTGACAGCCCGGTGGGACCAAAGGAGTTGGCAGAAGAGTTTGGTGCGGGCTAGGTTGCATTCCCGAAGAGAAAAATGAGAAAGTATGAGTGGGAAGATTTGGCCCTAGTAGACTGCAACTCGGTAGAGTCTTGCCTACTCGTCCCAAATCTCGGAGACTGGATGCTAGATAGAAAAGAGATAGAAGAAAAATGGAAAAAGTTGCAACTCGGAAACCCGGATAAATGAGTAGTGTACTTACCCGGTTGGTGTTCTCGGCATCCTCAGCAACTTTTCGCAGATAGTACATCTTGTGCACCAAGGTGCTGCTGGATGCGGCTATGGCCATCGAGATAGGGCCAGCATCGGCTTGGTTCCAGGCCTGCCGATAGTTGTCCAGGCTGCTAAGTCTCAGGCCGTCCCATTCCGGATGGCCGAGCTTCTTGCTGTCCCAGTCTGACTCGATGTGACCTATCCGGTTCAAGACAGTTTCCATGTCTTCTCGGAGCTCATGGGCAAGCTCCGTTATTGGGGCGGCAAATCGGATGGTTAGAGTACCCTCCTTGCCTTTGGATCCGGTGGCGGCCAGTTTCTTCCTCCTCTTCAGCTCCTCCCGCTGCTCGCTTCGCGTTCCTGCTGCTGGTTGTGCTCCTCCTGCAGTTCGCGCCAGTGATCCGGGAAGCTCGAAGGGGAAGCGGTTCCACTAATACCTGCTCCTGCAGCTTGCTGATCCTTGGGCCCGAACTGGATCTTGTGCTGCACCAACTTGGAGCTCTGAGTAACAGGGCCGCTCTTGGCAGTCGCAGTGGTGTTGGTGGTGGTCTTCTCGGTGGCTGCAACGTCCAAAGGCCTGCGCTGTCTTGGTCTGTTGAGTGGCCAGTCTGTTTTTGGAACTAGCCGAGGAGCCTGTTTCTTGGCTGAGGGTGGCTGCTGCTGTGGCTGCCCGACCTCCTTGGCACCTGGTAGCGGGTACCCGGAAGATCATGCTGGCCGCTGCTTCTCGGGCTGCTGCTGCTCAGCCTGCCTGGCATCTCGTTTGGGCTATTCCTGGGGCGGCTGCTGCTACGGAGATGGTTTTGCTGCTGGCAGTGTTGGCTGCTTCTTGGTGGCCGTTTCTGGTGGCTGCTGCTGCGGAGTTAGTTGTGGCACTGGCGGTGTTGGCTGCCGTCCACTCGGCTGTGGTGTTGGTGGTGTTGGCTGCCGCTCACTCGGTCTTGGCATTGGGGGTGTTGGCTGATGCGGCTCGGCGGCAGATTCTGGCGGTGGTCGCTGCGGCTCGGAGGCAGGTTCCAGTGTTGGTTGCCATTTCTCGGTAGGGGGCTCCATTGCTGGCTGCTCAATGTTGGGCTCCGGCTGCACCGGAACCCGATCAGGCTCCATCTCGGTGCCAGTATTGTTGGCACCGAGGTCCTTCTTGTCTTTAATGGGAGGAGGCGCCTTGGTCCTCTCCTCGGGCTGGTATTCTCCTTCGTCGGGATCAAGGTGCACGACGTTCTCGGGCGCACTCGGCTCGGGTGGCGCGTTGGTAGCGTCAGTATCAAGCGCGTCGCTGAGAAGAAAGAAGTGAAGAATGAGAACGGTGCAAACACAAAGCACAAGAATAAGAAAAGACAGGGAAATGCAAACACACAAAGCATAGAGCTTCTCGGTTGGACTTACCCATCCGCGACAGGGTCCTTCTTGCGCCCAGTGGTGCACTTGGTGGTTTTCTTTGTCTTCTTGGCAGGGGGTTCAACTGCTCCGCTGCCCGGCCTCTTCTTCGTTCCAGTGGGGGCAGCCATGGACACGGGCTGCGCGTCTGTTGGCTCTTCCTCCTCCACCTCATCTGCAAACAAGAAGGGCGAATGCCAATACGAGTAAGAGAGGAAACCATAGTAAATTAAAGGGCAGGCAATAGTGGACTCGGTCACCTTCATCGTCCTCGGACCAGTCCCGAATTGAGGTGGAGACTCGGGACTTACCATCTTGGCCGGCGAGTGGAACGCAGAGCGTGGCCTGGACATCAAACGCCTCTGCGTCGTCCTCGGTCCTATCTGGCTACCAGTTATGCTCGTGGATAGCCTTATCCTCTATTTTCTGGCGAGGGATAACCTAAAGATGCAAACACATATCATAAGGGATAGATTACACTCAAGATAACCGAGTTGAGGCTCTACTCGGGCTAGCATGCAAACACGAAGCATTCAAAGCTAAGACCTTTAAAGGGAACCAGGTTGAGGCTCTACTCGGTATAGCATGCAGACATAAAGCATACTAAGCTAAGTTCTATCTGAAGATTCCTACTCGGTATAGCATGCAAACATTAAGCACACTAAGCTAAGTCCTATCTGGAGAGTGCTACTCGGCATGGCATGTAAACACAAAGCATATGGGGCTAAGTCTAAGCCAGAGGGTCCAAGGTACAGCCTACTCGGTGGAGTATGAGAAACATGAAACAAAAGCAGCTAGGTGAATACAGAAGATTAATCACTTTGGGGGCTAGATTATCTCGGCTGTACGGCGCAAAACCGTAGAACCAAGTGTCCGAGAGCGTGGCCTTGAGGATAGACCGGGCGCAGATCGCCACTTCCTCCTTGGTGAGCTCGAAGGTGGTCGTCTGGGTGCAGTCACGGGCTCCCCCCATGAAGCACATTTTGTGCGCTCGTTCTTGGAGAGGAAGAACCCGACGCTCCACCCAGGTAGCAATCAGGTCGTCCTTTCGGAGTCCCTGTGCGATCAACTCCTTCAGCCGGTCGTCTGCCCGGTTCACATCTGCCACGGTCTTCCTGGGATGATAGCGCCAATTTCTCATCTCGGTGGGGGGCACATTCCTGAACTCCGGCAGCTTGATGAGGTCGACCTGCTGCTCGCCTTCGGCCGGAGTGGGTTCTTGACATACAAAAACCCTCTCTGCCACTTCCGGCAGGTGTCCAATCCCAGTATCCGCAGATGGTACTAGGAGTCCGTTGAATGATCATAGCTGCCCCTGTTTGCGTCATCACCTTGGGGGCAGTCCGGTTAGCCTTATTGGGAAGGAGTTGCTGACGGAAGAAGAAATATTTTGCCCAAATGTCTACCATGGGGTAGACACCGAGAAAGGCCTCACAGCAAGTAACATATGTGGATAACATGGCAATGGCGTTGGCCGGGAGATGGTGGGGTTGAAGGCCGAAATGGCGAAAGAAATCTTGCATAAATTTGGAGACGGGAAGGCCGAAGCTGCGTTTGAAATGGCTCAAGAATACGACATAATCACCGGGGCGAGGGGTTGGCTCCAGCTCGTTGCCGGGAGGCCTGCAGATGACGCCGGGAGGCACCCGGCGCGTGTTGACCAGCCACTGGCAGTCGCTGGCCTTGACATCCGAGCCTTCCCAATGGGCGCGCGTCGAGGAAGGGCCCTTTGGGAGATCTGCGGCGGGCTCGAGATCCATCGGGGGTTCTCCGGTGAGGAAGAACTTGACACAGATGGAGATGGAGGCGCGATGCGGTCGAACGGCGACGACGGCGCAAGGTCGAGGACGACTGCGCCACACAATGGAGACCTTGTTGCTTTCGGGTGTTCTCCGGCGAGCGGCGGCGCACGGAGATGGATTACTCTCCTCTCTGCATGCGGAACGGCGGCGTGCGGCGGAATCTGGTGGTTCGAAGTGGGGCGACGGGCTCTCTACGAGTTTGGCAAAGGAAAGGGGAGGGCGATAAGAGCAATTGGCGAGGAAGCGCAGACGGTGGGCGGCGCAGGGGTATTTAAGCCTCCAAAGTGCAGTTATGTCCCGTGATTAACTGCGGAGAAGATCGTGCGACGTGGGGGGTTACCACGCCCGTTAGAAACGCACATAGAGAATGATTCGTGCGTAACGGGCGCAGTAAATCCCACGTCTCACAGACGGAGTACTCGAGTACCTGTGCGAAGCGATGCAACGGCATGTGGGCCCGTCGTGCAGTGGCAGGCGCGTGCCACGCAACCGCATTAGACCCGAGGAGTCGTGGGCAGCGGTTGCGTGACATGTGTAGAGCCTTACACGCAAAGATAGGAACGCTCTGGTTCGAGCAGCAAAGTTTTGGAAATTTGGCTAAGTGTTGGGATCTCGGCTGAATCCAGGTCAGCTTGGCCTACCAAACACAATAAGGAAAACCCCATAGAATACACTGGAGAAGATCCAAGTTCAAATTGTGAGCAACTGAGTTGAGGTGCAACTCGGCTAAGATTCATCACAGAAGTTATTTGGTTTAAACTGGCAGGGCCCAGTATCCAAGTCCACCAGACCCTACCAGCTTCGGGGACTATTGTCGGGGGGCTACCCCCGATTAGGGGTAAGGCAGGTGAGAGATGGAGTTCAATATACCACTTGCCGATTAGGGGTATCCGGTTGGCGCTATCCGGCGGAAACAATAAAGGGAAAGAGGGAAGATTCAAGTGTCAGTCTAGATCAGCCAGGGAGCGCTCGGGTGATCCGGATAGATGAGAAACTGTTCTACTCGGGCACAAAGTCAATGGGGCCGTTGAGGTGAATCACGCGTATCCAGGGGCCGTACCGGCGTGTGGTTCAACTTACTAGGTGCGCGGTTATCAGCATGGAGACGTGGGAGCAGTACGGTATGGGAGCTGTCAAGTCCTGTCACTGACAAGGGGGACATGACATGTCAACGGCCTACCGTAAGAGACTGACAAGTGGACAAGATATGTCAGCGGCCTACCGCGGAGACTTTCGGTGACGCTGTCAGCAAAGACATGGAGGCGTGCGCGGCTGTACAGTGGACTCCGTCGTTTTATTCATAGAATAGTGGTTGGCCACCAGTATATAAGGTGGACTACCCCCTCCTGCGCGAGGGACGCTGGACGACATTGGACACTGGCTCATTTGTTACAAGGCTTAGCTACTTGCAGAGAGAGAGAGAGAGAGAGGCAGGAACTCGTGTACTCAGCAGAGCATAATACAGAGAGAAAGGCATGAGTAGGGGTGTTACCTCCACACGAGGGCCCCGAACCTGGATAGATTGTTCTGTTTGCAGTGTTTGTGAGCGCGCCAATTTGGCGTGCGATCCCTCCCCGGATACCTACAGCGTCCATCGGCCCCAAACATTAGCCATCCCATGGCATCCGTCTTCTCCACACCACGACAGCTGGGGAGGAGTCCTTCCCCGACCCCGCTCCTTCCTAGAAGGAACCTTTCCCGCTGGGAGACAACCCATGTGAGGGTGATATTCCGACCTCTGCGCGGATGACTAAGCCACAATAGGAGACAGGATGGCTTTGACAGTTTCCATTCTCGTGTATAAAGTGTAGAGCTCCACTACGCGCACCAAAGCCTCATCCGTGGCTTTCCCCTTTTGTGCAAGAAGACCAAGTCCGCACTAGAAGATGAGGGCGGCGTCACCAGGCTCCCCCACCGTGATGCCATAGACGGCGCAGTTGTTCCCAGGCGACCAAGACCGTGCAGGAGGCGTAGTGTACGGGGCGCTCCCCCCTTTGGCACCTTGTGGTATCCGTTTCCCGCCAAGTGAGCGGGAATCAGGGCCGGTCGCCGGTATAAGTAGACCACTCCTATCTCCTCGAGGGGAGATAGAGAGATAACACCAAGTAGGAAGATCACCAAAATCCCCCGTTGTACTGTAATCTTCATAGTGCAATCCATCAGACAAGCAGGAGTAGGGTTTTACACCATCATTGTGGCCAGAACCTGGGTAAACCCCTCGTGTTGTGACTGTTTCCCTTCAAGAGCTCCCCTCTTGAAGCCTTTGGAGGTGCGATTGAACGTGGTTAGCCCCCAGCATTCGAACCTTTGAGTGCTACCCTGTCGTTGGCAGAACAACAACTCCGACACTAGCATATAAACCCTCTTTTGGAGGTGAAAACAACTATGTGACAAAGGTAATCATAAAAACCGGACAACATTGCAAGACAACATTAAAACTCTCTTAATATATAACTGAAGAAACTCAATTCGACATGAACAAAATAATCATAATCTCATGCTTCATCAGATCCTAGCAAACACAACATGCCCAATCGCATAACGATGGTCTCGATCATGTGAGGCAGCTCACAAGACTCTAAACATGGAGGCATAAGGGAGAGAACAACCATCTATCTACTGCTAAGGACCCGTAGTCCCGAGATGAACTACTCACGCATCTGTTTGGAGGCAATCATGGTGATGTAGAGCCCTCCGATGACGATTCCCCTCTCCGAGAGGGTGCCGGAACAGGGTTCAGAAGCCCTAGATTGGACTTTCTAGGTGACGACGTCTCTCTGTATGTTTCGTGGCAAATAACTCCGTCCCCGATGTTTTAGGGTTAAAGGCAATTTATAGGAAAAGAGGCGACAAGAAGCGGTGGCCAGGGCGTGTAGGGGGGCACCTGGCTCCACTCTGGGTCTCCTTTGGACTCCGACTTTGTTCTGGGTAAAAAAATGATCTTCGTGAATTTTCAGCCATTTTCGAGAATATTTCTTCAAGAACTTTTCTGAAATACAAAAATAGCACAAAACAACAACTGGCCTGGGGCACCTTGTTAATAGGTTAGTGTATGAAAACATCCGGAAAACGAAATAAAACATGTGGAGAACATAAAGGCATTGGATAGAAAAACAAGTATGGAGCATAAAAAATTATAGATATGTTTGCAACGTATCAGGTAGGTGATTGACCAATGACCCATCCAACAACAGGGAAGGGGCCATTCCCAACCCTCGGGAGGTGCATGGCAGGACAGCCGGGGATCTTCCCCTCCTCATCGAGATGCTAGTCCGGTGTGATCGGGTCCAGATGTTGCAACAACAAGAAGAAGGCGACGACGGGTGTGGCGGAGGGTGATCCGAGTGTGGCAGCCCCGGGATGGATACCCCTCTCGGATGCCTCCCATGCAGTGGTGCCCATGCCTCCGACCCATATGGTGTTGGGGGAGCCCCAGCACACTAGGAGGGAGACCCTTGATCTCTTGGGCCACGAAATTGATGTTGGCTTCTACTTCATCGACTTGGGTGGGATCAAGAAGGCATCCCTTGAGTTCATTAATGTGGTTACGCTACTCCCTAAGCAGGATAGGTACCCTTCTATGGTGATCTCGGTGGAGACCATCTGCGACGCGTTCCTCCTACTTGATCAGGATGCACCATGGGTTGTGACTGAGCTATCAGTCTTTGAGTTTGTTGCGGAGTTCCCTACTCTAGCTATGCTCAAGGAACTATCGTGGGGTAACGCGACCACTCTTCCGGGGTGCAACATCAAGGTCTCCATCAAGCGCTCCTCTATCAACCCGTCCACGATGTGTTCTCTTGCCTTAGTGACGTGGGGGTACCCGAGAGACTCCCCACAATGTGTGTACCCGGTGCAGTCCAATAAGGGGGTACCTTGGCGGGCTCCTCGAGTAGCTATCTGAAGTCCCACGAAAGAAGCATACACATGAACATAATAAGGAAAGAGTTACACAACAAGAATAGGAAAGATTAGCAACCGACTCAGAAACGATTCCAACTTGTGTACGACCCCCAGGACCCGACTACCTATATAAAGCACGGGAGAGGGTCACAAACGGGACACACAACCCTAGATTCAGAGTTGCGCTAGATTCAATCTGCGAACAACACCCCCTGTAAACGATACTTTTCACCTCAACAGAATAAAATCCGGCGGGCAACAACACGTCGAGTTGAGTAGCCCACCAACGCCTTTTCCTACATGAAACCCCGGGTCCCTTACCACGGGGATTGTTGAGGTCACCCCCTCTTCATTGGCGCCATCTGTGGGAATCTAGGGTGCTGGATCCACGACTCCTTCGACTTCATCACCGTCATGCTGCGACTCACCGATCCGGGTGGACCTGATCCGCTTTGGGTCCATCGACTTCACCAAGCACTCGCTAGCATCGCGTCCTGCGTTAGACTAGCTCGACAAAAGCATCGATCTCAAGATCGGTGACTTGAACTTCCACGCGAGTCGTGTGGGGATATTGGGACTGGAAGATTCCTCTCGGGTTCAGCCGGAGGAATCGATCATACCAGATCTTTTGCTGCTCTCACTTGAAGAAGCAAGCCCCAAGTACTTTCACGCTGCCACTGTCAACGTCCACTTCATCGCAATGGCGAGACACGTCAAGTCATCATCCTCTAAAAGCGACGAGGAGACGAGATAACCGACCCACCCAAGGCGACTGATGCAACTGACATGGACGCGACTGAAGAGGATGAAGACGAATATGAGCAAGAGACCAACAAGGACCCACCAAAATCCCCACCACCCGAGGATGAGGACCCAAACAGCAACGACGGCGAACTCGGCGAGCTCCCTCCACCCGCCAAGTCTGGATCTACGACAAAAAGCAAGAAGGGAAAAGCAGAACGCCCCTGATGCGCATATCGGCAGACACAATGGACCTAGTCACTACTTTAGTTGAGCAGGGCCGTCCCCTCCCAGCAGACGCTAATACAGAGGAGCGGTTGGCTTACTGATGGAAGATAGACCAGTATAAAGAGAAGCTGAACAAGATGTACAGAGAGCTAGACAACACGGGTCTTCCAGGGATGCACTCGGCTGAGGCTTCAGGCAACAGGTTCCAGAAACCACCTGCTACCAAGCGACAATCTTGAACGGCAAATATGACGTATGAGTCAATGAAAGTAACTCGAAAGGTGTTGGACCTCGATCATGACAAAAAAACCCGACCCGCCGGAGAAATTGGCACCTCGAACACCTCAGGAAAGGCTTTTACATGTCCAAATGTACCTAATGCCCATAAAACCAACATCGGGTGACTCCCGTGGAGAAGTACACGAAGTGATATTGCGAGGCCTCAGCATGGCAAGCACATAACTAGGGCAGAAACCTGTCCCGCAAGCGGTAGCAGCTACGAAGCCAACAAAGGCAATGGCCAAATTGACCTGAGCGCCATGCTATGAGGAGGACCCGCAAAATCTGCGGAACCAAATCATGCAAAACAAGGTGGATCGGTCGCGCAGACAAAAGGGTGCAGAAGTGCCACCGCTAAGGAAAATCAGGACTCGAACGGAGAACCCGAAGCACGATTCGACCGATTTGAATGACGAGGATGGTCCTCCTTGTTTCACTCCAGAAATCCGTTAGGCCAGGAAGTCGAAGCGGTTCAAGCTAACAGCTGAAACACCTAAGTACGATGGTGACTAGGAACCCGTGGCGTGGTTAGACGATTACCTAACTGCTGTGAGATTCCAAAAAGGTAGAAAGGTGACATCAATGCAATACATACAGCTGCAGCTCGTAGGAGCAGCGAGGAACCGTCTGAAGAGTCGACCCAGAAACAAGTACAATTGCTGGGAGGGTTTCTAATTCGATTTCATCTAGAATTTTAAATCTACCTGCAAATGACCAGTAACAGTCGCGCAATTGAAGGCATGTTGACAACGATCAGATGAGAACATTCGGGCAGCTGAAGGTGGACCGCGTTAGAAAACAACACATAAGATAACTCGGATGAAACATCAATCTATAGCTTTAGAGACAAGCTCCGCCGGATGGACTTGCGGGAGTACATCGGCTGAGTCCGGGTCAGAACAGTGAGTGAACTCATGGAAGTAGTGAACAATTGGGCAGAGGGTGAAGAATCAACACGAAACACCCATCCACCCTCACCCGAAGAACATCGCATGGATATCTCCTACGCACACGAAGGAAACAGAAGGTACAACAATGACCATAACAGGCGAAGAAAGCGCAAGAATTGGTTCTTTGATGAAATGGAACCCGAGTTAGTGGCAGCCGAGTTCCCGATTGATCGCAGCAATGACTACCGCGGGCAGGGGCGTGAGCAGCCGCATGAGCAGGAGCGGGAAGGTTCGCAAGAGCAGAAATGCGAGTGCTAGCCACGGAAGATCCTGGTAGACGGGTTACCACCCATGGCAATCGAGCAGCAACCCGAAGGACCATTCCCAAACCATATGCACGACGATGACAACGGAGTCCGCAGATGCAATCACAAATTGAAAGATTGTCGCAGATTCAATCTCCACATGGAATTATCATACCGAAAATAGAGAGAAGCTCAACAGGCAGGGTTCCCAGCTGTCCCAGGGGCATTGGCGATAGGAGCGCCACCAGCACCCCCAGTACCAGTAGTCGCCCAACCTCAGCAACAACCTCAAGCACAAGGAGCATCCAAAGCTCAACAAGCTGCAACAATACAACATCAATATAGAGTGAGTTACCCGGAGGAGGACAGGTACCCAGAGCCAAAAGGAAAGGTGTACATGATAGACAAAGGTACCCCTCCAAAAGGAGTCAAAAGCTCATTTTCAGGCAGGTGAACCTAGCGGAAATATCACCCCCTGCAACACCCGAGTTCCTGTACTAGTCCGATGCAAGCATCGCCTTTTCCGGAGCTGATCACCCGCTTCGAGCCCCCTTCCCAGGAAAGGCCACGCTGGTACTCGAAGCTCAGATTGGAGGCTATGATCTAAATCGAGTGTTCATGGATGGAGGAAGCGGAATCAATATTATCTACACATAAACGTTGAAGGAAACAAACATACCAGTTAGCAACCTGAAGCAATCAGAGAACTCATTCCACGGGATTCTGCCCAGAAAAGAAGTCGCGACAACTACAGGAAGGAGAAGCTCGGCTCCGAAGTAGTTGACTGGTTGCTGCAATACAGTGCAATACTCGGCAGAACAGCGCTCGTGAGATTCACGGAGGTCCCCCACTATGCGTAACTGATGCTCAAAATGTCAGGACCTAGGGGAAAAATCACGGTGCATGGAAATTACAAGAAATCTGACAGTTGCGACGTTAAATTCAACATAATATCACGGTCGTTTGGGATGCAACAGGAACTTGCATACATAGAAGCTATGACCGATCACTCGATTCTCCCCTGGCCAAGAAAAAATCACCCGAAATGAAATTCGATGTGAAGAAGGACACAACAGCACATCAGGTTCAGCCGACTGATCCAGCAAAGACAGTAGTCGTGTCCAACACGCTGCCTATCGCATAGGTAAGGGCGCTCGTCGAATTTCTCTGTGGGCACTAGAAAATCTTCGCATGGGCCCCACCATACATGCCAAGAATACCTAGGAAATTCGCCGAGCACTCACTCAAAATCTACAAAGATGCAAAGACAATGCAGCAGTCTACTCGTCGTTTCTCAGAACCGAAGAAAAAAAAGAAATAGGAGAACAAATCAACAGGTTACTCACAACAAAATTTATTCGGGAGATCAAAATAGCAACTTGGCTCGCAAATCCAGTGCTGGTAGCCAAGAAAACACTGATATACTATGGATGTGCATGGACTACACCTTCATTAAATAAACACTGTCCAAAGACTGGTTCCCACTACCACGCATCGATCAGATCATTGATTCGGCTGCAGGCTGCGAGAGGCTCTCCTTCCTCGACGCATACTCCGGGTACAATCAAATCTTCACGAAAAGAGAGGATGAGGGGAAGACCGCATTCATCACTCCGTTTGGTGTGTACTGCTACACCAAGATGCCTTTCGGGTTGAAAAACGCGGGTGCTACGAACCAACATATGATGCAAAACTGTCTGAAGGAGCCAATTGGAAGAAACGCGCAAGTCTATATGGATGATATTAATTGTGGTCAAGTCAAATAAGACAGAAACCTTTATTGGCGACCTTCGAGAAACTTTTACAACACTCGATGAGTGTCAAATCAAGCTAAATCCGAAGAAGTGCGCACTTGGGGTACATCAAGGAGACTTACTCGAGTGCCTTTTGTCTTCCAGAGGCATAGAGGCCAACCCGGTAAAAATCAAGGCTATTCTTTCAATAAAAAAACCAGTGAACCTCAAAGGAGTACATCAGCTAGCAGGAAGAATCGCAACACTCGGGGGGGGGGGGGGATTCATAGAAAAGCTTGGAGAGAAAACACTCCCCTCTAAAAACCACTGAAGAAGTTAAATAAGTTCGAGTGGACACCCGAAGCCAGGGAAGCCTTCCATGCTGTCAAGCGAACCTTGTCAACTCCACCTGTCTTAGTGGCACCCTAAGAAAAGGAGTCAACGTATCTATACATTTCAGCAACAAGACAGGTGGTCAGCACAGTATTAGTAGTCGAAAGACTCCAGGAAGGGTCCATTTATAGGGTGCAGCGCCCGGTATATTACCTCAATGAAGTACTATCAACATCCAAGCAGCAATACCCGCACTAGCAAAAGCTGGCATATGGAGTTTATATAACGGCTAAAGAGCTGAGGCACTACTCCAGTAGCACCCAATCACTATGGTGTCCAGCGCACCTCTTTCAGATATACTCAGCAATTACAACACAACAGGACAGGTGGCCAAATGGGGGACTGAGCTTGGACCGTGGAATATAACCTACAAGATACAGAAAGCAATCAAGTCACAAGTACTCCCAGATTTCCTCTCAGAATGGCTCGAGTTGGAACAACCTAGATTACCAGACATGTTGAGTAGCTGGACAATGTACTTTGATGGGTCCAATAGAGCATCTGGAGCAGGAGCAGTAGTAATACTCACATCCTCTAGAGGTGACAGACTACTATACGTACATCAGATGAATTTCAAGAATGCATCAAACAATGAAGCCGAGTACGAAGCACTCATCCATGGGATGAAGATGGATAAAGCATGCGGAGCCACTCGACTCGTCATCTAGGGCGATTCGGACCTCGTGGTACAGCAAACCATGAAGAAGGGTGATACACCAGCAGAAAACATGTCATCATATATCTAACTATACAACAAACTTGAGGATGAATTTGAAAAATTACGTAACAGTAAAACTCACCAAGCTACAAGCCACCACAATCACTTGAAATTCTAAACCATCAGATTTATCCATTAAACGCTCGCGATTTCTCTGTCAACCCAGCGCACCCCCGTTGCCATTTTTTCGCCGGCCACCCGCATGTCACGGCCCGCCAAACACTGACAGGTGTCTGCTCTACAAATCGAGCTAGACATTTTATCGTGAATTGGGCCAAAACTTTGCGAAACGCAACGTTGGATTTTCATTCGGCCCTTCTATTAACTAGGCCTCCGTTTGGCAGTGAGCAGGCGCCACGACGTTCCTGTCTTTTCCATCTCCCTTCCCCCATTTACATTGACGCCAGCAGTGCAAGGGAAACCATGACGGCGCCGCTGTTTCCTTGAGCCATTAATGCAAATAGGTTTCCTTTGGTTTCTTTCTTAGCTGGTTGTAGGGTACGGCTATTTCTGGCATGTCACCTCCTCTCCCCTAGGACATGTTGATGCCTAGGTTTCCTCTTCTTGTTTGCAGGAATTTGATTTCTTCCTCACACTATCTTGGACCATGCGTGCTAATCAGTTATTCTTGTTGTTTCTTTGGTAATTGTCTTAGCGATTATGGCGGCGAGGACGGTGGGCGAGAGAGCGATGGCGACGTCAACGACGGGCGATGAGGAGGAGGTGGAGGCGGCAGCGTTTCTACTCCAGGTTGCAAAGGAGGATCATGAGGACATAGCAGCTGCGGCTCGCCGGTGCAGGGGACGTCGTGGCGTCTCACTGAGTCACTGGTGTAACTTGTAAGAGCCATATGAGGTGGGGCTACCATTGTGCCATTATATGCTCGAATCTCTTTGGCTCATCTCGCTGTGGCACATGGAATTGAAGAAGGGCCATGACCAGGATCCAAGGACCAAGAGAAAAATGTTGGTACACACTCATAACTCACACTTGCTCTGTTGCTCACGCATACTCACGCTTAGAAACAAGTTTAGAATCATGCTTTCTGTATCAGTGTAAACAACCGTGACTTGTGACTGTCTTCTCACGGCATGTGTCATTCAGATATGTTAGATTTACAGACGCGGCTCAATCACATTATGTTCTCCAGATATGAACGATCTCGGTGTCAATTGTAGGCAACACTGAAGAAGACCTTGGCGGAGGTGAGTAAAAATATGTTGGGTGGCAACAGTTTTCCGCCGCCCACTCGCTTCTACCTAGCACCCACCTTCATTAGTAAGATGAAGTGCTCCTGATGTTCTGCTTTCTTACTATGCTAATTGTATCAAATTGTAATAGCTCGTTTTTTGAAAAAATTATCGTCCATCATTAAGCATATCGTTGTCAGATTCCCAACATTTGTTCTCTGCAATCGCACGCATATTCTGTATGCGCTGGATTTGTACAACTTCTACAGTGGCCAGCAGTGCCAGTCATTCTCTAGATTTATAAAACTGCTACAGTGTCCAGCTGTGTTAGTCGTTCTCTTATCAATCTCTGTTGCGAGTGCATTGAAGTGATTACCATGGAGAAAAAAAATCCCTGATTTTTCAATTGCAATTATGTGTGTTTCTTCTAGAGTGTATGATCTGTGATGTCTTTTTTAGGTCATTTATCATCTTACAAAACATAGTGTGTATTTGTACAATATCTTAGTAGTGTTTATTTTTTATAACTTGAGCTTAACATCAAGCAGTTAAACTTGCAAACTGATCCTACCTTCTACAAGTTGCAAGACTCCAAACTCAGCAGGTTGCTAAACATATGTACAAATGTGGAGCGAGGAATATCTGTCAGAGGTATGCGACATTTATTGGCAGAGTTTTCCTTCTTCTGTATGTATACTGTTTTCGTATGTCAGCTGGGCATCCATTTATATGTTAAATTAAGTAAATTCTATTGCTATCGAGATCAAATGAAATCCATTAATGGTGCTTAGTAACTGACCGGGAGTAAAGGGTACTCTGCAGCTGGTGATGTAGTTACGTGTAGGGTAGTGCATCAACATTCTGCATACTATTTCTCAGATGATGATTACGATTCTTACTTATCTTTTAAATGGTCGTTTGTGCTCGGCCAGTCGGCCTTATGCATCCATAGTTTCAGCGTTGCAACTTCCTTTTTCATTCAGTTTTAACAATTGAAGAAGATTTGCATTAGTGCTCTTCCAATATTTTTTAGATATATCTAATCAACTTGATAATAATTCTGCTGCTACAACTATTACTACTTTGCACTTATCTTCATATATTAATTTTTTCCTTATATTTTCTTATATGATCCAGCTTAACTATTGCATACTCAGGACATGGCTTAAATTGGAAGCATTTAAATATTCTCTGCCAGTTTATTGTTGCTTCTCCTCTAGAAATTGAGGATATAACGCATTTCCTTTGGTACGGACGATTGTATGATGTGACGTTCATATCAGGCTTTGTACAATTTTTCTCATCTTCTCATGAATGTGATTTTGAGAATAAGTGAACAAATCAGCTATGTACTTCTATGTTAGTTGCATCTTTATATAAATATGCCCTATCACCTATATTTAGGTTGTAATTCAAACTATTTAGAATTTTACAAAATATCTCTACTGTCCAAATTTGCTTAACTTTAATATTTCTCATTTGGAAGTTCCTTATTATTGACGGGTGCGGCAACGCGCACTTTGACGTTCTAGTGTGAACTACAACACATTGGCAGAGGAAGAAATTCAGAAGCAGATGCTCTAGCAAACATCGGGTCCACGTGCGAGTCGGTACCACCCGATGTTTTCTATGGGGAGATTGATCAACCCTCGATAAAGCGTAAAGTACATGCTACAAAATAGCTAGGGACCCGGACGCTAGGGAAATAGAGCAGTCGGAGGAAGAAGCAGAACCCACACCCATGGATTTTCCAGAGCAACTAAATCAGGTAGAAACCACCTGGATGCAACCATTGATAGATTATATGCCTCAAAACAAACTCTCCGAAGATCAGGCAAAAGCACGCCGAGTGATGTGCAGAGCTAAGTCGTTTACAATTCATGATGGGCAACTTCACAAGCGCATCATATCAGGCATATTGCAGAGGTGCGTCACCCCCGAAGAGGGAAGAGAGAAACTGCTATATATACATCAAGGAACCTGTGGACACCATGTAGGGAGCATAAACCTAGTCCGAAAACCTTTTTGAGCCGGATTCTATTGGCCAACAGCAAAACACAACACCAAGGCTATCGCACAGCGCTGCGAAGCATGTAAAATGTTTGCAACACGACCAAACATCCCAGCTACAGAACTACACATGATACCACTCGCATGGCCTTTCACGCAGTGGGGACTCGACCTGGTTGGTCCACTCAGTCGGTCATCCAATTGCGGATACACTCGATTACTCGTCGCGGTTGACAAATTCACCAAATGGATTGAAGTCATGTCGGTTACATCACAGGATGCAGAGTCAGCAATAAAATTCATAAGGTCCATATTGCACAGATTTGGAGTGCCACAAAACATCATCACAGACAATAGAACAAACTTGACAGCAGTAAAATTCTAGGATTATAGCAAAGAACTAGGGATCAACATCAGCTACGCATCAGTTGCACACTCGCAAACCAATGGGCAGGTAGAGCGCTCAAACGGGCTAATTACAGCAGGACTAAAGAAGCGGCTACTCACACCACTCAAACGAGCTGCTGGTGTGTGGGTTGAGGAACTATCTTCCGTACTTTTGAGCCTGCGAACAACACCAAAAAGATCACAGAGTACACTCCATTTTTCATGGTGTATGGAGCTGATGCAGTACTACCAGTAGAGGTATGGTACAATGCGTTTGAGTCACCTCGTACAGAGAGGAGGACTCGAATCGAGCACTCCAAGATTCACTCGACCTAGCAGATGAGGCTCGGGATAAAACACTCGCGCGTACAACCGTATATCAGGAAGGCTTGTGCAACTACCATACCTGTCGAGTGCGCAACAGAACATTCAATGTGGGAGACTTGGTGTTGCAGCTAAAACATGGAAGTCACGATAAACTAATATCCCCGTGGGAAGGACCCTATGTCATAGGGGAAGTACTCGGGAACGGTGCGTAAAAGCTCAAGGACAAAAAGACTGGGAACTTTTACAAGAATCCATGGAATGTCTCGCAGCTACGTCTTTTTTATGCTTAGTTTATAATTTTGTACAATTAGAATAAGGATATTTTAGCCATCTCTGCATTCCGTGCGAACAAATCAAACAATATTACCCATATACTGCGAGGATTTCCCCCTGTAAGTTTTACAATTATTATCACGAGTCAATCGTAGCCCTACCCGAGTGCAGGCAAAAGCCTATCTACTTAGCAAGACTCGGGGGCTGCGCAGGAAAGGACCCCAACAACAAATGGGGGTGACTCCCAGACGTAGTCGCACTCGAAACACTCGGGGGATGCACAACAAAAAGTTAAAACAGAAAATAGGGGTGACTCCCAGCCGCAGTCGCACTTGAAAACACTTGGGGGCTGCACATCAAAAAGTTAAAACAGAAAATAGGGGTGACTCTCAGCCGCAACCGCACTCGAAAACACCCGTGGGCTGCACAAAAAAAAGTTAAAACATAAAATAGGGGTGACTCCCAGTCGCAGTCGCACTCGAAAACACTCGGGGGCTACACAGAAAAAAGTTAAAATAGAAAATAGGGGTGACTCCTAGCTCGCACTCGAAATACTCGGGGGCTGCACAACAAAAATTTCAAACGGAAAGTAGGGTGACTCCCAGCCGCAATAGCACTTAAAATACTCGGGGGCTGCGCGACAATCGGTTCAAAACTAGAAAAGGGGTACAGTCTGGACAGCAGCCGCAATTGAAGGACCCGGGAGCTGCTCAGTAAACAGTTCAACCGGAAATCATACAGGAAAATGCTCAAGGAAATGCAGAAGGACACAGAGTACTCAATCAGGAAAAATTGGATTTTTTATTTTTAAGTACAACATAGACAATTATAGAATCATTTACAAATGAATTTGGAGGACTAAAATTCTGAAACCGTGGAGTCCAACCACTCTTCAGCTAGATATCCGTCTCCTCTTCTGCCAAGCGCATGACTGCGATTGCTACGGGAGCAGCCGCTTCATAGCGAGCACTCATGTTGACACGCCGGCGACCACGAGGAGCAAGATGACCCCTACCGATTTTGAGCAAATTCACGTATGGGTAGTAAGTCTTGGCAAGAGCTAATGCAACCTTGGCTCCATCAACAAGTTGATGATGGACGAGTTCCTTGGCATGATCATAACAGCTGAACTTCCGCATCAAATTGAAGATCCCTTTAGGTAGTTTGTTGAGTGGAAAAATGGCTCCATATATGTCACGGAAAGCAGCATGACAGGAGCCAATCGCCCCACCAACTTGTTGGGCCCGAGTTTGTGGAGTCAGGAGCAGTCGGGACTTTTTAGCATCAACCTAAAAAGATGAAGAGCTACAAGGAGGAAGTTTCTAGAGCTCCTCCTCCACGTATCGAGTCTCCTTGGTAGAATTCTCTTGGACACCTACAGGAGATAGTCTCCTGGATCAGATAAAGCAATATGACTCAGGAAAAGTCAAAATGGGATATAGAAAAACTCACACGCTAGATCTGTAGCTATAGCAGTCACCTCAGCTAGAAGAAAATCCTCACGATCGAAGGCAACTTGTTCTTTGGTTCTAGAAGAATCGAGTTGGACCCTCAAAGCTTTAAGTTCCTCCTATTTTCCCAAAAGTTTGGTGCTCGGTAATTGCACCAAATTCGCACGAAGATGATAAGTCGAAGGATGCGAGGATGATTTTGCTACCGGTACTCGGACATCACTACCAATTGGGGTCGCAGAACTAGAAGACCCGGGTGCCTAAAGAAGAAAGAAGGAGATTTTTTAGACTCGATATGTTATTTCACTCGAGTGTTCAGTAGCATTTCTACTACTTTACACTCTGGGGCTACTCCCACTGGGAGAAGTTATGCAAAAAGGAAATCAAGAGATACAAAATTAAACAAGGAGAAATTGGAGTCTAACAACAAAAGCTGAAGACATTGTCATTCATCAGAGAACATAATTCATTACAAGCAAAAGGCAGATTTACTGCATTGAGGCACCACTCTTACAAAAACTACTCAAAGATATAAAAACTAGCTCTCAGCAGTCGCCTTCAGAGCATCTTCAGCGGCCTGAGCAGCCTTGGCTCAACCTTCGAGCATTGTCAGGAGTTTCTCGGCTAACTTAATGGAATCTTCAGTGAAGGGATTGAGGTCTACATCTTTCCCGCTCGAGTCCTGAGTTATTCCACTTAGAGCAGCTTCAAAATCACCCTCTATGTCATGCACCCATGCAAGGGTGAGCACCATCTTGGCTGTAGAAACGGTTTTCTCCTGACTGAACTCAGCCAAGACGTTCGTGTTCTGAAACATGCCCATCAAGGCATCCAGACTAGGAGGCACCTCATCCTTGGGGAACAGACACTAGTGGAAAGACACGAGTACGTCCCGGAGCTTTGCGAGTATACTCTTGGCCTTGAACACCTGCCCCTCTGAGGAAGTAACAACATCTAGGAGTGGAGCCTCCCGCAGTCGAGTGGTGTGCTCAAGAGAACTACCTAGAGCAGCTACAACAGCAAAGGAAAAATCGTTAAAAAGGTACATGAAATAGAGGGGAAAACATGGGCAAGAAAATAAAGTACAAGTAACTGTTAGACCATCCGTCAAGGCATGGATTCGAGGGTCCACAACCTCTTCCAAGTCTGCGAACTGATTGAGAGCTTCAGTATCTTTTTGTATGGACTCGCTTGCTTTTGAAATAGCAGTGTCAGTCCTCTTCTTGGCAGTCGCGACTTCTATACGAAGGGCAGCATTCTGAGCCTCGAGTTCCTGCACTCGAGTGAGTGAAAAATCCTTCTCTGTGGAGATAGCAACCAAGAGTTCTAAGACATAAAAGGAAAACAAGTTACAAGAGCAAGTAAAAACAAAGCAAGTACTCGACAATAGAAAAAAGGGTACCTTTCGCCCTGGTAAGGTTAGTTTGAGCAATGTCCCTCTCACTCCCAATGTTGAGGAAGCGAGTGCACAAGTCCTTCATGCTTGCTAAGAAACGCTGAAAAAGTACTCGAGTTAGTAAGTAGGATACAGGTTTTGAGTCTATGCTCGCCTGCAAGCAGCCAAACATAGACTCGGGGGCTACTCCCATCAGGAGGTTGTTCGCGCACCCGACAGAATAAGCAGAGCAAACAGAAGAATAAAATAAAGAAAATAAACTCACGTGGTCTCTAACCTGGAATTATGGAGCTAAATTGTCAACGTCTATCAAATTAGTTGTCCATGCCCCTGGAGCCAAAGGTGCAGGCTGCCACGGTTCAGCCTCAGGAACAGCTGAGCGCCCATGGGCATCCTCCTGGACGACTGCCTTGTCCCGAGTGTCTCGAGAGGAACTCTAAACAGTAGGAGTACGAGCGTCACGAGCGGCACCCGAATTATGCCCCCTCGAGGAGGAGTCGGTATGGCACCCGAACTGGCCTCTCCTTGGGGAGGAGGAGTTGAAGCCTTAGGAGGATTACTGAAGAAAATTACAAAAAGGAGAAAGCAAGGGTTAGGTCAAGAATTAAGACTCATGGAAATCAGAAAAAGAAGGAGGAAACTTACCCGCTGAAAGATCGAAGAGAATATACGCGGAGGGGTTTCTTGGCAGTCGGAGGCTGTGAGGGCGCATCCATAGGTTGAGGAGAAAAAGGAGGCATTGAAGAGATGGGAACAACATGAAACGGGTTCCTTAGCTTGTCCCCTTGGGTAGCGCTCGAAGAACTCGAGTCCTTTGAGGTAGCTTTCTCATGACTGTTGTCTATGTCACACCCCAGTTTTAGGTCACTTGTAACACATGAGGGAAGCCATTTTTGTGAGCCAACAAAAACTTTTTAATGCCCTTGTTCAATCCAACTTTATGTAATGAACCATGTTTATCTATGCAATGCAAGCAAGCTTTGATAAAAAATCATTAATTATCTTTTCTAATGTTTTCTAATTATTTCTGTGATGTTTTCCACATGATATTTTCAATACTTTTCATCCAAATTCTTGTGACATTGTTGCTTTCAACTTAATGATAATATTTGGTTTGGTTTGAACCAAGAAAACAATTTGGCAAAAGAATAATTGAATGTTTACATTTAAGTTTTCTATAGAAACTTAATTCTGAAAAATAAGCCAAGTAGCTGTCTTTCACTCTGTTATCCATATGCTAAGGAATCATATTTTATGTTTTCTTGGCATGAATCTGTTCTCTAATATATGGACTACAAAGGGGTAAGGTTGGTTTGAAAAATTGAATTGAGAAAACAATCATTTGCTTGATGGTTTTGTGTTAAGAAAATTAAGGAAGAAGAGTGTTTTTTTTTAAAAACAGAGAAAAATAGGAACTTGCTGTTTCCCACGTTGTTTTCAGTGCTCATTTGAATTTCAATTTTTCTTTCTTTTGATGTTTCTAAAAGTACAAAACTTTCTTAACACAACCACACTTTGAAAAAAAATTGGATTGAGTTTGGTTCATGAAAACAGGACCAACATTTTCCTAATCCAGTCTGTTGCAACACTTAGAAAAAATCACTAACCCCCTGTTTGGACGTAGGAAAAACTGGTTGGAATTGGAAAATTGGAATTTTCTGTCTTAATTCTCCTTTTTGGGGTGGCATAGAATTGGGCCCAGGAAACTTTGTCCAATTCCACGGAGAGGCACCCGCACGCGTCCACCCTAGCCAGACTTTTCCGAGCGAACAAGCTAGGAATTGGCCCGGAAACAGACGCCTTGTCCGCGCCCGCGTGTACCTGTTCGTGAAAGCCTCATCTCCTCCGCGAGTACAGGAAGACCGGCGCCGCCGCCCACGGTGAGGTCCCCGTCCTCCTCTTCCTCCCGTCCAGCCCCTCCCTCCTCTTCCTCCCGTCCGGCCCCTCTCTCATCTCCCTCCGATTCTCCGCCATGGGGCCACCTGCTTCTGTTAGGGCATCAAACCCTAGATGCAGATGCGGTGGGGGGAGGTCGTCCAGGTGATGGGGAGTGGTGGTGGCCGCGGGATGGACGGTGGGAGGAGCACGACGACCACTTCTCTGGCCCTCCCAAAGCCGTCCTCCATGCCTGGCCGGCCCGAAGGCACAGTAGCGGGCAACTGCGCGCCCTTCTTTCTTTCTTTTCTGTCAAATTTGTGGTGAAATCCTAGTTCTATCTAAAAATGGTGGATGCATAATATGTTGTATGTTTTAACTGCAGAATCTAGCAGGATTTGTCAAACTTGAGTGCAATTGGAGGTGTACTATCTATTTCTAGTTGATGTTATAATTGTGTTATCCTTCTGACCTTATTAGTAATATTTAACGTTATTATGTGTGCAGAAAAAATATGTATATCCAAATATATATACATACTATTGTTCATACATGTATACAAGTTTATACTGATCCAACTTAACAAAACATCCAATTCCATAGTTTGTACATCCAAACAGGAATTGCAATTTGGTGCTACACCTTGATTCCAATCGTAAATTCCATGCACAACCAAACAACAGAATTCGAATTGGAGGTCATTTCCTTTCCATCTTGTATTTGGAATTCCCAGCCCAATTCAATTCCAAACAGTTTTTCCTACATCCAAACAGGGGGTAAGTCCATTTAGACTGAATCTGAAAAATTCAGAAAAACAGGAAATGACACCAAATTCTTTTAATCATATCTTTTGATTGGAAAACTATTTGGCTGAGCCACTTGGACCTTATAGAATCCTAGTCATCCCTCTCCATTTTCTATGCTTTGGATTCTAGTTGTTTTGACCAGAGAGGAGTGGAAGGGAGAGAGAACAGAGGTCAAAACGAGGGGGAGTGGCATGGGGGGTATGACAGAACGCACTGTGCGTGTGCACTGTGGCCACCTCGTGCCATTTTTCCACGAACTCGCCGTTGCTAGCCTTGACTGACCCCATTTCCACCTCCTAGCCACGCCCAAGGGCCAAGGGGCACAACATGGGCATCCAGAGCGCGCCCCGAGCCCTTTTTCTGTAGCCCGAGAGCACACCCGTGCGCACACATCGTGGCACCGTGGCTATAAAGCCACGGGCACGCCCTCGCCTCGCCACTGCACTCACCACCCACCTCTCCCTCACCTAGACCACAAGCGCGAACGCGCTAAGCTCGCTGTGAGCCTAGAGCGCCGGAAAATGCCGCCGACCACCACGGAGAGCAAAGGTGGGAGGCGCACGCCGTGGGCAACCCCGCTCCTTTCCTTTGCATCCACCGCACTCCCCACCCTCTGTAGACCACCCCTAACACGCACTCGTGTCCCCTCGCTTGCAGGTTCGGCGGAGAACCCGTCGGATTCGCCGCGGACCCGCAGCATCGCGCCAGCGACTGAGGCCGTTCCGCACCGTGTCTTCACCGCCCTGCGCCACCATTCCACACGACCCCTAGGTGAGGAATCGCTTGCTTCTCGCCGCCGGTCGTGCGTCGATTGAACGAGAGAGAGCGAAGAGGGAGTGAGGAAGGCGATGGCTGTGAGCCGTTGATCGTGAGATCAACGGCCACGTTTGAACAATGAAATGTTATGCGCGCCGCGGATGCGAGCTGGGCCGCCAAGCCTTAGCAGGTCGTGCGCCCGTGAGAGAAGAACAACCCGCACCGATTTCTTTTCCTTTTTAAAAATCAACAGAATCTTGCTAGCTACTTTAATCATGTTAAAAATAGCTAAACTCAAAAATAAAATCAACCAAAATTCTCTGTGGTAAATATACTAAATCATGAATGCATGCAACTTGTAGATCTACATTTGGGTCATTATTTTGCAAATGATAAATCATGTTCCACACACTATCTGTTAAGGTAAAAGTGCCATAACTTTTTGTTGGAGTGGTCAAATTGTGCAAACTAAAATTCTTGGAGTAGCCCTTGACTAGATCTATCAGTAGGGCTTGACCTCACATCAAGGTGAGCTACCATTTGGAAATGACATCAACTTTGGTAAATGTCCAGTAGCACTTTCTAGGATTTTTAAAAGTTGTATGAAAATACTTTTTGATGTCAATCCAACTGGATCTGTTAGTGTATGCTTAGATATATGTTATCATAGCTTGGTATTATTTTTAAAGCTCTAGATTTATTTTGGCAACAGATCTAAGTTTTTGCACTTTTCTGTTAGAAATAATATGGGTAGATTTATTTTTAGAATAATTGCTTGCTAGTGTTACCTTGTTTTCTAGCATGTTTAGATGTTGTGCTTAGTGGTAAAAGGTTGTTTACTCACAGATCTAGCATGTTAGAAGGTGTGTGCATGTTTTATTATTGTATGGAGCTAGTATATGCATAATATTGTTCTCCAGTTTTTATTTTAATAAATCTTGAGATTCAAAGTATAGCTAGTTTATTTACCTAAGTTTTTAGAGGTGTTTGATAGGGCCCAGTACCATTTTGGTACTGATAAGAAGTTTCTTTCACCTCGTTTAGGTTGCATTTTATTTCTTAGAGATGCATGTGTAGTTATAGTGTTATTTTTCTCATAGTGTTATTTCTCACTAGATTCAATAGTTGTAGTTTTGATTAATGAATATTTTGTTTTCCACAAGTTGGAACGAAGGCTTAGGACCTCTTTAATGTCATGGAAAACCTAGTGGAACACCCACTGGTTCCATTTTATTTTGGTGAGAAATGTCATCTCTCAACCATAGTAGTAGTAGTAGTAGTAGTGAATGTCATTATTTTGGGTGTATGCTTGTAGATTGTTTGCTTGGTAAACTTGTGTGTTATTTTTGTTTGTGCATTTCTTGCTGTATTGTGTGGTTGAGTATCATTGCTTGCTTATTTTGGTTCTGATTGAGTGTCCTTCTTTTACTTTTGCGACGATAGAAAACGAGGAAGAAGTAGTTGGTGCCAGAGGCTACTACTACCATTCCTGTTGTTACCACGAGCAGGAGCCTCAACTCCACCAAGGCAAGCCATCCTTAATGATTGTTGTTATACTACTTATCATTATCTATCATGCATGTTCTACTTCTTAAGTTTTACAAAAACTTGATTACCAAAACTATTTTATTGAGTGGCTATCATTATTACTATTAATATTATATAGTTATATTATCACCTTGCCATTAGTCAACTTGGTGTTACCAAGTCTTTAGCCACTATAAGGTATATAAATACCGCCTAAGAAAATAATCTTGAGTCCCTAAGTGGACACTTTTAAAATGTGCTTTTGCAAACAAATGAGTTATGAAAAGTCCACGGTGAAAAGGCGGGACCTTGTTCACCGGAGGAGCTAAAGAGTTGTTTTCAAATGGTTTACAAAAGGCACATAACCTAGTCTTCGCTGGACAACCAAGAAGTACTGCCACTCTACCCCAACATGGGTACGGGGCCTATCTAAATACTTGTTCTTGTTAGTGGGTGTTTTATTGTGACGCCCCGGGATCGGGCACTATGCAGATTTCAGCATTCCCGCCAAACTCCACATAATAACCGATTCCAGGTTGCCACTTGTGATAACATTACAATAGTTCACGAATAATCCACAATTACAACAGAAACAGATAGATACAAGACGAGCTAGGGTTACAACTGATACATTACAAAGATCCAAATAACAGCGGAAGAAACAAACGTCCGGCTACGGACAAGATACAAATTGGACTAAGAGTCCTGAAGATAACCGAGAGCGTCCAATCCCTGCCCAGGCCAAGCCGGAGGGATTCCCAAGCTAACGTCGTCAGACTTCAAACCTGTTGACTGCAATGTTGAATATGCAACCACGAAAGAGATTCGTGGGTCAGTACGGTTAAGTACTGGCAAGGGGGATAAAACCCATACTCACAAGTTCCCGGCGTAGCCAGTCATCACAAGATACAAATACTTTAGGATCAACGGAAAGGAAGGGGTTATTGCAAATAAGCGACCGCAGGCTGCACTAACCAACTACAGAGAGATACTACCACTTCCAACTAACAGATAGGGGATAAGATCGAGTAATAGTAACCAACTGAAAGATAACTTCAAACAAACCCATCCTGGATCTCGCCCCTTATCCAAAGAAGCAATCCGAGGATAACTCACACAGTTGGATTAATGAATAATGGATCAGGTTGTTGTGTCAATAAGACTATTACTAGTCAAGTTATTATCATTAGGTGTAAGTTGTCTGAGTACTTGTTAGCCAGTACTTTCACCAAGTAATCCATAACCGCGGAAAACACGGCTTCTCGAGAAGATTTATCCCTGCAGGGGTGTGCTCCAGTACCCGTACACACTCAAGCCACCAACTAAAACTCAGGTTGGCTTGACACGACCCAAACCATCTCTACAACCCATCCTAGGAGCCACGGAGCTATAAGGTCCCAGCCACGTAGCCGAATACTCAGCGCAGGTGTGCAAAACTCCCGCAGGACACAACACCCCGGCACTACAGGCCTCGCCCTATATGCATCATCATCATAAGTAACCAGTAACCATGGGGGCGCCACCCATTATGCAAAGGAGCAAATGGAACACCCGAACTAAGTGTGGCTCTTCGGACAAGCTGCAGATCAGGTCTAAGTCGAGGGGGGTCCCATACTACCACCCGGATGCGGTGAGCACGCTCATCATGGATCAGTAGACAAGACCCTTTTCCTATTAGGGTCGACACTAGCAGGCCTCAAAACCACTTAGGGCCTCCTGCCGGTGCCTTATCAGCATATTATTAATAACAGGTTGATTGATTAACATCGAGCCCCCAGAACATATAAGTAATCTAGTAACGGAAAGTAACGGGTAACAGACTCGAGCAAAACAACCTAAGCATGCTAGTAAGACACTGGCTCAACCAAAGGGGTGATAGGAGTGGAGGTGAGGCAATATCAAGGTTAAGGGATTCATGTGATGGGTTCGTAACAGAAACAACTACTACTAAGGCTAGCAGAAAAGAACAACGGAAAGAATCGGTAACAAGTGATGAAAGGCAGCCATATGGCAGCAAGTGAGTATACATGCCTGAGATCCCGCAAGGTAGTAGAACTTGTCGTTGCTCACATCATCTCAACGTCCTATCCGGGAAGAAGCAATGAACCTCGAACAAACACCGGAATGCAACAATTACTACTACGGCAAAAGATCCAGCATGATCCTATTTATATGCATGGCATGGCAAGATGCAACAGGGGAAAACAACTTAAGCAATTTAATCGGAACCGGAGTCCGGAGAAATAGGAATTGGTTCAAGTTGTTTATCTAACCATCAAATTAAATGTTGTTTAGCATGGAAAACAATAAAGTAGATGAGTTAGGCAATTTAAATGGAAGGGGGCAACAGCTGGAATTAATTAGCCCACACATTCCATATGTTGTCATATAGATGAACATGCATAACAAGATCTAAACTGCACAAGATAAGATGCAAACAGGAATATGAATGGCATGAACAGATTCCTTGCAATTTTCTGATTGGAAAACATATCTTATTTGTTTGGTTTGGAATTAAAATGGATTGGTTATGAATTTTGGCAATTTAAATTGCATTAAATAAGAGGTGAAACAATTATTCAATTTAAATGTTGCAACCCAGAAAACAAGTTGATATTCAAGTGTGGCATTTAATTTTGGATGGAACACATGTTTGGAGTATTTAATTTGGAGCAACCATTTGAAAGTTATTATTTTTGCCATTTAATTAACCAATTTAAGGATTATTAAATAACATTAATTTTAATTGCCCAAATTGCAAAACAAAGTTGATAAACAGAAAGTACATGAAATTTGGATTGAAAAACATATTTTATTTGTGTGATTTGAGTTAGGTATGAATTAATTATAGAATTAACCAAATTGGAAAAGAAAATTGTTTGAATTTGAAATTTGAAACAATTTGAATTGTTCAAAACAGGAAACAAATTGCATATTTGAAAAGTTCAGGAAATTTTGATTGGAATGCATATAAAATTTGTGCAATTTGGAGTTAACAATTAAAAGTTATGATTTATAGAAGATTCACTCGTTTTTCTGGAATTTTGGAAAATAGAAAAAAAGGTTTGGAAATTTTCTGCACCCGGGGAGAATGGACCCATGCTGGATGACAGATGGGCCCAGCGCCCGCGTGGCGCCACTGTGGCGCGGGTGGAGGCTGACTGGGCTTCTAGCGTGCATGACAGGTGGGCCCCTGGACTCGCGCGAGGTGAAGGAAAAATAATGCCTACTGCGGCCGAGGGGGATCGATCCCTCGACCTGCAGCCAGCGCGCGAGGGAACAAGCCAGTCCGGCTGAGCTCGAGTTCGTTGACAGGTATGTGCGCGAAGAAGGATAAGGTCTAATTCCCGGGAAGATTGCTAACTGAACTCTCTGAATCTTGTGCGTGCAGATACAGGAAGCGTACAGGGACGGGAGCAGTTGCCCGCCGGCGAACTGCTGTGAGGTGCCCGCGGCGGCGCCGTGTGCGGTGCTCGTGCGGCCGGGCGGCGCGGGACTGCTGCGCACGCTCGCGCGAGATGGAGAGGGGAAGGAGGCGAGGGCGGATGGCTTACAACGAGGGACGTGCAGAGGAGGTCGATGGCGACGGTGGCGCAGCAGGTGGATTCCCGGCGATGGCGCGGCGGACTCGGGCACTCTCCCGCCTCCGCTCCTTCACGAAAGCCGACGAGGATTCGACCACCGTTCCATTCCCGGAGTCAGTTGCCCCTCGAGGTGATCATGGGGGATGGAAGGTGGCAGCCATGGTGGTCTTTTTTCGGTGTCGATGTTCAGACATTCAGAAAAGCAGTAGCTTTTGGAGATGAGATCGAGGGGGAGAGAGGGTGGCGGCGGCCTGGGGAGGAGAGGGGATTAGGGTTAGGGTTGGGATCCGGAATCGAGGGGGAGATAAAGGGGAAGGGGAGCAGCGCACATGGGGGGGAGTTGGTGGTGTTGCTGCTTCTGCTTTTTCTGCAGGAAAACGACAGAGAGAGGGGCGTACGGAGGTTGGGGGTGAGTCGCATGGGCTTGGTGGGCTGGGAAAGAATTGGGCCGGCCTCCTTCTATCTTGCTTTTTTCCTTTATCTCCTTTCTTTTTTTTTGTAATGGGATGAAAGGGAGAGGTAGATGGAACAAAGGATTTGGGGGGGATTGTTTTATTAAATACTTTTATTATTTTTCTCAAAACAGAAAAATGAAAGCAATGTTAGCCTTACTTTCACAAAGTTGAAATTTTAATTGAAATAAAATTGTTAGTTGAATTTTCCAAATAAATTTTGGGTGTTTAGTTGATAATTAAATTTTATTAATTTGCAACACAACAACAACAAAGGTAGTTTAAAAAATTACTTCCAACAACTTAAATTATTAGTGTGATATTAATTTGTTAGGTGATTCTCAAATAGGGTTTGGTTGGAATTTTGGAAATAAAAAAATGTTATTTAATAGGTTCAAGCAATTAGGAAAACATTATTACCTTTAAGTTGTTTGCAAAATCTTAATTTTTAAACTCCCATTTGAAAATTTGCCAAGTAGGATTTGATTTGAATTGAATGTGTTGTTTGAATTTACCACTAGGGTTTTGAACAATTTAAATTGTTTTGGATTTTTGAGTGGTTTGGAAAACATGATGCAATGCTAATGATGCATGGGATGCAAAAAGAAAACAACCAACTTCTATCTAGGGTAACACCCCAGGTGTTACAGACGACACCACTAACAAGGGATTGCGCCCTCGCAATCCACCTGCTAACCCGGGAGGGGAAAGAAGTTCGACCACTGATTCTCCGTGCTTCCACTTGATCTCCTCGACACCACTAACAAGGGCTTCTCGACACCACTAACAAGAGATTCTTGCTCGGAGTGATGACGATATTCTTCCACCAGGAACCTTCCGATGATCGAACCTATTAGGTTAAGGGCTCAGAAAACGTCCACCCACGTAGGATCCTAACACTTTGAAAGATTGAGTACGAGAGTAGACTCCAAAACAATTAAGATGGGAGGGGAAATAGAATAGGGGTAAGGAGAAAACAAGAATCCTATTGAGATGTTTTTCCAAAATAGTTTAGCAGAAATAGTTTTTTTTTAACACTCTAGAAACAACGACCGTTAGCGAGGTTAACCTACAGGCTTTGCGGACCCGATGCTTCGATAACCATTCGTATCGAAACAATCTCGGGAATCGGAACCAAGGCTCTGATACCATTTTGTGACGCCCCGGGATCGGGCACTATGCAGATTTCAGCATTCCCGCCAAACTCCACATAATAACCGATTCCAGGTTGCCACTTGTGATAACATTACAATAGTTCACGAATAATCCACAATTACAACAGAAACAGATAGATACAAGACGAGCTAGGGTTACAACTGATACATTACAAAGATCCAAATAACAGCGGAAGAAACAAACGTCCGGCTACGGACAAGATACAAATTGGACTAAGAGTCCTGAAGATAACCGAGAGCGTCCAATCCCTGCCCAGGCCAAGCCGGAGGGATTCCCAAGCTAACGTCGTCAGACTTCAAACCTGTTGACTGCAATGTTGAATATGCAGCCACGAAAGAGATTCGTGGGTCAGTACGGTTAAGTACTGGCAAGGGGGATAAAACCCATACTCACAAGTTCCCGGCGTAGCCAGTCATCACAAGATACAAATACTTTAGGATCAACGGAAAGGAAGGGGTTATTGCAAATAAGAGACCGCAGGCTGCACTAACCAACTACAGAGAGATACTACCACTTCCAACTAACAGATAGGGGATAAGATCGAGTAATAGTAACCAACTGAAAGATAACTTCAAACAAACCCATTCTGGATCTCGCCCCTTATCCAAAGAAGCAATCCGAGGATAACTCACACAGTTGGATTAATAAATAATGGATCAGGTTGTTGTGTCAATAAGACTATTACTAGTCAAGTTATTATCATTAGGTGTAAGTTGTCTGAGTACTTGTTAGCCAGTACTTTCACCAAGTAATCCATAACCGCGGAAAACACGGCTTCTCGAGAAGATTTATCCCTGCAGGGGTGTGCTCCAGTACCCGTACACACTCAAGCCACCAACTAAAACTCAGGTTGGCTTGACACGACCCAAACCATCTCTACAACCCATCCTAGGAGCCACGGAGCTATAAGGTCCCAGCCACGCAGCCGAATACTCAGCGCAGGTGTGCAAAACTCCCGCAGGACACAACACCCCGGCACTACAGGCCTCGCCCTATATGCATCATCATCATAAGTAACCAGTAACCATGGGGGCGCCACCCATTATGCAAAGGAGCAAATGGAACACCCGAACTAAGTGTGGCTCTTCGGACAAGCTGCAGATCAGGTCTAAGTCGAGGGGGGTCCCATACTACCACCCGGATGCGGTGAGCACGCTCATCATGGATCAGTAGACAAGACCCTTTTCCTATTAGGGTCGACACTAGCGGGCCTCAAAACCACTTAGGGCCTCCTGCCGGTGCCTTATCAGCATATTATTAATAACAGGTTGATTGATTAACATCGAGCCCCCAGAACATATAAGTAATCTAGTAACGGAAAGTAACGGGTAACAGACTCGAGCAAAACAACCTAAGCATGCTAGTAAGACACTGGCTCAACCAAAGGGGTGATAGGAGTGGAGGTGAGGCAATATCAAGTTTAAGGGATTCATGTGATGGGTTCGTAACAGAAACAACTACTACTAAGGCTAGCAGAAAAGAACAACGGAAAGAATCGGTAACAAGTGATGAAAGGCAGCCATATGGCAGCAAGTGAGTATACTTGCCTGAGATCCCGCAAGGTAGTAGAACTTGTCGTTGCTCACATCATCTCAACGTCCTATCCGGGAAGAAGCAATGAACCTCGAACAAACACCGGAATGCAACAATTACTACTACGGCAAAAGATCCAGCAGGATCCTATTTATATGCATGGCATGGCAAGATGCAACAGGGGAAAACAACTTAAGCAATTTAATCGGAACCGGAGTCCGGAGAAATAGGAATTGGTTCAAGTTGTTTATCTAACCATCAAATTAAATGTTGTTTAGCATGGAAAACAATAAAGTAGATGAGTTAGGCAATTTAAATGGAAGGGGACAACAGCTGGAATTAATTAGCCCACACATTCCATATGTTGTCATATAGATGAACATGCATAACAAGATCTAAACTGCACAAGATAAGATGCAAACAGGAATATGAATGGCATGAACAGATTCCTTGCAATTTTCTGATTGGAAAACATATCTTATTTGTTTGCTTTGGAATTAAAATGGATTGGTTATGAATTTTGGCAATTTAAATTGCATTAAATAAGAGGTGAAACAATTATTCAATTTAAATGTTGCAACCCAGAAAACAAGTTGATATTCAAGTGTGGCATTTAATTTTGGATGGAACACATGTTTGGAGTATTTAATTTGGAGCAACCATTTGAAAGTTATTATTTTTGCCATTTAATTAACCAATTTAAGGATTATTAAATAACATTAATTTTAATTGCCCAAATTGCAAAACAAAGTTGATAAACAGAAAGTACATGAAATTTGGATTGAAAAACATATTTTATTTGTGTGATTTGAGTTAGGTATGAATTAATTATAGAATTAACCAAATTGGAAAAGAAAATTGTTTGAATTTGAAATTTGAAACAATTTGAATTGTTCAAAACAGGAAACAAATTGCATATTTGAAAAGTTCAGGAAATTTTGATTGGAATACATATAAAATTTGTGCAATTTGGAGTTAACAATTAAAAGTTATGATTTATAGAAGATTCACTCGTTTTTCTGGAATTTTGGAAAATAGAAAAAAAGGTTTGGAAATTTTCTGCACCCGGTGAGAATGGACCCATGCTGGATGACAGATGGGCCCAGCGCCCGCGTGGCGCCACTGTGGCGCGGGTGGAGGCTGACTGGGCTTCTAGCGTGCATGACAGGTGGGCCCCTGGACTCGCGCGAGGTGAAGGAAAAATAATGCCTACTGCGGCCGAGGGGGATCGATCCCTCGACCTGCAGCCAGCGCGCGAGGGAACAAGCCAGTCCGGCTGAGCTCGAGTTCGTTGACAGGTATGTGCGCGAAGAAGGATAAGGTCTAATTCCCGGGAAGATTGCTAACTGAACTCTCTGAATCTTGTGCGTGCAGATACAGGAAGCGTACAGGGACGGGAGCAGTTGCCCGCCGGCGAACTGCTGTGAGGTGCCCGCGGCGGCGCCGTGTGCGGTGCTCGTGTGGCCGGGCGGCGCGGGACTGCTGCGCACGCTCGCGCGAGATGGAAAGGGGAAGGAGGCGAGGGCGGATGGCTTACAGCGAGGGACGTGCAGAGGAGGTCGATGGCGACGGTGGCGCAGCAGGTGGATTCCCGGCGATGGCGCGGCGGACTCGGGCACTCTCCCGCCTCCGCTCCTTCACGAAAGCCGACGAGGATTCGACCACCGTTCCATTCCCGGAGTCAGTTGCCCCTCGAGGTGATCATGGGGGATGGAAGGTGGCAGCCATGGTGGTCTTTTTTCGGTGTCGATGTTCAGACATTCAGAAAAGCAGTAGCTTTTGGAGATGAGATCGAGGGGGAGAGAGGGTGGCGGCGGCCTGGGGAGGAGAGGGGATTAGGGTTAGGGTTGGGATCCGGCATCGAGGGGGAGATAAAGGGGAAGGGGAGCAGCGCACATGGGGGGGAGTTGGTGGTGTTGCTGCTTCTGCTTTTTCTGCAGGAAAACGACAGAGAGAGGGGCGTACGGAGGTTGGGGGTGAGTCGCATGGGCTTGGTGGGCTGGGAAAGAATTGGGCCGGCCTCCTTCTATCTTGCTTTTTTCCTTTATCTCCTTTCTTTTTTTTTGTAATGGGATGAAAGGGAGAGGTAGATGGAACAAAGGATTTGGGGGGGATTGTTTTATTAAATACTTTTATTATTTTTCTCAAAACAGAAAAATGAAAGCAATGTTAGCCTTACTTTCACAAAGTTGAAATTTTAATTGAAATAAAATTGTTAGTTGAATTTTCCAAATAAATTTTGGGTGTTTAGTTGATATTTAAATTTTATTAATTTGCAACACAACAACAACAAAGGTAGTTTAAAAAATTACTTCCAACAACTTAAATTATTAGTGTGATATTAATTTGTTAGGTGATTCTCAAATAGGGTTTGGTTGGAATTTTGGAAATAAACAAATGTTATTTAATAGGTTCAAGCAATTAGGAAAACATTATTAGCTTTAAGTTGTTTGCAAAATTTTAATTTTTAAACTCCCATTTGAAAATTTGCCAAGTAGGATTTGATTTGAATTGAATGTGTTGTTTGAATTTACCACTAGGGTTTTGAACAATTTAAATTGTTTTGGATTTTTGAGTGGTTTGGAAAACATGATGCAATGCTAATGATGCATGGGATGCAAAAAGAAAACAACCAACTTCTATCTAGGGTAACACCCCAGGTGTTACATTTATCCCAAGATGCTATAGAGAGGATGATTCTTTGAACCAAAATGTTGCCAGGAGGGAGAAATGGGACATGCAAAGTGTGGGATTAATTTCTCATCCGGTTGCGACAGTTGGGTCTCCTGCCGTGGCGGGGTGGGACCTGGTGCCGGGGAGATTACACCCAACTGAAGGGATAAGCATTCACTAGCTTGATCAGAGTGGATAGTTAGGATCATTCTTCTGATGCTTGCATATCGTTGAGTCGATCCATGGGTGGTTCATGGCAGATGATTGGATCTAGTGGAATGTGTACACCTCTGCAGAGTAAAACTATTCAGAATAGCTGAGCCCTCGGATATGGGCAGTTGAAAGGCCATGTAGCTAGCATTGTGTCATTTTTCAAAAAGGGTGTTTTGAAAGCAAAGGACTTGCACCTAAGAGGTACTGCTGACCATTGGCTTGTAAGACTATTTTATTCGTGTAATGGATAATGTATCTGTGTACCAAATTCATATGTTGTTCACGACTGAATTCTTGGGATCGTGAATGTATGCATATGAGGGGTTCTGGACCATGCGGTTTGGGGCCTCTACAGTCTGCTCGAGTGCGCTTGGAGGGTCCGTGCGATTCCTTGACAGTCTCCTGAGGGCCTTCCTCCAAGTCCTCAGAGTATTGAGAAGAATGGGTTGTGGAAACGGAAGGGGTCGAGCCTAAATCCGCCGCAAAGGCCACAGTCAAACCCTCCTTGAAGGGGATAGTGCTATCTTTGGGTGGTTCACTGGGAAAACATCCAAGTTCTGAAAAGAAGTCAAAGTCAAAATCAAGCAACAGAAACAAGAAAATTCACTCCAGCATAAAGAGCAAGAAGCAAAATAAAGAATGGTGGCGAGTAAAAAACTCAGGAAATGAAACAATGCGATTAATGGAAAGTGAAGTGAAAAATAAACTTACCTTGGTGCGCTCAATCGCGGAAGAGAGAGGAGGAATGCAAGAACTAAGTCAACATGATCGGTCTCCTTGACTCGAGTGATCTGTCGCAAGCAACCCTCGAGTTGATTACTTGAGATCTCTTCTCTGCGTAGACGATGAGACGATTTAGCGCTCAAGTATGCCCACATGGGCTGTTCTATGGCTTGAGCGGCTGCACTTGACACTACAGGAACACCGCGGCAAGATGGCTCCCAGTGAGTCCGCTGGCCTTCAGTGTGGCAGTCTAGTACACTAAGTCCTCAGTTTGCTCCTTCTCCTCTTCAGTCGGCGGGTTTTTTCATGAGCTCCTCTACACCATTTGGCTCTCGAGGTGAACTAGAGGGGTATTGTAGGTGTTGGGCGAGTCCTTGTTGTAGAAGCACCGAGTCCTCCACCCAGTAACATAGTCGACGAAGCCCATCTTGAAGTAACATGCCTTCGGGTTAATCTGGATGTTACATCCTCCAATTTTGTGAGGGTCGCTGCCACTCGTCTGGTCCTTCACGTTGAAGAAGCGCTTGAAGAGCTCCCAGTGTGGTGCTATACCGAGATAGCACTCGCGCAGCACAACAAATCAAGCGATATGCTGGATCGAGTTTGGGGGGAGGGGGCGTCGTGCAGCTGCACGCCGTACACCGCCAGGAGAGCGAGGAAAAATAGATGCAGAGGTAAGGAAACTCCCCTAGAGATGTGTTTAGTGAACACCACCCTGATGACCCACAAGTATAGGGGGTGTATCGTAGTACTTTTGCTAAATAAGAGTGTCGAACCCAACGAGGATCAGAAGGTGTTGACAAGCAGGTTGGATAGAGGATTCACTCTAAACACTAGCAAATAGGTTTTTGGTGTTTTTTGATATAGCAGATAAATAAAGTGCGAGTAAATAAAAGACAGTAAATATAATTGCAATGAGTGTCCCAATCCTTTTGAGAGCAAAGGACAAGCCGGTTGTTCTACTTATGATTACCAAACGTTCTCGAGGACACATGGGAACTTCGTCAAGCGCTTTCGTTTCATACAATTGATTAATATTAATTGTTTTGATAGGTGTTGTGTGCGTGACCCTATGCTAATGCACCGCCCAACTAGTACTAATACATACTTGTGATTAAACCCCTTGCAAGCATCCACAACTACAAGAAAGTACTTAAGATAAATCTAACCATAGCTTTGAACTCTGGGATCCTACACTCCCTCGTGCATCGATTTCCTAACGGGGTTTTAGGTTTCTGTCACTCCGACAACCCCACAATTAGTAGCCAAATACACAATGCATCCTCCTAGTCCCATAAAGGTAAATTTTCATGTAGTCTATGTTCACATGACACCACTAGAAGAATAACACCACAACATAAATATCAAACCACTAGATATTACTTAGACATAATTCCACTACTAACATCTTGACTTCTCCCATGTCCTCAAGAACTAAACGAACTACTCACAAGACATCATATGCATCATAATTAGAGGTGATATAATGATGAATAACAATCTGGTCATAAAGTGCAAACACAGATAAATCTCACAAGCATCAACTATTAACAAGTAATCCACACCGGGAGAGATATCTAGCGAAGAACAACGATATAGAACCCTAATCATTACAGCGAGGCGGAGATGGATGGTGAGGGTTATGGTGATGATGATGATCTTGATGATGTCCAGAGCGATGACGGTGACGATGGCGATGATTTCCCCTCTCCGGGGAGGAATTTCCCCGGAAGATTTCTCCTTGCCGGAGAGCTTTTCTCTCTCTGTTGTTTTCTGCCCCTAGGAGGCGGCAGAATATTTCCTTGATGGTTCTGTGAGGATTAGGGTTCCCTGGGGGTCAAGTACGCGAAAGAAGGCGGCCAGAGGTGGGCCAGGGTGGCCACACCACCCCCAGACGCAGCGAAGGGGGGACGCGCCCCTAGTGGTGTGGGCCCCTGATGGCCCCCCTGCGGGTCTCCTCGTGGCTGGCTCCCTCTTCTGGACTTCTAAGACTTCTCCGATGCCCCTCCTCTTCTTCTGATCTTTTGAAATACGGTATCTTGATGGTGCTTTTTCCATCAGATTTATGGTCCCAGTGTTTATTCTCCAATAATTATTAAACATGCAAAATAAGACGAAATAACATAAGTAATGCATCATAATCTGAAATATATCAATGAATAACAAAAAATTACAATATAAAATAGTGATGCAAAATGGACGTATCAACTCCCCCAAGCTTAGACCTTGCTTTTCCCCAAGCGAAACTGAACTCAGTAAACATGACCATAGGTTTATGGAGTGATGTGTCGATAAATAAAATACGGACAAGAAGAATCACATCGATCAATACACAAGTCATTCTAGACAACAACTTCCTCTCATATAATTTTACAATAAGAGGGAATCACAATAAAGGTGCAAAAAGGAAATCATAATTGGTGAAGGCAAACTTCGTTCTTGGTCAGAGAACAATTAGCATATTGTACTTATCTTTTGATCAGAGTATTTATATGAGAGATTATATTGCAAAGTTTAACATGCTCAATCATAAAAATTTCTTTATAGTCATCGATAACTTTCAAAGTGATACTCATTCAGATAACAACTTTTGTACTAAAGAAGGAAGGATGAAAGGCACGATTGAGTAAATCAAGATATAGATGGATGGATCACAACAATGCAAATGATTTCTTAAGATAGAAAGGAGTAGGTTTACCGAATCAACATAAAGGTAAAAGATAGGCCCTTTGCAAAGGGAAGCAGGGATTGGCTCATGTGCTAGAGCTTTTCATTTGATAAACAGATAAAGCATAAATTTTTTGACACTCCTCCCAACCTTTCTTACACAAACCATGGTAACCGAATCCTCGGGTACCTACCAGCAATCACATACCATGGAGGAGTGTCTAATTTTTAGGGGTAGGTGTGTATGTCAATGTCAACGAATGGCAAACAGACATTGCAGTACGTCACAAGCCAACTGGACCTTACAAGAGCGGCTCCCATTGAAGGACGCTTACTGAAATCAGCAGATCATCCCTCTTATCTTTTGTTTTACACAATCATGCTTTGATTGATAAATCAGAGGCAAAACTAGTGAAGAGAATTTTTAATGATTAAGTTTTAGGGTTGGGCACCCCGTTGCCAGCTCTTCTAGCGATTAGATAAGCGGATGAAGCCACTAGTCCAGGTGTGTAAATTCCAGTCAACAAGTGAGATAAATATTCTCTATTTGCATCCTCATGAGCTAAAATAGGAGCAAAAAACAGGTGTAATTTTGAAGGTTTAAAGGTAGCACACAAGCAGTTTACTTGGAGTGGCGGTTAAATACCACATATAGGTAGGTATGGTGGACACAAATGGCATGGTTTTGGGGCTCAAGGTTTGGATGCACGAGAAGCATTCCCTCTCAGTACATGTATTTGGTTAGCAAGGCAGGGTACCAAGCATAAGAGTTGAGGGAAAACAAACAAATATACATATGATAGAACCAATCATGCAATCTTCCTTGAAAGTACAAACAATCTTAACTTGAGAATACTAAGCTTATGAGCCAACAAGAAAGAAAGATCATGGAATAATATATCTACATGCAACTCCCTCTTTTCTACTTAGGCCTCAAAGTATTGTTGCTACGGACCCATGCTAAGTTTGCCAAAACCAACTATATTAACTTGATGCTCCAATATTGATACCAATACTAATAACAAGATCAACATATAACAAAAATTGCAAACTAAAATAAAGTGTAGAAAGTAAATGATGAAACTTAACGCCAACTCAAACCAAAGGTTGTATTGATAACCAACTAAAGGAGAGATACTTCCATACTGCAAACCAGCCTATATGATAACTTCTCTACTCATGATATGACTCCACTAGAAAGTAAAAGGTGAAAGATAAAAGTGTGATACCGCGGAACTCCCCCAAGCTTGGAACAAGCCAAGGGGGTGCCAATACCAATGAAGGTGGTGGTGAATCCTTCTAGATGAGCTTATCAACTGACTCCTTCAAATCATCGATCACATGGATGATCATGCGTATCAGCTCCATATTGCTCTCAATACAATCCTTGAACTTGTCCAACGGTGAGTCCCAGCTCTTGGAATTATTCCCCCACACTATACCAGATCGGGGGCTTTCCTCACCTGCACGGTTAGAACGATCCATATCCCAGCAAGAAGGCAACCTTGCATCGGGTACCCTCTTAGATTGATACTCAATGATTAAGGTATGGAAAGGGTTTTTGATGCCTGGAGGTGGTGTCCATGAAGCTAAGAAGTGGCGTGGGGCCTTCCCTCCAGTGCTCATCCTTGTTGTTTGCTTGAAGGGTTTTGCTAGCACTCCAATGCTTGCGAGGGTAGTGCGTGGGTGCACATGCGAGTCTTCTTCTACATCTCCTTCAGTTCCACTGTCGATCTCCTCCTCCGGCTTCGGGTCTTGGAGATCATCTTCCATAGGTTTATTCCCCTTGTTGTTGTGAGCGGAGACCATGGTGCTTCTAAAACTGAAAACAGATCCTGGCAGAAATAGGTCGAAATAGAAACACGACGAGAAACAATATACGGACCTCAGGGGGGGGGGCTCGGGGGATTATATAGCAGAAATATACGTAACGAAAGGAAGGTGTAGTGCGAAAACAAGTCGGAGAGGGGCTCCAGGGTGCCCACACCATGGGCTGGCGCGGCCAGGGGTGGGCCCGTGCGCCCAGGTGGTGTGGTTCCCTTGGGCACCGCCTCCTACCCTTCTTCGGCTCAATATTTTTCATATTTTCCATAAATGAAAAAAATATAATTTGGAAAGTGATACACAAACTTTTTCTTAAGAGAACTGTTACCTATTCGAAAAAGGACTCTGCATGTTCTGGAATCTTCCCTCTAATAAACTTCTCCGGAGTCACCACTTGAACAATATCAACATCTTTATCATAAGAATCCCCATAAATATAATGTTTGAGTCTTTTCCCATTCACCGCTTGTGTAGTGTTATCTTTGAGGGGACCAATTTTGATTGCACCCGAACGATACACTTCTCGATAACATAAGGTCCTTCCCATCTTGAGAGTAATTTTCCTGCCAAAAATCTGAGACGAGACCTATACAATAGAACTTGCTCACCAACATGAAACTCTCTTTTAAGAATTTTACTATCATGCCATTGTTTAACTTTCTCTTTAAAGAGTCTAGCATTTTCATAAGCTTCACTTCTCCACTCATCTAAAGAACTCAAGTCAAACATTTTTCTTACCACCAAGTTTAAAATCTTTATTAAGTTCTTTCACTGCTCAATAAGCTTTGTGTTCTAATTCTAAAGGAAAGTGACAAGCTTTTCCATAAACCATTTTATAAGGAGACATACCATAGGATTTTTATAAGCAGTTATATAAGCCCATAAAGCATCATTCAACTTATCACACCAATTTTTCCTAGATTTATTAACAGTCTTTTGCAAGATAGATTTAATTTCTCTATTTGATAATTCTACTTTCCCACTGGTTTGAGGATGATAAGCTGAGGCAATTCTATGATTAATATCATATTTAGCAAGGGTTTTTCTAAAACCACCATGAATAAAGTGAGAACCCCCATCAGTCTTAAGATATCTAGGCACACCAAACCTAAGGAAATTAACATCTTTAAGCATTTTTAAAGAGGTTTCACCATCAACACTTTTTGGAGCTATAGCTTCTACCCATTTACTAACATAATCAACAACAACAAAAATGTGAGTGTAACCATTCGGAGGAGGAAACAGACCCATAGAGTCAAATCCCCAACAATCAAAAGGTTCAATAACAATAGAATAACTCATGGGCATTTCATTACGTCTAGAAATATTACCAACTCTTTGACATTCATCACAAGATAAAACAAATTTAAGTGCATATTTAAAGAGAGTAGGCCAATAGAAACCTGATTGTAGAACCTTTTTTGCGGTTCTATCTCCAGCGTGATGTCCTCCGTAAGCACTACCATGGAACTTTCTCAATATCTCTCGTTGTTCATGATCTGGAACACATCTTTGCATAATACCGTCTACTCCTTCTTTATAAAAGTGTGGGTCATCCCAAAAATAATTCCTCAAATCATAAAAGAATTTTCTTCTTTGTTGAGCTGTAAATGTTGGAGGCAAATACTTGGAAACAATAAAGTTAGCATAATCTAGATACCATGGACTATCTCGTGAGCTTAGTTTTATTGCAGCCAACTGTTCATTTGGAAAACTATCATTAACAGGAATATGGCCATAAGCAATGTTTTCCAATCTAGAAAAGTTATCAACAACATGATTTGCAGCACCCTTCCTACCCACAATATGCAAATCAAACTCTTGTAAAAGCAACCCCCATCTACTTAGCCTAGGCTTAGCAACTTTCTTTTCCATAAGGTATCTAATAGCAGCGTGATCGGTGTGAATAGTAACTTTTGAATCAACAATATAAGGTCTAAACTTATCACAAGCAAAAAACTACAGTTAAGAACTCTTTTTCAGTGGTAGCATAATTCTTTTGAGCATCATCAAGAGTCTTACTAGCATAATGAATAACATTCAATTTCTTATCTACTCGTTGTCCAAGAACAACACCTACAGCAAAATCACTAGCATCACACATAATTTCAAAAGGAAAATTCCAATCAGGTGGTTGAACAATAGGAGCAGTAGTTAAAAACTTCTTTAAAGTTTCAAAAGATTCCTTGAAATCATCATCAAAAACAAAAGGTACGTCTTTTTGAAGAAGATTAGTAAGAGGCTTTGATATTTTAGAGAAATCTTTAATAAACCACCAATAAAAACCAGCATGACCAAGAACACTATGAATACCTTTAACATCCCTAGGATAGGGCATTTTCTCTATATTTTTCACTTTAGCTCTGTCAACTTCAGCACCTCTTTCAGAAATTTTATGCCAAGAACAATTTCTTCATTCACCATAAAGTGGCATTTCTCCCAATCAAGAACAATATTAGTTTCCTCAAATCTCTACAAAACTTCATCAAGATTGTGCAAACAGATATCAAAAGAAGTTCCATAGATGGAGAAATCGTCCATGAATACTTCCACAATTTCTTCACAAAAACCATGAAAAATAGCAGACATGCATCTTTGACAAGTAGCAGGAGCATTACACAAACCAAAAGGCATACGTCTATAAGCATAAGTTCCATAAGGACAAGTAAAAGTTGTTCTCTCTTGATCTTGTGCCCTAACAGCAATTTGAGAAAACCCAGAATAGCCATCAAGAAAGCAAAAACGAGTTTTCTTAGACAACCTCTCTAACATTTGATCAATAAAAGGTAAATTATAATGATCTTTCTTAGTAACCTTGTTACCTTTCCTAAAACCAATGCACATTCTATAACCAACTACTACTCTTTGAGGAATAAGCTCATTATTTTCATTAGGAACAATATTCATTCCTCCCTTCGTAGGGACACAATGCACTAGGCTTACCCATCTACTATCAGCAACAGGAAAAATGATACTAGCATTAAGGTGTTTTAATACCTCATTTCTTACTACTTCCTTGATCTTAGGAATTAAACGGTGTTGAAATTCAACTACTAGCTTTGTATCTGCTTCAATATTAATAACATGCTGACATATAGTGGGGGAAATCCCTTTCAAATCATCAAGAGTATATCCAATAGCTCCATGGTGTTTCTTCAATATTTTCAATAACATTTCCTCTTCTTCACCTGAAATTTTAGAACTAATAATAACATGATATGTTTTCTTATCATCAATATAAGCATATTTAAGATCATCAGGCAAAGGTTTTAAATACAAAACATGATCCTCCTTGGGTGGTAATGTGGTACCCAAGTCTTCCATAGGTAAATTGTGTTTCAATATCACGGGTTGATGAAGAAGAATATCGTCAGTCTCATTTCTCTCTTCCATAAAGACCTCACTTTCATGGTCCTCCATATATTGCTGCAAAGCATTTTTAGGAGCAAGAGCAATAGAAGCAAGTTGTTCAAATCTAAACCTTTCATTCGACAATTCAGATTCCTAAGGAGCTCTAGCAAGTTTGGAGAAATTAAACTCATAAGATTTTCCATCAAATTTAGTCAATATTTTATGCTTATTACAATCTATAACAGCACCACAAGTGTTCAAGAAAGTTCTACCAAAGATAATAGGACAAGTTTTACTAGCAGCTTTACCCAATACCAGAAAATCAGTAGGATATTTAGTTTTACCACATAAAACTTCCACATCTCTAACAATACCAATCGTAAAATTAGTTTCTCTATTAGCAAGCTGAATAACCACATCAATATCTTCAAGTTTACAAGAACCAATTTCATGCATGATTTCTTTATAAAGCTCGTAAGGAACATCACTACAACTTGCACCAATATCACACAAACCATAATAGCAATGATCACCAATCCTAACAGAGAGCATAGGAACACTAGTTTTCTTAGTTCTATTGGGATGTGAAACAATATTAGAAGCATCCTCACAAAAGACAATGTGTGCATCCTCTACATTTCCAGAGACAAGGTATTTTACTATAGCTCATGTAGGTTCAATAGTTATTTGTTCATCAGGTTCAATAGGTTTCTTTAGACTCTTGTTAACCACACTTGTCAAGACATCGTAGTAGAGTTCATAGACTGAGGTTCCATGAGCCTACGGGTAGAGACGTGGGGGGACGGGCTAGCACAATGACCAGGAACACCAGATTTACCCAGGTTCGGTACGTCGCAACTAGGCGTCGCTCCTACTCCTGCAATCTCACTAAATCAGGGCTGAAGTCTGAAGTATACAAAGTACAATGTGAGTAGGGATTCGCTGACTCGGCAAGGATCAACTTCTCGGCGAGTTATCTTCTAGCTAATTTGTCTGTATCTGTTCTTCTCTCCCGTCCGACTTTATATAATAGCCGGGTTAGGGCTTACAGAAAGGAAACCTAGAAGACTATGGAAAGTATCCTAACTTGGAAGGCAGGAATCCGACTTCTACTCCAAGCCGCACCACTTTAGGCCGTGGTCCGGGTTCTTCTACAATCCGGCTTCTGTGCGTCAGCTTACTGGGCCGCCCAATGGGCTGTGCTCCATTACCAATCAGGCCACCCTGGTAATCTGACTCTTTAGGACCATGCCAGATATACCCATATTCCGTATATATCCGAGAATAGCCCCCAAGAAGGATTGAGACTTGATTCTGACACCTTTCGTCAACTCGCATTCTGCTCCGAGAAATGTTGGCTCTTTGTCTCGATTCTTCTTTTTCCCAAAATGTCATAACGCATAACTTGAATTTCATAAAAATCCGGCTTTCCCTTTCACGAACCTTCGTGGAGAAGGAGTTTCTTGACATGTAACCCAAAACTCGGATTTTCCAGAATCCGCCTTTTTCTTCCACGAGCCTTCATGGAGAAGGAACCTCCTGATGTCAGCGATAAAAGCGTGCTGATATCATGGACGTTTGGGTTCAGTCAAAACCTGAAACGTATCTCTGACAGGTTCTCGTGGGAAACGAGGAGATAGCAGTTATCATTTCGCCTCCTCATTTCCCGGATTTTCTGGCGTAACACGCGTCGCAGATCTAACGGTCAAAAGAGCCGTTAGCACGTATCTTAGCGTTTCTCTGGCTATAAATAGCCTTCCTCAGGCCCTCCGGTAAACCTTCCGCTCTCACACCGTCTCCTAGCCCTCAAGCGCCATTGCTCTCGAACCAAGGTCCTACTAGTGCGAGCAGAGCCCATGCACACCGCACCATCCCTGGAACTTACCATCGAAGGCTCGCAATCCTCTCCGCGCCCGCAAATGGCATCCAGCGATTCACCGCGTGCCGCAGAGGAAAACGTCGCTGCCCGCGACATCGACGACATCATCAACGACATCGACCCTTTGCTCGATTCCCCGAGCGGCGCCGCCACGAACACGCCGGAGAAAACTTTCGGCGACCAGGCCCACGAGGATCTCCCTCTAGCGGCAGATAAAATGGCGGCCTCATCTTCTGCGCCGCCTCCGCCATTCGCCGCCGAAACAGTGGAAGAAAAGATCCTCCTCGTCGGCGAGGAGCTCGCCACTGTGGCCGCTGCCGGAGCAGAAGACGAAGGCGAGATGTCCAGGAACTGGAGCCGGTGCAACTTGGCCCCTTCTCTTCTTCCGACAATGGAGAAGGAGGGGCTGATCATGAAGGGCAAATGGCGGCACGAGGAGGACGACTCCGAGCCCTTACCGAGAGCCGGAGAAAGGGTTCTCCTTTCCTCGCATATCAGTTGAGGTATGGGGTTTCCACCTTCCGCCTTTTTCCTCCAGGTTTGAAACCACTACAACATCCAGCCCCACAACCTTCCTCCCAACTCCATTCTATATCTAGACGGGTTCTAGGCCCTCTTTGAAGGGTATCTAGGATTAGAGCCTAGGTTAGATTTTTGGCAGTACTGTTTCGAGGTTAAGAGAAACCCCTCTGAGGGCGCACTCCCGACTTGCGGGACTATATCCTTCACCCTACGTAGATTTAGGGAGGATTGGTTCCCCAAGATCAAAACCTCGGAATCCGTCAAATTTTGGATGGGTTCCTTCTTCTACCACCAAGACATCCCGTTTCCCGGAAAGGAAACGGGGATTCCACCTTTCGCCAACTGCGCTGCCACTCCCCAAGACAACTAGGCAGTGGACGCAGTTCAAACCTTTCTGGACGATTTAATGAAAATCAAACGGCGCATCGCAAAACTTGTCTCCTCCACTCCTCCTCTCACCGGAACTGACACATTTTTGTGTTGGTTCGGGAGACGCGTCCAGCCTTTGGCTTATCGCAGAACACGGCTTCTATGTACATACAAGGGTCCGGAAGATCCAATGAGGGGAACGGACAATGCGTTCTCCAAGAGGGACTTTAAGAAACGGGTTAATCATTTGGTCGCTACTCTTGACCAATATGAAGAAAGTTGAGAGATGTACCACGAAGGAAACCCGGCTCCAAAGGTAATATTTTTTCCTGTTTGGGCAGTTTCTCGGATTTTTACTTTTCTCAGATTTCTAACTTAGTCGGATTTCGCAACTTTTTCCATAGTTCGATGATCTCATCGACGAGGATCTTTCCACCGATGCCGAGTTGGACGCAATGCGTGCCAACTTTTCTTGCAGTCGGAAGCGCAAGAAGTCATCAACTCTTGAAGAAGTGGTGGAACTTGACGGAATTCCCGTCATTACTTCCAGGTAATAGATCTGGGTTTTCTTTGCTTTTCGTTGCAAGAGTTCTTTTCTCGGAATTCTAATTTCCCGGAATGGTTTTCCTTTCCCTCTTTTTCCAGTCTTGCTCCTTCTTCTCTAAAGACAAAAAAGCTGAACAAACACAAGGCAGTTGCTAGGAGAGGGGTTCATCCATCCCCTGCTGCAGCTCCCGCTACTTCAACTGCCACAGGAGAAGAGAACCAGACTGCTAGGGAGGAAGAATATCCCCTACCGACCAGCCAGCCTATTGCATCCGAGGCGGTCGTGAAGGAAAGCGCGGTGCCGGAAATGGGCGGCCCTTCTCGCACAACTGAGGAGGAACCCATTCCAAATTTTGACAAGGAGTTCAAGGTAAAGGAAGAGCTATTTGACAAACATGGATATATGCATCCGTGGGCGACCAAATTCTTCGCTCCAGCGCCTCTAATCCGTCCTTGGCCGCAAGGCGGGCTTATTGTAAGGAATAACTTCGTGTTTTCACCTCGACATGTCATCCAGGACGGCCTTTGCCATGTTGGGATTCTTTTGCAGACTATGCAAAAGAATTCAATGAAAACTTGGCAAACCTGACCAAGATGAGGAAGTTAATATCTATAACCCCAAGCAATAAGTCAAATTCATACTTTTGTCTTAATGTTTTTTGATTGTTATGCTTGTTTTTAACTTAAGCATTTTTTTGTCTCTTTTCTGTGTTTCAGCAAACTGCTGAAAACATCAACATGGAAGTTTTCAGTAAACTTACCATCAAGATCAAGGAGGTGAAAATCCTTCTTTCTATTCTTGAAGGTAAGGAGGCAGAACTGGCATCGATTCAGCAACAGCTGAGTGAATCAGCATGTAAAATATTTCTCTGCTTTCAGTTGTGAGTTTTTCTAAGTAGTTTTCCGAGTTTTAAACTCTTCCTTTACTTGCTTTTCAGCTTCTTTGGCGAAAGCCAAACAAATTGCTGAAGATGCTGACAACACCGAAAACCTCCGCCGCGAGAACCTGGATCTTCACAAGCTGACTGTGAAGCTCCAAAAGGATCTGGAGGCCAGCCAACTAGCTGTTGGCATTGCCGAATCTAAGGCCTCCAGCCAGGCTGAGAAAGATAAAACTACAATCAGGGACCTGGAGAACGCCCTGAACCAGCGCCTGGAAGAAGGCGCCGAGATGGATCGGATTCTCGATAAGTAACTTGTCTTTTACTGGATTTTCCTTATTTCCCTTCTCCTGTTTTTCCTAACCTTTGTTTGTTGATTGAAACAGAAGGTAGCCCCCAGCTTACCCGGATTCAGAGAAACCGGGCTTTCGGGAAAATCTTCACCATGCTCAAGGCCGCGGGAATGCTACTTATTAATAAGTACATTCCCGAGAAATCTGGGGAGATCTCGGAAGTCAGCAAGCTTCCTGAGGCTATTGTGGAAGTGGCGAACCGCAAGGAGTCATGGCTCCGCTCCGCGGCTCGTGGTGGTGCACGCATGGCCCTTGGGCTTATGCGGATGCACTACCCCCAGTGCCAAATCTTGGCGCGTGGCGTCCGGCATCCCGCAAGGATATACGGATGCCCAACGTACCAGCATCTTTGATGAAATCAAAGGTCACGCCACTAAGATTGCCAATATGGTGAACATCTCCACCTTCTACCCCAAGAAGGAAATACCGCCAACTCCTGAAGAATCCAGCAGTGAAGAAGAAGAATCGGATGCCTAAGGAAGATGCTGGTCCTGGGTAGGAGATAGGAAAATAGAAGCATTACTGATCTTACAATGTAACACTTATTGTAATGCTATCTATTCTATTGTATAAACAAGTACTCCGCTTTTGCAGTTAAATTATTAAGTCTTTGCAAGTTTTCTGGGTTTTAATTCCTTCATCTTCTAAGTTCTCTGGTTTGTATGTCTTAACTGTCTTTAGTGTTTGAAATGGCTCGATAGTACATAATATTCATGCCAAGTGACTGGGTACAACCAATCAGTCCAAACTCGGAAACATGGATTATACTAAAGGCATTTTTACTGACTAGTTCCAGTGACCCAACATAAAAACAATCCGAGAATACTTAGAGAAAAAATAAGGAATTTTCAAAAAGTATGAAACTCAGGCACGCAGGCGCAATCTGGGTTTCCTTAAGCCTCCTTAGGCTGAGTAGCATTCAATTTCTATAACTCCGAGCACGCAGGCACAATTTGGGTTAACATTGAGCATTTTGAAAGATCATTGGGAAATAGATAAAACGGACTTATGCTTTGCATGAAAACAGATAAAACAGTAATGCATGAATTCCGACAACTTTATTTCATGATCTCATAGATGTTTACATAGAAACTGAACTAAGTGTAAAAGGGATATAACTGCTGGATGCTCCAGGGCCTTTTCTTCTCTCCTAGCTCGACATCTATCTTTCTATTTCTTTTGCGATTCGAACGCTTGGGGTCATCTTCTGTGTCTCAAAAATCTACAAGATAATAAGATCCATTTTTCATAGCCTTGCTAATGACAAATGGTCCCTCCCAGACTGGGGCTAACTTGTGCTTCTTTTCTTCCACCAATCTTAGCACTAGGTCATGTTCTTTGAAAGATTGATGTCTGATTTTCCGACTATGGTAACGTCTCAATCCTTGCTGATAAATGGTGGATTTTTGAAGCACAAGGTCTCGTTCTTCTACTAAAAGATCGACGGCATCCTGTCGAGCACATTCGGCATACGAGTCATCGTAAGCCTGTACTCTTGGGCTATCATGGAACATGTCCGTTGGAAGCATTGTTTATGCGCCATAAACCAAGAAAAAGGGGTTTGCCATGTTGATCTATTTGGCGTCGTTCGAATACTGCAAAGCACGGAAGGTAATTCTTCTACCCATTCTCCAGCTGCTCTATGAAGAGGAGATTCGAGTCTTGGGCGTATTCCTTGCAGGATTGAGCTATTCATTCTTTCAACCTGCCCATTGGATTGTGGGTGAGCCAGAGATGCAAGGTCTAGGCGTATCCCCGTTTGTCGGCAATATTTTGCCAACTCTCCAATAGAAAAATTTGTCCCGTTGTCGGTGATTATACTGTGTGGAACGCCATATCTCATGACTACGTCAATGATGAAGTTTCTGGCGGTCACACCATCAAGTTTTTTGATGGGTTTTGCCTCCACCCACTTGGTGTACTTATCCACTGCAACGAGTAGATGTGTAAGTCTGCCACTTGCAGTTTTGAACGGTCCCATCATATCTAGACCCCAGACCACGAACGGCCATGTTATAGGGATAGTTTTGAGTGCTTGAGGTGGCATATTCGTCTGCTTGGCATAATACTGGCATCCGACACATATGTTTACTATCTGTTCGGCATATGTCTTAACTGTGAGCCAGAAAAACCCTGCATGGAAAGCTTTTTTTACTATGATTTTTGATTGAGCATGATGTCCGCAATCTCCTGCTTGGATTTCTTGCAAGATTTCTCGTCCTTCTTCTGGCGAAATGCATCGCTGAAAAATTCCGATAGTGATGTGCTTATACAGGCAACCATTAATTACAGTGTATCCTTTGCATCGACGATGTATCTGTCTTTGCAAGACCTCGTCTGCTCCATCCAGGAACTTCTAATCAACTAAGAAATTTAAGTATGGAATTGTCCAATCCGGGTTAACGAGCAGAACTTCAATTGACTCAGAAACGAGAGGATAATCCACATCTCCACCTTTGATTGATGGTTCGTGCAAATGCTGAAAAAACACAAAAGGTGGTAAGGTTCTCACTCTTTCCGATCCCATGCGGGATAATGCATCCGCGTTCCAATTTTCTTCCCTTTTGATGTGAAGTACTTCAAATCCAAGGAAATAAATTGCAAACTCGTCCACCATTCTCTGATATTCGGCCATGATAGGGCTTTTTGCGTCCCAAGTTTGGTTTAGCTGATGATGTACCAGATCTGAGTCACCATAGCATAAGTATGCGTTTGACGCCTATTTGTTTTGCAATACGCAAGCCATGAAGCAAAGATTCGTATTCTGCCACGTTATTACTGGCGTTGAAGTGTATCTGCAATACATACTCCATAATGTAACCTTTTGGGGATTTTAGCACTACACCAGCTCCAGCGCCTTCTTTCATCTTGGATCCATCAAAGTGCATGATCCAGTATTCCGACTCCGTCATTGGTGTGTTCTCCATTGCTTCTGTCCAATCAGCGACAAAATCTGCCAACACCTGTGATTTAATAGCCGTCCGGGGTTCGTACTTAATGTCGAACGCGGCTAGCTCGATGCCCCATTTAGCTACTCGGCCTGTTGCTTCCGCATTGTTAATGATATACCCTAGTGGTGCTTTTCTTACCGCTGTTATGGAATGTCCATGGAAATAATGGTGGAGTTTTCTAGATGCAAAAAACACACCATATGCCAGTTTTTGATAATGTGGATATCTTTGCTTTGACTCGGAGAAAACTTCACTAACATAGTATATAGGATGTTGGTCCGGTATACTTTGTTCTTCTTTCCGCCTTTCCACAATTATCACAGCGCTAATAACCCTGTTTGTCGCTGTAAGATACAACAACATAGGTTCTTCGTCTTTTGGCGATGCCAAAATCGGTGCTTTCATCATGGTTTCCTTTAGCTGGGTTAATGCTTTGTCCACCTCTTCTGTCCACTCAAATTTGTCGGATTTCTTCAACAATTTGTATAATGGCAGAGCTTTGTCTCCTAGCTGGCTTATAAACCTGCTGACTGCGGCTGCAGAACCCGTCAATGTTTGTACATCTTTTAAGCACGTAGGCTTTGTGATGTTCAAGATTGCCTTCATCTTTTCCGGGTTTACTTCTACTCCTCTGTGAGAAACGATAAAACCCAGAAGCTTTCCCGAAGGAACCCCGAATACGCACTTTAATGGATTCAACTTCATTTTGTAAGTGCGCAAATTTTCGATAGTTTCTCGTAGATCTTCAAGGAGTGTATCTTTTTCCTTGGAAACGACGGCAATGTCGTCCACGTAAACGTGAACATTTTTGCCAATTTGACTATGCAAACAACGTTGCATGCAACGCTGGTAAGTTGAACCTGCGTTCTTCAGGCCAAAAGGCATGGTTATATAATAGTATGTTCCGTAAGAGGTTATGAAGGAATTTTTTATTTGATCCTCTTCCTCATACGTATTTGATGGTACCCAGAATAAGCATCCAAAAAGCATAAAAGCTCAGAGCCAGAAGTGGCATCTATTATTTGATCGATTCACGGTAATATGAACCTATCTTTTGGACACAACTTGTTCAGGCCAGTGTAATCTATACACATCCTAAGAACAGTACTATATTTCTTCGGGACTAATACTGGGTTCGCAGACCAGTCAGCATGTATAACCTCCCAGATAAAATCAGCTGCTAAAAGCCGTATAATTTCCTTGCCTATAGCCTTCCGTCTTCTTCCATCAAAACAACGGAGACCTTGTCTGACGGGTTTTGAACCTGGAATTACCTTCAATTGGTGCTCAGCAAGTTCCCTGGGTACTCTCGGCATGTCCGCAGGACACCAGGCAAACATATACCAGTTCTCACGGAGGAACTTGATAAGCGCGCTTTCCTATTTGTCGGTCATCCCTGTCCCCACTACGACGAATTTTGTCGGATCTTTGGGATCGAGGATAACCCGTCTTGTATTCTCGGAAGCTTTGAAGCTATCTGCCGGCTTCCGGCTTTCTTTTCCTGCCGGCATTTCCATCGGTGATACTTCATTTGCCACCTCTTTTAGTTCTTCTTTTGCTATTACTTTTTCAGCACAAAGGGTGTTTCCTTTTTCCAGCTCGTTAGCTAGTTTGAAGTCTCCCGATATGGTGATTACTCCTCTTTTTGGCCCTGGCATGCCCTGGCATGTTCAGCTTGTTATAAATATAACATGATCTTGCCATGAATTTGGCGAAAGGTGGACGTCCGAGTATTGCATGGTATACACTTTCGAACGACACGACCTCGAATGAGATGTTTTCCTGTCGGAAATGTTATCTTTCTCCGAAGATGACATCTATGGAAATTTCTCCTAGGGAATGTGCTTGCCTGCCAGGAACGATGGTGTGGAAATGTATGTTTCTATGTTTGAGTTGGGTCTCGGAGATTCGCAGATGCTTCAGTGTATCCAAGTACATAATATTGATACTGGATCCTCCATCCATCAGCACTCTTTTTAGCCTAGTGTTTTGAACAATAGGGCTTACAATTAGAGCTTGTGTGCTGGGTTCTGGGATATTTCCGGGATGATCTGACTGATCCCAGGTAATTGGCGTATTGGAATACTTCAAGAATTTGGGCGTTGGTGGGACTACCGCGTTTATTTATCGAAGTGTTCGCTTTGCCTGTTTTGCTGAAGGAGTTGCCAGGAAAGTTAAATTGCATTCTCCATCGACTCTTAGGAATTTTGGTTCGCCTTTTCACTGATGTTCCTGACTTTTTTTCATCAGTGTCCGATTCATTGTCTTCTTTTTCAGCTTCTGGCTTTTGCTTGGAGAATTTCCTCTTGGAGTTCTTTCCTCTGTTCCCGGATCCTGCAGCGCCCTTCATGGCTTATTGAGGCGACACTGCGCATTGGTGTGGGTAGGCTTCCCAAATTGCGAATGGTGGACACAGTTTTCCGACTTAATTTGTTCCCACTCTTCCTTAGAATAGAACATAGGTTCTGTGCTTCTTCCTTTCCATTTGCCGCCAGTATCCTTTCCAAAGGTTAAATTTACTTCTTTGGGTTTTTTTTGTGCTTCTGGAGTAGTCTTCTTTTCAGAACGAGGCGTCTTTTGGGCCTGAACCAAAGCATCAATATTTTCACCTATCGCTCTGATTTCATCTTCGGACGCTACGTGTTCATTGGCTGTAGTAAGCATAGATCCGAGATCTTTGTGCTCCTTTGAACCAACCATGAATGGTACGAGGCCGGGTTTTAATCCATTGATGAAAGCATGCATTGCTTGTACATCACTTACTCCAGAGCAGCTGTTTTTCATTGCTGTCCATCTTGATATAAAGTCGACGTACGACTTTCGGTGGGCTACCCCGGAGTAGGGGAAGACTGGTGGTAAAACAGTGATGAATGTGCGATTTGCCGGGTAGGCGGCTCTCCGGGTACCCGGTATCCGGTAGACGCTACTCGGTGATATGTACTGAAGGCCAAAAAGAAGATAACAAGTGAGGTTCTGGATCGACTGGGTAGAACTCAGGTGATCCGAGTAGATGTGAAGATTTCCAACTCGGGCACAAAGTCAATGGAGCCATTGTGGGAGATCCCGCGTATCCCGCAGCCGTGCAAGCGTGCGGTTCAACTTACTAGGAGCATGATTATCTGTGCTGAGGCGTGGGTACAGTATGGGTAGGCGCCTGTCAAGTCCTGTCACTGACAAGGAGGACATGACATGTCACTGACCTACCCTAAGAGGCTGACAGGGTGGACAAGACCTGTCAGCCGGACGGCGCGGCGACTTTCGGCACGGCGTCAGCGGGAACACGGAGGCGTGCAACGTTTGCACAGTGGTGTTTTCACTTTGTGTACTTTTAAGTGTAGTTTACTCACTGGCCACTAGTATATAAGGTAGCCAGCCCCCTCCTCCGCGAGGGACGTTGGATCCAGGCGCATTAATTGCGAGTCTTAGCATCACATAGAGAGAGAGCAAGCAGTTGGCTACCCGGTTGTGAGTAGGCCAGCGAGTGTTTTTAACTTCGCTACTCGGTTGAGCATTATACAGAGAGATAGGGAGGAGTAGGGGTGTTACCTCCACACGAGGGCCCCGAACCTGGGTAGATCTTGGTGTTTGAAGTGTTTCTGAGCGCGTCTACTCGACGTGCGATCCCTCCCCGAATACCTACAGCGTCCATTGGCCCCAACTTTAGCCACCCTATGGAATATGTCTTCTCCACACCACGACAACGACTCATCTTCAAATTGGACGCAGCGATTTAGCTGGGTGATGCTCTTAGGGCGTTTGTATGTACCCCCGAAGTGTTGAGCGAACACTTTAGCCATATCATCCCAGCTATCCACTGTTCTTGACGGAAGCCCGTTAATCCAATCTCTGGCTCCATCCATCAACATTAGGGGGAGGAATTTTACTGCTTCCAAGTCTGTTCCCTTGTTGATCTGGACGGCAGTATAGTAGTCTGAATGCCATGTATCCGGGTTTCTACTTCCTGTATACTTTTGATAAGTGGGACCAACTTTGGCAAAGCCAGAATGTAGAGTTATTCTTCGGATCCTGTCAGTGAAACACTTAGGTCCAAAGTATAGATCATCTCTTTCCGCCTTATCGGCGTGTGCGGAATATCTACCAGCTGAATGGACACAGGGGGGATCTGCTCCTTTCTGGCCCATTGTTCCGCGAATGCGCTCTTCCGGGATTATCCCTGTTTCGTCTGTTATCATGCCTTTGGAATGAGGTGGAGTTCTACTCCTTGGCCTTTCCTTATTCCTAGGAGGAGTACGGGACCTTTCACGTCTGTGAGGATTTTCATGTCTTCCAGCTTTTTCAGCAGGGCGTCTCGGAGGCAGCATCATTTTTCCGTCTTTCGGTTTTGTTCCTCCTGGTCTTTATGATCACGGGGTATATTTCCGCCTTTCGGCATATGGGATCCCGTTTTGGATGCTTCATCCCTATTGTCCGGGATTTTCTTTTCCTTTTAGGGTCTCCCTTTTTGTCCTTAGAATCGCCTGAATCTCCAGGTTCTCCGGGTCCAGATACCCCAGCAGCGCAAGTGGCAGTTTTGCATAGGGTTTCGTCATGCAACTTCCCTGATCTTGCGTGACCTCGTTGCTGCTGTTCTAGAGCTTTACCCAGGAAAGCATACACTCCTTGCAGCTTTTCTTCTTTGGAGTACAGATCGTCGTTAAGGATGGAGAACGCGGCCTCCGCGTTTTTAGCTGCAGTCTTATAGATGCGTTCGCCCTTGGCGTTTACGCTGTCGACCTCTCGTTGCCAGGAAGGGTTTTGAAACCATTCCTTTGCTGGCAGTTCATCCGGCCTTGCGATTCCGGGTAGTCTCGTGGGTTTTATCCTGGACATATTCCGTCTTTCGAATTCTTCAATTTCCTCTTGCTTTGCTTTTACAGTGGCTTGGGCTTTGAGGAGATTTTTTTGCGATCGGAATAGTTGTTGCTGTTGCCGCATAATGGCTTGCCTTCTGGCTTCCAGCACTTCCGGTGGCTCATATGGTCCGACCGGGGTTTGGATCATATTGACCTCGTCCTGCTCCGACAATTCAGGGGCAAGGATTTCCTTGTTTTTCTTCTCCACAGGTGTGACCCCGCTTGCTCCTCCTGCTTCCAGGTTTTGGCTGGCGTTATCTGCTAGCTTTTTCTTCTGGAGTTTGTACTGGAGTTTCTTGGCAGTCTTCTTTTTCTTCTTGGAAGAGGGAGGTTTTTTACCAGGTTCTTCCTCTGTCAATTCCTTGACATCGGGGTAAATAGGGCTGGTTTCACCATCCTCTCTTTCCTCATCTGGTGGAGGTGTTTTGGGATCTTCATCGTCTTCGGCATCCGAGTTATCAGTCGGTTTTTCCATAAGCACTTCATGGAAGCCCCCTTGCATAGATTTAACCTTTCTGTCGAAAGCGTCTTCATCTTCGTCTTCTGAATCTATGTCTTCAGATCCAGGTTCCGACTCCAATATTGCCTCCATGGCAGCTAGTACAGAATCGGCTTCCGAGTTTGTCGTCGTGTCGAGAGATGTCGGATCTTCCACCTTTGTTGTGGGATTGTTTTCTTCTGCCTCTTCCACGGGATTGCTTTCATCCGTGTTTTCGGCGATGTCGGATTGCACCACACCAATAAAGTGAGATCTGATTGCGGACATCTCTGAAGAGGCAGCAAATTCAGCAGGATATTGGCGATCTGAGCAAAATCCGGCATCATAGTTTTCTTCAACTGGGTATAGGGCGGGTGGGATAAATCTACTTCCACCATAGAATCCCATTGCCTTTGCAGTTAATCCGATAAAGATGTTTGCAGATCCAATCGGTAAAACACAGTCACTTACGAGATGATTCCGTGCTGGCATGTACAATTTGTTGTCGAGGAAGCGCCCGGTGTCGTTGTCGAATTCCAAGCTTCCGACAGTTATGGTACTGCCGATTCCACCGAGTATCCCCGATTGAAACATAACACCTGGCGTCGCTGGCCCCATGGTGGGCGCCAACTGTCGAGACATCGTAGTAGAGTTCATAGACTAGGGTACCATGATCCTACGGGTAGAGACGTGGGGGGACGGGCTAGCACAACGACCAGGAACACCAAATTTACCCAGGTTCGGTACTGAAGCCTGAAGTATACAAAGTACAATGTGAGTAGGGTTTCGCTAACTCGGAGAGTATCAACTTCTCGGCGAGTTAGCTTCTAGCTAATTTGTCTGTATCTGTTCTTCTCTCCCGTCCGGCTTTATATAATAGCCGGGTTAGGGCTTACAGAAAGGAAACCTAGAAGACTACGGAAAGTATCCTAACTTGGAAGGCAGGAATTCGTCTTCTACTCCAAGCCGCACCACTTTAGGCCGTGGTCCGGGTTCTTCTAGAATCTGGCTTCTGTGCGTCAGCTTACTGGGCCGCCTAATGGACTGTGATCCATTACCAATCAGGCCACCCTGGTAATCCGGCTCTTAGGACTATGCCGGATATACCCCTATTCAGTATATATCCGACAACACTAGCTACAATAGAATATTTCTTTATCTTAGCAGGGAAAGGCATTTTCTCAATATAAGGTTCGGCTACAGCATGATCACCAACATGCACTTTTATATTTCTAGCAGGAACAATATCTTTATAAGGTTCATGGTACTTGCTCAACTCCTTTTTGGGAATATCAAGATATGAAGCAAAGGCTTTAAGACAGTTTGCAAAGATTTGAGAATCAAGACCACAAAAAACACTAACATTATAGAAATCATCAGATCCCATAAAATCTTTAATGCATTCATAATCATAATTTATACCTGACTTTCTACGTTTGTCATTCTCCCATCCTTGAGTGTTTTCTTGAATATGGTCAAGAAGATCCCATTTAGCTTCTTCCTTCACATGTGTAATTGATCTAGAACAAGAAGCATCCAATAAATCCTTATCATGAAGAGAAAGCCTTGCATAAAAATTATTGATAACAATATTACTCGGGAGCTCATGAACGGGGCATTTAAGAATTAATAAATTCATTCTCCCCCAAGCTTGGGCAATACTCTCTCCATCATGAGGCCGGAAATTATATATTTGATTCCGATCTTTATGAATCTCACTGGGAGGATAGAATTTAGAATAAATGAGAGGTACAATTTCCTCTCATCCAATATATTGATCATTCTTCAGCATTTTGAACCATTCTGTAGCTCTACCCTTTAGTGATAAAGAGAATAATTTCCTTTTAACTTGATCCGTGGTAATACCTGCACAGCTGAATAACTCGCATAATTCATGTATAAAGAGCAAATGATCATCGGGGTGGAGAGTTCCGTCTCCAAAATAGCAGTGATCCATAACACGTCCAACAATTTTCATAGGTATTTTAAAAGGATCCAATTCAGCAGATAACGGGTCATCTACTACGCTAGCAGTAACATTAGTAGTACTCCTAAATAGAGAACCAAAAGGATTCTCCATAATGAAATAAAGCAGCAGACAAAAATAAAAACAGCACTCCTAGTAAAAGTTTCTCTTACCAATTCCAATTACCAATAGCGCTTCACTCCTTGGTAGTGGCGCCAGAAAATAGTCTTGATGACCTACAACTATAGGGGGTGTATCGTAGTACTTTCGATAAATAAGAGTGTCGAACCCAACGAGGAGCAGAAGGTGTTGACAAGTAGGTTGGATAGAGGATTCACTGTAAACACTAGCAAACATGTTTTTGGTGGTTTTTGATATAGCAATAAAGCGCGAGTAAATTAAAGACAGTAAATATAATTACAGTGCGTGACCCAATCATTTTGAGAGCAAAGTATAAGACGGTTGTTCCTCTTATGATTACCAACGTTTTCAAGGACACATGGGAACTTCGTCGAGCGCTTTCGTTTCATACAGTTGATTAATATTTATTGTTTTGATAGGTGTTGTGTGGGTGAACCTAAGCTAATGCACCGCAAAACTAGTAATAATAAATACTTGTGATTAAACCCCTTGCAAGCATCCGCAACTACAAGAAAGTAATTAAGATAAATCTAAACATAGCATTAAACTCTAGGATCCTACACTCCCTCGTGCATCGGTTTCCTAACGGGGGTTTAGGTTTCTGTCACTCCGGCAACCCCACAATTAGTATCCAACTACACAATGCATCCTCCTAGGCCCATAAATGTGAAACGGCATGTAGTTGACATTCACATGACACCACTAGAAGAATAACACTACAACTTAAATATCAAACCACTAGATATTACTTCAACATAATTGCACTACTAACATCTTGACTTCTCCCATGTCCTCAAGAACTAAATGAACTACTCACAAGAAATCATATGGATCATAATCAGAGGTGATATAATGATGAATAACAATCTGGTCATAAAGTGCAAACACTGATAAATCTCACAAGCATCAACTACTAACAAGTAATCCACACCGGGAGAGAGATCTAGTGAAGAACAACGATATAGAACCCTAATCATTACAGCGGGACGGAGATGGATGGTGAGGGTGATGGTGTTGGTGATGATGATCTTGATGATGCCTAGAGCGATGACGGTGACGATGGCGATGATTTCCCCTCTCCGGGAAGGAATTTCCCTGGCAGATTTCTCCTTGCCGGAGAGCTTTTCTCTCTCTGTTGTTTTCTGCCCCGATGAGGCAGTGAAATATTTTCTTGATGGTTCTGTGAGACTTAGGGTTCCCTGGGGGTCAAGTACGCGAAAGAAGGCTGCCAGAGGTGGGCCAGGGTGGCCACACCACCCCAAACGCGGCCAAGGGGGGACGCGCCCCTGGTGGTGTGGGCCCCTGGTGGCCCCCTCCCGGTCTCTTCGTGGCTGGCTCCCTCTTCTGTACATCTAAGACTTCTCCGTTGCCCCCCTTCTTCTTCTGATCTTCTGAAATAGGGTATCTTGATGGTGCTTTTTTCCATCAGATTTCTTGTCCCGGTGTTTATTCTCCAGTAGTTATTAAACATGCAAAATAAGATGAAATAACATAATTAATGCATCATAATATGAAATATATCGATGAATAACAGAAAATTACAATACAAAATAATGATGCAAAATGGACGTATCACACATGCTCATCGTTCTCCGGGGCGAGGCGAGTCTCTAAACCTGGGAGCCTCCTGATACATCATAAACGTATCCTTAATTTCCGATGTTCCATGTTTTTTTCATGTTGTTTCCCACATGTTTTCCTTACACTTTATTTCATTTTTAACGATTTCCCGAGACTAACCTATTGATAAGATGCCATAGAGCCAGTTCATGTTTTCTGCTGTTTTTAGTTTCAGAAAAGTTGTTCTGCAAATATTCTCGGAATTGGACGATTCGAAAGCCAGAAGTCTTAGAAGTCCCGGAAGCATCCAGAAGTCCCCGAAGAGCCCCGGAGGGGGCCACACCATAGGGTGGCGCCACCACCCCCTAGCCGCGCCATCAGGTATTTTGGACCCCCTGGCCACCCCTTGGCATCGCCCTTTAGCCTATATATACTCCTCGATGCATAAACCCTAGAACAATCGACCTTTTCCACAAAATACATCTATAGCTCCGCCGCCGCCGCCGACAAGTTTTGGGGGGCAAATCTCTGTTCAAGCACCCTGCCGGGACGGGGAAGTGCCCCCGGAAGCCATCTCCATCGAATCCACCGCCATCTCCATCGCCAATGCTATCTCCTATGATGAGGAGGGAGTAGTTCTCCCCCGAGGCTGAGGGCTCTACCGGTAGCTATGTGGTTCATCTCTCTCTCCCATGGTGTGATCTATATGTGATCATGAGCTTTGTAATCTATCTGAATTCGTAGATGTTACTCTTCATCTTTTGCTACTCAAGTGCTTTATTAATTTGAACTTTGGAGTCACTTTGATCACGGTGTGAATGTGACAGTGTGCGCATCGTGTGTGTCTCCTAGTGTTCGTTATTTGTTATCAGATCTTCGTAAACGCTTTGATCATGGTGTAAAGGTGACAGTGTGTGCACCGTGTGGTTTAGCATTATATTTATATTTTGTGTTGGATAACCCTATGAAATTGTGGTGTTTGCGTGGAACCATCAGGGTCCCATGGTGATAGCATGGGGGTTACTTGGTTGGGAAAGTGCTTACTCTGAGGAGTGCTATTAAAGCCCTACGCATGGATTGGTGTTGTTATTCGACCGAAGAGTGGTTAAGAGTAGCATAGTGAGAGAAGATATCTAGTTATTCATTTATGTGATCATTTTTGAGAGTGTCCTCTAGTGAAAGTAGGAGCCCTAGGCCTTATTTCCATGCATTGAAACACCGTTTTCCGCCTGTTCTACTACATGTTTTCTTGCTGCCATTTTTATTTTAGATTGTTATTATCACTTATTATCATCCATATTACTTGCATTTTACTCTCTCTTCGCCGAACTAGTGCACCTATACAACTGACAATTGTATTAGGTGTGTTGGGGACAGAAGAGACTTCCTGTATCTTAATTGCAGGGTTGCTTGAGAGGGATATTTTTGACCTCTACCTCCCTGAGTTCGATAAACCTTGGGTGATCCACTTAAGGGAAACTTGCTGCTGTTCTACAAACCTCTGCACTTCGAGGCCCAACACTGTCTACAAGAATAGAAGCGTGCGTAGACATCAAGCTCTTTTCTGGCACCGTTGCCAGGGAGGTAAGGTAAAAGGTACTTACACCCTCGGGTGTGAGTGCTCGAAGTTATTTCCTTTAGATTCTGCAATTAAATCTTTTTGTTTCTTGTTTTTATTTTCACTAGTTAGGCTTAATGGAAAACAACAAAAATATGAGAGAGCTTTATAATATTTATCTTGAGTTTGGACATGAAGTGTTTGAAGAGAAAAATCAAAAAACCTATGGAACTTTATTTGCATGCTAGTGGCAATGTTATTAGTATGAACTCTTTAAACACCATTATTGCTAATGCTATGGAAAAGTCTAAGCTTGGGGAAGCTAGTTTTGATGAATATGATATTTTTAGTCCCCCAAGTTTTGAGGAGGAAATTTTCTTTGATGATACCTTGCCTCCAATATATGAGGATTATAATGATTGTGGTATTCTAGTTCCACCTGTTTACAATGATGAATATGATATTTTCAGTCCACCTACTATTGAGGAAAAAATTAATTATGATTACAATATGCCTCCTATATTTAATGATTATGGTGATGAGAATAATAATGATAGCTATTTTGTTTAATTTGCTCCCACTGCTAATAATAAGAATGACTATGCTTATGTGGAGAGTATTAATTCTTTTATGCATGTGGCTCGTGATAAGAATGTTTTATGTGATAGCTATATTGTTTATATTATTCATGATGCTACTGAAGGTTATTATGAGAGAGCGAAACATGGTTTTATGCACCTCAACAATATTAAGTTTCCCCTCTTTATGTTGAAATTTTTGAAGTTGCACTTATTTTGTCTTCCTATGCTAGTCACTTTGTGCTTCGTTGACTTGTTTTTCTACAAGATTCTTTTTCATAGGAAGTGGGCTAGAATTGAATGTGTTTTATATTTTCTTATTGATGCTCTCTTATTATGCTTCAACTCTTATTCTTATGTGAGCATCTTTTAAAAATCATAGTGCCTAGCTGAAAGGCGTTAAAGAAAAGCTCTGCCGGAAGACAACCCGTTTTATTTCTCCGTTTTCAACCCATTTTCCTTCGTTTTCTTTTGTTTTCTTTGCACCTGGGTGTTGTCTATTTCCGTAGAAACCCCACTGTATCTTTTATTTTGTGTTTTTGTTGATCCAAGTAAAGCATCTAGTGGAAAGTTGAGGCTATATTTCGGATTTCTGCGCAGGAAACAGATTTCTGCTGTCCAGTATTTATTCCGTATAAAATCACAGAAAATTCAAAATGACCTGAATTGTTTTGTGCGTAATACTGGGCTGTATACGCAACTTTTCTTAGTTGACCACTTTTTTATTTGAGCAACAGAAGATTTTCGAAAAAATCGATATTTACCTGCTGGTCTGTTTTGACAGATTTCTGCCAATAATTACGTTTGCCTCTTAATCTCTTTCTTTTGGTGTTCTTTTGAGAAAAAGAGTTTTAAAATAAGTTGTGACAGTAACTAATGTGTTTTTTAGTTTTAGTCATGTGTTGATACTGAACCATGTAAATTTATTATTTTGATTGCACTAACGTTGCTAATGAAGATTGTGAGAAGTTTGGTGTGAAGGAAGTTTTCAAGGGTCAAGAGAAGAGGATGATATGACGTGATCAAGAAGAGTGAAGAGCCTAAGTTTGGGGATGCCCTGGTGGTACATCCCAGCAAATTCCAAGAAGACTCAAGTGTCTAAGCTTGGGGATGCCCAAGGCATCCCCTTCTTCATCAACAAATTATCAGGTCACTTCTAGTGAAACTATATTTTTATTCAGTCACATCTTATGTGCTTTACTTGGAGCGTATTTTATTTTCAGTTTGTTTGGTTTTATTTGCTGTAATAAATGGTTGGATCTTATCATACTTGTGTGGGAGATAGACATGCTCCATTTTCATTGCTTAGAACACTCTAGTTTTCATTCTTATTGTTCTGTGAGTGTTCACTTTTTGCTTGTACTGCGTTTAGCCTTTGTTTTCATGCATATCTTATTCAGAGCCGTTAGTTTTAGTAGTGTTATGTGAGTACTCTCATATTTTCTTGTTGTGTCTTGTAGATTATTTTTGTTAAAACATATCTTGTATGGTGCTTGTTGGGAGAAGAAACTGTTGTTTAAAGTAGAATTTATAACGGTGCAAGTAGAAGCTTGTATAGACTGTTGCTAGAACTTTTTCATGCCATGCTAAATGTTATTTTAGTTCTAAAGCCTTGTGATGTTGAGTAGCATGAATAGCCTCAAATAGCTGAGAGTGTTTAATATGTCATTGAAAGATTCATGAGTTGTTCTTGTCATAAGGAAGCATAAATTTTTGGTATTCTCTTTCGAATGTTTTATTTGGTTGACTTGGCGCATGCTCACACCATGTTTATGACTAGAAACCAGTCACGAATAGCCTCCATGACCACTTAGTATTTGAACTAATATACCGCTTATGCTTTACTTAATGATGTTTATGTCGCTATGCATGATTATGGCTCTTATGCTCTCTTGATTTGTCGCTCCTAGTCTTTTGCTAGCCTCCACCTGTACTGAGTATGAGCTCTACTCGTGCAGCCAACTCCTTTAAACCAAAGTTTTCCCCATTGTGTCCACCATACCTACCTACATGTGGTATTTAACTGCCACTCCAAAGTAAATTGCTCATGTGTTACCTTTAAAACTTTGAAAGTTACTCCTGCTTTATGTTCCTGTTTTTGCTCATGAGGACGTCAATAGAGAATCTTTATCTCACTTGTTGATTGGATTTCACACCCTGGACTAGTGGCTTCATCCGCTTATCCAAATGATAGAAGAGCTGGCAGTGGGGTTCCCAGCCCCAATTTTTTTTTTTTGATAAAGGGCTTTTATTACTTAAACATTAAGCATTACACCTGGCCTCTGCATCATTATAATGCACACAGCCGAAATCCGATACTGAAAAGAAATTACGACAAGTCTAAACAAATCCATAATACGTAGACTGTCGATGCTATGGAGCTGCTATCCGTAGATCAAGCGACCATCCATGTGGGATAAAAATATCCCTCGCCACCTGCTCTAGCCGTGCACACGCCTCCATAAAAAGGTCTCGAAACTCCCCCCGCTGTAATGTGGACCACGAACAGAGAATACATGTGCATCTGAATAGAACCTGCATACGAGAGAAATTTTTATCGTTCAATATCTTGTCATTTCTACAAAGCCAGAGCGACCAAATAACGACAAGCACTCCTACCCTAATAATAGTCTTGAATCGTTTATCTACCCCATTCAACTAGTTACCAAATATATTCGCAACTGATGTGGGCTGATTCCCAGCCCCAAATTAGTACACACAAAATCTCTTCACTATTTTTGCCCCTGATATATGAGTCAAAGCATAGTTGTGTAAACAAAAGAGAAAGAGGGATGACCTTCTACCCAGATGCGTCCTTCACATGGGAGCCGCTCTTGTGAATCCAGTTGGCTTGTGACGTACTGTATTTTCTGTTTACCATTCGTTGACATTAGCATACATCTCCCAAAATATAGACACTCCTCCACGGTATGTGATTGTTGGCAGGCACCCAAGGATTCGGTTAGCCATGGTTTGTGAAAGATGGATGGGAGGAGTGTCAAACTTTTAATACCTCTGTTTAATAAAATAAAAATCTCTAGCACATGAGTGATCCCTGCTTCCCTCTGCGAAGGTCCTTTCTTTTACTTTTATGTTGATTCTCCATCTTCTAACTTTATGCACAGTTGAGAGAGCATTTTTGCCGTTCTTAGTTCTATGTGCACTGTCCCATAAACATCAATAATTACTTCATGATGTGATATTATTTGTTCTTAAATTATTTTCTCTGGTCTTCCTCATGAACTTTGAAGGTGTCCTGGCATTTATGTTTTGCCCCACTCTTAAGGACTAGCGAAATATCACTTTGCCATGCTTTCTCCATACCTGAAACAAAAGTTTATATTTCTTTGCATTATTACTCATGATCCTTTATTTGAGATACTCTTCATGATGAAAAGTGATTGCTTTGCTTTATTATTAAAGTTCTATTTATCATGTTTGTGTTTGAAGTTCTATGATCTCAGCTTACATATGCCTTTAAATTTTTATGATCAAGATTATGTTAGTAGCATGTCACCTTAGAAATTATTGTTTTATCGTTTACCTACTCGAGGACGAGCGGGAACTAAGCTTGGGGATGCTTGATACGTCATAAACATAACCTTAATTTCTGATGTTCCATGTTGTTTCCCACATGTTTTCCTTACACTTATGTCATTTTTATCGATTTCCCGGGACTAACCTATTGACAAGATGCCACAGAGCCAGTTCTTGTTTTCTACTGTTTTTAGTTTCAGAAAAGTTGTTCTTCAAATATTCTCGGAAATGGACAATTCAAAAGCCAGAAGTCTTAGAAGTCCCGAAGAGCCCTGGAGGGGGCCACAGGGTGGCCACACCATAGGGTGGCGCCACCACCCCCTGGCCGCGCCACCAGGTGGTTTGGGCCCCCTGGCTACCCCCTGGCATCGCCCTTTCGCCTATATATACTCCCCGATGCATAAACCCTAGAACAATCGACCTTTTCCACAAAATACATATGTATCTCCACTGCCGCCGACAAGTTTCGGGGGACAGATCTCTGTTCTGGCACCCTGCTGGGACGGGGAAGTGCCCCCCAAAAGCCATTTCCATCGACTCCACCGCCATCTCCATTGCCGTTGCTGTCTCCTATGATGAGGAGGGAGTAGTTCTCCCCCGAGGCTGAGGGCTCTACCGGTAGCTATGTGGTTCATCTCTATCCCATGGTGTGATCTATATGTGATCATGATCTTTGTAATCTATCTGAATTCGTAGATGTTACTCTTCATCTTTTGCTACTCAAGTGCTTTATTAATTTGAACTTTGGAGTAACTTTGATCACGGTGTGAAGGTGACAGTGTGCACATCATGTGTGTCTCCTAGTGTTCGTTATTTGTTATGAGATCTTCGTAAACGCTTTGATCATGGTGTAAAGGTGACAGTGTGTGCACCGTGTGGTTTAGCATTATATTTATATTTTTTGTTGGATAACCCTATGAAATTGTGGTGTTTGCGTGGAACCATCTGGGTCCCATGGTGATAGCATGGGGGTTGCTTGGTTGGGAAAGTGCTTACTCTGAGGAGTGTTGTTAAAGCCCTACGCATGGATTGGTGTTGTTATTCGACCGGAGAGTGGTTAAGAGTAGCATAGTGAGAGAAGATATCTAGTTAGTCATTTATGTGATCATTCTTGTGAGTGTCCTCTAGTGAAAGTGGGAGCCCTGGGCCTTATTTCCAAGCATTGAAACACCGTTTTCCGTCTGTTCTGCTACATGTTTGCTTGCTACCATTTTTATTTCAGATTGCTATTATCACTTATTATCATCCATATTACATGAATTTTACTCTCTCTTCGCCGAACTAGTGCACCTATACAACTGACTATTTTATTAGGTGTGTTGGGGACACAAGAGACTTCTTGTATCTTAATTGTAGGGTTGCTTGAGAGGGATATCTTTGACCTCTACCACCCTAGTTTGATAAACCTGGGGTGATCCACTTAAGGGAAACTTGCTGCTGTTCTACAAACCTCTGCACTTGGAGGCCCAACACTGTCTACAAGAATAGAAGCGTGTGTAGACATCAACTCCATGAGTCAGCTTGGAGGAGGCCCTCGCGCTCAGCGGCGGTGAGGAGCTTCGCGGTTTCAGTGGATTTGATCCACTTTCCCCCTCTCCTCCTCTGCCCTTCGACACCGCCGGCAGTGGGAGCGCCTCCGTTCTTGCTGGTGTGCACCACGGCGGGAGATTGGTGAAGCTCGAGAAGCACAACAATGGAGGCGTGGTTTTCTTTGCTGAAGAGAGGGGAGAAGTGTGGGCGCAAGGAAGAATAAGGGGAAAATTAACCTTCCCACATGTGGTATTTATAAAGGGGTAAAATCACCCCCACAGTTGATGCTCCACGGGGCCAGATCAGCCCTACATTTGGCGTGCGAGGTTAACTGGTACGCCTCCGCGCCGCCCACTACGTGCGGGAATCTAGAAATTTACCGAGAAATCCCTAGATTACTACGCACTAAACAGTCAAAAGGTGGTCAAACCCCAATCATACAAGTTATCTTCTGACTGGATAAGTTCACTTTAGGAAACGTCTAGTCCTCTCACCGGAAAAACAGGATGGTGCATCACTGCTCACACCGATACTCGGACAGAAAAGTATTCGAGTGATCAGAAATATCGCTCGAACTTTGCAAAGTCCCTTTCACGAGGAAAATTTCTTTGAGAAAATACATTAGTAGAGGTTTTCCTTCTTTATCACTTGAAAACTGGCTCGAACGGATTGGGCTAGAGAACTCTGTTTTCCCAGATTGCACGACCGCGTCAAAACTCTGGATGCCATACTCATTGTATGAAGGTAAGACCCGCTGATCAGTTCGAGCGGCCTGGGAGTTGCACCACTTCTGCACTACCCGGTACTTTTCCATGCCAACAGGTGTGATGAAAATCCTGACGGACGTGTTGGGTAAAATAATTGACAACTGGAATTCGACTCGATAAGGCTTCAACAGCGCGAGTCGAGTTACCCAAGGGGGTTTCGGGTTCGAGCCTAAGTACTCGAAGCCTGAGTAGGATGATGGTGTTTGCTCCCAAGTGAGATTATTCGACCTCGACCAGTCGAGTTGATCGAGCCCATTGAGCCATATCCTTCAGAAACTGTTCACAGAAAATCACCTGAAGCAACCTATCCTGGGATTTGAGTCCCTAGATCGAGTCCTTGACTCCATCGGGCATTTGGGGACTATTAGCGTGGGGGTACCCGAGAGACTCCCCACAATGAGTGTACCCGATGCAGCCGAATAAGGGGGTAACTTGGCGGTCTCCTCGAGGAGCTGTATGAATGCCCATGAAAGAAGCATACAAGGAACTAAATAAGGAAATACTTAGATAGCAAGAATAGGAAAGTGTAGTAACAGACTCAAAAATGAGTCCAACTTGTGTACGACCCCCAAGACTCGGCTACCTATATAAAGCACGAGAGGGGGTCACAAACGGGATAGACAACTCTAGATTCAGAACTACGCCAGATTCAATTTACGAACAACACCCATTGTAATTGATACTTTTTACCTCATCGGAATAAAATCTGGAGGGCAGCAACCCGTCGAGTCGAGGAGTCCACCATCGCATTTTCCTTCACGAAACCTCGGGTCCCTTATCATGGGGATTGTTGAGGTCACCCCCTCTTAACTTGGTTTGGGTTCAGATCAATTGGATCCCTCTGGAGATGAAGACTGGACCCATCGCCGATTTGATCTCTGATGGAGGCTGATGCTCGTTGGGAGACCCCAAGTGTAGGGTGTGAAGAGTGCAACAACAAGTTTTCCCTCAAAAGAAACCAAGGTTGAATCGACAAGTAGGAGAAAGAAATCACTTCCGAAGGTTGATACAATTGATGGTGTCAGGGAACACTACCGGTTCAGCGGCAACATGGAATCTACACAACACAATCAAATTACTTTGCCCCAGCGAAGCAATGAGGTTGTCAATCTCACCAGTTTTGCTGACAAAGGATTAGACGTATAGTGTGGAAAGTAGTACTAGTTTGTAGTAGATGAAAGAGAAAAATAATTGAAGTAGGAAAACAGTGGTTGAAGTGGTTGTATACCAGTGTAAGGAAATGGACCGGGGTCCACCGTTCACTAGAGGTGTCTCTCCAATACAGATAGATAACATGCTAGGTAAAACAAATTACAGCTGGGCAATTGACAGATATAAATGCTGCACCATAGTGCATCTGTATGACATGATGATTACTATGGGATTCATGCGGTCATTACAACAAGATACATAGACCGTTATCCAACTGCATCTATGACTAATAATCCACCCTTAGAGTGCCATCCGAGAGAACTTTGGGTATTAAGTTGCAAGCAACAAATAATTGCATTAAGAAAAGTGTGTAATGTAAACAATAAAATTATCCTTAGACAAAGCCTTGTTGTTTTCTCCCTAATGGCAATAGCACATCCCCCACCCGTTACGTTTCTGTCACTCGAGCGTGAGTGAAAGGGAGGCATGAACCCACTATCGAGCATAAATACTCCCTCTTGGAGTTACAAGCATCAACTTGGCCAGGTCTAACGGAGAGCATGCAAGATCATAAATAACATACACATAAAAGAACATAATAGATTGATAATCACTGGACATAGCATCCAATATTCGTCAGATCCCAGCGAACACAACATGTAGCATTACAATAAGATGATCTTGATCATGTTAGGCAGCTCACAAGATCTAAACATGAGGCATAAGGAGGAGAGAACAACCATATAGCTACTGCTATGGACCCGTAGTCCAGGGATGAACTACTCACGCATCACTTCGGAGGTTGGCATGGTGATGAAGAGCCCTTCGGTGATGATTCCCCCTCCCGGCAGGGTGCCAGGGAGAGCTCCAGAACCCTCCCGAACTAGGGTTGACGATGACGGTGGCTACAGGTCCTTTTGGTGGAAAAGGCTCGTGTATTTAGGGTTAACCCATGGAGGACCTTAAATAGGCAAGAGGGCAACATCAGTGGGTGGCCAGAGGGCCCACACCACCTCCTGGCGCGGCCAAGGGGGGCGCACTGCCCTATGGTGTGGGGCCCCTGAGGCCCCCTCCGGGTCTCCTCCGGACTCCGTGTACGTGACGACTTTCTAGGACTCTGGGATTTGTTTCGTCCAATTCCGAGAATATTTTCCAGAACAACTTTTCTGAAACAAAAAACAGGAGAAAACAGGAACTGGCTCTGTGGCATCTTGTTAGTAGGTTAGTCCTAGAAAATCCATAAAAATTACATAAATTGTAGAAGAAACATGTAGCATAAGGCATGAAATAACATGGAACATCAGAAATTATGGATATGTTTGAGACGTATCAAGCATCCCAAAGCTTAGTTCCCACTCGTCCTCGAGTAGGTAAACGATAAAAACAAATAATTTCAGAGGTGACATGCAACCGACATAAACTTGATCATCATACTGTAAAGCATGTAAACTAGGATCAAATGAATAGAGGCTGTGGTTTATAGTTGATATCAAATAGAGTAATGTATAAACCATTAGGAAGAACAAAGTAAAAAAAATTCAATGAATCAATACTAAAAGACAATAAACTATGCAAAGTATATTAAAGATGATTTAAGCTTCAGTAAAAAACAATATAATCATCCTAAGCATCAAACTCTCACAACAACTCCTATTAGGACCAAGTCAAGTGACAACAATATGCACATAGGAAAATCATTAAACTATTTGTGCACTCAAAACAAGCAAGTGGTATGTATTGGCTCCTGGCACCAGGATGTTACGACTAAAAGAACATTATGGGGGGTTTGGAAGGTCAATGGAAGAAAGTCTCACACAGCTGAAAAGTGATCATTAGACAAGAGGGAGTCTTATAATCAAAGCTATTTAAGGAGTAGTGATTGTCGTACAACGGATGCACATAGATCTATCAGTGCATGAAAGCTCTCCAATGGAACTAGTGGGGTGCATCCAACTTGCTTTCTCACGAAGACCTAGAGCACTTTTGAGGAGGCTCATCATTGGAATATACAAGCCAAGTTCTATAATGTAAAGTTCCCCACATAGTTATGCAAGTCATAAAATGAAAACTCTCTCCAAACTAAAGTATTGGTGCTAACTAAGCACAAGTGTGGAATAAATGAGAGTAATGCTGCCCCCTCTCTCTTTATTATCTCTGTTTGGCCCTCTTTCTCTTTCTCCTTTCCTTTTTCTTTTTCGGGCTTTCTATCTTTTTTATTTCTTTTTTTAACCTCATTGGTAGGGGAAACACTCTATTTTACAATGAATCATCACACTTTAAGTACTCATAACTAAAACTGAAGTATCTCTGATGTATAAAACTAAATGCCCCTGCCAGTGTAGCAGTATGCAAAATAACAATGAAACAAGGAACATAATGAAAATGGATGTTGTATGGCAATATATCTCGGAATGGCTATGGAAATGCCATGATGGTGGCTGTTTTGAGGGAGGTATTTTGGGCTTATGTGCAGGAGAACAGAGTCCTCCCACAGGGTTTGGATGCACTGGCAAAGCTTGCACCAACTCTGAATGTGAGAATGGGCAATGCATAGTACCGAAGAGGCTAGCAAATATGGATGGTGGAAGTACCAGAAAACCTCAACTTAGAACTCACAAGTTAAAAGATTACAACTAGAAATATGATCATACAAGGCATAATGAAAATCACCCCAAGAGGGTCCATGGGAGTGACAAGTCACTACTGGCTACCCCGACCGTAGCGCGTAACAAAAATCCATTGCGATTGTTATCAACAGAGGAAGTCATATACCATTATACTACCAACTGGTTTTTCGAGTGTGGCACAGTTTCAAGCTTTTAGACCAACCATTAATTGTTTTTACTTTACTAAACCAGCAGGTTTACCACTAAGCATATTAATATCTCAAAACAATAGCAAATAATCAAGTGAAACAGTTCAATGATCTACAAGAGTATGCAAGTCTTTTCCAACATACCATCTACCACACGTAGCATTTTCTATTTCCATCAAACACGAAACAATTATATTTCAACACAAACTATCCAACTAATATAGCAATGAAACAAGATAGTACTAACACAACTCTACTAGAACTAACAACTCTGAATAAGAGATACATGAAAAACAAGAGCTAAAAGGATTTGTAGCAGCTAGAAGAAAAACTCAGAATACGAGCACGGAAAACGAGTATTCATATGAAAAAGAAGAGCGTGTATCTATCCCACAGAAGAATGCTGGGTTCCAAAAATATTTATTGCATCAACAAAAACAAAAGAAAACAAAACAAAAAACAAACATACGCTCCAAGTAAGGTGCATATGATGTGACTGAATAAAAATATAGTTTCACTAGAAGTGAGCTGATAAGTTGCTGATGAAGAAGGGGATGCCTTGGGAATCCCCAAGCTTAGACATTTGAGACTTCTTAGAATTTTCTGGGATGACCCACGGGGGCATCCCCAAGCTTGGGCTTTTCACTCTTCTTGATCACATTATATCATCCTCTTCTCTTACCCTTGAAAACTTCCTTCACACCAAACTTTAAAGTAATTCTCATTAGAGGGTTAGTGCACCATCAAAAATTCACATGTTCTCCTTCGACAACATTACTAATACGTTTTAAACATTATCTACAGCCACTGATGTTTTGTGGAGCAAAGAAATCCACTCAACATAGTAAAAGAGAGATTGCAAGTAAAAAGGCAGAATCTGCCGGAACGATTTTTTTTGGAACTTACACTGCTCTAATCGAAAAACTCAAAGCTAGAAATAGTTTTGGAATTAGCTGAGGAAAAAGCACAAAAAATTTCAGGTCATTTTTATCTTTCTGTGAATTTACACGAATTTAACGGTGGGCAGCAGAAATCTGTTTCATGCGCAGAAATCCAAATCTAACCTCAACTTTTGCTACAGACTTTACTTGGCACAACAAATGCGAGAAAAATAAAGATACAAAGGAGTTGCTAGAGAAGTAAACAACACCTTGACTCAAACAAAACAGAGAAAAACAATGCAAAAATAAACCATGGGTTATCTCCGAAGAAATGCTTTTCTTTAATGCCTTTTAGCTAGGCCCAGAAAACTAGAATCAAGTATTTTCAAGTGAAGAAGCATCCAAATTGTAACTTGTTCTTATAATAGAATCAAAAGGCAACTTCATTCTCTTCTTAGGAAATTGTTCCATACCTTTCTTGAGTGGGAGTTGATATTTAATATTCCCTTCTTTCATATCATTAACAACACCAACAGTTCTAAGAAAAGGTCTTCCCAAAACAATAGGACAAGAAGCATTGCATTCTGTTGGGGGGATGATAACTCGGTAGGCCCATGCATGGGCGAGACCCGGCCAAAGGGAGACTGCACGAGGCCCGGCCCAAGAGAAAGGAAGTTCTAGAAGACCCACAAAGCAGCGTAGATCTTGTAACTCGTATCTTGGGGGTCACGGTAGGGAACTTAGGGTTATGTGTAGATCCCGAGTAGGATTCTAGAGATATCTTGTAAGGAAATCCAGGAAGCCGGGTATTATATAAACCTGCCTCTAGGGCATAGAGACTAAGGATCGAGAGATAGAAGGATTCGAGTATTCTAGGTATACAAGAGCAAGCCTTTGTAACCCCAGATTGGAGTTTTCGGCGACATTGCAGCCCGAGACCCTAGTTCACCAGCTAATATGATTGCATCCGAGCTAAACCCTCTCCCAAACACCAGAGTTGATTCGCCCCTAACTAAGTTCCCCCGGTAACGTCTGCTGTGATTATCCCACGACAGTTGGCGCCCATCGTTGGGCCTGTGTCCAAAGGTGTTTACATCACGGGAGAAGCTCAGGAAAGCATGAAGAACCTCGTCATCGGCGAGATCGTCACCAACCCAGTAGGAGAGAAGATCGTTGATGACTTTGGTTGGGGGCTAGAGTCAGATCAGCTGGAAACCGGATATGTCGTCACGATCGGCCGGGTCAACGTCTTCGTCGGCATGGTACGTACGTCTGGTTTAATTTCTGGCAATAATGAATATGAATCTGTATCAGGAGACGCCACCTGTGTCCAATCGGATGGGGAAGAATCAGTAGGAACAGCAGACCCGGAGAAGGCACCCACCATGAAGAGGGAACAGGCGGAGGAGCCGGTATGGACCCCACGTGACCGGGTCGATGGAGAGGATGATACCAAATCTATCTTGAATCTACTCGAAGATCGGTACGAAGAAGATAGTTACGAAGAGGAGGAATACGAATCTTCACCAGGCATTGCGCGCCGAGTCGCGGTCTACACAGCCCCTGCGATAAATCTCAATCAGGGTGATGTATCGGCAGCCGCGACTGGTGCGGCGCAAGCGCTGGCCCAGCAACAAGTACCGGGTAATGGAAACCCGGTCGTAGCCCGGGTCGATGGTGAGCTGGCATTTGTTACCAGCGAAACAGGGGAAAGTACTCAGTTCAGAAACATTTTCGGATTAGGGACGAACAGAACAGCTGGGGCGGGAACGCCACAACCACAAAACCCGGCTCTATTCAGCAATAACCTGATTTTGGATCCCACTGTATTGGCAACAGTGATAACTCCAGAAAACACGGCGCTACGCGCCAGAGACCTAGATGTGGCCCACCGGGCGTTGGAACAACAAAGGAGGGAAGTAGAAGCTGAGAGGCATGGGATGGCCGTGCGCCAGCGCCAGTTGGAAGAGTTGGAAGATCGTATTCAAGCTCAAACAACTAGGATATATAATCAGAGGCATCAGACGAGGCTACCGACGGCAGGTGGAAATCTACAGCCAGCCGCGTTGTTCATTACACCCCAAGACCAGCCACTCCCGGCTGTAAATCAAGGAACCGGGTATCAAGGGGCGACGCTCGGGGGACAGCCGGCTAATGTGCCAGCCGGGTTACCCGTGTTACCCACTGGGGCCACTGGAGGCAATACCGCGCCGCCACCGTCGCGATTTCATACCCCACCGGGTCACTTCAATAACCCCATGGATAACGTGTACGCTGCGACTCTAACGCTCGACCGTATTCAATTAGGAGAATCGCCTCAAGCGATTGAGACCCGGCGAGCTATAGAGATGTTACGCACCGCGGTGGCTCAGCAGGTTAATTACCCGGATAACAGAACCGGTTTGCACGGGACGCCGTATGTCAGCCGGCAGCCCGGAAATACGAGGAATATACAATCAAGCTCGGTGCGATGGAGGGCAGAGCAGCAACAAATGTCACCTCCTCCTCACAGGCCAGCAGCTCCCGCGGTATCAGCGGCGCAGGCAATTGTCGACAGTTCTCGGGCGAGGCGCATGGCCGGGTCTGCGGCGCGAGGTCCAGCGGGTGGCATTCCACCTGTCGCGCCCACCGAGTCTCATGTTTCATGCGCAAGGCCGGTACTGACAAACTTAGCCGGGCCCAAGTGCCTGTCAGATGCCATTAGAGCTGAACCATACCCGGGATAAGTTTAAGGAACCGGGTAAAGTTGTCAATTATGAGCCAACCATGGATCCCGAGACTTGGTTGAGCAGTTATGAGATGGCAATGTCTATTCGTAACGCTTCAGAAAAACTCCAAGCCAAGTTTATGTATCTTATGATGTCTGAAGGAGCAGCAAAATTATGGTTCAACAATCTGCCTGAAAGATCCATCAATTCGTGGAGCGAGTTAAAGTCGGCTTTTATCAAACATTTTCATGGAACTGGAAGTCAGGTGCTTGGATTATGGGGCATACATGCTCCCACGTCCCAGCTTCCTGGTAGGCCTGCGCTTATGCGCGACAACACAAGCCCTGCTTCCACCGTCGAAGTAAACTATCCGCTAGGAACCTAAAGGCACTACTGTCGACGTACTTCATAATCAAGCACGCACGGTACGTCAACAGTTTGGTACGAATGATAGCACAGAATGTCTCTAAGACACAAAAGAATGAAATAAGTGCAACTGGCCTTCTCTAAGGCAAAAATATCAAATACAAACATCCAGAGGACACATGTCCCAACATATCATCCATTACAACAGCGGAAGCAATCAAAGGGGTCTGAGTACAGACAAATCCATGGCTTAAGAAGCCGGAGAAAATAAAGAAAAGCGAAGCCCATCCACGTAGGTCTGGATCCTGCCCTGGTCCAGCTAACTACTCGTCTGCAGCGTCGTCGAACTCCACAAAGTAGCCATCCTGGGAAGCATCGTAGTCGTAGTCGTACTCTGCGTAAACCACAGCCCCAACGGGGTCAGTACATCCAAGTACTGGCAAGCAAGACTCACAGTTCATCAAGGAGTTACACGTCAACACAAGCATTGATGCTTGGGATCAACGGAAGAAAAGGGGTAATATAAAAGTTGCTGCTGGCTGCTCTAACCAACTACAGAAGATAACTACAAGTTCCGGCTAACAGAAAAGATAAGATCGAGGATTGTAACCAACTGAAAGATAACTTCAACCAAACCCATCCTGGATCTCGCCCCTTATCCAAAGAAGCAATCCGAGGATAACTCACACAGTTGTGATAAGGTGAATCAAGTTATTGTGTGAATAACCTATTACTAGTCAGGTTATTAATCATTGGGTGAAACATGATTGTAAGTTATGTTGAAGTTGTCCTGAGTACTTGTTAGCCAGTACTTTCACCAAGTAATCCATAACCGCGGAAAACACGGCTTCTCGAGAAGATTATCCCTGCAGGGTTGCACCAATTTGGCCGTACACTCAAGAATAACCCGCCAGATGGAAATGCACTTCCACCAAGCGGGGTACTCTACACAACCAACCATTCTTCGCATCAAGCCCAAAGCACCTTGGGCGCACGGCTAATCGAGCCCAGAAGAAAATGGACCCTCATAGCACTCTAAGAACGTGTCCCCCTATATGCCGACTACAAAAGTTCCACCCTGCGCTGGGCTCGCAAAAACATGCATGCGGCAAATAGAAAGCACGAACTAAATGAGGCGATTTGGACGAGATGCGAATCAGGTCAAGTTGAGGGGGGCGCCCATACTCGCTTCCCAAATGCGGGTAGTGCGCTCATCATGGATCAGTAGACAAGACCCTTTTCCTATTAGGGTCGACACTAGCAGGCTCCAAAACCACTCATGGGCCTCCTGCCGGTGCCTTATCATCAAATTATTATTACCATTAGCAATTAACAGGATTGATTGATTAATAACGAGCCCCGGTACAAGATAATAAGATAGTAACAGTAGTAACCGACAACAGACTCGAGTAAAAGCAACCCTAAGCATGCTAGATAATAACAGGCACAAGCAATGGCTGTAGGTATGGAGGTGGTGGCAATATCATGGCTCAAGGTATCATGTGATGGGTTCGGAGAACAAGCAACGATACATAGAGCTAGCAGTAGTAGACAAAAGGATAGTATCGACAACAAGTGTGGAAAGGAACTCGATGATTCATGTGAGTGATAACTTGCCTGGCAGCTCAGCCTCGTACTGGGCTAGGTCCTGAGTAGTGGTGTCGTAAGGCTCGTCGGTATCAACGTCGTCGTCTAATCGAGAAGAAGCAAAAAACAACAACGAAGGAAGACGGGCAATCAATACATGGCATAGGTGCACAAACATTGGATGATGCATGTCACGTTTAATAGATGCACCAAACTAAACTAGTTGATATGAGACACAAGTTTAAATGGATTCCATATGCAAAGGTTGCATATGGAAGCCCATGCTTTAGAGTTGAATTAATTGTTCTATCACTAGGCATCATGTGTAAGTGACTTAGTATGATGCATGCATGATGAATAACAATAACATAACAAGTTAAATGCAATTGGAATAATAGTTAACAATTTAGAAAGGCATTTATCAAATTTGGAATTTTGTTACTTAAACATGGTACACAAAACAATTATTGTTTTCATCAAGCTAGGGTGTGCAAAACAATTTACAAATTTTATATTTGAAAAGGTTATCAAATTTTAGTTGGATTACATGTGTCACAATTTGAAATTGGACTTAGGATTATTTAATTATGAATTAAACAATATTAAACAAGTTTTAATTGAATTAAACAAGATTTAAATAGTTTGGGCAATTTAAATTATTCAAACCAGAAAACAAAATTTATATTTGAATAGAGTATTCAAAAAGGTGTGAAAAACATATTTTATTTGAATTATTTGGACTTAGGAATAATTAGTTATGAATTATTACAAATTACATTTGAATTATTCAAATTTGAATTTTAAAAGTATTTTGAAAACTCAAAACAGAATACAAATAAGTTATTTGGAAAGGTTATGAAATTTTGAACAGAAAACATATACAAGTTTTATTTATTAGATTTACAGATTCAAAGTTATTGAATTTCAAAGTTTATTGCTTTATTCTGCTATTTAAAAAGATTTGGGAAATTAGCAGATTCAGGTTAAAACTTTTGTTACACTCGGAAGCGACACAGCAGCCACTGCCCTGCGGGCCAGCGAGGCCAGCGTGGCGCTTGCGAGCTGGCGTGGCAGAAGAGAGGCTGACAGGGGGGGCCACCCTGTCAGCTAGGAGCGCAAAAAGGTGGGATAATTCCTGCGCGCCCGCGGTTCGAACCCGCGACCGCGAGGAGGGGCATAACGCGCGCAACCACTGCGTTGCGAGCGAGTTCTTGACAGATAAGGGGGTGTAGATAGGTTGAAGTTCAGATCTGGCTAATGCCTGACGAAACTGACGAACGAAGGTGTGCTCGACTGTCAGAGAAACGACGCCGTCGTTGATCACCGTGGTGCTGCGCCGTGGTGGGGGGTTGGATGCAGTCGTGCACGGTGCAGTGATGCTTGCGCATCCACAGGGAGAGAGAGGAAGGTGCGTGGTGAGCTCACCGGCGTAAGCAGACGTTGCAGAGGCTCGGTGTGGTGGCCGGTCGACGACGATGCTGCGGACGGCGGCGGGGTTGTGGGCGATCTCCTGGCGAACTCCGGTGTCTAGCACGTAGAGGAGATGGAGGCGGTTCGATTTCAGGTGGTGGATGGATAGGTGGAAGCAGAAGGTAGCGAGGCTAGGGCGAGGTTCAGAGCTCCGTCTCCGGCGAGGTGGCAGCAGAGGGGGGAATTCATCGGGGAAGATGCATCTGACGGCGGCGGAGAGGGAAACTAGGCTCCTAGGGTTAGGGTTAGATGGCGCAGGCCCTAGGCTAGTTTTATAGGGCCGCGGAGCGACGGGACGGCCGCCGGCGTCGCGTGCGGTCCGCGGTGGCACCGGCCGATGCGCGGCCGTACGGGATGACGAAGAAGGATGGCGCTCGCACGAATCTTGGCGCCCTCGAACCGGTAAGTGGCGCTGCGGCGGGCTGGGCTGCGCGCTGTTAGTTGTTAGGTGGGCTTGGGCTGCGGTAGATAGTTAGCTGTCCCTTTTTTTTCCTTTTATTCTTTTCTGTGTTATTATTTTTTTTGTAGTTTGGTTTTTGGAGAAAACTGTTAAGGTTTTGGTCAAGAAAATCACAGAAAAATTTGGTTAAGCTTTTTAGATAATTAGAAACCACATTCCAACTTTAGTTTTCAAAAATCACATTTTAAAATAGTGGTTTGTGTTTGAAATCAAATTAGAAGGATTTTGATATTAATAAATTCTTAATAAAAACATGCATTGGGTAGGGTTACCCCCTAGGGTTTTAGGATGAATTAGAGAGGGAAGAAAGTTGGTGAGTTGTTATTGTTTCCAAAGTACTGATTTGAAACTTGGAAAAGATTTGAATTTGATTGGTGGAATTAAAGGAATGATTTGAGGCAACACTTTAATAGTTAAACATCAATGAAATATTTGGAAAACAATGAAAGGTTTTGTTTTGCAATTCTTTGTTTGAAAGATTGTAACAGACAAGTGTGAAAACCAGGTTTGATTAAGTTTGAATTTTTATTATGAAAACAATGCAAACAGAAATAAAAAATGAGAATGATGCCATGATGCATTGCATAAATTAAACAAATAAGTAAAACAACTAAGGGTTTTCATACTTGGATGTTACAAAACGCCCCCCCTTGAAGGAATCGCGCCCCGAGATTCCCTACTGAGATGTGAAAAGGTCCGGATACTTCTTGCGAAGATCCTCTTCGGTCTCCCACGTTGCCTCTTTATCGGAATGATGCGACCATTGGACTTTCAAGAACTTGGTGCTCTTGTTGCGAGTCTTACGCTCGGTCTCATCGAGAATACGAATAGGGTGCTCCTCATAAGATAGATCATCTTGCAGTTCGATGGAGTCATGATCAACTACACGATCTGGATCTTTGAAACACTTCTTGAGTTGTGACACGTGGAACACATCGTGCACTTTGGAAAGTTTTTCTGGAAGCTCGAGACGATAGGCATTTTCTGCACGTCTTGAGAGGATGTTGAAAGGGCCAATGTATCTTGGTGCAAGCTTTCCTTTCACACCAAAACGATGGGTGCCTCTGAGGGGAGTTACACGGAGATATGCCTTATCACCAGGTGCATAGACCATATCCCTGTGCTTGCTATCATAATAGCTCTTCTGACGAGACTGAGCAATCCTGAGATTGTCACGAATGATACGAACTTTCTCCTCGGCTTCCTTAACAATGTCAGGGCCTAAAAGTGAACGTTCACCAGCTCCAGACCAATTGATTGGACTCCTGCATCTGCGACCATACAGTGCCTCAAATGGTGCCATGCCTAGGCTTGCCTGGTAGCTGTTGTTGTAGGAGAATTCAGCATATGGAAGGCAATCCTCCCATTTCATGCCAAAGGAGAGACCACATGCTCTGAGCATATCCTCGAGAATCTGATTGACTCTTTCGACTTGCCCCTGAGACTGAGGGTGATAAGCTGTGCTGAACTGAAGTTTAGTGCCCAATGCTTCTTGAAAGCTCTTCCAGAAATGAGAAGTGAAAATACTTCCACGGTCTGAGCTTATTTCCAATGGAACACCATGAAGGGGAACAACCTTTGCTGTGTAGAGCTCTGCTAACTGGCTAGCTGAGATAGTTTCCTTTACAGCATAGAAGTGAGCAACCTTAGTGAGACGATCAATAACAACGAAGATTGCATCGTTGCCCTTTTTGGACTTTGGAAACCCAATAACGAAGTCCATTTCAATCATGTCCCACTTCCACTCAGGAATTTTCAGAGGTTGGAGTAGACCTGCTGTCTTCTGATGGACTGCCTTAACACGTTGACAAACGTCGCATTCAGAAACGTATTGAGCAATTTCACGTTTCATGCCAGACCACCAATACAGAGTCTTGAGATCCTGGTACATCTTTGTACTTCCAGGGTGAATGGATAGAGGAGTTTCATGAGCCTCCTTGAGAATGATATCCTTGAGACTTTGAATCTGAGGGACTGCAATGCGTCCTTCGAAGAACACAGTTCCCTTGTCATCAATTGAGAAGGACTTGAACTTATCATTGCCCTCCTTGATGTGATCCACAATCTTCTTTATTTCATTATCACGAAGTTGTTCAGAACGAATCTTGTCCTCGAGAGTTGGACTGGCTGTCAAGCTAGCAAGGTATCCTTCAGGAACAAGACCAAGGTTCAGCTTATGGAATTCTTCATGAAGTGGAGGTTGGCTTTCCATGATCATGAGATTATTGCAATAAGATTTGCGACTGAGAGCATCGGCCATAACATTAGCCTTGCCTGGAGTGTAAGAAATGGTGAGATCAAAGTCTTTAATCTTCTCAATCCATCTCCTTTGCCTGAGGTTCAGATCTGGCTGAGTGAAGATGTATTTCAGACTCTTGTGATCGGAAAAGATTTCAGTTTTGTTACCCAACAAGTATTGTCTCCATTTCTTGAGGGCAAACACAACTGCTGCAAGTTCAAGATCATGTGTGGGATAGTTTTGCTCATGTGGGTTCAACTGACGTGAAGCATAAGCGACAACTTGACGTTCTTGCATAAGAACTGCTCCTAGGCCTTGGAGAGATGCATCACAGAATATCTGGAAAGGTTTGGTAGTGTCGGGGCCAACTAGAACAGGTGTGGAAGTGAGTTTAGTCTTCAGGAGGTTGAAACTCTCATCACATTGTGGAGTCCAAACGAACTTTTTGTCCTTCTTTGTGAGATCAGTGAGAGGTTTAGCAATCTTGGAAAAGTTTTGGACGAAACGACGGCAATAGCTAGCCAAGCCAAGAAAGCTTCTAACTTGCTTTACCGTCTTAGGGGGTTTCCAATCAACAATTGCCTTAACCTTTTCAGGATCAATGGCAATGCCTTTGGCAGAGATGATATGACCAAGATATGCAACTTCTGGAATCCAGAACTCACATTTGGAAAACTTGGCATACAGACGATGCTCGCGAAGTTTCATGAGAGTGAGACGAAGGTGTTCTCCATGCTCTTCCTCGGATTTTGAGTAGACTAGAATGTCGTCAAGATATACCACAACGAACTTGTCGAGGTATTCATGGAAGACAGAATTCATGAGTCTTGAGAACGTTGCCGGTGCATTGGTGAGACCAAAGGACATGACGGTGTATTCATATAGACCGTACCGAGTGGTGAAAGTTGTCTTAGGAATATCTTCCTTTCTGATCTTTATCTGATGGTAACCCATCCTCAAGTCCAACTTTGAGAATATTGAGGCTCCAGCAAGTTGATCAAAAAGATCATCGATACGAGGAAGTGGATACTTGTTCTTGATGGTTTTCTCGTTGAGAGGACGATAGTCAACCACGAGTCTTTTTGTTTGATCCTTCTTGGCAACAAACAGAGTTGGGCAACCCCAAGCGGAGGAACTAGGCTGAATGAAACCTTTGTCCATATACATATCGATTTGCTCCTTCAACAATTTCAGTTCAGGAGGAGCTATCTTATATGGATGCTTAGAGATTGGAGCAGTACCTGGCTCAAGCTCGATCACGAACTCAACTGCTCTGTCCGGGGGCATCCCTGGCAACTCTTCTGGAAAGACGTCAGGGAATTCACAAACCACCGGAACATTTTCAATTGCAGGAAGGGGTTTGGCATCGAGGCTGAACAGCTGAACAGAAGTTGATCCATATGGAGAATAGACTATCTGGCCTGAATTGTGGGAGAGAGTTATTGACTTTTGAGCACAGTCAATTTTAGCTTTGTGGGTCTTCAACCAATCCATACCCAGAATGACATCAATGTCAGAATTTCCCAGCAACATGAGTGAAGCAAGGAATACACGACCTCCAATTAGGATCTCATTGTCCATGCTTATCTTGGAAGTCAACATTTGTGGTCCCGGAGAGTGAACAGTCATTTGATTGCTTAGCGGAACCAGAACTAGGTTGTATGCTTTTGCAAAAATCTTTGACACAAAGGAATGCGATGCTCCAGTATCAAACAACACTTTAGCTGGAATAGAGTTTACGGGTAATATACCGAGAATGACGTCAGCAGCCTCCTCAGCTTTGTCGGCCTTGATATGGTTCACCCTCGCGTTCCTCCCGACAGGCCTATTGTTGGAGTTGAAGGCTTTAGCCGGAGGAGCACGAACCATAGCCTGGTTGGTGTTGGGGCGAGGAGGTAGGGGTAGCTGCTTCTGAGTGCACTTATCAGCATAATGTCCAGTATCTTTGCACTTGTAGCAAGTGACGATACGAGAAGGACCCGGCCTTGGCTGCCCCATCGGAAACCTCTGACCCTGCATCTGAGATGGGTTGGGTGGGCGGGGACCAAATCCTGGAGAAGCTTGGGCATTTGGAGCCCGAGTGACAGCACCATTTGGCACCCAGATGCGGCGCTTCTGCGGAGGGGTGGTCATGTTGGAGGAGGAACCACCCTCACGCGAGTGCTTGCGGGACTCTTCGAACGCCTTGCGCCCATTCTCCTCATTGAGCGCGGTGTTCACAAGCTCGACGAAGTCCTTGCACTTGATGTTTGTGTGAGCGTACTTCAGTTCCGGGTTGAAACCTCGGCGGAACCTTGCCATCTTCTTGGCTTCGGTGGACACTTCGTCACCAGCGTACCGAGCGAGACGATTGAACTTGTTCTGGTAGCCGAGAACGTCCAGCTTGCCCTGTCTGAGAGAGCAGAATTCCTCACGCATCTTTTCCATGAGACCATCCGGAATGTGGTGCTTCAGGAAGGCATCCTTGAAACATCCCCAGTTGATAGGAAAGCCAGCCCTCATGGCCTGGTAGTTCTCCCACCAAGTAGCTGCCTGACCCTTCAGTAGGTAGGTGGCGTACTTGACCTTATCCTCTTCAGCAACATGAGCTATCTCCAGAGCTCTTGCTACGTCACGGATCCAGTCATCAGCATCCAGGGGCTCACGTGTTGCCACGAAAGCTTTTGGGCCCAAGCTGAGGAAGTCCTTGATGGTGACCCTTGGAGCATTCTGGTTGTGTTGCTGGTTAGCCTGGATCTGGGCCATCTGTGTCACCACTTGGGTCATCTGAGCCAACAGTTCCCCCATTGGTGGTGGCGGAGGCGGGTTGTTCCTGGTTGGAGGCATCCTGAACAGAAATTCATTTTAGCACAACAACAGAAAAGGATAGACTTGGTAACCGAAAGATAGATTATTCCGACGCATGAATAGATAACCAACAGGTACATCATCACATGTTCAAATACATCAGAATATCCAACAGACCAACACATGGTTCGAAAACGAAAGGATAAACTAGACACAGCTAGTAATGGATACAACGGTACTCCCATGCTCATCACGCAGGACGGCGGTGAGTAGTACGACGAGAGATACGGTGAGGAGGAATCCCACGGAAGTAGGTATCACGACGATCCATGTAGATAGGAACTGCTCTGAGAGCAACTCTCGGTGTGGTGAAGTAGAAAGCGTCCTCTCCCTGTGCTCCATAGCGGGGAATACCAGTGTAGCCAGCTCCAAGGTTGAGCAGTGGACCTCTGATCGGCTCGTAACCTCCAGCATCTGGCAACGGAAGACCAGCTGGCTGAACGACACGTGCGAAGCGCTCGTCTCCAACAAAGTCTGTGGTGTACGTCGCCAGACGAGTGAGAGCAAGGTGGAGCTGCTCCCTGACTGAGGCTAACTCCTGAGAAAGTGCGGAAGCAACGGCATCACTGTGACTAGCGAACTGGGCAGTGATCTGGAGCCTGGAGCTATCAGTCTCGTAGGTATCCATGTCGCGGTGGACAGTGAAGTGAACTCCCGCTGCTGTGATGTAACCACGGGGGATGTGACGAAAACTGGACTTATCAAACCCCCAGTAGTCAGCACGGAGAACGGTGATACTCACGTACGCTGCCTGCTGCACTGCCATATCCACTGTGGACCCTACTGCCTCGTACTGGTGTGCAATGCTCCTGCCATCATCCGACAGAATGTAGACGATAGCCCGGTAGCAAGTCTGGTCAAACTCTCGCTGGTGCTCGTAGACCTGGTACTCTGGTGCCCAACGGAACCCCAGATAGGTAACCATGTCTCTCAGCAACTCCGGAAAACCGGCGGTGCTCTCACAGCGAGTCATGCGAACCACCTGCGGATAGTAGTTGAGACCCATCTGCAGATGATTTGGAATTTTTTGATTAGACTCCGGTAGATGAAAAAGGATGTGGAAAACAACAACAAGGTTCAACGGACGAAAAGGATGTTGAAAAGAACATGATATCGAAGCAACATCGGGAAAACGAGACCAAAAATCCTGAGGTACTACAGAGAACCCAAAACACGTGAAATCCTAACTTGAAAGGTTGGGTGAGAACAGAAAACAACGTTTCACTTCCTTACCAGAAAAGGGTGGGTGGGTGGGGAAAGAAGAAAAATGGCAGAATTCCTACTCTCACGTTTCATTTTTCCTATATAGCTACAAAATAGTTTCTAGACTCAACTGCGACCAGTAAAAAGGGATCCTACAGGCAGACAGGCTCTGATACCATTTGTCGCACCCAAGGTTTCTAGAGGATACTCATCGCACGAACTGGAAGTCAGGTGCTTGGATTATGGGGCATACATGCTCCCACGTCCCAGCTTCCTGGTAGGCCTGCGCTTATGCGCGACAACACAAGCCCTGCTTCCACCGTCGAAGTAAACTATCCGCTAGGAACCTAAAGGCACTACTGTCGACGTACTTCATAATCAAGCACGCACGGTACGTCAACAGTTTGGTACGAATGATAGCACAGAATGTCTCTAAGACACAAAAGAATGAAATAAGTGCAACTGGCCTTCTCTAAGGCAAAAATATCAAATACAAACATCCAGAGGACACATGTCCCAACATATCATCCATTACAACAGCGGAAGCAATCAAAGGGGTCTGAGTACAGACAAATCCATGGCTTAAGAAGCCGGAGAAAATAAAGAAAAGCGAAGCCCATCCACGTAGGTCTGGATCCTGCCCTGGTCCAGCTAACTACTCGTCTGCAGCGTCATCGAACTCCACAAAGTAGCCATCCTGGGAAGCATCGTAGTCGTAGTCGTACTCTGCGTAAACCACAGCCCCAACGGGGTCAGTACATCCAAGTACTGGCAAGCAAGACTCACAGTTCATCAAGGAGTTACCCGTCAACACAAGCATTGATGCTTGGGATCAACGGAAGAAAAGGGGTAATATAAAAGTTGCTGCTGGCTGCTCTAACCAACTACAGAAGATAACTACAAGTTCCGGCTAACAGAAAAGATAAGATCGAGGATTGTAACCAACTGAAAGATAACTTCAACCAAACCCATCCTGGATCTCGCCCCTTATCCAAAGAAGCAATCCGAGGATAACTCACACAGTTGTGATAAGGTGAATCAAGTTATTGTGTGAATAACCTATTACTAGTCAGGTTATTAATCATTGGGTGAAACATGATTGTAAGTTATGTTGAAGTTGTCCTGAGTACTTGTTAGCCAGTACTTTCACCAAGTAATCCATAACCGCGGAAAACACGGCTTCTCGAGAAGATTATCCCTGCAGGGTTGCACCAATTTGGCCGTACACTCAAGAATAACCCGCCAGATGGAAATGCACTTCCACCAAGCGGGGTACTCTACACAACCAACCATTCTTCGCATCAAGCCCAAAGCACCTTGGGCGCACGGCTAATCGAGCCCAGAAGAAAATGGACCCTCATAGCACTCTAAGAACGTGTCCCCCTATATGCCGACTACAAAAGTTCCACCCTGCGCTGGGCTCGCAAAAACATGCATGCGGCAAATAGAAAGCACGAACTAAATGAGGCGATTTGGACGAGATGCGAATCAGGTCAAGTTGAGGGGGGCGCCCATACTCGCTTCCCAAATGCGGGTAGTGCGCTCATCATGGATCAGTAGACAAGACCCTTTTCCTATTAGGGTCGACACTAGCAGGCTCCAAAACCACTCATGGGCCTCCTGCCGGTGCCTTATCATCAAATTATTATTACCATTAGCAATTAACAGGATTGATTGATTAATAACGAGCCCCGGTACAAGATAATAAGATAGTAACAGTAGTAACCGACAACAGACTCGAGTAAAAGCAACCCTAAGCATGCTAGATAATAACAGGCACAAGCAATGGCTGTAGGTATGGAGGTGGTGGCAATATCATGGCTCAAGGTATCATGTGATGGGTTCGGAGAACAAGCAACGATACATAGAGCTAGCAGTAGTAGACAAAAGGATAGTATCGACAACAAGTGTGGAAAGGAACTCGATGATTCATGTGAGTGATAACTTGCCTGGCAGCTCAGCCTCGTACTGGGCTAGGTCCTGAGTAGTGGTGTCGTAAGGCTCGTCGGTATCAACGTCGTCGTCTAATCGAGAAGAAGCAAAAAACAACAACGAAGGAAGACGGGCAATCAATACATGGCATAGGTGCACAAACATTGGATGATGCATGTCACGTTTAATAGATGCACCAAACTAAACTAGTTGATATGAGACACAAGTTTAAATGGATTCCATATGCAAAGGTTGCATATGGAAGCCCATGCTTTAGAGTTGAATTAATTGTTCTATCACTAGGCATCATGTGTAAGTGACTTAGTATGATGCATGCATGATGAATAACAATAACATAACAAGTTAAATGCAATTGGAATAATAGTTAACAATTTAGAAAGGCATTTATCAAATTTGGAATTTTGTTACTTAAACATGGTACACAAAACAATTATTGTTTTCATCAAGCTAGGGTGTGCAAAACAATTTACAAATTTTATATTTGAAAAGGTTATCAAATTTTAGTTGGATTACATGTGTCACAATTTGAAATTGGACTTAGGATTATTTAATTATGAATTAAACAATATTAAACAAGTTTTAATTGAATTAAACAAGATTTAAATAGTTTGGGCAATTTAAATTATTCAAACCAGAAAACAAAATTTATATTTGAATAGAGTATTCAAAAAGGTGTGAAAAACATATTTTATTTGAATTATTTGGACTTAGGAATAATTAGTTATGAATTATTACAAATTACATTTGAATTATTCAAATTTGAATTTTAAAAGTATTTTGAAAACTCAAAACAGAATACAAATAAGTTATTTGGAAAGGTTATGAAATTTTGAACAGAAAACATATACAAGTTTTATTTATTAGATTTACAGATTCAAAGTTATTGAATTTCAAAGTTTATTGCTTTATTCTGCTATTTAAAAAGATTTGGGAAATTAGCAGATTCAGGTTTAAACTTTTGTTACACTCGGAAGCGACACAGCAGCCACTGCCCTGCGGGCCAGCGAGGCCAGCGTGGCGCTTGCGAGCTGGCGTGGCAGAAGAGAGGCTGACAGGGGGGCCACCCTGTCAGCTAGGAGCGCAAAAAGGTGGGATAATTCATGCGCGCCCGCGGTTCGAACCCGCGACCGCGAGGAGGGGCATAACGCGCGCAACCACTGCGCTGCGAGCGAGTTCTTGACAGATAAGGGGGTGCAGATAGGTTGAAGTTCAGATCTGGCTAATGCCTGACGAAACTGACGAACGAAGGTGTGCTCGACTGTCAGAGAAACGACGCCGTCGTTGATCACCGTGGTGCTGCGCCGTGGTGGGGGGTTGGATGCAGTCGTGCACGGTGCAGTGATGCTTGCGCATCCACAGGGAGAGAGAGGAAGGTGCGTGGCGAGCTCACCGGCGTAAGCAGACGTTGCAGAGGCTCGGTGTGGTGGCCGGTCGACGACGATGCTGCGGACGGCGGCGGGGTTGTGGGCGATCTCCTGGCGAACTCCGGTGTCTAGCACGTAGAGGAGATGGAGGCGGTTCGATTTCAGGTGGTGGATGGATAGGTGGAAGCGGAAGGTGGCGAGGCTAGGGCGAGGTTCAGAGCTCCGTCTCCGGCGAGGTGGCAGCAGAGGGGGGAATTCATCGGGGAAGATGCATCTGACGGCGGCGGAGAGGGAAACTAGGCTCCTAGGGTTAGGGTTAGATGGCGCAGGCCCTAGGCTAGTTTTATAGGGCCGCGGAGCGACGGGACGGCCGCCGGCGTCGCGTGCGGTCCGCGGTGGCACCGGCCGATGCGCGGCCGTACGGGATGACGAAGAAGGATGGCGCTCGCACGAATCTTGGCGCCCTCGAACCGGTAAGTGGCGCTGCGGCGGGCTGGGCTGCGCGCTGTTAGTTGTTAGGTGGGCTTGGGCTGCGGTAGATAGTTAGCTGTCCCTTTTTTTTTCCTTTTATTCTTTTCTGTGTTATTTTTTTTTTTGTAGTTTGGTTTTTGGAGAAAACTGTTAAGGTTTTGGTCAAGAAAATCACAGAAAAATTTGGTTAAGCTTTTTAGATAATTAGAAACCACATTCCAACTTTAGTTTTCAAAAATCACATTTTAAAATAGTGGTTTGTGTTTGAAATCAAATTAGAAGGATTTTGATATTAATAAATTCTTAATAAAAACATGCATTGGGTAGGGTTACCCCCTAGGGTTTTAGGATGAATTAGAGAGGGAAGAAAGTTGGTGAGTTGTTATTGTTTCCAAAGTACTGATTTGAAACTTGGAAAAGATTTGAATTTGATTGGTGGAATTAAAGGAATGATTTGAGGCAACACTTTAATAGTTAAACATCAATGAAATAATTGGAAAACAATGAAAGGTTTTGTTTTGCAATTCTTTGTTTGAAAGATTGTAACAGACAAGTGTGAAAACCAGGTTTGATTAAGTTTGAATTTTTATTATGAAAACAATGCAAACAGAAATAAAAAATGAGAATGATGCCATGATGCATTGCATAAATTAAACAAATAAGTAAAACAACTAAGGGTTTTCATACTTGGATGTTACAAAACGCCCCCCCTTGAAGGAATCGCGCCCCGAGATTCCCTACTGAGATGTGAAAAGGTCCGGATACTTCTTGCGAAGATCCTCTTCGGTCTCCCACGTTGCCTCTTTATCGGAATGATGCGACCATTGGACTTTCAAGAACTTGGTGCTCTTGTTGCGAGTCTTACGCTCGGTCTCATCGAGAATACGAATAGGGTGCTCCTCATAAGATAGATCATCTTGCAGTTCGATGGAGTCATGATCAACTGCACGATCTGGATCTTTGAAACACTTCTTGAGTTGTGACACGTGGAACACATCGTGCACTTTGGAAAGTTTTTCTGGAAGCTCGAGACGATAGGCATTTTCTGCACGTCTTGAGAGGATGTTGAAAGGGCCAATGTATCTTGGTGCAAGCTTTCCTTTCACACCAAAACGATGGGTGCCTCTGAGGGGAGTTACACGGAGATATGCCTTATCACCAGGTGCATAGACCATATCCCTGTGCTTGCTATCATAATAGCTCTTCTGACGAGACTGAGCAATCCTGAGATTGTCACGAATGATACGAACTTTCTCCTCGGCTTCCTTAACAATGTCAGGGCCTAAAAGTGAACGTTCACCAGCTCCAGACCAATTGATTGGACTCCTGCATCTGCGACCATACAGTGCCTCAAATGGTGCCATGCCTAGGCTTGCCTGGTAGCTGTTGTTGTAGGAGAATTCAGCATATGGAAGGCAATCCTCCCATTTCATGCCAAAGGAGAGACCACATGCTCTGAGCATATCCTCGAGAATCTGATTGACTCTTTCGACTTGCCCCTGAGACTGAGGGTGATAAGCTGTGCTGAACTGAAGTTTAGTGCCCAATGCTTCTTGAAAGCTCTTCCAGAAATGAGAAGTGAAAATACTTCCACGGTCTGAGCTTATTTCCAATGGAACACCATGAAGGGGAACAACCTTTGCTGTGTAGAGCTCTGCTAACTGGCTAGCTGAGATAGTTTCCTTTACAGCATAGAAGTGAGCAACCTTAGTGAGACGATCAATAACAACGAAGATTGCATCGTTGCCCTTTTTGGACTTTGGAAACCCAATAACGAAGTCCATTTCAATCATGTCCCACTTCCACTCAGGAATTTTCAGAGGTTGGAGTAGACCTGCTGTCTTCTGATGGACTGCCTTAACACGTTGACAAACGTCGCATTCAGAAACGTATTGAGCAATTTCACGTTTCATGCCAGACCACCAATACAGAGTCTTGAGATCCTGGTACATCTTTGTACTTCCAGGGTGAATGGATAGAGGAGTTTCATGAGCCTCCTTGAGAATGATATCCTTGAGACTTTGAATCTGAGGGACTGCAATGCGTCCTTCGAAGAACACAGTTCCCTTGTCATCAATTGAGAAGGACTTGAACTTATCATTGCCCTCCTTGATGTGATCCACAATCTTCTTTATTTCATTATCACGAAGTTGTTCAGAACGAATCTTGTCCTCGAGAGTTGGACTGGCTGTCAAGCTAGCAAGGTATCCTTCAGGAACAAGACCAAGGTTCAGCTTCTGGAATTCTTCATGAAGTGGAGGTTGGCTTTCCATGATCATGAGATTATTGCAATAAGATTTGCGACTGAGAGCATCGGCCATAACATTAGCCTTGCCTGGAGTGTAAGAAATGGTGAGATCAAAGTCTTTAATCTTCTCAATCCATCTCCTTTGCCTGAGGTTCAGATCTGGCTGAGTGAAGATGTATTTCAGACTCTTGTGATCGGAAAAGATTTCAGTTTTGTTACCCAACAAGTATTGTCTCCATTTCTTGAGGGCAAACACAACTGCTGCAAGTTCAAGATCATGTGTGGGATAGTTTTGCTCATGTGGGTTCAACTGACGTGAAGCATAAGCGACAACTTGACGTTCTTGCATAAGAACTGCTCCTAGGCCTTGGAGAGATGCATCACAGAATATCTGGAAAGGTTTGGTAGTGTCGGGGCCAACTAGAACAGGTGTGGAAGTGAGTTTAGTATTCAGGAGGTTGAAACTCTCATCACATTGTGGAGTCCAAACGAACTTTTTGTCCTTCTTTGTGAGATCAGTGAGAGGTTTAGCAATCTTGGAAAAGTTTTGGACGAAACGACGGCAATAGCTAGCCAAGCCAAGAAAGCTTCTAACTTGCTTTACCGTCTTAGGGGGTTTCCAATCAACAATTGCCTTAACCTTTTCAGGATCAATGGCAATGCCTTTGGCAGAGATGATATGACCAAGATATGCAACTTCTGGAATCCAGAACTCACATTTGGAAAACTTGGCATACAGACGATGCTCGCGAAGTTTCATGAGAGTGAGACGAAGGTGTTCTCCATGCTCTTCCTCGGATTTTGAGTAGACTAGAATGTCGTCAAGATATACCACAACGAACTTGTCGAGGTATTCATGGAAGACAGAATTCATGAGTCTTGAGAACGTTGCCGGTGCATTGGTGAGACCAAAGGACATGACGGTGTATTCATATAGACCGTACCGAGTGGTGAAAGTTGTCTTAGGAATATCTTCCTTTCTGATCTTTATCTGATGGTAACCCATCCTCAAGTCCAACTTTGAGAATATTGAGGCTCCAGCAAGTTGATCAAAAAGATCATCGATACGAGGAAGTGGATACTTGTTCTTGATGGTTTTCTCGTTGAGAGGACGATAGTCAACCACGAGTCTTTTTGTTTGATCCTTCTTGGCAACAAACAGAGTTGGGCAACCCCAAGCGGAGGAACTAGGCTGAATGAAACCTTTGTCCATATACATATCGATTTGCTCCTTCAACAATTTCAGTTCAGGAGGAGCTATCTTATATGGATGCTTAGAGATTGGAGCAGTACCTGGCTCAAGCTCGATCACGAACTCAACTGCTCTGTCCGGGGGCATCCCTGGCAACTCTTCTGGAAAGACGTCAGGGAATTCACAAACCACCGGAACATTTTCAATTGCAGGAAGGGGTTTGGCATCGAGGCTGAACAGCTGAACAGAAGTTGATCCATATGGAGAATAGACTATCTGGCCTGAATTGTGGGAGAGAGTTATTGACTTTTGAGCACAGTCAATTTTAGCTTTGTGGGTCTTCAACCAATCCATACCCAGAATGACATCAATGTCAGAATTTCCCAGCAACATGAGTGAAGCAAGGAATACACGACCTCCAATTAGGATCTCATTGTCCATGCTTATCTTGGAAGTCAACATTTGTGGTCCCGGAGAGTGAACAGTCATTTGATTGCTTAGCGGAACCAGAACTAGGTTGTATGCTTTTGCAAAAATCTTTGACACAAAGGAATGCGATGCTCCAGTATCAAACAACACTTTAGCTGGAATAGAGTTTACGGGTAATATACCGAGAACGACGTCAGCAGCCTCCTCAGCTTTGTCGGCCTTGATATGGTTCACCCTCGCGTTCCTCCCGACAGGCCTATTGTTGGAGTTGAAGGCTTTAGCCGGAGGAGCACGAACCATAGCCTGGTTGGTGTTGGGGCGAGGAGGTAGGGGTAGCTGCTTCTGAGTGCACTTATCAGCATAATGTCCAGTATCCTTGCACTTGTAGCAAGTGACGATACGAGAAGGACCCGGCCTTGGCTGCCCCATCGGAAACCTCTGACCCTGCATCTGAGATGGGTTGGGTGGGCGGGGACCAAATCCTGGAGAAGCTTGGGCATTTGGAGCCCGAGTGACAGCACCATTTGGCACCCAGATGCGGCGCTTCTGCGGAGGGGTGGTCATGTTGGAGGAGGAACCACCCTCACGCGAGTGCTTGCGGGACTCTTCGAACGCCTTGCGCCCATTCTCCTCATTGAGCGCGGTGTTCACAAGCTCGACGAAGTCCTTGCACTTGATGTTTGTGAGAGCGTACTTCAGTTCCGGGTTGAAACCTCGGCGGAACCTTGCCATCTTCTTGGCTTCGGTGGACACTTCGTCACCAGCGTACCGAGCGAGACGATTGAACTCGTTCTGGTAGCCGAGAACGTCCAGCTTGCCCTGTCTGAGAGAGCAGAATTCCTCACGCATCTTTTCCATGAGACCATCCGGAATGTGGTGCTTTAGGAAGGCATCCTTGAAACATCCCCAGTTGATAGGAAAGCCAGCCCTCATGGCCTGGTAGTTCTCCCACCAAGTAGCTGCCTGACCCTTCAGTAGGTAGGTGGCGTACTTGACCTTATCCTCTTCAGCAACATGAGCTATCTCCAGAGCTCTTGCTACGTCACGGATCCAGTCATCAGCATCCAGGGGCTCACGTGTTGCCACGAAAGCTTTTGGGCCCAAGCTGAGGAAGTAAAACAACTAAGGGTTTTCATACTTGGATGTTACATTGGCCTCCAGGTCTTCACAGAGTTTTGTTTCAGCCCGCAGGAGTTCATTGGTATTTGCCAACATTTCATCCGTCCGGGTAACATAAGCCTGAAAAGGACAAGGAAACATCAGTCGGCAATGAGATGAAGTTGCATAAGAAAGATTATATATTTCCAAAGTACCGAATAACCGTTGACAGTTCATTCGGAACTTGGGGACTAGGACGAGTATGTAAATAGTATCAGTTAAGCTAACCTGATGCTCAGCTGCCAGCGACTCGATAATCTCCTCTTCAGTTGCTTTCAGGGAGTGGTACCCCTTCAGCAGTTTTTGAAATTCATGTCCGCTGAGAGTTGGCCTGGAAGAGCTGGCATTTTGATCACCCGGTGTGGCGCCCCGGGATCGGGCACTATGCAGATTTCAGCATTTCCGCCAAAATCCACATAATAACCGATTCCAGGTTGCCACTTGTGATAACATTACAACAGTTCACGAGTATTCCGCAACAACAACAGAAGAGATATATACAATATGACTCAAACGAGTCAAGGATACAACTGATACAATACAAAGATCCAAATAACAGAGGAAGAAACAACATAGCGTCCGACTACGGACAAGATACAAATTGGACTAAGAGTCCTGAAGATAACCGATGGCGTCCAATCCCTGCCCAGGCCAAGCCGGAGGGATTCCCAAGCTAACGTCGTCAGACTTCAAACCTGTTGACTACAATGTGGAATATGCAGCCACGAAAAGGATTCGTGGGTCAGTACTATTAAGTACTGGCAAGTGGATAAACCATACTCACAAGATACCAGCGTAACCCAATCATCACAAGATACAAATACTTTGGGTACAACGGAAGGAAGGGATTATTGCAAAGAAGCGGCAGCGGGCAGCACTAACAAACTAAAGAGACGCGCTACAACTTCCAGCTATTAGAGAGGGATAAGAGGGCGCGACAAAACCAACTACAACTACTCACCAAACAATACCCATCCAATGTTACCCCCTACTAAGGAAGCAACCCAAGGAAACTCACACTGTTGAATAATGAAGGTTCAGCTTATTGTGACAATATGCCTATTACTAGTCAAGTTATTATCAATTAGGTGTAAGTTGTCTGAGTACTTGTTAGCCAGCACTTTCACCAAGTCGTCACATAACCGCGGACAACACGGCTTCTCGAGAAGATTCATCCCTGCAGGGTGCGCTACAGTACCCGTACACACTCAAGCCACCAACTAAAACTCAGGTTGGCTCGACACGACCCAAATCGTCTCTACAACCCATCCTAGGAGCCACGGAGCTATAAGTTCCCGGCCAGTCCGACCTAACCTAAGCGCAAGGGTGAAAACCACACACCCCGGCACCACAGGCCTCGCCCTATATGCATCATCATCATAACCATCATAATCATCATCAACCATGGGGGCGCCTCCCATTATGCATATGCGCAAATGGAAAGCCCGAACTAAGTGTGGCTCTTCGGACAAGCTGCAAATCAGGTCTAAGTCGAGGGGGGTCCCATACTACCTCCCGGATGCGGTTAGCGCGCTCATCATGGATCAGTGGACAAGACCCTTTTCCTAGTTTCGACACTAGCAGGCTCCAAAACAACGCCGGGCCTCCTGCCGGTGCCTTATCATCAAATTATTATTACCCCAAACATTAACATGTTGTTGATTAAATTGAAACCCAACTATCAACTAAACAGGTGATATGAAAAAGGACAACAAGACTCGAGCGCAAACAACACTAAGCACGCAACTACGACACGAGGTCCAACAAGGTAAACAAGCAACAGTTGATAGGAAGGGGAAGGAAGGCTATATCATGGCTGCAAGGTAAACATATGATAGGATCGAGACACAAGCATCGAAAATACTAGGATAGCATAAAGACAACGGAAAGAATCGGTAACAAGTGATGAAAGGCAGCCATAGGTAGCAAGTGAGTATACTTGCCTAGAATCCAGCAAGTAGAGGTACATCCGAACTTGTCGTTGCTCACATCATCTCACGTCCTATCCGCGAAGAAGCAACGAACTAGAACAAACACCGGATGCAACAATTACTACTACGGCAAAAGGTCCAGCATGATCAAGATATAGATGCATGACAAGTTTAAGGATGCATCAAAGATAAACTAGTTGACATGGTAAACATATTTAAATGGGCCCATACGCAATTTGGATTGCATATGGAAAAGCCCATGAATTAATGTTGAATTAAATGATCTACAAATAACCATCATGTGAAAGTTGATTAGAATGATGCATGGATGATGAAAACAATAAGAAAACAACAATAGCTTCAGTTTGATATGTTGTTTACCAAGTTTGGAATTTTATTTATTAAGTTATGAACTTTGGCATTTTAAATGATTAAACAAACATTTGTTGTTTTCACCAATTTTAAATGTTCAAAACAGATAACAAAATTTATATTTGGAAAGAACACAAAATTTTAGATTGGAATACATATTTCATTTGTTGAATTTGGATTTAAAATGAGCAAGTTATGAATTTGGCAATTTAAAAGGTGTATTTAAAGGATTGAATTATTGCACCAATTTTAATTAGGAAAAATAGTAGAAAAATTGTATTGAAAAGGTTGAAAACATGTAGCAAATGTTTCACTGAACATTTTTAGCTATTAAACATAATTTTTGGATCATTATTGAATTTATTATGCATTTTTCCATAAGCATTTTTATTCTGCCCCTTTTAGTAAACAGAAGGAAACATGTTCAAATTTAATTCAATTGTGACCAAATAAAATACCACTGTGTAGAGTTTGTTAAGACAAAATTTTAGAGCCCAAGTTTGCTCAATTTGGATGAACAGAACTCAAGTTATGAATTTCCAAAGTTTCAAATTTTAATAGCCATTTCTGTATTTAATTATTTAGTGCAAAATTTATTACAGAAACATGTTGCAACTTTGTGACTAACAGAAAGAGCAAAAGATTCTGAATCCATAGAAATTTGAATCATTGAAATTGGAGCATTTTTCAATTTTTTATTGATTTTACAAATAAAGACTCAGTTCTGTTTTTCTGGATTTCGAGAAATAAAAGAAAAAAGGAGGAAAAAGGGGTGGCTTTTGCTGCGGAAGGGGAGATTCGAACCCGGGGCCTCCAGGGTGCGGGACAGGGCGCCAAGCCAATGGGCTGATGTGCGCTCGTGTGATACGATACATCCCTCACAGAATATGAGGTGGTACCGTGCGGAAAATAACTGAATTTTTCAGATCGGAAACACGTATAGATGCAGGGACGGACGAGCTCGTCCATGGCAGCAGCCAGCATCGCACGACGGCGAGCGCACAGAGAAAGGGAGAAGGACGGGGAAGAGGGGCCCGAGGGCGGAGGCGAGCTCACCGCGGGGGTGGACGAGGCAGAAGGCGCGGGGCGCGGAGGCGTCGAGGAAGCAGACTCGCGGCACGGTCGTTGTTCGTGGCTGCTGCCAAGGGAGGAGGAAGACGACGACGGCGTGGTCGATGCAGTCGCCCTCTGGCCTCGGTTTCTTCAGAGAAAAGAAGGAGGGGGGCACCGGGGTTCCATTCCCGGTGCAAACACATCCCGGCGTCGACCACCGCAACCGCACCATCTCCTCCATCGGGCAGCCATGGAAGTGGTGGTTTGGGTTCAGAAAGGTTCAGAGATGAACAGGGGGTAGGGGAGGGAGAGGGGTGGCGGCAGGGAGGAAGAAAGGAGGGGAGAAGGGCTAGGGTTAGGGTTTGGGAGGAGGAGAGGGGTAGATAAAGAAGGGGAGAGGGAGAAGGTGGGTGGAGGGGTCCATGGAGGTGGACAACGACATGTCCTCCTCGTGCCTGTACGGATGGAGGAAGGAGAAAGGATGGGGTGGGCTGGTTTGTTGGGCCTGGGCTTGGGGGGCTGCTTTCTCTCTCTCTCACTCAAACATCTTTTTTTTTGTAAAAGAATAGGAAGAGAGAAATAGTAATTAGAGGGGTTTTTTGGTGTCAGAAAATGCCAAAATAAATTGCTGTGGTTTTGTAATTGCAAACGCACGAGTGCACCAAAGTTTGTTTTCAAACTTTCAAAAGTTTTGTTGCACTTTGAAATGTGAAAGAGTTTGGGAAAAAAAATCACATTAGTTGAATTAATTCAAATTTGAACAGGCGAAGTGTTTGAAACTTTTGAATTGGTTTGGGAAACAAGTGCAATGTCATGATGCAATGCAATGCCAAAAGAAGAAAAAAAACAATCAACTTCTAATTGGGGGAAAAAAATCCCCCGGGTGTTACAGACGACACCACTAACAAGGGATTGTGCCCTCGCAATCCGCCAACGCCAAGAGAGAGGAAGAAGCCGGACTATCGAGTCTTCGGTCACCTGGTTGATCTCCTCGACACCACTAACAAAACTTCTCGACACCACTAACAAAACTTCTCGACACCACTAACAAGAGATTCTTGCTCGGAGTGATGACGATCTTCTCCCGCCAGGAATCTTCCGATGATCGAACCTATTAGGTTAACGGCTCAGAAAACGTCCACCCACGTAGGATCCTAAAACTTTGAAAGATTGAGAGGGAGGGAGACTCCAAAACAAATAAGATGAGAGGAGAAATAGAATAGAGATAAGGAGAAAACAAGAATCCTATTGAGATGTTTCCAAAACAGTTTTTGCACAAATAGTTTTTGACACTCTAGAAACACGACCGTTAGCGAGGTTATCCTACAGGCTTTGCGGACCCGTTGCTTCGATAACCATTCGTATCAAAACAATATCGGGAATCGTAAACCATGCTCTGATACCATTTGTGGCGCCCCGGGATCGGGCACTATGCAGATTTCAGCATTTCCGCCAAAATCCACATAATAACCGATTCCAGGTTGCCACTTGTGATAAAATTACAACAGTTCACGAGTATTCCGCAACAACAACAGAAGAGATATATACAAGACGACTCAAACGAGTCAAGGATACAACTGATACAATACAAAGATCCAAATAACAGCGGAAGAAACAACATAGCGTCCGACTACGGACAAGATACAAATTGGACTAAGAGTCCTGAAGATAACCGATGGCGTCCAATCCCTGCCCAGGCCAAGCCGGAGGGATTCCCAAGCTAACGTCGTCAGACTTCAAACATGTTGACTGCAATGTGGAATATGCAGCCATAAAAAGGATTCGTGGGTCAGTACTATTAAGTACTGGCAAGTGGATAAACCATACTCACAAGATACCAGCGTAACCCAATCATCACAAGATACAAATACTTTGGGTACAACGGAAGGAAGGGATTATTGCAAAGAAGCGGCAGCGGGCAGCACTAACAAACTAAAGAGACGCGCTACAACTTCCGGCTATTAGAGAGGGATAAGAGAGCGCGACAAAACCAACTACAACTACTCACCAAACAATACCCATCCAATGTTACCCCCTACTAAGGAAGCAACCCAAGGAAACTCACACTGTTGAATAATGAAGGTTCAACTTATTGTGACAATATGCCTATTACTAGTCAAGTTATTATCAATTAGGTGTAAGTTGTCTGAGTAGTTGTTAGCCAGCACTTTCACCAAGTCGTCACATAACCGCGGACAACACGGCTTCTCGAGAAGATTCATCCCTGCAGGGCGCGCTACAGTACCCGTACACACTCAAGCCACCAACTAAAACTCAGGTTGGCTCCACACGACCCAAACCGTCTCTACAACCCATCCTAGGAGCCACAGAGCTATAAGGTCCCGGCCAGTCCGACCTAACCTAAGCGCAAGGGTGAAAACCACACCCCCCGGCACCACAGGCCTCGCCCTATATGCATCATCATCATCATAACCATCATAATCATCATCAACCATGGGGGCGCCTCCCATTATGCATATGCGCAAATGGAAAGCCCGAACTATGTGTTGCTCTTCGGACAAGCTGCAAATCAGGTCTAAGTCGAGGGGGGTCCCATACTACCTCCCGGATGCGGTTAGCGCGCTCATCATGGATCAGTGGACAAGACCCTTTTCCTAGTTTCGACACTAGCAGGCTCCAAAACAACGCCGGGCCTCCTGCCGGTGCCTTATCATCAAATTATTATTACCCCAAACATTAACATGTTATTGATTAAATTGAAACCCAACTATCAACTAAACAGGTGATATGAAAAAGGACAACAAGACTCAAGCGCAAACAACACTAAGCATGCAACTACGACACGAGGTCCAACAAGGTAAACAAGCAACAGTTGATAGGAAGGGGAAGGAAGGCTATATAATGGCTGCAAGGTAAACATATGATAGGATCGAGACACAAGCATCGAAAATACTAGGATAGCATAAAGACAACGGAAAGAATCGGTAACAAGTGATGAAAGGCAGCCATAGGTAGCAAGTGAGTATACTTGCCTAGAATCCAGCAAGTAGAGGTACATCCGAACTTGTCGTTGCTCACATCATCTCACGTCCTATCCGCGAAGAAGCAACGAACTAGCACAAACACCGGATGCAACAATTACTACTATGGCAAAAGGTCCATCATGATCAAGATATAGATGCATGACAAGTTTAAGGATGCATCAAAGATAAACTAGTTGACATGGTAAACATATTTAAATGGGCCCATACGCAATTTGGATTGCATATGGAAAAGCCCATGAATTAATGTTGAATTAAATGATCTACAAATAACCATCATGTGAAAGTTGATTATAATGATGCATGGATGATGAAAACAATAAGAAAACAACAATAGCTTCAGTTTGATATGTTGTTTACCAAGTTTGGAATTTTATTTATTAAGTTATGAACTTTGGCATTTTAAATGATTAAACAAACATTTGTTGTTTTCACCAATTTTAAATGTTCAAAACAGATAACAAATTTATATTTGGAAAGAACACAAAATTTTAGATTGGAATACATATTTCATTTGTTGAATTTGGATTTAAAATGAGCAAGTTATGAATTTCGCAATTTAAAAGGTTTATTTAAAGTATTGAATTATTGCACCAATTTTAATTAGGAAAAACAGTAGAAAAATTGTATTGAAAAGGTTGAAAACATGTAGCAAATGTTTCACTGAACATTTTGAGCTATTAAACATAATTTTTGGATCATTATTGAATTTATTATGCATTTTTCCATAAGCATTTTTATTCTGCCCCTTTTAGTAAACAGAAGGAAACATGTTCAAATTTAATTCAATTGTGACCAAATAAAATACCACTGTGTAGAGTTTGTTAAGACAAAATTTTAGAGCCCAAGTTTGCTCAATTTGGATGAACAGAACTCAAGTTATGAATTTCCAAAGTTTCAAATTTTAATAGCCATTTCTGTATTTAATTATTTAGTGCAAAATTTATTACAGAAACATGTTGCAACTTTGTGACTAACAGAAAGAGCAACATATTCTGAATCCATATAAATTTGAATCATTGAAATTGGAGCATTTTTCAATTTTTTATTGATTTTACAAATAAAGACTCAGTTCTGTTTTTCTGGATTTCGAGAAATAAAAGAAAAAAGGAGGAAAAAGGGGTGGCTTTTGCTGCGGAAGGGGAGATTCGAACCCGGGGCCTCCAGGGTGCGGGACAGGGCGCCAAGCCAATGGGCTACTGTGCGCTCGTGTGATACGATACATCCCTCACAGAATATGAGGTGGTACCGTGCGGAAAATAACTGAATTTTTCAGATCGGAAACACGTATAGATGCAGGGACGGACGAGCTCGTCCATGGCAGCGGCCAACATCGCACGACGGTGAGCGCACAGAGCAAGGGGGAAGGACGGGGAAGAGGGGCCCGAGGGCGGAGGCGAGCTCACCGCGGGGGTGGACGAGGCAGAAGGCGCGGGGCACGGAGGCGTCGAGGAAGCAGACTCGCGGCACGGTCGTTGTTCGTGGCTGCTGCCAACGAAGGAGGAAGACGACGATGGCGTGGTCGATGCAGTCGCCCTCCGGCCTCGGTTTCTTCAGAGAAAAGAAGGAGGGGTGCACCGGGGTTCCATTCCCGGTGCAAACACATCCCGGCGTCGACCACCGCATCCGCACCATCTCCTCCATCGGGCAGCCATGGAAGTGGTGGTTTGGGTTCAGAAAGGTTCAGAGATGAACAGGGGGTAGGGGAGGGAGAGGGGTGGCGGCAGGAAGGAAGAAAGGAGGGGAGAAGGGCGAGGGTTAGGTTTTGGGAGGAGGAGAGGGGTAGATAAAGAAGGGGAAAGGGAGCAGGTGGGTGGAGGGGTCCATGGAGGTGGACAGCGACATGTCCTCGTCGTGCCTGTACGGATGGAGGAAGGAGAAAGGATGGGGTGGGCTGGTTTGTTGGGCCTGGGCTTGGGGGGCTGCTTTCTCTCTCTCTCACTCAAACATCTTTTTTTTTGTAAAAGAATAGGAAGAGAGAAATAGTAATTAGAGGGGTTTTTTGGTGTCAGAAAATGCCAAAGTAAATTGCTGTGGTTTTGTAATTGCAAACGCACGAGTGCACCAAAGTTTGTTTTCAAACTTTCAAAAGTTTTGTTGCACTTTGAAATTTGAAAGAGTTTGGGAAAAAAATCACATTAGTTGAATTAATTCAAATTTGAACAAGTGAAGTGTTTGAAACTTTTGAATTGGTTTGGGAAACAAGTGCAATGTCATGATGCAATGCAATGCCAAAAGAAGAAAAAAAACAATCAACTTCTAATTGGGGAAAAAAATCCCCCGGGTGTTACACCCGGTGGTGGGGTTGCCTCCTGTTTCCCTGTGTCGACTCTGGTTGCCTGGGTATTGGGAGCAGGAGCTGCCCTTTGCGTCCCAAGATACTCGATGTCGGGATCAGCCGACTGATGCGTGGGTGGCGGAGACTCGGTCCTGGGGATGGCCGTGTTATCCGGCTCTTTCTCTTCAACAGGCGGGGTCTTAGCGGCGCTCTCCGGGTCTTCCGTCATCGGATCGTCGACAGGGGTTTCCACCGGATCGCTAAGTGTGACCTTGGCTCTGAGGAAAGAAAAACAAGAAGTTAGTGTGCATAGAGGAAAAGTGTGCAAACTATAAAAGTATTGGAAAGTAAGGCATGTGAATTACCCGGTATTCACAACAAAGTCGCTGGGAAGATCATTACTAGACCCAGAAGACACTGATAAAGAATCGGAAAGTGAGACTCGGAGCTGTCCGGCTAATGGATGATTTGGAGATGGATATTTTCGAGGAGTGTAGGCAGAATAAGTTGAAGGAGTACCGGCTCGGCGAGCAGGCGACATAGGGATCCGGGGGTTGAGGGGATCGTCACCCGGAGAAGTCCGGGTTGCCCGTCGCTTGGCTGGAGTTGTTTCCTTCAGAGATGATATAGTGGTTAGATATTTGTTAAGTTTGCACATACCGGAAGAGGAGCACGGCTCTGTGGTCATGGAGGAGTATGGCACCTTGAAAGTGACTCCTCTAGGCTTCCTTTTCTTGCCAACCTCAGCTTCCGGCTCTGCCTCACTCTCCTCCGATTGAGAGCCATCCTTGTCAGCCGATGCTGGTGCTTGTGGTGCATTGTCGGAAAGAGGAGAATTTTGATCTAATAGATTGACAAAGTATCTGTTAAGTAGTAACTCGAAATTACCTACATCACTGTTACTCGGCTCTTCCTCCTCCGAGTTTTCAGAAGGGGGAGGGGTGACAATCTTCCAAAACTCATCGGTTTCCTCGGTGAAAAACAGCAGAGATAAAAGTTAGTATGTGTGAATTAGAAAAATCAATCGCTGCAAAAAAGATAAGTCGGTTCTTACTGGAGCAGCCGGGTTAGAGCGAGAGAAGGGGGAGAGCCCGGAAACGCTCTTGATGGTGTCCATCTTCTCGGCCAGGAAACTTTTCATGACCTTGTTGATGTCCGCAGCCTGGTATGACTTCTCCGAGTATCGGAGAGAGTCAGTCAGGTGGCCCGAGTAATCACAAATGAGCTTGGGACGGATGATGTTTGGTTGGATCCTACAACTGATCCAGGTCTTGATGAGGTTTAGCCCGCAGAGGCCATGGGCTGCTAAGACGTCTAATTTTTGGAGGAGGGGTTGGATGGATTGCATATCGGATTCTGAAGCGAAACCACTTAGGTTATCGCTAAGAGAGAGGGCCTTAGTGGAAAAACCCGACAAAGGCTTTTCGCCGGGTCTGGATGTGTCCTTGCAGTAGAAAAATGTTTTCTGCCAGTGCTTCACGTGGGAGTGAAGACTGAGAGTCGGCATCAAGGATTTCTTGCGCCTCTGGATGGACACACCCCCACAAACAAGGAGGGGTCCATATGTGTTCTCACGGCAAGGTTTGCATTGAAAAAGTTCTAAAAACAAGGCAAGGTTTGGAGCGATGCAAAGATAGGCCTCAGAGAGAACAATGAAATGACAAATATTCAAGATCGAATTGGGGCCTATATCGAAAACCCGGAGTTTGTAATGATGGAGGATTTCGCGAAAGAAAGGGTGACCCGGGGGGCGGAAACCCCGGGTGACATGCTCCAGAAAGACAACAACTTCACCTGAGCCGGGCGAATGCCGAGTCTCCTCTTCTGGTGCTCTCCAGGAGATCTCCGATTCTGCTAGGAGGACCCCAGACTCGGCCAGTTCCTCCAATTTTGCCTTGGTGACAGTCGACTTAGCCCAGTTGGCTGAGATCGACTGACCCGGTTTTTGCTTCAGAACCGGGTTTTTGCCCTTGGACTTGGGTGCGGCTTTCGGTACCATTGAAATGGATCTAGGGAAAATTAAAAACTGTGGATAAAGCATGGGAAAAATGGAGGCTAGAAGCGCGATGAACATGGATTCGAGATTTAGAGGAACGGATCTAAATCTATTAGAGCTTATCGGAGAACGGAGGCGGGGAGAGGTCCGGCGTGCTCAGCGTGCAGCGGTGGCCCGGTCCTTGAAAGTGACGGCGGCGCTCGTGCGTGCGGGCGGTCCGGGTCCAAGCTTGGATCTTGAGCTTTAATGGTGTGGCGAGGTCCTCGAGGTGAAGTCCGGCGAACGCAGTGGCGCGGGATGGCGATGCGAAACGGCGGCCGGTAGCCGGGGTCAACGACGGGCGCATGGGGTCTGGTGGTTCACGTTTTGACCTCGAGGTCTTGGATACTAATGGCGAGCGGGGGGAAGAAGAAGAGGAATGGAGCGGTGGCGTTTGGGTTTAGGGTTTGACCCGGGCACTATTTATAGGCGCAGTGGTGCCCTAGAAACCGAACGGTAACCTAGAGGGATTTGCGGAAGGATATCAACCGGCCCGATAATTATGGGATAAGGATCTTGGGAAGTTATTGCGAAGTGGCCGGGTTACTGATGGCTGCCGAAAGAGTCGGCCTCGAGACTGTCACTCGGACCAGCTTGTGCGAAAATGAAAGCCGGATTATAGAGCGTATGTTTGGAAGATTCATCAAAGGAATGATACTCGGTTAGAGAGATAATCAGGTTATTATATGGACCGCCGAAAAGAGCAGGCCTGGCTATGATTAAAGCAATTTAACCCATCATGTTATGAATATAAGTGTTTATTGTTTTGCAGGAAATAGCGTGCGCTTCATGGTTGGTTCCAAGATTTAAAGCTACAAGAAAGGCGCACCAACCAAGATGCCCAAGCTATTCTGGGGACTACTGTTGGGGGGTGATAACTCGGTAGGCCCATGCATGGGCGAGACCCGGCCAAAGGGAGACTGCACGAGACCCGGCCCAAAAGAAAGGAAGTTCTAGAAGACCCACAAGGTAGCGCAGATCTTGTAACTCGTGCCTTGGGGGTCACGGTAGGGAACTTAGGGTTATGTGTAGATCCCGAGTAGGATTCTAGAGATATCTTGTAAGGAAAGCCAGGAAGCCGGGTATTATATAAACCGGCCTCTAGGGCATAGAGACTAAGGATAGAGAGATAGAAGGATTCGAGTATTCTAGGTATACAAGAGCAATCCTTTGTAACCCCAGATTGGAGTTTGCGGCGACATTGCAGCCCGAGACCCTAGTTCACCAGCTAATATGATTGCATCCAAGCTAAACCCTCTCCCAAACACCAGAGTCGATTCGCCCCTAACTAAGTTACCCCCGGTAACGTCTGCCGTGATTATCCCACGACACATTCAATATTCATAACAATGAAATTAGAAAGCTTTCGTAAGAACACAATTACTTCAGATATATTGCAATCATCAAAATCAAGATCATTTTTATAAAAGGTAATGGGACCATTGTCTCCCATATTTCGAAAAAATTCAGCACTTTATCAGGAATAGTTTCAGTGGTTTCCGGAAATTTTAAATGTTTAACAGCATAAGTGGAAGTATTGCCAACACCAATTACTTTACCGTTTATTGTAGAAGGTTTACTAGCATGAGAAGCTTCAGTTTTACTAGTGGTGGTAATAGTGCAAACATTAGCTATATGATTCTTTCTAGATATTTGATATTCTCTTTCCCATCTAGCATGCAATTCAGCTAACATCCTAGCATTGTCATCAATTCTAACTTGAATGGCATTCAAACTTTTGCTTTCTTTAACATCATGAGGGATAACCTTTATTTTAAGAATATCAACATCAAGAGCAAGACTATCAACTTTAGAAGCAAGAACATCAATTTTGCCAAACTTTTCCTCAACAAATTTATTAAATGCAGATTGTGTACTAATAAAATTCTTAAGCATGTTTTCAAGATTAGAGGGTACACTTCTATTGTTGTTGTAGGAATTACCATAAGTGTTGGCATAACCATTACCATTATTAGAAGGATATGGCCTATAATTGTTGCTACCAAAATTATTCCTATAAGCATTGTTGTTGAAATTATTATTTTTAATGAAGTTCACATCAACATGCTCTTCTTGAGCAACCAAAGAGGATAAAGGAACATTGTTTGGATCAACATAAGATTTAACATTAACAAGGATAGACATAATAGCATCAAGCCTATCACTCAAGGAAGAGGTTTCTTCAACAGAATTTATCTTCTTACCTGGTGGAGCTCTCTCAGTGTGCCATTCAGAATAATTTACCATCATATCATCAAGAAGCTTTGTTGCATAGCCCAAAGTGATGGACATAAAGGTTCCTTCAGCAGCTGTATCCAGAAGCTTTCTTGAAAAAAATTCAGACCTACATAAAAGGTTTGGATGATCATCCAAGTAGTCATTCCATGAGTGGGACAATTCTTTACCAAAGATTTCATTATTTGCCAAGCTTTAGCAACATGCTCATTATCAAGTTGCTTAAAATTCATAATGCTACTTCTTAAGGATATAATCTTAGTAGGAGGATAACATTTTCCATTGAAAGCATCGTTACGTTTAGTCCATGAATCAATACTATTTCTAGGCAAAGATAGCAACCATTCTTTAGCTCTTCCTCTCTAAGAGAAAGGAAACAATTTCAGTTTAATAATATCTCCATATACATCCTTATATTTTTGCATCTCACAGAGTTCAACAAATTTATTAAGATGGGCAACAACATCATCAGTACTAACACCAGAAAATTGCTCTCTCATAACAAGATTTAACAGGGCAGGCTTTATCTCATAAAAATCAGCAGTAGGAGCATGTGGAGCAATAGGTGTGCTAATAAAATTATTGTTGTTTGTGCTAGTGAAGTAAAAAAAACTTAGTGTTCTCATGAGTACTCTTTTTAGCAAGATTAAAAACAGGATAAAAATAACAACTAGAATAAGAACTAATTTTTTGTGTTTTTGATAAAGAGAAGCAAGCAAGACAAAATAAAATAAACTAAGCAAAACAAAAACAAAGTAAAGAGATTGGAGGTGAGAGACTCCCCTTGAAGAAATCATCTTCCTCCCGGCAACGGCGCCAGAAAACTTGATGGAGGCTGATGCTCCTTGGGAGACCCAAAGTGTAGGGTGTGAAGAGTGCATCGGCAAGTTTTCCCTCAGAAAGAAACCAAGGTTGAATCGACCAGTAGGAGAAAGAAATCACTTCCAACGGTTGATGCAGCTGATGTTGGCAGGGCGCACTACCGGTTCAGTAGCAACGTTGAATCTACACAACGTAATAAAATTATTTTTCCCTAACTAAGTAGTGAGGTTTTCAATCTCACCAGTTTTGCTGAAACAAAGGATTAGACGTATAGTGTGGAAAGTAGTACTTGTTTGCAGTAGATGAAAGAGAACAATAATTGCAGTAGAAAACAGTGGTTGCAGTGGTTGTATATTAGTGTAAATAAATGGACCGGGGTCCACAGTTCACTAGAGGTGTCTCTGCAAAACAGATAGATAGCATGTTGGGTAAACAAATTACTACTAGGAGATTGACAGATAAAGGCTGCACCATAGTGCATATGCATGACAATATGATTACTATGTGATTCATGCGGGCATTACAACAAGATAATAGATCGTTATCCAACTGCATCTATGACTAATAATCCACCCTTAGAGTGTCATCCGAGTAAACTTTGGGTATTAAGTTGCAAGCAAAAAATAATTGCATTAAGCAAAGTGTGTAATGTAAATAATAAAATTATCCTTAGACAAAACATTGTTGTTTTCTTCCTAATGGCAACGGCACATCCTTTTACCTTTCTGTCACTCGAGCGTGAGTGAAAAGGATGCATGAATCCACTATCGAGCATAAATACTCCCTCTTGGAGTTACAAGCATCAACTTGGCCAGAGTATCTACTAGTAACAGAGAGCATGCGAGATCATAAATAACATATACATGAAAGAACATGATAGATTGATAATCACTTGACATAACATTCAATATTCGTCAGATCCCAGCAACCACAACATGTAGCATTATGTAGCTTTCCCACATTTAAATAATGCAAGAACCATGTCACTACCAAATTCCGTGCGATCAGGGACGTTTTGATCGCAACGTTTCGATAACGTCGCGTGTTTCCATCGCGGATGGCTGAGAAGTGGATTTTGCTCTCGACGTTTTGGTTTGGTCTGTCGCAGACTGGTTTTGCGCGACTTTTCGATAATATTACGTCGCGGATTTTCGTCTCCGGCCCAGTAGCCCACTTAGAGCCCAGCTGCCTTTGACGAAACTGGGCTGGTCATGTAGAACGTCGCAAATTTTTGTCGGACCACACATCCTGCCCTGTTTGACTCCTTTGACTGGCGACGACCGACCAGTTGATGCCTGGACCCCACTTGTCATCCACGGTAAATAAGCATGCACATAATCTTTGAAATTAAGCATGCGCATAATCTTCGAAATCATCACAGTTAACATTACAGTGAACAAGTTGTTTCTGAAACAAATCACATAAAGAAAAGGATATACACCAGACCTAGCGTCCTAGCCAAGGGTGTGCCGCCGCGCCTCCGCCAGCGCATGGAGGACCGCTTCCATGGTGTCGGCCTCTAGCTTGATAGTGAAAAGCCGGGCGAGCCTCGCTTGCTGGAGGTCTTTTGCCGCGAAACTCTCTAAGGACGCTAAAATCTCCGCCTGCATGTGGGGCCACTATGGGGCCTCGTTGTGGAACTCGATGGCTAGATACTCCTCCTACTCTCCCTCCTTGATGTCCGAAGGTGTGATGGGTGGAGCCGGAGGTGGTGGTGCACGGGACGAGTTGGCCTGATGCACCTTGCGCCGGTATGCCTCGCGGGCACGCGCACACTCCACGCCTTGCATGCTGCGCCGGGGAAAGTACATGTGGATCTGCTGCTGGCGGCCCTCCTCGTGATGGCCAGACATGGTATGTCGTGGGATGATCACGGCAGATGTTACCAGAGGTAACTGATCTTGGGGCAAGTCGACACAGGTATTTGGGAGAGGGTTTAGCTGGAAGGAAAACATGATGATAAGCGATCTTGGAATCAGCACTCAACTCGCCGAGTCTCGAATATAGCTCTCGATTTATACTGGATACTCGATAACAGGCAATACGATTATGTCGTGAATCTCTGTCAAACCAAGCCTAGGGGCCGGCTTATAAAGCACCCGTACCCCCCCTTGGCTTGCCCTCCAAGGCGCAGCTTGAATCATATCCGAACTCTACTTACAAACCCTAGCTTTCCTTACCGCAACCCACAATCCGGGTTACAAGGCCTACAAACTTTGGGCCTTCCAGAAGTTTCTTTATCCTTAGCCGGATCCCGCGCATCGTCCTTTGGGCCGGGTTACACCTTGGAGTTGGCCTACCGGGTTACTATCCCCCCATCGGTAGTCCCCAGAATAGCTTGGGCTTCCTGGATTCCTCCTAGAAGCGCTGGCTATTCCCTGCAAGAATATCAGACGTACCAATTCAAGTAGGCCGGGTTAGATTTCTTCGATAAACAGTCAGGCCCAACTCCACGGTGGCCATATAGTAACTCGGCCTTTTCCGAATCCATCGCTCATCTTCCCGGGAAAATACCCTGGTAACGATGTTGAAGACCCATCTTACTTTGCTTGTTTAACCCATCCGATAACCACAAAAAAGATACGCCTTACGTCCATTCTGAAAATCTCGCCTAACCTCTTGACGCATACCTCGGAAAATCCGGGCGGATGCGATTTTATCCGTAATTCCCGGCTCTCGTCCGTTGGCCTAGGTTTACCCTCCCGCACCCTATAAATAGGCACTTAAGGATTAACCTAACCCCAACGGCTCATTCCTCCTTCTTCTTCCCTTTGCTTTCATGCTCGAATCCACATGGAGCCTCCACAGAGACCTCGTGCTCGCCCGCGGATCCAACTCGCCGCAGTTCGTCCCGCACCCCCGTCGAACTTATTCACCGCGCCCGTGAGCATCTGGCCAACCGTCGCAAGGAAGTATCCACTGCGCGCTATCTATCACCGCCGCGCGCCGCTCCAATCTTCTCCGGTAAGCCTCTCGTATCCATCAATTTGACCCATAATTTCCAGATTTTCTTCAGATTGGATCTTGGTCGACCCGCGAGCCATTGCTCTTACTGCACCAAATCAAACCACTTAGATACTTGCTAGTTCCTCCAAGGACCGGTGGGATGATCTCACACAACCCTCCTATCACTTTTAATCTCTAATTTCTTCATAGAACCTTTCGCAAATTTTCCTAACCTAGATCCATTTCGCCCAAATTTCCGCGCATATTATTAATACCCAAAAAATCCTCCTTTTCCAGTTACTTTGCTCGTAGTAGAGGCATGGGCAACCATCCGTGCACACCAAACTCACCTCAACACGTAAGTAACTAGTAATTTCCACAACCGTATTTAACACTCGGACAACTCGTAATTTTTTGCTCCGTGATACGTTACCCGGATATTTCTGAGTCTTCATGTTGTCTCTAACATCCCAACTCGGATAATCCAATATTTCCGAGTCTCATTTCCCACACCTCTTGTACTCTGCAGGTCAACCCTATGGCTCCGAAGAGGCAAGGAAAGCAGCCGGCCCCGGCAAAGGTTACCCAAACCATATCAGCAAACTGGGGTCGGTCTACAGCGACAAAGGCCAAGCTGGATGGGATGGCCGAGCTAGGAATCCTCCCTTCTCAAAAGGATATACACTGGAGGGCACCAGGCGACGAGACCCGGCCCACTCCCGCCGGAAATGAGGTAATTTGCTTCACCGAGCACGTGACCCGGGGATTCCGTCCTCCGGGTCACTCTTTCTTCCGGGAGGTCTTAAGCCACTACGGCCTCCGGGTATTCGACATAGGGCCTAACTCTATGTTGAATATTACCCACTTCATCGTTTTATCCGAGTCATACTTGTGCGTTCCGCCAAGTCTGGCTCTTTTTATTGAACTATTCGAGTGCAAACCGTGCCGCGAGTGTGGTGACGGAGCACTTCTTACTTGCGGTGGGGTATCTATCCAACGCCGCAAGCACTCACCAATGCCAACTCTCAACCTGAACTCCCACGTCAAAAACTGGCAACTATCTTTCTTTTATTGCTATGACACTTCCCCGGATGGCGAGAGGAAGTTGCCAGGTTACTCGGAGAGTCTCCTTGAGCCTTCCGAATCTTTCAGTTCTTTTGCCCCCGACTCTGACAGGGAGGCAATCCAGCCTTTGCTGGCTAAGTTAGCTGCTCTCTCGGCCCAAGGCCTTCTTGGCCTTAATTTGGTGAAGACCTGGGTAGATTTCCGGGTTCAGCCCAACTCCATTCGCACCAAGTTGTTGTGTGAATACTCGGGGCACATCACGGACTCGCTCCGATACTCCACCAAAAACTTTGCTGCTGGGGACACCAACAAGACCATCAAAAGTTTCCTGACGGAGAAGCTAGAGGCGATAAGAAATATCGCCAGGTTACCCCCATTTACTCGAGAGCACCCAGCTCCAGCGGTAAGACATGGTTCCTTTAGCTTATTTCGACACTTTTACCTGTTTCAGTTTCTAATTCTTGCTTTCATCTCTTTGATCACAGGCTGACGATCCCTTCTGGAGGATTGAAACCTCTCCTCCTTCCCAAGACCCGGAAGAAGAGGAAGAGCCGATTGAAGACGACGAGGGTATTTTCCCTAATCTCACATTCACCTTTTACCTGTGCTACCTTTCCTACCATCCATCTTTTCCTCGTTTTATACATACTCAATCTTTCAGGGTTAGAGGACGAGGAGGAAAAAGAAGAAGATGACCCGGAAGCCACCGAATCCGACCAGGAAACCACAGTCGGAACCAAGAGGAAGGCCAGAGGGGTAGTTGCAAAGGTTCCCTTCTCCTCCATGTCTTCCGAGCCCTACTCCTTTGATACTATGCATAAACTTAATGAACAATTATCACATTCACCATTCTTGAAGGATCCCCCCTCGGCTAAACGTAGGGTGACCCGGAGTTCCCCGGGGGATGATCCCCTTAACCCGGGTATCTCCACTTCACCTGCTCACCGAGTTAGCACTCCTCCACCTCAGCCTCCCAAATCTCCTCAACGCCGTCCATCTCCTCATCGTCCACTCGCCGGGCAATTCCGGGTACCGCAGCCGGTACCTTTGACGACATCATCCGCCTCCAGCAGCGAACTCCCACCAGACTATGCCGTGAACACCGGGTAAATGACCTTTATTCAATATTCTTTTGCACTTATTAACCTTTTTAATACGTGCCACTAACCACTATCTCCTTCTTTCCCTTTAGTGTCCAAGTTACCGTTAGTGACCCGGATATTCCTGAAGCGGAAAAGCGAGGAGAGGAGGAGCCAAATATTAACATGGATGTTGCGGCTGATGACGAGGCTGAGGACGAACAGGAACAAGACCCCTTTAAGGACCCAGCTCCACCGAAAACTGCATCACCCAAGTCCTCTGAAGAAGTAGATGAAGATATCATCTTAGAGACCAAGCCGGGTTCTCCTAACCCGGACACTCAGACGGTCCGGGTTTCGACCCCAAGATCCGGAAAAGCCCTTCAACCGGAAGGCCAAACTTCCGGCCCTTCAAGACTTCGCCCTGAAGACATGACGTTTGCCCAGATGCTCGATGCCCTTTACACTTTGAGGGCCAATGAAGAAAATATCCTAGATGCCTTGATAACCAAACACAAAGTAAACCCGAGTAAAACCATCTATCTCCTTATATAGTCCCCAAGTTCGAAGTGAATTACTAAGTAATTTGCTTGGAACTTTGCATGATATTTCCGACTGACCCTTCTTCGTGTTTTCTCGTAGGACTTTGTTGCGCAATCTGAGAAGAAGCTAGCCAAGGCCGCCAAGCGTATCGAAAAGGAAACGGCCCTTCGCGAAGCAGCTGAAACTGAAACTCGTAGGAGCCAAAAAATCATGAGGAAGTACCGGAAAAGAGCTCACGCGGCTGAAGATAGGCTGACGACTCTTTCAGTGCAGATTGCTGATATCCATTGTGTTGCAACTGGTATGATCATTGACTTTTAGCACGCATGACCCTGATTCTCTCTAGATGGACAACCGTATCCCTTTACTTATTACTTTTTCTTTGTCTTTTCAACAGGCCCGTGTGACGTAGCCCCTGAAGAAGATGACACTATCAAGTTGAAACTTATGAAGGACACTATCTGGCAGCTTAGTGCCGGAATTGGATGGATTCTTGACGAGTTGCGGCTGCCGAGTATCAGGCCAAGCAACATGAAGAAATTGCTAGAATTCTGCTCCACTATCCCTGAGTGGATTTGGCACTGGAAGCGTTCATCTTGCCGATTTGGTGTGACCCGAGGACTCGCGCTGGCTAAAGCTTATTTTCCTAAGCTAGAGCCGGCCAAGCTGATGGGCGGGTTTCCGGAGTTCAACCCAGATGGATCCAAGTTTTCTCCTAAGGACTTCAAGGCTATTCAAAAAGAAATCCGTCATCCGGCTAGCGTTATTGCCGATAGTTTGGAGATTGATACCATTCTTCCTGCATACGATGTTAACGACAAGATCATCAAGGCGGACCGCCCCAAGCCATACGACATGCTTGCCCGGTGGAAGGAGGAGGCGGCCAAGATAAGGGAAGAAGCTGCCAAGAAGAAGGCCGAAGCCGACTCTATGCCTGCTACTTCTACTCCTGTCGTCCCTCCGCCCGCGCGAGTCGGCATTGCTACTAACCCGAGTGGCGCTGCTACCACAAGCGACGGCAAGGGGAAAGCCAAGATGGATCCTGCGGCTTAGAATATCGAGTGACACCTATTACTTCATATGCATCAGTCGGCCACAGTGCCATTGAAACAATTTATTTGTTAACTGGTGCGCCTGTGCTCCTCTGATACTTTTTAGTAAAACTTTGTAATATACTCTAAATTCCTGATGCACCTTACGCCTTTTTGGGTTTTTGATTTATCTACTTTTGCATCTATTTGTTCTTGATATCCAACTTGCTTTATTCTTGATACCCGCACTTCTTTATTTTTCCTTTTGTGAGACCCGGCTTCCGGGTTTCATGGGTGTTTGGCGAACGGACTTGCTCCTAAGTCCCCAAGCCCCCAAGACCCGGATGTTTGGCTTCTTGGAATTTTAGCAACTGGATAATATATTTCTCTTTCGAAATTCGCGAGTCCCCAGGCCAGGATTTCCGAGCCTAGGACACGTGATTTTTAAAGGAGAACAATTTGCCTGCTGCTAGATTCACAAAAATCCCAGAACGGTTTCACATAGGATTTGAAGTTATGCTTAATAACCGTTGAGTTTCCGGCTATCAGCCTTATACTCTGCATAACTTGTGGTTTAGATGACCCTTTCGACTATCTTGTACTGTAAGCCGGCTTTCGCGTGGATACCATGTTATCACATCTGTACGAAAACAGGGTCAGGCAAGTCCCTTTGGGCTTCATGGCTGACTGTAATCGTAAGCGAACAAATCATGCCACTTTATTGCGAGTCACATCGAGCTTAAGTAAGAATAGCCGAGAAATTTGGACTTCTTTGTCCGGTTATAAGATTGTAGCCGCACTCGTTTTCGAGTAACCGGCCCTTATAACTCATTGGCATCAAGGCCGGGTCTTTTGAGTTTGCAACTGTGCCTATATGAGCGACCAGCCCTCAAGACCTAAAGATACACACCGTACTGAAAGTATAGATAATAACCACCTCTTTTCTTGATAATCGCCTCTTTATTTGATATGAAAAATTAGGTCAGCAGGCCGCCTCATTAAAAACCCGTCCAGTCCCCAAGGGTACCCTGGATAGGAAAAGAGTACGTCTGAAACCTGCTGCCTGTTACATCATTTGATTCCACGTGCCGACATAATCCTTGCTAAGTATAATACGGGCGTAGCTGAGCCACGTTCCATGGTCTGTCTCTTTCTTGCATAGGTGCAGTGGTATGAGCGGTGTCGTTAACTGTGGCCGACTCTTCCCTTGAGTCTATCAAGTAATATGACCCATTATGCAGATTCCGGCTTACGATGAAAGGCCCTTCCCATGGTGGTGATAGCTTGTGTTTCCCTTCGTTTGACTGAACCAGGCGCAGAACCAGGTCTCCTTCCTGGAAGACCCGGGTTTTCACACGCCGGCTATGATACCTCCGTAAATCCTGCTGATATATGGCTGACCTTTCCAAGGCTTGTTCTCTTTGTTCTTCTAACATATCCACGGCGTCCTGCCGGGTCTTCTCGTTCTCCACTTCAACATAAGCTGACACTCTCGGTGAATCATGAATGATATCGCTTGGTAGCACCGCTTCTGCACCATAGACCATGAAGAAGGGTGTCATCTGAGTGGATCTGTTGGGTGTAGTATTTATACCCCAGACCACGGAAGGAAGTTCTTCGACCCATGCACCGGAGGCCCTGATACATGGAACTCGTAGTCGTGGTTTTAATCCGCGAAGCAACTCTTGATTTGCTCTCTCCACTTGCCCATTGGCCTGTGGGTGAGCGACTGATGCTACATCAAGCCGGATTCCATTGCTGCCACAGAATTTTTCCATCTCTCCAAGGGACATGTTGGTTCCATTGTCGGTAATTATGCTGTGGGGGTACCCGAATCGGTAAATAATTCTTTTCAGGAACTTGACCGCTGTAGCTGCTTCGCAATTAGTAACTGGCATAACCTCGACCCACTTGGTAAACTTATCGATAGCCACTAAAAGATGTGTCTTCTTGCAAGGTGACATATGAAAGGGGCCAACCATGTCCATACCCCAGACAGCGAACGACCAAGTTAACGGGATGGTCCGTAATTCCATAGCCGGTACATGGGTTTGGCGAGCATACCTTTGACATCCGTCGCACCTTGCTACTAACCGTTCCGCATCTGCTAGGGCCGTAAGCCAGAAGAATCCATGTCGATAGGCCTTGGCCACAAGGGATCTTGTGGAGGCATGATGCCCGCAATCACCTTCGTGGATTTCCTTAAGGATCTGTTGGCCTTCTTCTGGTGCCACGCAGCGCAAAAAGACCCCCGCGGCACTTCTCTTGTATAATTCCCCATTGATGATAGAATACCCCTTTGCTCGCCGTAAAATTTGCCTTGCTAACACCTCTTGCTGTGGTAACTCGCCCCGTGATAGGTAGGCCAAAAACGGTTCTGTCCATTCAGGAATAGTGCGTATAGTGGCCACAAGTGCTGCATCCGGGTCTTGGTTTGCCAGTTCCTCCTCTGACTCGGTTTTAACTGACGGTCGCCATAACTCGTCCAGGAAAACGTTGGGTGGAACCGGCTCTCTGCGCGAACCGAGTCTAGCCAGGGCGTCTGCTGCCTCATTCTTTCTTCTGTCTATATGCTCCACCTCGTACCCGGAAAAGCATCCTGCAACCCTGTCAACCTCCCTGCGGTACGCTGCCATGGTTGCATCCTTTCTATCCCAAGTTCCTGATACCTGTTGTACCACAAGGTCCGAATCTCCAAAGCATCGTATCCTTCTAATGTTCATTTCCTTGGCTACCTTTAAGCCATGCAATAGGGCCTCATACTCGGCCACGTTATTTGAACAGTCAAAGTGAATTTGCAGTACGTAACTCAATTTATCTCCTTTGGGTGATGTTAGGACCACTCCGGCTCCTGATCCCTCGTATTGTTTCGATCCATCGAAGTGCATGGTCCACGACTCGGAATTTGGGACTATGGTAGTCATTCCGGTGTGCGTCCAATCATTAACGAAATCGACCAAGGCCTGGGATTTGATTGCCGATCTGGGCTCGTAGCTGATATGATAATCCCCCATCTCTATCGCCCATTTGGCTATTCTTCCGGTCGCGTCCGAGTTTCTGATGATATCTGACATTGGTATTGAGCTGACTACTGTTATAGGGTGTTCCTGGAAGTACGGCTTCAATTTCCGGCTGGCCATGAAGACTCCGAAAACCAGCTTCTGCCAATGCGGGTAACGCTGCTTTGCCTCGGATAATACCTCACTGACGTAATAAACCAGCCTCTGGACTGGATAACCTTTTCCGTCTTCTTTGCGTTCCACTACCACTACCGCACTGACGGCTCGGGGCCCAGCTGCCACATATAACAACATAGGTTCTTTGGGACCCGGGGCCGCTAGCACCGGTGCCTCAGATAGCTGCTTTTTTAATGCCTCGAATGCCTCATCCGCCTCTTGATCCCATACGAATTTATCGGATTTCCTCAGGAGCCGGTACAAGGGTATTGCCTTTTCCCCGAGTCTGGATATAAACCGGCTCAAGGCTGCCACGCAGCCCGTAAGCTTTTGAACCTGCTTCAAATTTTCCGGTTTTCTTAGATTTTGGATAGCTTTGATTTTGTCCGGGTTGGCCTCAATTCCTCTTTCTGAAACGATAAAACCGAGTAGCTTGCCAGCTAGAACCCCAAACACACACTTTGTCGGGTTGAGCTTCATCTGATATCTTCTTAGGTTTTTGAACGTCTCTTTTAGATCGTCTATAAATGTCTCAGCCTTCCGGGTCTTGATGACCACATCATCCACATAAGCATGCACGTTGCGTCCAATTTGGTCTTCGAAGCACTTCTGAATGCACCGCTGGTAGGTTGCGCCCGCGTTCTTCAATCCAAACGTCATGGTTTTGTAGCAGAAGGCCCCAAAAGGGGTTATGAACGACGTTTTCTCCCAATCCTCCCTTTTGAGTTTAATCTGGTGATATCCCGAATATGCGTCCAAGAAACACAGCAAGTCACTCCCGGCTACCGCATCTATGATTTGGTCTATCCTTGGTAGCGCGAACGGATCCTTTGGACAATGCTTGTTGAGACTTGTGAAATCGATGCACATCCTCCATTCATTCGTTTTTTTTCATCACAAGAACCGGATTCGCCAACCAGTCCGGGTGAAACACTTCCATGATGAAGCCTGCAGCTAATAGTCGCGCGATTTCCTCACCTATAGCTCTTCTTCTTTCCTCATTCATTTTTCTCAAACCCTGCTTCACTGGTCTAGACTTGGGATCTACATGCAGACTATGCTCTGCCAACTCGGTGGGGATACCCGGCATGTCGCTGGGTGTCCAAGCAAACACGTCCGCATTTGAACGAATGAACTCCACAAGTGCCTTTTCTTGCCCGCTTTCCAAGTTAGACCCTATAGTGAACTGCTTGGTGGGATCGCCTTCCACAAAATCTACTTTCTTGGTGTCCTGTGCCGCCTTGAATTTTACTCTTTCGTCCTCAGAATCCGGCCTTCTCAATGCTGTGCCATCACCCGGATCCACCTGAGACCGGTAATATTTGAGTTCTTCCTTTCTGCAAGCTTGCTCTGCCATCACTGAATCTCCTTCATCGCACTCAGCGGCTATATCCCGACTCCCATGTATAGTGATGGTCTGTTTAGGGCCCGGAATCTTTAGCTGCAAATATACATAACACGGCCTAGCCATGAATTTAGCGTAAGCCGGCCTTCCGAACAGCGCATGATAAGGACTATGCAACTTGACCACCTCAAACGTGAGCCACTCCACTCGATAATTATCCACTGACTCTCCGAAAGCAACCTCCAGTGTAATTTTTCCTTCAGGGCGCGCCGAATGACCCGGTACGATTCCATGAAAGATTGTTGAACTTTTCTGCAGCTGAGATTCCTTGAGGTTCATGCGCAAGAAGGTTTCCCAATACAGGATGTTGATGCTGCTCCCGCCATCCATCAAGCCTTTTTCAATTCGTAACCATTGACCTGCGGCGCAACCACCAATGCCAAGATTCCGGGGCGTTCTATTCCTCCCGGGTGATCCCTTCTGCTCCACGTTACCTCTTGCTCCGCCCATCTCAAGTATCCCGGAACGGCCGAGGAAATTGAATTCGCCGCTTGTTTTAGTGCTTCTTTGTCCCTGCTAGAAGTCTCTGTAACATGCACATGATATTGTCCTTTTAAATCGAGCGTACGTACCATACCGATGAAGATACGGATCTGGCCGATCGTCACAGTAGATCCGGATTCGAGGTGATCCGACTCTAGCTCCCAGCCAGAATCGTCCACCATCCTTTCTCCTTCGCCGTTGACGTAAATCTCTCCGACGGCGAGGTTCCTCATGCTTTTCCGAGCTTCTCCCGTGATGTAAACACCTTTGGACGCAGGCCCCACGGTGGGCGCCAACTGTCGTGGGATGATCACGGCAGATGTTACCAGAGGTAACTGATCTTGGGGCAAGTCGACACAGGTATTTGGGAGAGGGTTTAGCTCGAAGGAAAACATGATGATAAGCGATCTTGGAATCAACACTCAACTCGCCGAGTCTCGAATATAGCTCTCGATTTATAATGGATACTCGATAACAGGCAATACGATTATGTCGTGAATCTCTGTCAAACCAAGCCTAGGGGCCGGCTTATAAAGCACCCGTACCCCCCCTTGGCTTGCCCTCCAAGGCGCAGCTTGAATCATATCCGAACTCTACTTACAAACCCTAGCTTTCCTTACCGCAACCCACAATCCGGGTTACGAGGCCTACAAACTTTGGGCCTTCCAGAAGTTTCTTTATCCTTAGCCGGATCCCGCGCATCGTCCTTTGGGCCGGGTTACACCTTGGAGTTGGCCTACCGGGTTACTATCCCCCCATCATGGTACTAGTGGATCTGCGCACAGCGAAGTTTGGGAGTAGAGAGGTGTGGCACAGACGGACAGTTTGGGATTAGAGAGGAGAGCGTTCTGCGCCCACATGGGGAGCCGCTGCATTATCCATAGTTTGGGAGTGGAGAGAAGAGCTGGCCGGGTATCCCACATGGCGAGAGTGTCAACCGACATGGTTTTACATTTGCAACAATGGATACCCTAGTAATAATACTAATATACTGTCTCCTCGCCCTCTTCGATGTCTGTTTCGTGCCATCATCGTTGTTACATGCACTCTGAAGCATAGGAGATTTATAATAACTGAAATTAGCATCACAAAAGGTTCAACAACAAGTCCACAGGTTAATGAGAACTTTTTTTTATGCCAACATCCACTCCGAAGCCACATCCACAGGTTCACATCATCCACCGGGTATTTTCCTATGCCAGCATGCATTCCGAAGCCACATCCAGAGGTTCACATCATCCACCGGAACTTTCCGAAACCGCGTCCACAAAAACACTAGTAAAAGGCATCATACATGTTTAGCACATCTACAAAAAAGAAGCAGATATACTTCCATACATACAAAGATGAGTGACAAAACTGCCTCACATTTACAAATGACACAAGTACATAGGTGATAAACCACTAGACCCGGTGGCATAAACAAGCTACTAGGTCCTTGTAAACTCTACTAGGTCTAGAGGAGTCTCCCTCTGCATTTTAACATTGCACAGTTTAATCATCGGCACTCTGATCAAACACAAATATGGCACTCTTTTTTCTATGGTACTCCAACTGTTGGAGATATTGCTGTATATTAATCATCAGCAGAGAACCAAGCCTAGATAGGGGCCTCAAAGTAAAGAAGCACACACAAATCAATGAAATCATCGAACACTTTCCAAGGAATATGCAGAACCAATATGGCTCATGTGTTACAGACAAAATCATAATTGGGGCCTCATAGTAAAGAAGCACGCAAAAATCAATGAGATCATCGAGCACTTACCAAGGAAGATGTAGAAAAAATGTAGTTGTACACAACACTAGGTAAGTGGCAATTATCTCACCGAGAAAAGGTGCGGAGTTTAATCATCGGCACACAGAACAGAGAATGAACATAAAATAAGAAAGCCTCATACATACATTGCAAAGAAAGTGCAAAGGGTCAAGCTCCACAGGACCAGAGAGCATGAACAAACAATGTTCATGTAAACACTACTAGGTACTGGGGAGTAATCCTTTGGATTTTAGCATTGCGTAGTTTAATCGTCGGCACATGCAACAAAACAGAGAAATTAATAACAACTAGACTCATTGGCAAGCATTGCAGGTTGACATAATCTAATTAAAGAGAAAAGTAGTTTTACCTCATTCCATAATCTTGCAAGAAACTTAGAATGTATCTCAACTTCACAATGGTGTCTTTCGCACTCTCCAACAAGGTGTCTTTTCCCCTCTAGAGCATGTCGCACTTCTCTTCGGCTACTTTCAAAGTTTTCTTCGCACTCTTCAGCTCAGAATCAAGCTTAGTAACCAAGCCGTGCATGATCATATAGCTTCTCTTTTGTTCCCGCAATTCCAACTCGAGTCTATCCCGCATTTTTTAAGCTTTCATTGCACTGTCAAGTCTATCCTCACAGCAGACAAAATAGATTAGCTTCTTAGCACTGGTATCATCAACCAGCTTGCAAACTTCAGAGAGACGATGAGATTCAATTTTCTCAACTGACTGCTGCACCAATTTCTGAATTTCAGTACGCGGCATGTTGAAGAAGTCACAGCCTGCACTGTGGTCCTATAGACAAATACGAAAAGAATAAAAATCAAAGAAGTGTCGACGAAGGCGAAAGGAGATAGATGAATCTTAAGAGAACATTTGGCTACATGACTAATTTATATGCTATTTACCTCGGCTATCTGAATAACGGGGGGCTTTGCAAGATCCGAGGCCTTGTTCAGGTCGATCTCCATTTGGGTGGGGGAAACCATCTCCGAGGGACCTGTAACGGTAGCGTGAGCTAGATCCATGGCCGGTGGTAACTTAAAACATCAACGGTGACCTACATCCGCCGGCATTTAACCTACATCTGTCGGTATCAAACCTAGATCTGTCGGCATCTAACCTACATCGCATCATTTGGTTGAGGATGGGGAAGGGAGGGAACCAGGGCTTACCAGTCATTGTTTGAGAACAACACCGAGGACGGGGGAGGGCGAAGCCGTTGCAGCCGCCGTTGGGGCGGGAGGGCGAAGTGTAGCCTTCTGTGGAGGTCACTTTCAGTGGAGGAGTAGCCGAGTGGGCGAGGATCGCGGTGGTGGAGATTTGGTGCGCATACGCTGGCAAGTGGGACCCTGCGTGAGGATGTTTCAGTGCAGATTTGGCGCACGGTTGTTAACGGTCATAATTTATTCTTGTTTTCGATTGAAAATAAAAATAAAAAAGAACCAAAAGGAAATGAGTTTTAGAATCTGATCACATTTTTATTCTACTTCTTCAGATTCTTTTTTATTTTAGTTAGCAAATAATTGCAAACTAAGAGAGTGCCTAGTGGTGGGGAGGGGTTGATTCATTTCCACACACCAAAGTTCGAGTCTTGTTACTCACATTTGTTATGTTGCACCAACTATTGGCTTATTGGACATGATCCAGTAGTAAATGGATGTGACAATTCATTGATCGACCGGATCAATGAGTTGTCGCATCCACTTATTACTAAATCATGCCTAATAAGTTCTTTGGCATCTTTAAAACATGATTGGGTTAAGAAACATACTAATATAATATAGATACCATATACTATTTAATTTTGGGTTCTTATATACCAACATGATAGAGGTTCTTAAAGAGTTCTTACTACGCGCACACCAGAAAACACTACTCATTAAGTTCGTACAATACCAAAAGTAAGAGATAACACAAACACAACATGCAAGATGCAACAGTGAGCGCACCAGCAGCTACATCATGTACTACCGCTTCCGAGCCTTCATGGCCCTCCTGGCCTGGTTGGAGTTCGGCCGAGGAGGAGATTGCACGAGACCTGAGAGGATATCCAGCGCAAGCAGCTTCTTCAGGAACACGCCATAGGTAGCTTGCTTGGCCCTAACATGGGGCGCACGATGCTCAGAGCCATTTCCCACACCGACGGCATGTCGGATCAAGCTGTGGCGATAGTTGGCTATGTTTCTGACACAGAAAGGGCAGAACAAGTTGTCGTAACAACGATACTGAATGGTGCCCCCTGCAGCTTTCTCAGGACATGTCTGCTCTTCGCATCCATAGAGTCCTCATCCGAGCCGACTTCCAGATCTTCTTCCTGCAAATTTGCAATAAAACAAAAGTCAGCAACACAATGTAATTGGCAAAAAAGTAATATACCTAACCAGATCACAAAGAACATACAGAAATAGTTCTTCATTTATTTGCATACACTGTATCAACTAACTTATTTTGCAAATGCGCCCTAAAGAGGACACCAATGTTGAGAAAAATGAGTCGATATACAACATCACAGTTTCCACTATATATATTGGGTGAACTAATGCACAGAAACAGATAATAACACATCAGAAATTCATTGATGATCTAAGATAATATTCAACAGATTAATATTCTAATTAGGATATTTTATTATCCCTTACCAGATCACAAAATCATACAGGAATCGTTCTTTAATTATATGCATAAAATCGATCAAGTAATTATTGTGCACGGGAGTACAATATGTGATTTTGCAAAAAAATCATAATATGTCAATAGTTTATGCGAGGCAAAATAACTACACAAATTGAAAATGCTTCCAAAAAAAACGTAGAATCCCTAACTCACATGCATGCTCACATTAACACAAAAAACTAGAAGCCATAAGAACATATGCAGCTACAAACCTCTGAATCCCGAATACAAAAAACATGCCAACCCCTAAGTAAAGATGGAACTACAAACCTCTGAATCCCTAATACAAAAAACCTGCGAACCCCTAAGTACAGATGCAACTACAAACCTCTGAATCCCGAATACAAAAAACCTGCGAACCCCTAAGTACAGATGCAAATAAAAATCTCTGAATCTTGAACTTGCGTGTACAAAAAACCCTCGAACCCCTACGTACAGATCCAACTACAAACCTTTTAATCCCGGATACAAAAAATCTCAAACCCCTAAGTACAGATGAAATCGCAAACACCAAAAGCCCAAACTTCTATATACAAAAAAAAACCCAAAGTACACATGCAACTACAAACACTAGAAGCCCGAACTTGCATGTGCAAACCCTGGATCTTTGAAAATAAACTAAGCCGGCCTGAACATAGATACCTCAGGATACTCGTCGTCGACGTCCTCGTCGAACGCCCGGGGATCCCCGTAGGGATCACTCAGATCCGCCAGGAGAGGGAAAGCTGTAGGCGCCTCCACCACGGCAGGAGCAGGCGGTGCACTCGAAGCGCCATGGCCGGCCGACGAAACTGCGGCGACGACTTCAGTGGCCACGACGACATTCTGCGGCTGCAACGAACTGGAACCGCCATGGACGGCTTCTACGGCAATGACAACAGAAGGGACGACGCCGTCCTTCTCCTGCTTCGAACCTTCCATTCTGCGGAACCGCCTCGCAGTTGTGCGCTTGTCAGTTAGGAGAGAAGGAGGGCTGGGAGGCGATGCGGCCGGGGCGGAGTTGGGTTTTTTGCTAGAAATGGGGGGAGAATGGATGGGGGAGAGAGGCGATGCGACCAGAGCTTTATATACTGAGTGTCGTTTCGACTGGTCGCGATGACGTGTGCGCATGCATGGTGGGAACGCGCCGGCTGACTTCGTCAACATAGAATGATGTGATATTTATTCACTGGCAAGTGGGTCCTGGGACGCTGCGGGCCACCAATCAGTGACTCAAATTCACCATAAAGCTCACCCCACCAAGTCAGCGAATATCAAAGACTCTATCGTACGTGTACTTGTAGAAAAGAGGACACCGTTTTATACGTGTACGCGTACAAAACGATACAGCACGTGTTTGCTTGCGAAACATGGTACCAAACTTTGCCAAGTTCACTACAAATAATGGACAGTTTAGAATGGTACGTGCCAACACAACTACCATGTGTATGCAGCCAAGGTGACGAACATGTGTGTACGTGCCAACACGCCTCTGCAGTCACACACTTTGGTCATGCACACGGCGTCGTGCAGGTTGTGGTTCGCCTGCCGCGCGTAATGGCGACGACGCGACCTGCACTAGGCGGCGGGATTGTGGTTCCTCTGCCGCACGCCTAGCATTAACGCGGTATGCAGCCTCCCCGGATCCCCAAGCTGCACCAGGTCCATTGCGGTTTGCATGTCGCCGCCATTTACTCCAACGGGACGCGTGCACCGACACCGTGGCGAAGCCACACAAGAGCTGGGTTAATTGACTACACAACTTTTCTCAATACTACAAAGCATAGATTATGCAACAAAATATTTAAATAGGAGTATTTGACTACATAATTTTGCATCGACTACACAGAGTTTGAGTCCTGGCTCCGCCACTGCCGACGCGTCCTCGCCCTAATCTCCCCCATCGCCACGGCTTCCGCTCTATCGGCGATACCATGCCGCGCCGCCTCCATACTTCGTGGGTCACGTTCACCCAGCAGGCGCGCACCGTGGGCTAGACCCGCCCTCAGACAACGATGGGAGTGGCGACGACCCCTACACTAGTAGGAAAATGCTTATAGCCGAATTGCTACCGCTGGCTAACATATTTTGAAGCAGTATATTGTTGGCGCAGCGGCAATGGTGTTCGCCAGCAGTAGCTGCAACCCAGCAGCGCTAATTACCGCTGGCTAACAATACTCTATGTGTGCCAGCGCTACGTATTTACCGGTGAGCAATCAAACATTTTGTTCGCCAGCGCTAGAACCTAGCAGCACAAACGCATGCAGCGTACGCGCGCTGGTACACTGCTGGCTCTGCTCCCTCTCTCCCTTATCTCCTATACACCACGTCTACACACCAGACACCACACACACCAGACACCACGCGTACCTCTCCCCTCTCCCTTATCTTTTCTTCTCCACCGCACACACCACGCGTACACACCACGGGATGAGCCCCAGCCAACTAATTGACAACAGCGACGAGCTGCGCCCGCTGCCGCACTGCGCGACGTCTGGCTCCGCGCGCACGCCTCTTGCCGCTCTGCCACGCCGCCCTCGCGCTCGCCTCCCCGCGTCCATGGAGAACGCGTCCACGGCGTCCCCTACCTGGCTCTACTGCCTGGGCTGCGCCGGCAGATATGGCGCCAGCGGCCGCGGCCGAATATTCTGGAGCAAGCGCTGGTTGTCCCTGTTCGGCGGCTCCGCGGACGCAGCCCGTGTCTTCTCGGTCCACTCCGCCGCCACCGGCAAGTCCTCCCCATTCGCCTGGGGCCGCGCAGCCGCACCGGCAAACACGGATTCTTCATGTCCCTCTCCTCCGAGCCATCAATGCTCGCCTCTGGGAGGCGGAGCAACCGCGCGTCCAGTCGGCTCTGCTACGGGATCCCGAGGTGCTGCTCTCGCCGGACTGGCTAAGCCGCCGCTAACCAGAAGAAAAGGAACCCTCCTCCCGCCGGCGTTGTCCGGGACGCGGCCGGTGAGATGACCCAACCTTGGGCTCCGTCATGGTGGACAGGGAGGGAGGGGCAGCCTTAATGGCGCGTTTAATGCGCGGCCGGACGAAGTCGTGCAGAACGGGCTCGTGTCCGGCAGAGCTGGTCGAAACGCCGTCTATTTCTTTAAAATCTGCAAATAATAGCACTGGCGCACTATTCGTTTCGTTCGCCAGTGGTAATCTGCCTTACCGTTGGGCAACATGTGTTCGCCAGCGGTAACCTGTTAGCACTGGCGTAGTAGTGCTGGCGAACACTTGTTCGCCAGCGGTAGCATAATTATGTTCGTCACCGGTAGCTTATTTCCTACTAGTGCTACGATTGGGGGTACAACGAGGAGGCGGATGGGGAGGAGGAGTCGGAGCTGCCGCAGCAGGAGGTGGCGCAGGAACCGGAGCAACGCCCTCCGTTGTGGCTTGACCACATGGTGGCGTACAACTCATTCGCCACATGGCTCAACGAGGAGGCTTTTCGCCGGGTCCGATCGGGGTAAGAGGAGGCGGTGGCAACCGCCGAGGCTGCCGTCATTCAGGTTTCCATCGAGACCGCCTGGAGGGAGGAGCATGCCCGCGCCCTCGTGGACGTCGAGCGGCAGGTTTACGAGCAGCTAAACGCCAACGCGGCATCCGGCAAGCAGCAGGCCCTCATCGCGCAGAGGGAGGACGAGTCTGCCTCGTTCATGGCCGCCGAAAGTGCGGCGCACGAGGAGTTCAACGCCGCACGGGCACGAAGAGAGGCGCTTCAGGCACACCGCTCCCGGGTAGAGGATGCGGAGGCGCTGCAGCAGGTGTTTACCAGCCCACGCGCAAGCAAAGATAGGCGCAGGCGCGCTCGCTCGCTGGCAGCGGAGTTGCACCGGATGGGGTGCAAGTCAGGGCTAGGCGACGTTGTCTCGCACAGGTGGCCCACCCCGATCCGACAGCGAACGACGATGAGGCTGGCCCGTCCATGGCGCCGAACGATTACCAGACCAAAATGGCAGCGAGCGACGACGAGGAGGACGGCCGGACCGGTGTCTAGGATAGATGAGGCCTAATTTATCTTTCCCGCCGTATTTTTAATTAGAATGTAATGATCTATAATTACTAATATATATGAACTACTCCAGTTTTAATTATAAGGCTAATTATAAACGTATGGTGGACGCACTAAACCATGGTGGAGCACTCGGTTTAGTTATAACCCGTTGATGCCCCCCTTCCGCCTCACGTAGAGGGGCCAGAACAACAGTTCCGTCTTTTTCCTAGCGGGGCTATGGTTTCTCCGGAGAGGGGGCTCTGGATCGTCTGAATGCCACTAAATCCCATGGTATGCCATACCATGTGTGTTACAGTGTGTCATAGGTCTTGGATGGCCAACATTCCCTCGCTCTCTATGTTAGGGCATCACATGCGTTGGATTCTCTCTGCGGGTTCCAAGACTACTTAGAGCCCAAAACTTTCGGATCTGACGGAACCGGGGAAATCTTGCCAAGAGGTGGGCCCTACCAATTTCTTGGGTGTTCCTTGGGTATATTCTAACACAACCAAGATATTGGTTCCAATTTTCTACCCCCTTCCGGCTCACGTAGAGGGGCCAGAACGGCAGTTCCGTCTTTTTCCCAAGCGGGCCTATGGTTTTCTTGAGAGGGTTCTCCGGATCGTCTCAATGCCACCAAATCCCATGGTATGCCATACCATGTGTGTTAGAGTGTGTAATGGGTCTTGTATTCCCAACATTCCCTCACTCGGTGTGTTATGGCTTCACCAGCGTCGGATTCTCTTTGGCGGGTTCAAGGACTACTTAGAGCCCAAAACTCCCGGATGTGATAGAACAGGGGGAATCCTGCCAAGAGGTGGGCCCTACCATTGTCTTTGGTGTTACTTGGGCCTAACCTAACACAACCGAGCAATTAATTCTACTTTGCTACCCCCATCCGGCTACGTAGAGGGGCTAGAGTTTCTACGGAGAGGGGCTCTGGAGCGTCTGAAAACCACCAAACCCATGGTATTCCATAACATGTGTGTTAGAGTGTGTCATGGGTCTTGTATACCAAGATTCCCTCATTCTTTGTGTTATGCCTTCACCGGCGTCGGATTCTCTCTAGTGGGTTCCAGGAGTACTCAGAGCCCAAAACTCCCAGATCTGACGGAATGGAGGAATCTTGCCAAGAGGTGGGCCCTACCATTGTCTTGGGTGTTCCTTGGTCCTAAACTAACACAACCGGGCAATTGGTTCCACTTTGCTACCCCCTTCCGGCTCACGTAGAAGGGCTATAACGACAGTTTCTTCTTTTTCCCCAACGGGGCTATGGTTTCTCCAGAGAGGGGGCTCTGGATCGTCTGAATACCACCAAATCCCATGGTATGCCATAGCATGTGTGTTATAGTATGTCATATGTCTTGGATTCCCAAGATTCGCTATCTCTCTCTGTGTTAGGCCTTCACCGGCGTCAGATTCTCTCTAGCGGGTTCCAAAACTACTTAGAGCCCCAGACTCCCGGATTTGACGGAACAGAGGAATCTTGCCAAGAGGTGGGTCCTACCATTTTATTGGGTGTTACTTGGTCCTAAACTAACACAACCAAGCAATTATTTTCAATTTTCTACCCCATTCCGGCTCATGTAGAGGGGACAGACCGGCAGTTTCGTCTTTTTCTCTAGCGGACCTAGGGTTTCTCCGAGGAGGGGCTCAGGAGCGTCGGAATTCCCACCCAATCCTAGGGTATGCCAAACCATGTGTGTTATAGTGTGGCATGGTCTTGGATGACCAAGATTCCCTCACTCTCTGTGTTATGGCTTCACTGCGTCGCATTCTCTTCCGCGGGTTCCAGGACTACTCAGAGCCCAAAACTCCCGGATCTCATGGAACGGGGGGAATTTTGCCAAGAGGTGGGACCTACCATTGTCTTGGTTGTTACTTGGGCTTAACCTAACACAACCAAGCAATTATTTCCACTTTGCAACCCCCTTTCGGCTCACGTAGAGGTGCCAAATCGGCAGTTCCATCCTTTTCTCCAATAGGCCTAGGGTTTCTCTGGAGAGGGGCGGCTCTGGAGCGTCTGAATCCCACCCAATGATAGGTTATGACATACCATGCATGTTAGAGTGTGGAATGGGTATTTTATGCTCAAGATTCCCTCGCTCTGTGTGTTAGGGTTTCATCAGCGTCAGATTCTCTCTGGCGGGTTCTAGGACTACTTAGAACCTTAAACTCACGGATCTGACGGAACTGAGGGAATCTATCCAAGAGGTAGGACCTAACATTTTCTTGTGTGTTACTTGGTCCTAACATAACACAACCAAGCAATTGGTTCCTCTTTGCTACCCCCTTCCGGCTCACGTAGAGGGGCCAGAACGGCAGTTCCGTCTTTTTCCCAGCGGGGCTATGGTTTCTCTGGAGAGGGGGCTCCGGATCGTCTGAATGCCACCAAATCGCATGGTATGCCATACCATGTGTGTTAGAGTGCGGTATGAGTCTTGTATTCCCAAGATTCCCTCGCTCTCTCTATGTTAGGGCTTCACCAGTGAGCCCGAAACACCCAGATCTGACGGAACTGGGGGGGTTCTTGCCAAGATGTGGTCCCTACCATTTTCTTGGGTGTTTCTTGGGCCTAACCTAATAAAACCAAGCAGTTGGTTCCACTTTGCTACCCCCTTCAGGCTAATGTAGAGGGGCCAGAACAACAGTCCCATCTTTTGCCCCAGCGGTGCTATGGTTTCTCCAGAGAGGTGCCTCCGCATTGTATGAATGCCACCAAATCCCATGGTATGCCATACAATGTGTATTATAGTGTTTAATGGGTCTTGGATGCCCAAGATCCCCCATTTCTCTCTGTTAGGGCTTCACTGGCGCCGGATTCTTTCTCGCGGGTTCCAAGACTACTTGGAGGCCAAAACTCCCGGAACTGACAGAACTCGGGGAATCTTTCCAAGATATGGGGCCAACCATTGTCTTGGGTGTTCCTCGGGCCTAACCTAACACAACCAAGCAATTGGTTCTATATTGCTACCCACTTCCGGCTCACATAGAGGGGCCAGAACGGCAGTTCCGTCCTTTTCCTCGTCGGGGCTATGGTTTCTCTGGAGAGGGGGCTCCAGATCGTCTGAATACCACCAAATCCCATGGTATCCCATACCATCTGTGTTAGAGTGTGTCATGGTTCTTTTATGTCCAACATTCCCTCGCTCTCTGTGTTAGGGTTTCACCAGGGTCTGATTCTCTCTACGGGTTCCATGACTACTTAGAGCCAAGAACTCCTGGATCTGACTGAACTAGGGAAATCTTGCCAAGAGGTGGGCCCTACCATTGTCTTGGGTGTTCCTTTGGCAAAACTTAACACAAACAAGAAATTGGTTCCAATTTTCTAACCCCTTCCGGCTCATGTAGAGGGGCCAGAATGGCAGTTCCGTCTTTTTCCCCAGCGGGGCTATGGTTTCTCCGGAGAGGGTTCTCCGGATCGTCTCAATGCCAAAAAATCCCATGGTATTCCATACCATATGTGTTAGAGTGTTTCATGGGTATTGGATGCCCAACATTCCCTCACTCAGTGTGTTATGGCTTCACCGGCGTCGGATTCTCTCTGGCGGGTTCAAGGACTACTTAGAGCCCGAAACTCCCGGATGTGACGGAACAGGGAGAATCCTGCCAAGAGGTGGGCCCTACCACTTTCTTGGGTGTTACTTGGGACTAAACTAACACAACCAAGAAATTACTTCCACTTTACTACACCCTTCCGGCTACGTAGAGGGGTCAGAACAGCAGTTCTGTCTTTTTCCCCAGCGGGGCTAGTGTTTCTGCAGAGAGGGTCTCTGGAGCATCTAAATACCACCAAATCCCATGGTATTCCATACCATGTGTGTTAGAGTCTGTAATGGGTCTTTTATGCCAAGATTCCCTCACTCTTTGTGTTATGGCTTCACCGGCGTTGGATTCTCTCTCGTGGGTTTCAGGACTACTTAGAGCCCGAAACTCCCGGATTAGACGGAACGGGGGAATATTGCCAAGAGGTGGGCCCTACCATTGTCTTGGGTGTTCCTTGGGACTAACCTAACACAAACAAGCAATTGGTTCCAGTTTGCTACCCCTTTTCTGCTCACGTAGAGGGGCGAGAATGACAATTCTGTCTTTTTCCCCGGTGGGGCTATGGTTTCTCCGGAGAGGGGGCTCTGTATCGTATGAATACGACCAAATCCCATGGTATGCCATAACATGTGTGTTATAGTGTGTTGTGGGTCTCGGATGCCCAATATTTCCTCTCTCTCTCTCTGTGTGTTAGGCCTTCCCGGCGTCAGAATCTCTCTAGCGGGTTCCAAAACTACTTAGAGCCCCAAACTCCTGGATCTGACGGAACAGGGGGGAATCTTGCCAAGAGGTGGGTCCTACAATTTTATTGGGTGTTACTTGGGCCTAACCTAACACAACCAAGCAATTATTTCCACTTTGATACCCCTTTCTGGCTCACGTAGAGGGGCCAGACTGGAAGTTCCGTCTTTTTCTCCAGCGGACCTAGAGTTTCTCCGGGGAGGGGCTCCGGAGCGTCTGAATTCCAACCAAATCCTTGGGTATGCGAAAACATGTGTGTTAGAGTGTGTCATGGGTATTGGATTCCCAAATTCCCTCACTCTCTTATATGGCTTCACCGACATCGCATTCTCTCTCGCGGGTTCCAGGACTACTCAGAGCCCGAAACTCCCGGATTTCACGGAATGGGGGGAATCTTTCCAATAATTGGGACCTAACATTGTCTTGGGTGTTACTTGGGCCTAACCTAACACAACCAAGAAATTAGTTCCACTTTGCAACCCCCTTTCGGCTCATGTAGAGGGGTTAAATCGACAGTTCCGTCCTTTGATTTCTCCGGAGAGGGGCGGCTCTGGAGCGTCTGAATCCCACCCAAGGCTATGTTATGCCAAACCATGTGTGTTAGAGTGTTCCATGAAGTATTGATGCTCAATATATCCTTGATCTCTATGTTAGGGTTTCATCGGCGTCAGATTCTCTCTCGCGGGTTCTAGGACTACTTAGAACCTTAAACTCACGGATCTGACGGAACTGGGAGAATCTATCCAAGAGGTAGGACCTAAAATTGTATTGGGTGTTACTTGGTCCTAACATAACACAACCAAGAAATTGGTTCCTCTTTTCTACCCCCTTCCGGCTCACGTAGAGGTCCAGAACGGCATTTCCATCTTTTTCCCAGCGGGGCTATGGTTTCTCTGGAGAGGGGGCTCTGGATCGTAAGAATTCCACAAAATACTATGGTATGCCATACCATGGGTGTTAGAGTGTGGCATGGGTCTTGGATTCCCAAGATTGCCTCGCTCTCTCTGTGTTAGGGCTTCACCGATGTCAGATTCTCTCTGGCGGGTTCCAGGGCTACTTAGAGACCGAAACTCCCGGATCTGACGGAATTGGGGGAATCTTGCCAAGAGGTGGGACCTAAAATTTTATTGGGTGTTCCTTGGGCCTAACCTAACACAACCAAGTAGTTGGTTCCACTTTTCTACCCCCTTCCGGCTCACGTACTATGGCCAGAAGGACAGTTCTGTCTTTTTCCCAACGCGGCTATGATTTCTCCGGAGAGGGGCCTCCGGATCGTCTGAATGCCACCAAATCCCATGGTATGCCATACGATGTGCATTATAGTGTGTCATGGGTATTGGATGCCCAAGATTCCCTCTCTCTCTGTTTTAGGGCTTCACCGGCTTCGGATTCTCTCTGGCGGGTTCTAAGACTACTTAGAGTCCGAAACTGAGGGAACTGGGGGTATCTTGCCAAGAAGTGGGCCCAACCATTGTCTTGGGTGTTCCTTCGGCCTAACCTAACACAACCAAGCAATTGGTTACACTTTCCTACCCCCTTCCGCCTCACATAGAGGGGCCAGAACGGCAATTCCGTCTTTTTCCCCAGCAGGGCTATGGTTTCTCCGGGGCTCCGGATCGTCTGAATGCCACCAAATACCATGGTATACCATACCATGTGTGTTAGAGTGCGGCATGGGTCTTGTATTCCCAAGACTCCCTCGCTCTTTCTGTGTTAGGGCTTCACCGGCTTCAGATTCTCTCTGCGGGTTCCAGGACTACTTAGAGCCCGAAACTCCCATATCTGACGGAACTGGGGGAATCTTGCCAAGAGGTGGGCCCTACCATTTTCTTGGGTGTTCCTTGGGCCTAACCTAACACAACCAAGCAGTTGGTTCCACTTTTTTACCTCCTTCCGGCTCACGTAAAAGGCCAGAATGGCAGTTCCGTCTTTCCCCAGCGGGGCTATGAGTTCTGCGGAGAGGGGCCTCGGGATCGTCTGAATGCCACAAAATCCCATGGTATGCCATACCATGTGTGTTATAGTGTGTCATGGGTCTTGGATTCCCAAGATTACCTCTGTCTCTGTGTTAGTGCTTCACCGGCATCGGATTCTCTCTAGCGGGTTCCAGGATTACTTAGAGCCCAAAACTCCCAGAACTGACGGAACTGGGGAAATCTTGCCAAGAGGTAGGCCCAAGAATTGTATTGGGTGTTACTTGGGCCTAACCTAACACAATAAATCAATTGGTTCCACTTTGCTACCCCGTTCCGGCTCATGTAGAGGGGCCAGTACGACAATTCCGTCTTTTTCCCCCATCGGGGCTATGGTTTCTCCGGAGAGGGGGCTCCGGATCGTCTGATTGCCACAATATCCCATGGTATGCCATATCATGTGTGTTAGAGTGTGGCATGGGTCTTGGATGCCCAATATTATCTCGCTCCCATTGTTAGGGATTCACCAGCGTCAGATTCTCTCTGGCGGCTTCGAGGACTACTTAGAGCCCGAAACTCCCGGATTCGAAAAAACTGGAGGAATCTTGCCAATAGGTAGGATCTAACATTGTCTTGGGTTTTCATTGGGCCTAACCTAACACAACCAAGCAATTGGTTCCACTTTTCTACCCCTTCCGGCTCACGTAGCGGGGCCAGAACGGCAGTTCCGTCTTTTTCCGTAGCGGGGCGATGGTTTCAATGGAGAGGGGGCTACGGATCGTTCGAATGCCACAAAATCCTAGCGTATGCCATACCATGTGTGTTAGAATGTGTCATTTTTCTTGGATGCCCAAGATTCCGTCGCCCTCTGTGTTAGGGCGCGCTTCACCCACGTCGGATTCTCTCGGCTTGTTCCGGGACTACTTAGAGCCCGAAACTCCTGGATCTGACGGAACTAGGAAAATATTGCCAAGGGGTGGGACCTACCATTTTCTTGGGTGTTCCTTGGGCCTAACCTAACACAAAAAATAATTTTTTTCCAATTTTCTACCCCCTTCCGGCTCACGTAGAGGGTCCAAAACGGCAGTTCCGTCTTTTCCCCCATCGGGGCTTTGCTTTCTCTGCTGGGGGGCTCCGGATCCTCTGAATGCCACGAAATCACATGGTATTCCATACCATGTGTGTTATTGTGTGGCATGGGTCTTGGATGACCAATATTCTTTTGCTCTCACTGATAGGGATTTGTCGGCGTCGGATTCTCTCTAGCGGGTTCCAGGACTACTTGGAGCCCGAAACTCCCGGATCTGACGGAACTGGGGGAATCTTGCCAAGGGGTAGGACCTAACTTTGTCTTGGGTGTTAATTGGTATTAACCTAACACACCCAAGAAATTGGTTCCACTTTGCTACCCCCTTCCGGATCATGTAGAGGGGCCAGAACGGCGGTTCCGTCTTTTCCCCCAGCGGGGCTATGGTTTCTCCGGAGAGGGGACTCCGGATCGTCTAAATGCCACCAAATCCCATGGTATTCCATACCATGTGTGTTATAGTGTGTAATGGGTCTTGGATTCCGAATATTCCCTCTCTCTCTCTCTCTGGGTTAGGGCTTCACCGGCGCCAGATTCTCTCTGGCAGGGTTCTAGGACTACTCAGAGCCCGAAACTCCCGGATCTGAGGAAACAGGGGAAATCCTGCCAAGAGGTGGGCCCTACCATTGTCCTGGGTGTTCCTTGGGCCTAACCTAACACAGCCATGAAATTTGTTCCACTTTGCTACTCCCTTGTGGCTCACGTAGAGGGTCCAGAACGGTAGTTCCGTCATTTTTCTCCAGTGGGGCTATGGTTTCTCTGGAGGGGGGCTCTGGATCGTCTGAATGCCACCAAATCCCATGGTATGCCATACCATGTGTGTTAGAGTGTGGCATGGGTCTTGGACGCCCAAGAGTCCCTCACTCTCTTTGTTATGGTTTCACCGGCGTCAGATTCTCTCTAGCGGGTTCCGGGACTATCCGGAGAGCCCGAAATTCCCGGATATGACAGAACGGGGGAAATATTGCCAAGAGGTGGGCCCTACCATTGTCTTGGGTGTTCCTTGGTCCTAACCTAACACAACCAAGCAATTAGTTCCACTTTGCTACCCCTTTCGGCTCACGTAGAGGGTCCATGACGGTAGTTCCATCATTTTTTTCTAGCGGGCATAGGGTTTCTCCAGAGAGGGGATCCAGAGCGTCTGAATCCCACCCAAGCCTAGGATATGCCATACCATGTGTGTTAGAGTGTGGCATGGGTCAAAAAATCAATGTTTGGAAAGTGGGGGCTTTGGAGTGTCGGAATCCTACGTAAGCCATGGTGGATCCCTAATATACTTATAAATGTGTGGTGAGAGGTGGGGAGGGCCAATATCCTACTCATAGGTATGACCGGTTTCATAGACATCGCATAGGAAGGTTATGCATTACCTAGGGGGGAACCATCGATGCTCCCCTTCAGGAAAAATGGAGGGAAACTTGTTACAAGTAGATCTAGATTTGGGTTATCCATGTACCTAGGGTCTAACTGAACAGAACCAAGCAAAAAAGAACAGTGGTCTACCCCCTTCCGACACCGGTGATAGGTGTAGACAAAAAAGTTGACTAGCATCCAATGGATAGAAAAGTTTAAGCCACCTATCAACATGTAGTAGTATTCCACATAATTGACCCTTTCCAGGATTTTAGGTCAAATACTTTCAGGATTTCTTCAGAATCTATAGTAAATAATTGCATAAATACTCAATTTTTTCAAGCCACCCATCAGCATCGGACGACCAGCAGAGTTTCCCGCGGTTCCGCCAAAATTTCACGTCGCTCCGAAAAATTCGCGCTAGGACAGCCCGCCCAAATTTTTTCGTGCAAGGATATTTTACTTCTCAGCCTTCCCGCACACAACTAGCAACCTTTAGCCTAGAGGGCATTTATGTAATCGTTCCGAAACCCTGCCTTACCCCCTCGATCGGCCCTCTCGCCGAAAGAGAAAGCCACTACTTCGAAATATCCACTCCCCCTTGTCCTCCCAAAACAAATCCTCTATTCCCCCGGTCTCACACCTCGCCGTATAGATCACTTGCCAGAACTCCCTCGTCGCCGTCGAGATTGCCCTCCAGATATGCCACATCAGCGCCCTTTTCGCCATCCAGATCCGCCACCTCGCCGTTGTGCTCACTTGTCTGCCACATCGTATCCAACCTTGTCGTACATTATCTTCCACCTCGCCGCCGTGCTCGCCGGTCAGCCACCTCGCCGCCATGTTTGCCGCTCAGCCACCTCGCCACCAACCTCGCCGTACGTCCAGATTTGTCACCTCGTCTCCAACCTCACCGCCACATCACCGTCAAAATCTGCAAGCACACTGAAACAAGTAAATAGAAGGCGAGAAACACAGCTAGACAGAAGGCCCTAAAGCCGCAGGCAACTATTCTTTCTAAATTGCTTGTCTATTTAATTGTATGTTTGATGCTTCCTTATTATCCTGCTTATGTTCGATGCAGTTAATCTTTCTAAATTGGTTGTCTGTTTAATCGTATGTTTGATTCTTCATTATTATCCTAATTATACTGCTAATGTTTGATGCAATAAATCTCTCTAAACGGTTTCTTGTAACGGAAATAGGAAGAGGGGCCTTCTTGCATCAAAAATAAAAAATAAAAATAAAATAAAATCCAGGTTTGGTTTCCTATGGTAAAACTTTGCTCATTTGCAGCAATCTAGCTTGTATACTGCGTATTAGGTTTAAGGTCACTTTTCTTGTGATCCTATCAGTCTTAGTTAGGATCAAAATTTATATTACTTGCACTGGATTGTTCTTACAAGATGAGTGCCTTAATTTTTGATGATGTATTAGGTTCTTATGAAGTGTTATATTTGTAGTTTACTTTGAGTTCTTTATTCATGTTAGGATCTCCACTACACCCCATTGAAGAAGAGAGTCCCAGAACTATCATGGCAAACAATGCAAAGATGGATGAACTAGGCGTAAAGCCAACAAGTTTTCTTTCATGTCCTACTGAACCCCACCCCCCTCACGCCCCCCAAAAAAGACCAAGAAGCAAGACTCTGGATCTTAGTACATGCCTCTGTATGATATTGAAGAGGAATGAGGTGCCACTAAAGGAGACGTGTCATATCAATCACTATCCAGCGTGGACAATGAGCTCTAGGTTATTCCCTAACTCGGTAGCTCAACATTATTTCATGATATCACAACAACTAGGGTGCAGCTTTCTTATCTTGTGTTGAACTGTTTGATCAATGTGGTCCCATATATTTTGTGCTACTTCCTCTATTCCATACTATAAGATGTTTTGGCAAGCTAATTAAGGCCGTCAAGTCCGCTTATAGTAATTAAGGCTGTCGTTGTCATTTCAACATGGTTTCCATATATCTTCCTCACATGTTTGACACCTTCTATTCCATTTATGATTCTCATCTGCTAGTTCATTACACACACAGTTGGTTGATTATAATCTGCTAGTTTTCATCTATTTTTTGTACATGCTTGGCATCTGCTATTTTCATCTATCTTCCTCACATGCTTGATACCTGCTATTTCGTCTATGCTTCTCATCTTATAGTTCATTACACATACCGTTGTTTGACTATAATCTGCTATTTTTCATTAATTTTTTATACATGCTTGTCATCTGCTAGTTTCATCTATGTTCTTTACATTCTTGTCATCTACTATTTTCATCTATTTTCTTTGCGTGCTTGATAGGCAAGCAAGAAAAGGGTGATATCTCGATCTGTTTCAGAGGACGGGGATGAGGATGATAGTGAAGTTGTCATGCTGAAGAGTGGAAAGCATACTTTCTCAAAGAAGGCCCGTGTGGAATCAAGTCTTTCAAAGTCTGAGCTTGAAACGTAGCTTGATGTGAATATGCGCAGAACAATTGCTGATATGAGGATGGCGAAAGCAAAATCCGAGCAACTGAGGCTGAAGTTTGTAGTTGATATGGAAGACATTCGGAAGCAACAAGCTGCGCTAAAGAAGTCTCAACTAGAAGGAGTTGCCCTACTTGAGATGCTGGCTGAGTAGATGTGTGGTCCTTGAAACCGTGGTTTTGTATGTTGGTTTGATATTCTATGATAAAAACTAAGTATTTGATGCATGTTATGTGGTTTGATTTTCTGCCTATGTTTAATTGGCAATTATAACGATGATCTAACCACCCAAATAGCACCAAAACCGACATCGTAGTAACGTAACGTAAAAATCCGTCAAGGTAAATACCGACACATGGCGATGTATGCCTAGCCCACGTGTCCTACTATGAGTGGGAGATTAGACGACATAAATATAACGTCCCCGGCACGGTGATGACATCACCCAAATCCGAGACGGGAAAAAACGTCATGGAAAATACGTTGCACGGCACCATTCGGTTGGTGCACGTGCCACGAGTGTAGCGATGAAATAAAACGTCGCTGGGTAGCCCGCGACGAGTAGATTTCTTCCCAGAAGAAGGCAACGTGGCACTATTTTGTTTCCATGTGGCGTATTTTGATTGGTCCACATGGTTTCGCCTGATTATTCGAGACTCGCGACGGAAAAAGTCACTGGGTAGCCCTGGACGAACATATTTCGTCCCAGATTAAGGCAATGTGGCACCATTTTATTTCCATGTGGCGTATTTCGATTGGTCCACATGGTTTTGCCTCATTGGTCAAGACTCGTGACGTAAAAAAAGGTTCCCACGTTTGCCATGTCAGCTGATAATGATAACGGCCATTAGAACCTCATTTGCCATGTGTCTCCTCATAGCGACGAAATAAAAACGTTGATGCTTATTAGGCCTAGGCCGGACGGCCCAACTGGTGGCAACGATTTGCTGAACGTTGCGGATAGCCTTGACATTTTTAGGTTCATATAAACGTCGCAGACTCGTCCCTAACAGTCGATCTGGTACGTTTCTATTCCGTCACGCAAAACATATCAGATTGCCCTTAGCGACGGTTTGGAGCTCATCCGCGACGTTATTGAAACGTCCCAGACCGCGCGGAATTTGGTAGTGAAGCATGCTAACAAACAAACAAACAAATGAAGAAAAGATACAAAGCAACAACAAAGCAAAAGGAAGTATGTGAAAACATTTGGTTTCAATGCACAAAAGAAACTAAGTAATTGTAGTAGAGTTTTCCATTTGTGACTAAGGGTGGTCTTTTATGAAAAGATCACACAAAGTTGTTAGGCTAATCTATTTTTTTCTTGAGTTTATTCTAGTTCTTCTTTTGCTTCCCTGAGTTTCTTCTTATGTCTAGGTCTTTCTGCATGTACTTTGAAGGCCTTGCTTGTAGTCTTCCTTTTTTATGTAGAAGAATTCATCTGAAGCACCTATCTAGTACTTAGGGACTTAGTCATACTGAATAAGAGGTGTAGGTTGGATTGCTAGAGTTCTCTAAAAAGGACTTATAAAATCTTCTCTTCTTCTTCATCTTCTGGGATAATATTATTCTTGATTTGGCTTCTGTTGAAGTTGTTCTTCTTGATGAAAAGCTCCTTGTTGAAGTCTTTGTCAAAAACTCTCATCTCACATGGAAAACAAATTCTAAGCTCCAAGTCTTCACATTGGTTGGTATCATTCTCAGGCTCCTTTGTAGCTTCCTCCTTGGTGGTGGCTTCATTGAAACTTCCAACACTTGATGGTTTTGGTACTAACTAGAGACTGGTCTTTATCTGACTTAGCCATAGCACAAGTTCTAATGGAACAGAAAAGAAAAGGGAGAAAAGACTTAGAGAAAAATAGATATGTAGTTGGTCTTCTTGAAGTTCCTCTTGTTATTTTCTTCTAAGTTCTTCCACTTCTTGGATATGCTTCTGAAGTTGGTTTTCTTGTCTATGTCCTTCATTGGTCTTCTTGCTTCATTTTGAAAATTGTAGCATCCTCTCCATGGCTTTTCACTACTCCAGACTTAGTGGGTTTCAACTAGGAGGGTCATCTTGATCAAAACTACATAGACATGGTTTCAAATCATTACAGGACTTAGTTTTGGTCTCTCTAGTCTATGGTTAGTACTTAGAGCAAAATTGCTAAAGAAAACATATTGAAAATATTTATAGAATTTGAACTAAGTCAAAAACACTCAAAAAGGCCAAACAATTATAAATCCAATTTTAATTGCTTCAAAAAATATTCTGGGACAGAGAGCATGAACGTATGCATCATAAGGTTTTCGGGGATATTTTATTTGAAATTTTTAGATTTTTAGAATTTAAACTATGCCAAAAATCATCAAACAAGCATATTTGAATTTGAACAAATTTAACTTTGTCAAATTTAAATTTGAAAAGTCCCAAAAGATTCTACATGTTGTGCTAATTATAAAAAGTCCAAGTTTGCTTAATTTGGAGCTACGGTTGAAAAGTTATGATAGATCTAGTTTCTAGGGTGTTTTCTGCAAAATTGCCAGATTAGATCTGTCGGGAGATAAATCAAATAAAAGCTGGCACAAGTGGCTTGATGTGGTTGTCTGCGGTTGCTGACTAAGAGCTAACGCTGCATTGGCGTGGCTGCTGACGAGGCACGACAGGTGGCGTGTTCCCATTGGCGGGTACCCCTTCGCGTAAGTGATTTAATAGGGGACGTCCAGATCAGATCCAACGGCAGGGAGGAAGAGTGGATCACCAGGGTGGAATCCCGCCGGCGATGGCGTCCGTGGTGGCGCGGGGCGCCGGGAAATTGACGATGTGGCCTTCGGCGGTTGTTTGCTTATGGAGAGACCACGGAGGGGTGCATCGCGATGAGAGGGACTTGATGGTGGCGTCGTTGAGCTCCAAGGAGACCCTGGTCGACGGCGACGAGCAATTAGAGGCGGAGGAACTCCGATGATGTGCAGTCATGCACGGCATGGAAATTTGGCTGCACGAAAAAGGGTGGTGAGTGGTCAGAGAGATGCGCCACGACGTGGGAGAGTTTAAGAATAAGGAAAGGGCGGCAAAGGCGGACTACGGTGATCGGACTCGGGGATTTGCGGCGGCTAGGGTTAGCAACTCCAGCGAGCGACTGCACTGGCCTAGCAGCTCAATCGAGGAAGAAAAATAGAGGGGAAATGTAGAGGAGGTCGTTCTCTATTTATAGAGATTCACGGTTCTCGGGTTTAAGCCTTGGATCACACGAAATCGAAGAGAGAAGATTGACCCCGTTCAGAGTCCATGACTTGCACGGGAGGAAGGAGACAAGATGACGTCACACGCGCGTCACTGCGGAACCCACCAGTCAGGGAGAGAGAGGTACGGGACAGGCTGTTCGCGCGGGCTCTGCTGCTGGTCTCGCCACTGGGTTCCTAACGGGCCGTTGTTGGGCTTGTTTTATCTGCACCCGCGTGAGGGATAGGAAGGCCGGGGAGACGGGATGTTACGGGCTGATCTGTTCCTCTCACTCTCCCTTTTTTTTATTCTTTTTCTTTTCGATATTCCTTAATTCCTAACTTATGATTTACAAGTGCAATTGACCTCAAAAAAAAATTGTACTTTTGTAAAAACTTTCTCTGTCAAAAGGAAACATTTATGTGCCGTTTGAACACACTTAAAACAAATATATTTTCAAAATGTGATTAACCTATTAATAGCTACTTAATACCATTTTAAAATAGGAAAATAGCTAAATAATGTCTATATCCAAATAAAATTTAGAGACAACCACATTTTAAAATATTCTTTCCCATTATCATTAAACTTATTCTTATAAGAAAAAAAAACTTCATGAAAACAATTTTGTTGGAAAACATATTGTTAATGAAACCATTTTATATTCTTCATTTGCAATTAGGGAAAACAACTTCTTTGCATAAACAACTATTTTGTGGATTTAAGGTTTTAGAAAACAGAGGCATATTTGAAATATCATTTCCAATAATATTGGAATAACATATGATTATTTTTTTTGGTGGCATGCTTTAGTGGAAAACAAAAGTTTTAATTTTTCCAAAAATCAGGGATGTTACACATTACAATAAGATGATCTTGATCATGTTAGGCAGCTCACAAGATCTAAACATGAGGCATAAAGAGGAGAGAACAACCATCTAGATACTGCTATGGACCCGTAGTCCAGGGATGAACTACTCATGCATCACTCCGGAGGCAGGCATGGTGATGAAGAGCCATTCGGTGATGATTCCCCCTCCCGGCAGGGTGCCGGGGAGAGCTCGAGAACCCTCCCGGACTAGGGTTGATGATGACAGCAGCTACGGATCTTTTTGGTGGAAAAGGCTCGGGTATTAGGGTTAACCCGTGGAGGAGCTTAAATAGGCGAGAGGGCAACATCGGTGCTTGGCCAGGGGGACCACACCACCTCCAGGCGCGGCCAGGGGGCACGCCGCCCTATGTTGTGGTGCCCCTAAGTCACCCCTCCGGGTCTCCTCCGGACTCTGTGTATGTGACGACTTTCTAAGACTGTGGGATTTTGTTTCGTCCAATTCCAAGAATATTTCAAGAACAACTTTTCGGAAACAAAAAACATCAGAAAACAAGAACGGGCTTTGTGGCATCTTGTAAATAGGTTAGTCCCAGAAAGTCCATAAAAATGACACAAAGTATATAAGAAACATGTAGCATAAGGCATGAAAATAACATGGAATGTCATAAATTATGGATAACTTTGAGACGTATCAATCTCCCCGGCCGTGGGCTGGTTCCTAGAGACGAGGGTTTGCTTCCGGGGCATGGCCTGGCTCTTTTGTGGGTTTTGGTCCCGGACATCTCCAAGATGGAGGGTCCTCTCTCACCTTTCTACTTAGAAGGTATGGGGAAGGACCTTTGTCTAGAGGTAGAGTCGGAGGGTGACCAAACGAGGCCCTCCTATTTGTTGCCTCACCACTAGCTGTCCCCACATAAACAAACCTCCTTTGACGGGGAGGATGACACCTCGGGGGACGATTTGGACTCAGGCGGGCACGACGAGGTTACCTCGGCTGAGGCTTGATGACTCACAAGTATAGGAGATCACAACAGTCTTCAAGGGAAGTAAAACCCAAATTTATTAATTCGACATAAGGGGAGCCAAAGAATATTTATAAGACTTAACAACTGAGTTGTCAATTGAGCTGCACATGAAAGTAGACTTGCTCACAATAGTTTATCAGTGGTAACAGTTTTATAGCAGCAATAGTAGTAAAATAACAGCAGGAGTATAATAGTGATAGCAGTAGCAATTGTAGGAAATGGTAGGATTGAACTAGTGTAGGCATAGGGATGGATGAACGGGCATTGCATGGATAAGATAGTTCATATAATAATCAAAACATGGGAAATGAAGATAGATAATAATAAAGCATCCAAGTTCTCGGCAAACCATAGGCATGTGTTCCAATTTAGTCGTACGTGCTCGCAATGAGAAACTTGCACAACATCTTTTTTCCTACAAGCCCGTTGCAGCGGGGCCTCAAGGGAAACTACTGGTAATTAAGGTGCTCATTTTAGTAAAGCACCGGAGAAAATCATTAACACTCCGTGAACACATGTGATCCTCAAATCACAACCATCCCCTCCGGTTGTCCCAATTATTGTCACTTTGGGGCCTCGGGCTCCAGACAACAATGTGTGTAAACAACTTGCAGATATGTTCAAGAAACATAATTATACTCATGAAACAATAACATGTTCAGATCTGAGATCATGGCACTCGGGCCCTAGTGACAAGCATTAAGCATAACAAGTTGCAACAACGATATAAAGCACTAACAACGGATACTAGGCACTATGCCCTAACAATTTGGCATTATTACATGAACGATATCATCCAATCCCTTCCATCTCTCTCAACCTACAGATGGGTTCACTCACACGTGGATGGGGTATCATGAATGGTTGATGGAGAAGTGGTGGAGGTAACGGTGGCGATGATCTCCTCCAGATCCCCGTCGTGGCAGGGCGCCAAAACAGGAACTTCTCGTCCCCGAATAGAGTTTCGAGGTGGCGGCAGCGCTCTGATGTGTTTCTCTCGAATATGATGAACCCCCTTGGTTTTTAGGTTACGGGGCATAAGGAGTCGAAATGGGAGCTTGAGGGGTTCCTGGGGCCACCACACCACCAGTAGGCGCGACCTAGGGGTGGGGGCGCGCCTAGGAATGGTGTGGGCCCCTCCTTGCACCCCTCCGGCTCTTATTCTGGCTCCGGGGGTCTTCAGGTAAAATAAGGACTTCGGGATCTTTTCCGGGCAATTTCCTGAAAGTTGATTTTTCTGCACAAAACGAGACACCAAGGTAATTCTAGTGAAAACAACATAAGTCCATGTTAGTTGTATCCAAAACTCACAAGTTTAGAGGAAAACAATAGCAAAAGTGTTCGGAAAAGGAGATACGTTTTGGACGTATCAAATCCACCCAAGCTTAGCTTATTGCTCGTCCTCAATTCTGTTGACAACTGAGTGCGATAAAAGAACTTTTACAAACACATTTGTTTCATATGATGTAAATATTTTCACTATATGATCAAATGCTTAGGCAATTCGTAATAAGAAGTATGCAAAATAAAGTCACCTAATAGTTATGCAAACCATAAAGAGATAACAACACACTAATAATAAACAGCATGAAATGTATCAATCTACAGGATTGCAATTTTCATAATAAGATATTATAAAGTGATATCTCGCTTGCCCTTAATAATGGAGCAAAACATAAATGCCATGGCACCTCTTAGGTTCAAGTGAATACTAGAAGTAAATATATCAAAGATACAAGCATCAAAGTTATACCACAATCAACCGTGTTCTGGGACAAGCACATTATACTAAGAATGGCAGCCATGCTCTCAAGAAGGTGCATAAAGTGAGAAGGTGAATACTTAGCATAAAAGTAAAAGAAAGGCCCTTCGCAGAGGGAAGCATGGATTAACTCATGTGCTAGAGATTTTTATTTTATAAAACGAGGTATTGAAAACAATTTTTAAGAGAGGTGTATGCTTATCTCAACGAATGGTGAACACAAAATATAGTACGTCACAAGACAACTAGACTTCACAAGAGAGGCTCCCATTAAAGGATGCTACTGGTGTAGTAGATCATCCCTTTTCTCTTTTGTTTACACAATTATGCTTTGACTGATAAACCAGGGGCAAAAATAGTGAAGAGAATCTATAGTAACCAATTTTGGGGCTGGTCACCCCGCTGCCAGCTCTTCTATCAATTTGGATAAGCGGATGAAGCCACTAGTCCAGGTGTGTAAATTCCAATCAACAAGTGAGATAAAGATTCTCTATTTACGTCCTCATGAGCTAAAACAGGGGCACAAAACAGGAATAATTTTGAAGGTTTTAAAGGTAGCACATGAGAAATTTACTTAGAGTGGCGGTGAAATACCACATATAGGTAGGTATGGTGGACACATTTGGAAACTTTGGTTTTTGGGAGTTGGATGCACGAGTAGAGCTCATACTCAGTACAGGTGAAGGCTAGCAATAGACTGGGAGCGACAATCAAGATAGCAATAACCGTCATAATCATGCTTGAGACAAAATAAAATTAATGGGGGCATAAAAGTGATACAAATACTCTGAGGCAAAATAAATCATGAAGGCTCAATTGACTTTTTGTTTTCAGTCTTATGCATGTGTGAGCATGTCCCAACTCGATTCAAGCAAAACATTCACAGGGAGATACCAGAATGTCATACCCTTCTATGAATAAAACAATGCAAGCAAATATTTATACGACATGCTATCAAATTATAGTAAGTTGGAACTAAACATGAGAGAGCACGAATTACTAAGTATCCATTAAATAAGATACACCTTACATGAACAAACTAAGAATGTCTACATGGATGAGTATATGTACAAAAATGAAAGCAAATAGAGTCCATACCAGCCTCTCACCACAACTTGAATTGTTGTAACTGGTCATTATTGCTCTTCACTTGTGTGGATCGAATAATATAAAATGATAACAAAGCTCCAATGGATGCACGGAAGACCGATGAACTCTGCAACAACTTTACAAAACCAAAGAAGAACACCAAATATTTTTGGGTTTTCGAATTTAAAACAAGAACAGAAGCAAACAAACAAATAAAAATATTTTTGTGTTTTCGAATATTAAACTGAAATAGAAAGAACAGCAAACCGATGAAAGAAACTAAAGATACAAATAAATAGAAATAACAGAAATATTTCGATATTTTTGTGTTTTAGAAAGCAAGAACAAAACAATAAAAACAAAAATAAACGAAATAAGCAAAATAAATGAAAACAAATGAAAGAAACAAAAATAAGCGAAAGAAATGAAAACATGAATATACAAAGAATCGACAGAAACGTGATATGTAGACGAGCGTGATGTCGGCATACCTCCCCCCAAGCTTAGGCTGTAGGCCTAAGTGGATATCAATCCCAAGAGGGCCATGAAGTAGCACCCCCATAGTGTGCCGAGGATGAGCCATCCTCCTGATATGAGATCGAGGACGCCCCGATGTACTACGTGGTGTAGTCCTCAGAGGGCGTTATCTGCCCCATCTGATGCTCGGGGTCGTGCTACTCATGGAATTCAAGCAAGTGCAGTTGCTCATCCAACTCCTCCTTCCAACGCGACCATGGCGTCCTGCTAATATCAAACAAAACAAGTTGTAATAAGAGAACTTCCCTCTTGTCATTGTCAGTAAATAAAACTCTATTACTAGATGTCCAACAATAGAGTTTGCAGTAACAAAGTGGTGAGCCTTCATGGCAGCAAGGTCAAGTCTCTGTGAAGCCAATAAAACATCATGTGGAGCAACAGAGAGGCCTAGAACAGTCAAAACATGCGTAGAAATAATGCCCCCATAAATGGGTCCTTTAGCAGCTAAACGGCGAGCAATGAATGAACCAAGGTTATACTTATCGCTACCGGTCAATGCCTCGGCAAGAAAAGCAAGATGGTAATTTGAAATATCACTAGTGTTTTTTCCAGCAAGAACACTAGTAGCAAGGTAGTAAGTGAAATATCTAATAGCGGAGAGTTGAATATTTCTTATCTTGCCGCGCTGAGCTATGCGGTCATCATCATTGGTGGTTCCATGGTAGAGCTCCATCAAATCAGCAGGCCTTTCTTGAATCTTTCTCGCTATCCCCGATACGTTAATACCTATAATGCTGCAAAAAAATTCCAAAGACATGGCAACAAGTTTATCATAGATTTTGAAGGAAACAGTTGGGTCATACTGTGAGTTCTTGAATTTGAAGCTCTCAACAAAAGTTTTTTTTCAATAAAGCATACTAACGGCTCTCATCATTCATGTAATTGGTTAAACCAGCCCTACGGACCAGCTGCAAGAAATCCTTGAGAATGCTTGCATCATTAATAAAAGTATAGCAAGGGAAGGTAGATGGATTTGCATCCCCATCATGCCCCGAATCATCGTCGATACTTGGTGCAATGAGGTTCGCATTATACGAAGGTCTCAGCAAGGTAGCTGAGCATGAAGGTCTTGTCCTCCTAGGTGCATTACTCCTAAAGATTTCTCCAAAGTTGAAGGTGTCCATTTCTGAAATTTTTAGCTAACATCACAAGAATTGATTTCAAGCAACTATATGATAGGAACTACTGTAGAGACTTGTAGGAGGGCTAAAAATGCATCAAAAATAAATTATTTCACACAAATAAAGCATGCAAACTCACATAAGCTGTCACCTACAGTACCAAAATACTCAAGAAATACTCCACTAAACAAAATTCTACTTGGATAATCGGAGGAGTCACATACCGGAGAGCAAATGCACCAAATTTCAGCAACAAAGATGGGCTAAGCAAAGAGATCGAGAAATTCGCGAAGAAGAACAACAAGATCTCGGGTTCCAGGAATGTTTTCGAGTTTGGAAGAGAGAGTGGAGTGTTTGGTAGGCAGGAGAGCTAGTGGAGGGCCAGGGGCCCACACCATGTGTTGGCGCCACCAGGGACCAGGCCGCGCCAAGGCATGGTGTGCCTGCATGGTGGGTCCCCCTGGGGTCTCCCAGGTGCCTCTCTGCCTCATTTTTTACGTAGAAATTTAATTTAATTTTTCTGGTATTTTTAGAGAAACTTTATTTGAGAGCAATTTACAGAATTTAATAAATAAATAAAAACCAGAAAAATAATTGAGGAAAGGTGGAACAAAAAACCAAAACCAGAACTACAAAGGTTCTAAGACACCCCAATAGGAAAATGACCAGTGAAAATAAAATTATGGGTGGTGAAAACATGAGCAACCATAGTAATAAAGATGAAAACATGACTATGGATGGTGGAAAACATAATTATACTAAAGTAGCATGGTGATAATAGGGTGAAAACATACAGGTAAAAATGAAAACATAGTGAAAACATTGTCATCTTCATTCAAAATCACTTTGTTAACAAGGTTGATCAAGTCATGTTACCAAAACAATTTGTGTATGAAGCAAAACTTTGATTTTCACTAAATAATTATGTTACCTCAACCTTGATATACATGGTCCCAATCATAATAATTTCATATTCTTTTGGTCGCATTGGAATAGGAGAATATAATTCTCCAATCTTGATGGTCTCAATATTTTCAATTTAATTTAAACCATATCTCCTATCAATCTTCTTGCGAAAATAAACAATGTGCTATTTATCATTGACATTAAAAGTTACTTTCCCTTGAATGCAATCAATAACAGCCCTGTAGTCTCAAGAAATGGTCTCCCAACAATAATAGACATGTTATCATCTTCAGGCATTTCCAACACAACAAAGTCCGTTAATATCAAACAGTTAGTGGTCACTTGAACAGAAACATTCTCACATATACCAACAGGAATAGCAGTAGATTTATTAGGCATTTGCAAAGATATATCAGTGTGTATCAATTTTTTCATACAGAGCCTCTTATAGAGAGAAAAAGGCATAGTACTAACTCCTACTCCCAAATCACATAAAGCAGTTCTAACATAATTATTTTTAATAGAACAAGGAATAGTAGGAATACCAGGATCTCCAAGCTTCTTTGGAACCTTTCCATTGAAAGAGTAATTAGCAAGCATAGTGGAAATTTCCTCATTAGGAATTTTCCTTTAGTTAGAGACAATATCTTCCATATATTTAGAATAAAGAGGCAGTTTAATAGCATCGGTCAAAGGAATTTGCAAAAACAAAGGTTTCATCGATTCAAAGAATTTATTATAATGTTCTTCTTGCTTTGATTTATGTTTCTTATTAGGAAAATGCATTGGATTTTGTCCCCAAGATTCTCTTTCTTTACCATGTTTATTACCAATGTAATACTCCTTGGTATACTTTGCAGTTTTAGTTTGCTTTTCAGGTTCAACTTCAGTTTCTTCTTTATCCGAAGCATCACTTTTATCATTACCACTTTCAGTTTCAGCATCAGAGATAGATATACTATTCGGATCTTTAGCAAGTAAAAGAGATTCTACAACAGTTTTATGTTTCTTCTTCTTTTTCTTAGAACGAGAACTATTGTTTTTAGGTTGTTGAGAATCTTGTTCAGTTCTTTTAGGATGTCCTTCAAGATACAAGGGGTCCTGAGTAGAAACACCACTTCTAGTAATTATTTCACAAACATGTTTTTTCTCTACAAGAATTAGCTAGCAAATCTTTTTGCACTTTAGTGATTTTATCAATTTGAGTTTGAACCATATGAAAATGTTTAACAAACATTTTAACATCATTAGAGGTTCTCTCAATAATACCATGCAAATTATCAATAGCTCTAGAGTTTTCCATTAGATGATTTTGTATTCTCATATTGAAGTTGTCTTGCTTAACAACATAGTTATCAAAATCATCTAAGCATTGATCAGGTGGTTTAGAATAGAGAATATCTCTATTATCAAAATATTGGAGAGAGTGTACCTCACGTGTTGATGCATAAGGAATTGGCTTACATAATTCTTCTATAGGTGGTAGATTCTTCACATCTTCAGATTTAATACCCCTCTCTTTAAGAGATTTCATGGATTCCCTCATCACTTCATCATTTAATTCAATAATTCCCCTCTTCTTAGATGTTGGTATTGGTGGTGGCTCTGGTGTTGGTGTAGGCTCAGGAATAGTCCAATCATCATGATTTTTGGCTATTTTAGCCAATAATTCCTTGGCTTCTTCTGGAGTTCTTTTTATGAAAACACAACTAGCATAACTATCCAGGTATGTCCTAGATTCAACAGTTAGTCCATTATAAAATATATCTAGGAGCTCATTTTTAGATAATGGATTTCCAGGGCTAGCTCTTATGAAAGAACAAAACCTTGACCAAGATTCGGGCAGTTTCTGTCCTTCAATTTGCTTAAAGTTAAATATACTCTCCAAATAACCATGTTGAGCACTAGCAGGAAACTATTTTTGAAAGAAAGCATTAACCAAACCCATAGGACTATCAATAGATCCATGTGAAACATTGTTATACCAAGTTTCAGCTTCATCTTTCAAAGAGAAAGGGAATATCTAGGTAACAAAGTAAGTGTGTATCTTAGAATCATCAGAAAATAAACTACTCAAAGATGAAAGCTCATTCATATGTTCCATAACACTTTTATTTTCAGTACCACAAAAGGTTCTTTCTCAACAATAGATATATAAGATAAATCTAGAGAGAAATCACAATTCTTATCTTTAATGTGTATGGGAGATGAAACTTAGCATCAGGAGAAGATTTATATTTAACAACATGTCTTGCAAGAAGACTCTTATGAGCACTTGCACTAGTAGTAGCTTGAACTTCTTCAATAAATTCATCATTAAGTTCAATGTAAGTTTCCTCAAGATCATCACTAGGAAATTCTCTAGACTCAGGTGAATTAACAGGTGTACCAACATTTTCAACATGAATTTCAGTGTTTCAATTCGTTTAGATCTAGCAATTGTAGCATCTAGGAAAGGACCTAGTGAACCAGTATCATAAAGCACAATAGAAGTATCATCAAAAGTATCAGAAGCATTTTTAGACTCAGTAGAAAAACAGTGTGTATAGCATGTGGTGGTGTAAGAAGCTTACTCATTACACATGGTGGATCAAGGGCAACATAGGTGTTCAAAGTTGTACCTCTCCTTGTAGTGGATGGTAATATAGGAACTTTTCCATCACGAGTTTTTTCCATGATGAAAAGATTGCAGCGAACAATATCACGTTCAAGTGAGAAAATAAATAAAGCTATTTTCCCCGGCAGCGAGCCAGAAAATAGTCTTGATGGCCCACAAGTATAGGGGATCGCAATAGTCTTCGAGGGGAGTAAAACCCAAATTTATTGATTCGACACAAGGGGAGCCAAAGAATATTTATAAGCCTTAACAACTGAGTTGTCAATCAAGATGCACCCAAAAGTAGACTTGCTCGCAATAGTTTATCAGTGGTAACAGTTTTATAACAGCAGTAGTGGTAAAATAATAGTAGGAGTAAAATAGTGACAACGATAGCAATTGTAGGAAACAGCGGGATTAAAGTACTGTAGGCATAGGGATGGATGAACGGGCGTTGCATGGATAAGATAGTTCATATAATAATCAAAACATGGGCAATGCAGATAGATAATAATAATATAGCATCCAAGTTCTAGGAGAATCATAGGCATGTGTTCCAATTTAGTCATACGAGCTCGCAATGAGAAACTTGCACAACATGTTTTGTCCTACCAGCCCGTTGCAGCGGGGCCTCAAGGGAAACTAGTGGTAATTAAGGTGCTCCTTTTGATAAAGCACCGGAGCAAAGCATTAACACTCCGTGAAACACATGTGACCCTCACATCACAACCATCCCCTCCGGTTGTCCCAATTATTGTCACTTTGATGCCTCGGGTTCCGGACAACAATTTGTGTACACAACTTGCAGATATGATCAAGAAACATAATCATAATCATGAAACAATAACATGTTCAGATCTGAGATCATGGCACTCGGGCCCTAGTGACAAGCATTAAGAATAACAAGTTGCAACAGCGATATAAAGCACTAACAACGGATACTAGGCACTATGCCCTAACAATCTGGCATTATTACATGAACGATATTATCCAATCCCTTTCATCCTTGTCAGCCTACAGAGGCAGAACAGGAACTTCTGATCCCCGAATTGAGTTTCGAGGTGGCGGCGGCGCTCTGATGTGTTTCTCTGGAATATGACAAACCCCCTTGGTTTTTAGGTTATGGGGCATAAGTAGTCGAAAGGGGATCCCGAGGGGGTGCCTGGGGCCACCACACCTCAAGAAGGCGCGGCCTAGGGGGCGCGCCCAGGCATGGTGTGGGCCCCTCCTTTCCCCCTCCAGCTCTTCTTCGGGCTCCGGGGTCTTCGGGTAAAATAAGGACTTCAGGATCTTTTCTGCGCAATTTCCTGAAAGTTGATTTTTCTGCACAAAACAAGACACCAAGATAATTCTGCTGAAAACAACGTTAGTCTGTGTTAGTTGTATCCAAAACTCACAAGTTTATAGGCAAACAATAAAAAAAGAGTTTGGAAAAGGAGATACATTTTGGACGTATCAAGGCTCCTGTCCCGTCCTCTGCAGTCATCTCGCCTGTTGGGACGGTATCCCTCGCGGGTGCTTTGGTGTTGGCATCTTCGCCTCAGTCCCTCCTCCCAGCTCCGAACCCTCTTCCTAAGAGTGTGCCGACTAAGCTGGCCCTGGGGAATAGTCCTTCCTCTTCCTCCCTGTTGTCCCTGAGGTTCCCCCTCTCTCTAAGTACGTTTCAAACCTTTGTGAGGGTATGGGATCCATGGACCTCTCGGGCATTGTATTTGACGCTCTTCGACGCCCTCCCTCGCCGCTGATGGGGTCATACGTGTGTGACAACTATGAGAGTGTGAGCATGGTGGTGGCTACTCCAGACTTGCCTGGCTCTCCTGGGGTGGTCTATTACTCTCGCTCCCTAGGGACCTCGCCCACACCTCCCGAGGGCTCACCATCCCGTGTCCTAGCTATGTCGGTTCCTCCTGCTCATGAGCCAATCCAAGATCCCCCGAGACCACCGTGACCGGTACCACGGTGCGCCGCAGTGCACGACTTGCTCGTGCCAGGACGGAGGCCGAGGCAGTGGAGCCAACTGTCGCGACTGTAGCTGCTCGCAGACAGAAGACCCGCTTCCTGGAGACTCTTATGTCCTAAGTTGTCCCGCCTATTCCTCCTCCATCCTCACCCCCTCTGTCTCTCGATTCTCGATTCTTGATTTGGTTACTCTCGAACATTTGGATCAGCTTGCGGTAGACTGTGTTGTGATATTAAAGGGGGACCATGACCCAGGCTTCAGTAGATTGAAGCTATTAGAGCTAAGGATATTTACGAGGGTACCCTTGCGGAAGCTCGTGCTCACGCGGAGAGTGAGAGGCAGGAACCCTCGACGTCAGTCGGACCTGTGAAGGTGGTACTAGGGTCTAACAATGACGGTTCTCCTGCGCCCAAGGGTTTGGCAGCCCCCAATGCAGCCTCCCAGGCAGGAAGGAAGTGAGGGGACGCCCTCTAAGGCAGCGTCCCAGCCCTCAACCTCTAGAAGGGCTCGTTCGGTCCCCCATAAGGATACCACCCCCAATAATGTTATCAAATGAGTGTCTCCACATTTATTTGGAACATGTAGGAGTTCGGGGCTTACGCCCGCCGACTCCAGCTCTCGGATTATATACACTAGGAAGATATAGATATTGTTGGAGTGCATGATACGATTAGACATGACTTATTTATCACCAAGTTACAAAGCCTGAGCCGCCACAAATTCTCATGATCTCTTTATTTTAGAGATTATAGGGCCATCTTTAGGCAGTGATCATGCCTATGTTCCAATAATTCTACATTGGCACACTGGTTATGTCACGCCTTAATTTTGGCATGATCACCTTGATCCCCAAGGTAGTGGGGGCCAGGGATATACGGAAATATAGGCCAATCACGATGATTAATGGCATTGAACAGATCTTCACTAAGGTCTTCGCGATACAGTTGGCACTGGTGGTGGAATGTTTGACTCGCTCGTATGAGATTGCCTTTTTTTAAGGGAAGATACATCCATGATGGATTCCTGGCGCTTCATGAAATCGTTCATGAACTCAAGGCTCGACACCTTAAAGGTGTGTTCCTTAAGCTGGACTTCCAGAAGGCATATGATCGTCTGGACTAGACGTTTCTACGTCAAGTCCTTGAGCGACGTGGGTTTGATGACCACTTCATCTGCTGGATTATGCATATTGTTATGAGTGGCAACATGGCAATTAATATAAACGGGGATACTGGTTCCTACTTTAGGTCATGTTGTGGGGTGAGATAGGGGGCCCAATTTCTCCCCTCCTCTTCAACCTTGTTGTTGACGCCCTTCCAGCTATCTTATATTTAGCTAAGATAGCCAGCCACATCACTGGTATGGTTGGGCATATTATTTTGGGAGGTGGGGTAACCCACCTCCAATATCTGGATGACACCATGATCATGGTGGAGGGGTCGGAACTGGATATGATAAATCTTAAGTTCTTGCTTCTATGCTTTGAGGCTATGTCGGGTCTCAAAATCAACTTGGACAAGAGCGAGGTTGTGCTCTTGGCGTTCTCCCGGAGGATCAGCAACGGATAGCTGACAACTTCAACTGCAAGTTGTCTATTTTCCCCGTTGAGTATCTAGGGGTTTGATACGTCATAAACGTATCCTTAATTTATGATGCTCCATGTTGTTTCCTACATGTTTGCTATACACTTTATGTCATTTTTATCGATTTTTCGGACTAACCTATTGAGAAGATGCCACAAAGCCAGTTCCCTGTTTTCTACTGTTTTTAGTTTCAAAAAGTTGTTCTGGAAATATTCTCGGAATTGGAAAATTCGAAGTACGGAGGTCCTAGAATTCCCGAAGGTTCCACGGAGTCCCGAAGAGGCCTGAAGAGGGGCCACACCATAGGGCGGCGCCCCACCCCCCTCCCCCCCCCCCCCCGCGGTCGCGGCATGGGGTGGTGTGGGCCCCCCAGGCCTCCACCCCCTTTTCCCTTTCGCCTATTTATACGCCCTGATACGTTTATCCTAAAAATATGCCACTTCGTCCTGAGAAACACCTGAGGCCGCCGTCATCGTTATCCCGAGATCAGGAGGGTTCTGGAGCTCTCCCCGGCACCCTGCTGGGAGGGAAATTCATCACCGGAGGGGTCTACACCACCATGTCCTCCTCCAAAGTGATGCGTGAGTAGTTCATCCCTGGACTACGGGTCCATAGCAGTAGCTAGATGGTTGTCTTCTCCTGTAGCATCCCAACTTTTAATAAAGATGGAATACCTGTGTTATTGTGCTAGTCCCTGGATCAATTGCTAGCACCACAGTACAAAATGAAATATCATGCAAATGCATCAAATTCTATTACATCGCATGATCCAGACTTTACAAAATAGTGTTACAACTTGCATAGTCTTAGAAGACTAGCAGAAAACAAAGAAATACAGCGGAAAACATAGTACAACATTGAGCCCATCTTCTTCATGTGCCACAGGCAAAACATGTTGGCGATAGTCTCGAGATCCTAAACGAAATCCTCACTCGTCTTCAGAAACATCTGCAATATGGAATATGCAGCCACAAGGGAGTCAATACAATTTAATGTATTGGCAAGTAACACTATGGTGGATATAAATGGCAAGACTAATACTACATGCTTATTTGGCTGAGTGGAGTTTTGGCTAAGTTTGCATAAAGCCAGTTTTCTCCTATCACTTTTGTAAAACCAACTTTTCTTTTCAAAAGGGTGGCAACATTGGATTAAGATCCAAGCACCACAATACTGTTCACTTGGTCAAAATTTTACTTATTGAAATTGGTGATGAGATTCTTCCGTCAATCCTTGTCCAGCTGCTCATAGTTGTCCATAACCGGGGACACGGCTAAGATCTTAGTTTGTTGACTCTGCAGAGGTTGTGCACTTTCACCCTTTGTCTTCAATTAGCCCAAACATCCTATACACTCGGAGTGCATCATGGAAAGGAGAGAACTGAGACGAGATCTTTCAGAAGAAGAAGTCCAAACCCACCGGCAAGACCGTTCCACCTATAATTTTGCTACATCTGCTAGTCAAGCCTGGGCTAAATTCTCACAACTTAGTTGATCAAGACAGAGCCCATATGTCAAAAGGCTGCACGGGAAGCTACTAAACTTAGAAGGACATAGTAATCTCTTTGTTCCTGGGTGGCCATCCGCAAGTGACAACCTCAAGTGGAATAACCCTTTGACAAGGGCCCTGAGGCAACACTCAACATAAACCAGTCTTACCACTTCCACCCAGGTGGTTCATTCATTAGTTATACTTAGGATTTTTCCTCAACATCTAGTAAAAAAAATGTAGCATGGCTAAGCATCTAAATAAGTACCAAGGCATCAAAGTAACAAGGTATAAGGATGTCTACACACTACTAGGATATAGCATAGCATAATATAACTTATTAAAAATCCCTATCATGCATACTACTCAAAATCAACTAATGCATATAGAAAATAATGGGTAGTTGATGGTGTGTTACTTGCCTTGTTGAAGTGGGTGAAGATATCACACTCTCTTCACAAAACATCATTGCTCTCCGTATAATCTATTCATTGAAAACACAATAACAATATACACAAACATTCTACCAAACAATCATACAAGTGAAGAAACATACAAAGCAACTAACATATCAAAAGGGGCTTAACCAAGTTGGTTAGGACAAGGTCTAGGTTTAAGTTGAAAGATTCATTCTCTAATGGTCTCATACTTGTTAAGGAAATTCCAAGGGCTTACTTGGGATGGACTAGGTTGAGTTTGATGTGATATAACTTTATTATAACCATACTTGTCGAGGAAGTTCCAAGAGTTCACTTAGAATAGACATATTACTTCTTCAACTAAAGTAATACATTGCAAACATTTGGTCATATTCACCTTCAAAAATATTTGAGTGACTATGTTAGTATTTTCCATTGTGGTTAGGGTAGGTCTACTAACTACATCATCAAAGGGAAAATATTACTAAGTCTTGGGTTTTCCATTTGGGTCAATGGTTGGACAAAAATAACTTGTTATTCTTCAACTTGTATGGATTGTTTCTAGACCTCATGTGATTGCCTTCTTGAAGATCATCTTCATGCTTCTATTGTAGTCTGGTTCCTTGGATGGATTCTTCTCTTGGTCTTGATAGATTCTTCATGGCTTTCATTCACTAATTGGTTTGGGTATGGGATGGGCACAAATACCACTAAGTCAATTTGAAAGAAAATTTAAGAAGAAGGATAGAAAGAGAGAGGGAGATGTTTTCTTCTGAATTTCTTCACACTTGTACTTCTTGAGTTGCTTCTAGTTTCTGTAGAGTCTAAGTCTTCTCTTCAAAACTTCTTCATTGATCTTCCTTGTAGCTCTTCATGTTGGCACCAGGTTGAAAGTGAAGAACCTTCTATTTCTTGAGTCTTGTTTTCCATTTGCTAACTTGATGGATTCTTGAAGCAAGAATGGGGGAGTGGAGAAGTAGATAGAAAGCAAAGGTACTAGGGTCTAAGTTTTACCACTTGGTCTTTTATGTGATTTACACATACCAGGTACTTGGTCTTGGCTCCAAAATAGTCATAACAACAAAGGTAAACAATGATAGGAACAACTCTAATACTTAACCAACTAGGTGGACTACTATGATGGAAGTTTGGCTAAAATTTCATGGTCATGGTCCAAGGGTGTCTAAAATGGTTGGGCAAAGTTGTTTCTGGTCCAAGGTTATCAAATGGAACAATTTTTCAAAAGGAACTATATTGAAAATATTTATAGAAATTAATCTATGTCAAAATACTCAAATAGACAACTTAATTCTAAAATCAATTTTAATTTGTTCAAATATTATTTTGGGACAGAGGATATGAAAGTACACATCCTAAGGTTTCCAAATATATTTTATTTACAATTTTTGGATTTGTAGGATTTGAATTATGCCAAATTTCATCAAACAAGCATATTTGAAATTGAACAATTTTAAGTTTGTCAAATTTGAATTTGGCCAGTGCCAAAAGTTTCTAGATGTCAAGGGCTTTTCAAAAAGTCCAAGATTGCTAAAATTGGCTAAGTGGTTGAAAAGATATGATGTTTCTAAGTTCTAGGGACTAATCTGCAAAATCTAATTTTCATTTTCTATTCCGGAAGAAAAACAGAAAATGGGCTGCTATTTGCTGCGCTGGGCGATAGATAAGTGGTGGGCCTGGGCCGGCTACGAGCTGCGGTGAGCGACGGATAAAATTTTAACGCGCCGCTGATCTGGCGCGTTGTGATTGGCCGATACCTCTTCGCGGGGTGGATCTAATCGTGGCCACCGGATCTAGATCCAACGGTGTCGGGACAAGGAGGAGCTCACCTGGCGGCGGGGCTGACCGGAATATGGCGAGCGACGGCGCTGCGCTCGGGTGGTCGACGGAGTTCGAGTTCCGGGGGCCCGGGACCTCAACGGAGACGTCGACGACGCGCGGAAGATCACGACGAGCTCGGTGGAGATCTCGGGGAGGGTTGAAGACGTCTGCAGAGGTGGCGCGATGCAGTCGGAGGACGGCACGGCTCCGGCAGTCGCGGAAGTACACGGCGGCGGTGATCCTGCGGTGAAAAGGGGTGGGTAAGGGGTCACAGATGTGCGCGGGAAAGGGAGAAAGAGAGGGGGCCAAACGAGGGCGGCAGTGGCCTCCTGGACTTGCCGGAATGGTGAATCGCGGCGGCGGAAACGGCGAACTCCAGCGAGCGAATTCTTCCTCGTGGAGGCGTGATGCGGGGAGATGGGAGAGGGGTTTCGGAGAGGGGCTCGGGGGCTTTAAGGGAAGGGCAGGGAGGAAATCAATGGACCTCTTAAACGCTCGCAATCACGTCGCGAAAATCTCGCCCGAAACGTACGCGGCAGTTTCGTCTTAACGAAGAAGATGATGACGTCATTGATGACGTTATCAATGTCTTTTTTTTTCCTGTTTATTTAAAATCTCAATAACTTCTGTTTTAATATTCTAATCAACATGAAACAAAATTCTAAATTCATAATATTTCAAATACTTTCTAACAATCCCATTTTTATAAACTTTTCAACATATTACATTTTTGAATTATGGAATTTGAATAATTAATTAAAAGTGACTTAATAGCATTTTTAATAGAAGAATCAAATTTAATTTTGAGAAAGGGTTTTATAAAAATACAGAGACATTATACAAGTCAAATATCGTTTTTGAAAATCATTTACACCTGTTTTGCTATTTTATATTTTGAAATAGAAATGATTTCACTAATAGCATATTAATGCCATTTTTAAAATATCAATTATATAAATGAAAATTATTGGTTGAATAAAATATCAGAGACAACAATGTGATCAAATGAAATTTTCCAAAATCATTTTTAATGGTTTCATATTTTATGATTTTAAAATATGAAGAAACAATGATAGTCACTTAATAGAAAACATTAATTTTTATATGATTAAAACAATTTTTAGAAATATTTTCTATGGTTCAACTATTGTTTTCTAAGACCCTTTTAGGAACTTTCATATTGTATATATTCAACATATTAGTGAAACCACAATTAGTATCCTTTCGTTATATTTCAAACATAGAGAATTATTTAATAAATTTGGAAAATGGGGTTTAGTAAAAGCAGAAAGGTTTTCCCAAATGAAAACATTGTTTTCTCAAAGTATCTTACTTGTTTTCATAAACAATTTATTTCTATAGCACTATATTATTTTGTTGATTGACATCACACTTGGAAAACAAGGATCCAACTTATATCTATTTTGGGGTTATCAATAGTAGTGAAACCCTTTTTAGAGACAAGAAGGAAATATTAGAGATAACAATTCTCTACTTTTTATATATCAAAAATATTTTCAAAATCATAATTGGGTTGAAAACATGTTTGGTGTAAGGGTTTTCTTAAGAAGAAATATTTTCTTTATGTAGAAATATTTATTTTGGAATGACTTTAGGGTTTATGGAATAGAGGTATATTGGATTTTCATTTCCAAAACATTAGAACATGCATTGTTTTCTTTTGTTTCTTGCTTCTCATTTGGTTCTTGGTGACTTGCATAACATGAAAACAAAAAGTTTCAATTTTTAGTGATTTTTGGACTTTCCAAAAATCAGGGATGTTACAGACTACCACCCTTAAAAGAAATCTCGTCCCGAGATTTGGGAAGGATAGAAAGAAAGATTAGGTTTGGGTAACTGGATTCCAAAACAACTGGATGGGCTACCACCCTTAAAAGTAACTTTTGTGGATGGTCTATTTTCATTAGATTGGAGTGTAGATGGATTCCACATTGGCTTGAGTAGAACTTCCTTTCGCGGCAGAGCTGTAGACCAACATAGGTATGTTGAACTACCTTTGACACTGAGGGGTCACTCTTTGGGTCAATCAAAAGTCTTTGGGTTCCTCTCAACTTGGTCTTTTGATGTTCTTCGAAAAACTTACATCTTGTTGTTGTCATCCTTGAAAGCAAGCACCATGCTATTTCTAAAGAAACTCTCATGGTAGGAAAAATCTTCCATTGCTTGATAGCTCCAAGGTTGGTTTGATCCTCACCGAAAATAGTACGTTTTCAGCATCACTATCATAGGGTCATTATTGTATTCTGCCATTCTATGGTTCGGGCTTAACATCGTCGTCTCTCTAATAGGTATGTCACTCAGATTTAACATTCCTCATAGCAAAAGTAAATAATGTGAGTAGTCACCATGGGGCCAATCCATGTTGCACTCAATCATTACCTTGTACTTGGATTGACGAATCTTGTTTAATAACACTAGGTCACCTCACTTGTCCAACAGAAAGTTTCAAATCTGTAAGACAAACTTTAGCAAAGCTACCATTTCTCAACTAGTGGGTTGCTCTGAATTGTTGTAGTTTTCTTCATCTATTATCCTCCTGGTGTGGTAAGCTCCCATTCTTCATAGCTCATGCAACTTTGAGTCCACTTGTCTATCTTCACTTGTTGATTGGCTTGATGCTCCTTATGAGGTAGTTGGCATTGATCATGGATGTGATTGTTCCTTCACACAGAAGAAAGCAATTTGATACTAGCATTCCTCAAATGGGATGGCTTGTGTCTCAATAGGGTAAAGGTTGTATGATTCCACCTGGTTCTCACTAGGGTTGGTGAATGAGTATGGTGTTTGGTTTGGTCTAGTAGGGATGAGTAGAGATTTAGAAAGAGATTGAAGAAATTTCTACCCCAACACATCAGATCAAGGAAACTCATCTTGAAGACAACACATAACAAACATATAGCAACACATTCATCACACCAAACAACAAGTTTTTTTTCGAAAACACTAATATTGTCATACCATACTCATTAGTATGATCAATATACTAACACGTTAACGTTGTTCTAACAAACTAGATTGGTGGTCTCATCTATATCTTCTTGGGTTCTTCAAATTCTTCTCTCCATTTCCTAAGGTCTTCTTGATAGTGGTGAAGTCTAAGTTTTTCTTCAAGTTCTTCAATAATATTGTATGTAGGTCTTCCATGTGGTGAAACACTTCTTGCACTTCTTGGTATGGTCATCAACATTCTTGTCTTCATGGTATTGAGGAGGAGGTCATCTAGGGAAATTTTTAAGGTGAATAATAGATGAGATGATATGAGATGAACTAAGATGATTGTTTTGTTTTTAGAAAGTTTGAACATAGAGATTTTTCAATCTAGGGTGATCAATGGGTTATTAACATCTTGTTCAAATTGGATATTCACTATAGTGAGAGATACAGGCACCCGCAAGCCAATCAAGGAACGGTCTCGTGTCCGTGGACACGTAAAGTTGTCCGGGCCGCTTCATCTCACTATGCCGCTAGGATCCAAAAGTACTCAAAGGAGTCAATAAATTTGATCAAAAAGGGTTTTCCAAACCTAAGGGTCTCGAATCCTACAGGCAACACAGTGCTCTGATACCATTTTGTAGCATCCCAACTTTTAATAAAGATGGAATACCTGTGTTATTGTGCTAGTCCCTGGATCAATTGCTAGCACCACAGTACAAAATGAAATATCATGCAAATGCATCAAATTCTATTACATCGCATGATCCAGACTTTACAAAATAGTGTTACAACTTGCATATTCTTGGAAGACTAGCAGAAAACAAAGAAATACAGCGGAAAATATAGTACAACATTGAGCCCATCTTCTTCATGTGCCACAGGCAAAACATGTTGGCGATAGTCTCGAGATCCTAAACGAAATCCTCACTCGTCTTCAGAAACATCTGCAATATGGAATATGCAGCCACAAGGGAGTCAATACAATTTAATGTATTGGCAAGTAACACTATGGTGGATATAAATGGCAAGACTAATACTACATGCTTATTTGGCTGAGTGGAGTTTTGGCTAAGTTTGCATAAAGCCAGTTTTCTCCTATCACTTTTGTAAAACCAACTTTTCTTTTCAAAAGGGTGGCAACATTGGATTAAGATCCAAGCACCACAATACTGTTCACTTGGTCAAAATTTTACCTATTGAAATTGGTGATGAGATTCTTCCGTCAATCCTTGTCCAGCTGCTCATAGTTGTCCATAACCGGGGACACGGCTAAGATCTTAGTTTGTTGACTCTGCAGAGGTTGTGCACTTTCACCCTTTGTCTTCAATTAGCCCAAACATCCTATACACTCGGAGTGCATCATGGAAAGGAGAGAATTGAGACGAGGTCTTTCATAAGAAGAAGTCCAAACCCACCGGCAAGACCGTTCCACCTATAATTTTGCTACATCTGCTAGTCAAGCCTGGGCTGAATTCTCACAACTTAGTTGATCAAGACCGAGCCCATATGTCAAAAGGCTGCACGGGAAGCTACTAAACTTAGAAGGACATAGTAATCTCTTTGTTCCTGGGTGGCCATCCGCAAGTGACAACCTCAAGTGGAATAACCCTTTGACAAGGGCCCTGAGGCAACACTCAACATAAACCAGTCTTACCACTTCCACCCAGGTGGTTCATTCATTAGTTATACTTAGGATTTTTCCTCAACATCTAGTAAAACAATTTGTAGCATGGCTAAGCATCTAAATAAGTACCAAGGCATCAAAGTAACAAGGTATAAGGATGGCTACACACTACTAGGATATAGCATAGCATAATATAACTTATTAAAAATCCCTATCATGCATACTACTCAAAATTAACTAATGCATATAGAAAATAATGGGTAGTTGATGGTGTGTTACTTGCCTTGTTGAAGTGGGTGAAGATATCACACTCTCTTCACAAAAGATCGTTGCTCTCCGTATAATCTATTCATTGAAAACACAATAACAATATAAACAAACATTCTACCAAACAATCATACAAGTGAAGAAACATACAAAGCAACTAACATATCAAAAGGGGCTTAACCAAGTTTGTTAGGACAAGGTCTAGGTTTAAGTTGAAAGATTCATTCTCTAATGGTCTCATACTTGTTAAGGAAATTCCAAGGGCTTACTTGGGATGGACTAGGTTGAGTTTGATGTGATATAACTTTATTATAACCATACTTGTCGAGGAAGTTCCAAGAGTTCACTTAGAATAGACATATTACTTCTTCAACTAAAGTAATACATTGCAAACATTTGGTCATATTCACCTTCAAAAATATTTGAGTGACTATGTTAGTATTTTCCATTGTGGTTAGGGTAGGTCTACTAACTACATCATCAAAGGGAAAATATTACTAAGTCTTGGGTTTTCCATTTGGGTCAATGGTTGGACAAAAATAACTTGTTATTCTTCAACTTGTATGGATTGTTTCTAGACCTCATGTGATTGCCTTCTTGAAGATCATCTTCATGCTTCTATTGTAGTATTGTTCCTTGGATGGATTCTTCTCTTGGTCTTGATAGATTCTTCATGGCTTTCATTCACTAATTGGTTTGGGTATGGGATGGGCACAAATACCACTAAGTCAATTTGAAAGAAAATTTAAGAAGAAGGATAGAAAGAGAGAGGGAGATGTTTTCTTCTGAATTTCTTCACACTTGTACTTCTTGAGTTGCTTCTAGTTGCTGTGGAGTCTAAGTCTTCTCTTCAAAACTTCTTCATTGATCTTCCTTGTAGCTCTTCATGTTGGCAACAGGTTGAAAGTGAAGAACCTTCTATTTCTTGAGTCTTGTTTTCCATTTGCTAACTTGATGGATTCTTGAAGCAAGAATGGGGGAGTGGAGAAGTAGATAGAAAGCAAAGGTACTAGGGTCTAAGGTTTACCACTTGGTCTTGTATGTGATTTACACATACCAGGTACTTGGTCTTGGCTCAAAAATCGTCATAACAACAAAGGTAAACAATGATAGGAACAACTCTAATACTTAACCAACTAGGTGGACTACTATGATGGAAGTTTGGCTAAAATTTCATGGTCATGGTCCAAGGGTGTCCAAAATGGTTGGGCAAAGTTGTTTCTGGTCCAAGGTTATCAAATGGAACAATTTTGCAAAAGGAACTATATTGAAAATATTTATAGAAATTAATCTATGTCAAAATACTCAAATAGACAACTTAATTCTAAAATCAATTTTAATTTGTTCAAATATTATTTTGGGACAGAGGATAGGAAAGTACACATCCTAAGGTTTCCAAATATATTTTATTTACAATTTTTGGATTTGTAGAATTTGAATTATGCCAAATTTCATCAAACAAGCATATTTGAAATTGAACAATTTTAAGTTTGTCAAATTTGAATTTGGCCAGTGCCAAAAGTTTCTAGATGTCAAGGGCTTTTCAAAAAGTCCAAGATTGCTAAAATTGGCTAAGTGGTTGAAAAGATATGATGTTTCTAAGTTCTAGGGACTAATCTGCAAAATCTAATTTTCATTTTCTATTCCGGAAGAAAAACAGAAAATGGGCTGCTATTTGCTGCGCTGGGCGACAGATAAGTGGTGGGCCTGGGCCGGCTACGAGCTGCGGTGAGCGACGGATAAAATTTTAACGCGCCGCTGATCTGGCGCGTTGTGATTGGCCGATACCTCTTCGCGGGGTGGATCTAATCGTGGCCACCGGATCTAGATCCAACGGTGTCGGGACAAGGAGGAGCTCACCTGGCGGCGGGGCTGACCGGAATATGGCGAGCGACGGCGCTGCGCTCGGGTGGTCGACGGAGTTCGAGTTCCGGGGGCCCGGGAGCTCAACGGAGACGTCGACAGTGCGCGGAAGATCACGACGAGCTCGATGGAGATCTCGGGGAGGGTTGAAGACGTCCGCAGAGGTGGCGCGATGCAGTCGGAGGACGGCACGGCTCCGGCAGTCGCGGAAGTACACGGCGGCGGTGATCCTGCGGTGAAAAGGGGTGGCTAAGGGGTCACAGATGTGCGCGGGAAAGGGAGAAAGAGAGGGGGCCAAACAAGGGCGGCAGTGGCCTCCTGGACTTGCCGGAATGGTGAATCGCGGCGGCGGAAACAGCAAACTCCGGCGAGCGAATTCTTCCTCGTGGAGGCGTGATGCGGGGAGATGGGAGAAGGGTTTTGGAGAGGGGCTCGGGGGCTTTAAGGGCAGGGCAGGGAGGAAATCAATGGACCTCTTAAACGCTCGCAATCACGTCGCGAAAATCTCGCCCGAAACGTACGCGGCAGTTTCGGCTTAACGAAGAAGATGATGACGTCATTGATGACGTCATCAATGTCTTTTTTTTCCTTTTTATTTAAAATCTCAATAACTTCTGTTTTAATATTCTAATCAACATGAAACAAAATTCTAAATTCATAATATTTCAAATACTTTCTAACAATCCCATTTTTATAAACTTTTCAACATATTACTTTTTTGAATTATGGAATTTGAATAATTAATTAAAAGTGACTTAATAGCATTTTTAATAGAAGAATCAAATTTAATTTTGAGAAAGGGTTTTATAAAAATACAGAGACATTATATAAGTCAAATATCATTTTTGAAAATCATTTACACCTGTTTTGCTATTTTATATTTTGAAATAGAAATGATTTCACTAATAGCATATTAATGCCATTTTTAAAATATCAATTATATAAATGAAAATTATTGGTTGAATAAAATATCAGAGACAACAATGTGATCAAATGAAATTTTCCAAAATCATTTTTAATGGTTTTCATATTTTATGATTTTAAAATATGAAGAAACAATGATAGTCACTTAATAGAAAACATTAATTTTTATATGATTAAAACAATTTTTAGAAATATTTCTATGGTTCAACTATTGTTTTCTAAGACCCTTTTAGGAACTTTCATATTGTATATATTCAACATATTAGTGAAACCACAATTAGTATCCTTTTGTTATATTTCAAACATAGAGAATTATTTAATAAATTTGGAAAATGGGGTTTAGTAAAAGCAGAAAGGTTTTCCCAAATGAAAACATTGTTTTCTCAAAGTATCTTACTTGTTTTCATAAACAATTTATTTCTATAGCACTATATTATTTTGTTGATTGATATAACACTTGGAAAACAAGGATCCAACTTATATCTATTTAGGGGTTATCAATAGTAGTGAAACCCTTTTTAGAGACAATAAGGAAATATTAGAGATAACAATTCTCTACTTTTTATATATCAAAAATATTTTCAAAATCATAATTGGGTTGAAAACATGTTTGGTGTAAGGGTTTTCTTAAGAAGAAATATTTTCTTTATGTAGAAATATTTATTTTGGAATGACTTTAGGGTTTATGGAATAGAGGTATATTGGATTTTCATTTCCAAAACATTAGAACATGTATTGTTTTCTTTTGTTTCTTGCTTCTCATTTGGTTCTTGGTGACTTGCATAACATGAAAACAAAAAGTTTCAATTTTTAGTGATTTTTGGACTTTCCAAAAATCAGGGATGTTACATCTCCACTTTGTACCTCATATTTAGATCTCGTGAGCTGCCCTACATGATCGAGATCATCTTTATGTAATGCTACATGTTGTGTTTGCTGGGATCTGAAGAATCTTGAATGCTATGTCTTCTGACTATCAATCTATCATGTTATCTCTATGCTTATGTTATTTATGATCTTGCATGCTCTCCGTTATTAGTAGATGCTCTGGACAAGTAGATTCTAGTAACTGCAAGAGGGAGTATTTATGCTCGATAGTTGGTTCATGCCTCCTTTGCATCTGTGCTCGAGTGACGGAAACGTGACGGATGGAGGATGTGCTATTGCCATTAGGGAGAAAACAATGGTGTTTACCTAGTTTATATTGTTTACATTACACACTTGGCTCACTGCGATAATCTGTTGCTTGCAACTTAATACCCAACGTTTGTTCGGATGATATTCGGAGGGTGGATTATTAGACATAGATGCAGCTGGATGACGGTCTATGTATTTTGTTGTAATGCATGCATGAATCACATAGTAATCTTTATGTCTTGCATATGCACTACGGTGCAGCCTTCATTTCTGTCAATTTCCCAGCTGTAATTTGTTCACCACACATGTTATTTATCTTTCACGGAGATACACCACTAGTGAATTGTGGACCCCGGTCCTTTTTCTCATACTGATAATACACACACTGCTTTCATACTGCCGCTACTATGAGAGAAAATTAATAAGGATCTTATTGGCAAGGTGGGTTCACGGATGAACAACAAAAATATTATAAGGAACACCGCTTGTCACAAAAAGGGATACACTTATGGGAGCAAATTAATAAATTTCATGACTATGCTAAAATTTTTTGCTCCACTTATAATGTTACTTATTGCTTTGATAACTCTTGTTGTTGTAGGAGGTATAAACATCTCCCTTTTCAATGTGAGTATAATGATAATGTTACCATATCTTCTTATGTTAAGGGAAATTATGAATTATATGATGTGGAAAAAATTGAAGAATTTATTACTTGGAAGGGTGCATTCGAAATTGCCTATTTGCTTGAAAGTATTGATGATGCATCTTATAAATATGAGATTTATGCCATACTTGAATGTTACTTTGATAATTACAAGGATTGTAATTACTACATAATAGAATATCTTAATAAATGCTCTCCACCAAAGGAAGTAATTGATGCCTTGCAGGAGCCTATGGAAGAAGAAATCTCTAAATATGGAAGCTCATTGGATGAAAAAGAGGAGGAGAGTAATGATCAAGAGGAGGAAGAATGGATCTACCCATGTCCTCCTCCAAATGATAGTAACTATGTAACTCATAATTGTGATGATCCTATTGATTCTTTTGAAATATCCATTTTTAATGAAGTTGATACTTGCTATACTTGTGACCTTGATACTACTATGAATGAAACTTATGAGAGTGATATTGATACTGTTATTTATAATAATCCATTCTACTTTGATAAATCCTATGATAATCCTCTATTTATTCCAACTATTGATATGCATGATAATGAGGAAGTTTGTTTAGAAAAAATCATATGATAATGCTCTTGATGACGGTCCTATGTTACTTGATGTTATAAATTATAATCCTACTAAAATAGGATTGCTATAATGTGTCCTATACCTTTTATGAGTGAAAAATCATCTTTTTTTGCTATTGCTAAAAGTGGGAAAAAAGAGGACTTTATTCTTAATTTTGATCCCACTATTTTTGAGCTCTATATGAATTGTGTGCTTTTAGACCATGACAAACATGCTTTATGTGATAATTATGTTGTTGAGTTTTTTCATGATGCTACTGAAAATTATTATGATAGAGGAAAATATGGTGGTAGGAATTTTCATGTTACTAAAACACCTCTCTTTTCGTTGAAAGTTTTGAAGTTGCTCTTGTTCTACCTTCCCATGATTTCTAGTTTGAGCTTCTTTAATCTTTTTCTCTCAAATATTCCTATGCATAGGAAGTGGGTTAGACTTAAAATTGTTTAATACTTTCTTCTTGATGCTCTATTTTTCTTATTAATATTTCTTATGTGAGCATCGTGTTCACTTGAAAACACGTGAATCCACTTTTCTGGGCCTAGCTAAAAGGCGTTAAAGAAAAGCACTTCTTGGGAGATAACCTATGGTTTTATTTTTGCTTTGTTTTTCTCTGTTTTCTTTGTCAAGGGGTTGTATACTTATGTATCAACTTCTTTGTATCTTTCTTTTCATGTTTTATGTGTGCCAAGTAAAGTTTCTCACGAGAGTTGGAGTTGGTTTTGGATTTCTGCGCAGGAAACAGATTTCTTCTGTCCACCGTAAAAGATCGTATACTTCACAGACAAAACATAATGGCTTGAAATTTCATGTGCTTATTTCTCGGCTAATTCTGCAACTTTTTCGTTCTTTACGTTTTTCTATCTGATTAACGTAAGTGCCCCGAAAAAAATCGTCTTTACAGACTGTTCTGGTTTTGACAGATTCTGTCATTTTTCTTGTATTTCCTCTTTTACGGGCAAGTGGATTTCTTTGCTTCACTAAACATTAGTGTCTGTAGCTAATTTTTAAAAGTATCAATATAACTTTTTCCCATGCATAACCCATGGATTTTTGATTGTTGCACTAACCCTCTAATGCGAATTACTCTTTAAGTATGGTGTGAAGGAAGTTTTCAAGGGTCAAGAGAAGAGGGTGATATATGTGATCAAGAAGAGTGTAAGGTCAAAGATTGGCGATTCCCCCGTGGTTCATCAAGCATATTTTAAGAAGACTTAAGCATCTAAGCTTGGGGATGCCGAAGGCATGCCCTTCTTCATCAACAATCTATCAGGTCACTTTTAGTGAAACTATATTTTTATTCGGTCACATCGTATGAAGTTTACTTGGAGCGTATGATTGTTTTTCTTTTGTTTTCATTGCTGCAATAATATATTTGGACCCTATCATTCCTTGTTTGGGAGAGAGACACACTCCGCTTTTTCGTTTGAATACTCGTTATGCTCGTATTCTTACTTTTTCTTCTAGTTGCTGCAAAATTCATGTTTAGCTCTTGTTTTCATTGCATATCTTGTTCAGAGCCGTTAGTTTTAGTAGTGTTGTGTCAGTACTCTCATGTTTTCTTGTTGTAGCATTTAGAGAGTTTTTTTAAATCATGTTTTGTATGGTGCTTGTTGGGAAAAGAAAACTGCTGCTTGTAGTAGAATTTATAACGGTGCAAGTAGAAGCTTGTATAGACTGTGGCTAGACTTTTTCATATCATGCTAGATGTTATTTTAATTATAAAGCCTAGTGGTTATTTAGTATTATTATTAGCCTCAAATATCTGAGAGTGTTTAATGTGCCATTGAAAGAATCATGAGTTGTTCTTGTCATATTGAAGCATAAATTTGTGGTGTTCTCCTTTGAATGTTTTATTCGGTTGACTTGGCGCATGCTCACACCATGTTTATGACTACAAACCAGTCATAAACGCCTCTATGATAATTTAGTTTTTGAACTTGTGGTACCACTTATGCTTTGATTAATGATGTTTATCTCGCTATGCACCATTATGGCTCTTATGCTCTCTTGATTTGTCGCTCCCAGTCTTTTGCTAGCCTCCATCTGTACTGAGTATGAGCTCTACTTGTGCATCCAACTCCCAAAAACCAAAGTATGCCAAATGTGTCCACCATACCTACCTACATGTGGTATTTAACCGCCACTCCAAAGTAAATTGCTCATGTGTTACCTTTAAAACTTTCAAAATTACTCATGTTTTGTGCTCCTGTTATAGCTCATGAGGACGTAAATAGGGAATCTTTATCTCACTTGTTGATTGGACTTTCACACCCTAGACTAGTGGCTTCATCCGCTTATCCAACTTGATAGAAGAGCTGGCAGCAGGGTGCCCAGCCCCAAATTAATAACAACAAATTCTCTTCACTATTTTTGCCCCTGATTTATCAGTCAAAGCATAATTGTGTAAACAAAAGAGAAAGAGGGATGACCTTCTACCCAGATGCGTCCTTCTTTGGAAGACGCTCTTGTGAAGTCTAGTTGTCTTGTGACGTACTGTCTTTTCTATTTACCATTCGTTGACATAAGCTTAGACCTCTCTAAAAATATATAGACACTCCTCCACGGTATGTGATTGTTGGCAGACATCCGAGGATACGGTTAGCCATGGTTTGTGTAAGATGGATGGGAGGAGTGTCAAGCTTTTATACCTCTATTTAATAAATAAAAAGATCTAGCACATGAGTTGGTCCCTGCTTCCCTCTGCGAAGGGCCTTTCTTTTACTTTTATGTTGAGTCTCCATCTTCTAACTTTATGCACAGTTGAGAGAGCATAGTTGTCATTCTAAGTTTTATGTGCATTTGTCCCAGAAGCATTATTAATTGATTCATGATGTGTTATTGCTTATTCTCTAATTATTTGTTCTAATGTTCAGGATATCGCTTATCGTTAACGTATCGTTCAGCCCATGATAAGAGATATATCGTCTTATCGGCCGATAAATCGATTTTCTCGGTCGACTATTTATCGACCATTTTTCTTGTAAATCCCAAATTGCAGCACTAAAGCATATAAAATATGCTATAAAAATATATCATATCGGCACTAAGAACTCTAAATTATGATATATATATATATATATATTGTGTTCAATAATACTAAAAATTCTACCATGGATGTCATTTGTCACATGTTCTATTGCTAGAAAATCGATATATTGGTCGATTTATCGGCATATCGACCGATAAAATTGCCCAAATGATAAACTCCGCCGATCTTCATTTATCTTATCGGTCACCACCCGATAAGCGGTAAATTGGCCGACAAATCAGAATATCGGATAATATTTTGAACAGTAATTTGTTCTAGTCTTCCTCATGAACTTTGAAGGTGTCCTGGCATTTATGTTTTGCCCCACTCTTAAGAACTAGCGAAATATCACTTTGCCATGTTTTCTCTATACTTGAAACAAACGTATATCTTTTGTTGCATTGTTATTCATGATCTTTTATTTGTGTTACTTCTCATGATGCAAGGTTATTGCTATGCTTTATTGTTAAAATTCTATTTATCATGCTTGTGTTGAAGTTCTATGATCTCAGCTTACTTATGCTTTTACATTATTGATGATCAAGTTTATCTTGGTAGCATGTCACCTCAGAAATTATGTGTTTTTATCATTTATCTACTCGAGGACGAGTAAGAACTAAGCTTGGGGATGTTGATACGTCACAATCGTATCCTTAATTTCTGATGTTCCATGTTGTTTCCTACATGTTTGCTATACACTTTATGTCATTTTTATCGATTTTCTGGAATAACCTATTGACAAGATGCCACGAAGCCAGTTCCTTGTTTTTTGTTGTTTTTAGTTTCAGAAAAGTTGTTCTGGAAATATTCTCAGAATTGGAAAATTCGAAGTCCGGAGGTCCTAGAATTCCTGAAGGTTCCACAGAGTCCCGAAGGGGCCCGGAGGGGGGCCACACCATAGGGCAGCGCACCCCATGGCCGCGCCATGGGGTGGTGTGGGGCCCCCAGACCTCCACCGCCTTTGCCCTTTCGCCTATTTCTACCCCCCGACATGTTAACCCTAAAAATATACCACTTCATCCTGAGAAACACCCGAGGCCGCCGTCATCGTCATCCCGAGATTGGGAGGGTTCTCGATCTCTCCCCGGCATCCTGTCGGGAGGGGAATTCATCACCGGAGGGGTCTACACCACCATGCCCTCCTCCGAAGTGATACGTGAGTAGTTCATCCCAGGACTACGGGTCCATAGCAGTAGCTAGATGGTTGTCTTCTCCACTTTGTACCTCATGTTTAGGTCTCGTGAGCTGCCCTACATGATCGAGATCATCTTTATGTAATGCTACATGTTGTGTTTGCAGGGATCTGATGAATGTTGAATGCTATGTATTCTTATTATCAATCTATCATGTTATTTTCATGCTTATGTTATTTATGATCTTGCATGCTCGCCGTTATTAGTAGATACTCTAGCCAAGTAGATGCTAGTAACTCCAAGAGGGAGTATTTATGCTCGATAGTGGGTTCATGCCTCCTTTGCATCCGTGTTCGAGTGATAGAAATGTGACGGATGGAGGATGTGTTGTTTCCATTAGGGAGAAAACAACGGTGTTTACCTAGTCTACATTGTTTACATTACACACTTTGCTTACTGCGATAATCTGTTGCTTGCAACTTAATACCCAACGTTTGTTCGAATGATATTCGGAGGGTGGATTATTAGACATAGATGCAGTTGGATGACGGTCTATGTATTTTGTTGTAATGCCCGCATGAATCACATAGTAATGTTTATGTCTTGCATGTGCACTATGGTGCAGCCTTCATTTCTGTCAATTGCTCAGCTGTACTTTGTTCACCACACATGTTATTTATCTTTCACGGAGAGACACCACTAGTGAAATGTGGACCCCGATACTTTTTCTCATACTGATAATACACACACAGCTTTCATATTGCTACTACTGCTTTCATACTGTTTTCCACACCATATGTTTAACCTCTTTGTGTTTAGCAGAACCGGTGAGATTGACAACCTCATTGCTTCGTTAGGGAAAAGTTATATGATTGTGTTGTGTAGGTTCCACATTGCTTCTCAACCGGTAGTGCGCCCTGCCATCTCAGCTGCATCAACCTTCTGAAGTTACTCCTTGCTCCTACTGGTCGATTCAACCTTGGTTTCTTTCTGAGGGAAACCTTGCTCTCACATGCAAAGAGTCCTCAACCAACTCCCTCGGGACACCTGGTAGGTCCTGATTGGACCATGCAAAGACATCCCGATTCTCACGGAGAAATTGGATGAGCTCGCTTTCCTATTTCTCCTCCAACCCGGCACCAATGACGGCCTCACGCTCAGGGAACTCGGGGCCAATCTGCACCTTCTTGATCTCCTTGGAGGCTTGGAATGTGGCGTTGTGCTGAGGGTTGGTCATCCCGGGCATACCGAGTTGAGTTGCTTGAGCCATGGCCACCACCTCATGTATCTTCTTCTTCTCGACAGCAATGACTAGGGACTTTTGCCAACCGAGATCCAGCAGATGCACACTCCAGAGAGCGCTTGTAATCACCCGAGATGGTGATGATACCATTGGGACCCGAGAGCTTCATCTTCAGATAGGCTGCATGAGTTGAGGCCATGAAATTGGTGTCACGACCCCGGACCCAGAGATATACATACTGTTCTGTGCTCCTAGACATGGACCCACAAGGGCTTCAGAGTTACCAGCCCCGGCCGCAACAAACAACGGCAGGCAGACCGGATTCATCGGCACGCAGGCCGGATCACCACGGTACTACTACTCCTTGTGTCCATGCTAGTCATAACCAACTATGCATAACCAAGATTCCACGAGTCGAATGAAACTGGAGGAAATGGGACCAAAGCTATACAGAGATGCTATGTGTCCAGAAAGTGCAACAACAATCGAGGGTTACTAGGGTTACCTAGCCCCAGGCCGAATCACATCGGCATGCGGGCTCGGAAATGGATCATCGGCTCCACAACCCCTCGAATGCGACAACTATGCATGCATAGCCAAAGCTGTATAACAATGAGCTCGAAACCAACAACAAATCAAAGCATCACTCTAGACATGAAGCTTTATTAAACAGGTGTTACTAGAGTAGTTGTACAAACAGAGGTCACATGACCCAACATTACATCATACAACGGAAGGCAAACTATGTTGCTAATCAACAAGAACAAAAAGGCCTAAGAGGCTGCAACATAAGGCGACGTCCCAGCCCATAGATTCTAGGCTGCTACCTGGGAACCCCAAACTACTCGTCGATGTCCATGTTGAACCACCACTGAAGTGACGAACTCCACCTGAACCAAATTTAAGAAAACCTGAGTACGGGAGGTACTCAACAAGACTTAGCTAACCTATTATATATCTGCTATCTTCAGAAAGGTTTTTATGACGGCTGATTTGCGTAAAGCAATCTTTGTTTTCCAAATCGAGGGAGAATAGCACGTCTCATGGAGTGTTTTCAAAATAGATGCGAAAGCCACTCAACTACTGTAATCATCATCTTTTCAATCCACCAACATTATTTCCCAGAGCCTCACATGCTACAAGGATCACCCCTCTCGGCATCTCCGAGGAGGCATCCTTCAATCATTGTTAACAAGTTTTAGTCATTCTGTTGAAGTTATCTATGATCACAGAATTCGTTGCCAAGTCGTCTGTAACCGTGGACACGGCTTCTCGAGGATATTTATCCCTGCAGGGGGTACGCTCGTCCATGGAGCGCGGCAGAGGGTGGCTGACCACGACCTTTACCTTGCTCGACACTATCCGTGAGTCAAGCCAAACAGGGCCACCCTGTCAATAGGGAGTTGGCCACCTACTGACGGCACCTGTTCTGTGAGTCGGGATCAAGATCCGTGTACGTCCATCACTTGTCCCGGTCACGCCCTAAGTTTTCTCCAAATTGTTTTTTGACTCACACGCAGATGGAAAGATCAAACTACGTGACTCATGGACGTGGCCAAACAAGTTAGTTGGTCGAGCGCGGTCTGTTAGGCCCCGCGTGTGGTTGCACGCTCAGTCTTGGCTTCAAAGGCGAGAACTCGCTCCTAGGGGCATGAACAGGACAAAACGCCACAACCCGTTGTGGCCTCACATCCATGCCGTTATTTAGTCAAGTTATCAAAGATAATCAAACCACAACAACCTGACAAAGTAGATTCACGCATTGACCAGATTCATCAATTTGATGGATCAGATCACAACTAGGCATGGCTAAGCAAAACTCACGGGCTTTAACGAGGCACGCATAATCAAACCTATAGCTGCTAGGAGCAGTAGATCAGGATATTTAGGCGATGCAACAAGTATAGGAGAACTCTATCTAAGACCATAAATACTTTGAACCACATGCAATATACGAGATTCCAAAACACTTCGAAAACCATATATGAGCAGATAAGAGGTTATGCTTTCCTTGGTCATAAGAAAACCAGATAAAGATCTTCAGGAGTAAGTCCTTGACTTTTCGGTTAAAATCAAGTATTCGTCAGGGAGTTGCTGGCCTTCTTTTCGGAGTCACGTTCTACCGAGAGGGAACAAACACCGAAACAAGAAGAACACCAATCAACACATGGCATCGATGAAATGCGAATATGTATGCATGAGCAAGTTAATGCACTAAAATAAAAGCCCTAAACATGATCGTTGGGTTGTTAGGGTTCATATGTTAGTTAAGCATTTTTAGTGAAATCAGCCCAAAATAGACCCCGGAGGGGCAGTTCGGGTGATTCTAAAAGTGGGTGCGATTTTAATAGCTCAAATAGGTTTAAAAACATCATAAAAAGGTTGCATTTTTCATTTTGAGCATTTTGGTATATAACTTTTAATTTTCTACTTTTATTGAATAAAAACTTATTTGCCTATATTTTAAATGAATTAAACAACACTATATAATGTTCATTTTTGAACTTTGTCAAACATGTATAAAAGTGACATATTTGGATAGAGAATATTTTTCTGATCATCTCCATACTTTCATTTTATTTTTTTGATTAATATTTTAATAGTTATTTAAATTACAAAATTAACTAATTTTCTGGAATTCCTGGAATTACTAAAAAGAGGATTTATGACATCAGTGTGATGTCAATGTGACATCACACTGAAACAACCTTCTCTGTTGATCATGCAATTGATTGATTCCACGTGAAATTCCCGAATTAAACTATACCCCAGGCTAGAGATGCTCACGAGGAGCAATATGGTGGCGGCGCCGCTCGGAAAATGTCGCCGGAATGCGGCCGGCGTCGAGTGCGGCGGCGGCGCGGTACGGTGAGCGGGGCGGGAGTGCTACGGAGGGCGAGGGAGGAAGGCGGGAGAACCGGGATACTCACCACGGCGCGGGGAGTCTAGTGGGGTGGTCGGAGGGGGCAGGGGCGGCCGGAGGCGCCGGAATCGAGCTCCTCCACCGGCGGCCGGAGCTCGGGAAGATGGCCCCGATTCGGCTCCTCCCGGGCGTCCCAGCTCGTGTAGCTTCTCCAGGAGGTAGAGGAGACGATGGAGGTGCTCGTGGTGGCCTCAAATCGACGGGGGGAGGCCAGAGTCAGCGGCGACTCGCGGCGGCCGGAGGCACTGTATGGTTAGGGTTCGTTCGGGTTGAGGGCCAGAGAGAGAAAGACAACTCGAGGTGGGGGGTCTGCGACTTGGGAGTGATTCGGACGGCTCCTCGCGCCCTATCTACAACGGGGAAGCAGGACGTGGCGGCAGCTCCAGCGAGGTGCCTTCCTGGCGTGCGCGGGAGGAAGACGACAGAGAGGCCATCTCCCCGTAACCCCCAGAGAAACATAGGAAATTACACAGAGGCCCTTCTCCATTTAAAACAAAATAGAAAACTTGCTTTTGAGGACCTTTTTGCAAGGATAAAAATTAGCAAAAATAGGTTTTGGAAACCTTGTAAAATTTCCAACAAAACCATGTGTTTCTTTGGTGTATTTGAAATATTTTCTAGTTCAAAATTTTGGAACCCATTTTAAGTACTACTTGTGGTATTTTTCTCAAACCATTTAAGTTCACAATTTAAATTTTTTCAACATGGTTTAAATTTTTGCTTTCATGCATGTATGAGATGAACACAACACCACACACCCTATTGTAGCAAAAATTGGGATGTTACAAATCTTCCCCCCCCCCCTTACAAGAATCTCGTCCCGAGATTCCTGAAGGAGAAAGAAAGAAGGACACCGGTTTTGAATGATCTTCTCGAATCTTACGATTCTCTTCTCGGATAGTTTGATCCGTAGCACTTGTGAAGATATCCAGTGGCTACACCTTAAATAGAGGAAAAACTCTTAGGAATTGATCTTCACGAAGATCAAGTATGTCATGGCTAACTCAGGGAAAGAATGTTCATAAAGAACTTTTGAGTTAACACACATGAAACACAACAGGGTAACAGAGTGAATAAGAGAATGTTTCAAGTTTATGGATGATGGTTCTTGAAAGGATTTAGAATATGAGCTTTGCACAAGACTTTAAATCCTTGTGGAAAAGAAAGGTTGGACAACTTATCACATCGAGGTTTCTTCAAACAGAATACCAAAATGGGAGGGATTGTCTTGGATACCACAACGTAATATCCGTGAATGAGGGAAACACGAGAAACACTGTATTCGTGAGTTCGAGAAAATTTTGATACATGATCATGTTCAATCTTCGGAGTGGACACGGGAGATAACGGAACTTTCATTCCGTCAAATTTTTTATAAAACCTTGTCAAAGATCGGGATGTTACTTCACGACAGAAGATGAGAAACCACGGAATGTTGGAACAATGTATTAAGGAGGAATTCTTGGTCACACCACAAGGATGGGTAACCAACAGGGATTGAAACATCAGGGAAATAAGGAATCTCTTTCTCGTTGTGGTTTGGACGTAGCAATACATCTGCCACATGGTTAAGATCCCATGGCTGAAGTGACTGACAAATTCACACAATGTGTGAGATGAACAGAACTTCAAGTATAAACAACTTGAAAAAAGAACTGATCATTGGTGGTTACAAAACACCAAGAGATGTTCTCATGCTGAACTTGTTTCCACTGGAACAAAGGTTTGGAGTTTCAACAGAGAGATATTGGGGAGATCAACTTCCAAATTATCCTTGACGTTCTAGATACCGACAGCAGGCTCACGACAAGCCTTATATAGGTCATCAAGTGAAAGTAAAAATCCGGTTTGGAAGAACGGGAAGGAAAAACTTGTGAGAATGAGCCACACGGGAATTCTCACGGAGAGTGGCTGCTCTTACGGATTCAAAAAGATATGACATTAGGCCTTCCGGCTAATTGTGTCAACCACAACATCAACCATGTCGTGTTTTCGAAAGGACCTAAGTCAATACCCTTGAGGAAACACCAACCATCGTTGCTGCTCGAGATTCAGCTATGGTTAGTGGGTTGATAACTCAGACTCAACATGTTTGACCAAAGGGGTTGCACCGGTTACAATTGAGATATATTTACTAGACTCTCAAGATATGGACTACGATACCAAGCTCAAGAAGATGAGCAGGATTATAGAACTCATGTATTAGCAACTTGCGAAAGACGGTTGCACCTACATGGACTACTTGCAATGAAAAATGCCGGAGTCCTTGTTGGGAAGATGGTAACAAAGATTACAAAGTTCTTGGATTTCTTCTATTTCACGGGTAATCAGTCAGTGGCTTGGTGTGGATGCAAATTTCTTCAAGTAAATGTAGGTAACAACCAACCATCTCAAGAATACTCCACACATGCATGACCAACTTGAGGTTATTCCCTAAGGAACAAGAAAACTCTACTCGGATCCATGGCGACAACTTTCACCATAAGCACATGAACCGGGGTAAGTTACTTCAAACATCTAGAACACAACCTTCGTGGTGACACAAAGATGGTTCTCAAAAGTTTCCAATATTGTTGCCATTCGTTCTTCATGAACCTCTTGCAACTTGGAGAAATAGGAATGTCATCGATGGGCTCGACAACACGCTTATCAAGACACTCGAGAAGAGGGACTCATACGATATATGAACAAGGCTAAATATTGGTTATACTAAAGGACACGAAGGTGTACTCGGCAAAACACGTTGAGTAAAAACACCATCAAAATAGTCCTTGGATCTTTTCTCGATTTAACGATAGCCCAAATCAAATCAAGGTGGAATGATAGCATGTCCGCAAAGGTGATAGTATCCTTCTCCAGCACAAAGGAACTAGACATCCCTTAACGAAGGATCAAGTTAGGCAGAGCCATTGTCTTTCACCTCTCCAAGTTATTGTTTAAGCTCAACCAACTAGTTCAGGGTATCCAGCACAGTTTTCTTGGAGAAAGGAGTAGTCAGATTACCCCTTGTTTAGACATCATGGTTAGGTAACGTACCTGGTGATACTTCTAGAAAGACAACCAGAATATCACAACCCACCGGTATGTCTCGGAGTTTGGAAGTAATCTTGCTTTTCAAAGCAATCAATACGATCTTGAGAGTTTCGGCATTAACCTAACTCTCTAACCAAGAATGTGCACCGAAATAAACGGATTTGGTAACACGATCAGCTTCAAATAGAGACCGGGTAACCAATAGTGCTAAGAAGGATATAGATGTTTCTGAGATTTTTCGAAGCAATAAGAATTGCTAAGAATACCTCATACACATCAATGCACAACCAGCATTCTCGAGCTTTCAAGCTTGTAGAGATGGTGAATGAAGATGTGTAGTAGCATCACTTCATCAATAAGGCTATGAAACTAAACACAACCTCTTGATATATAAGGGTGTGATACTCGAAGGTGGAACAGAACGGAAGCTAATGAAACTTCTTTATTCTATGGATTACAAAACTTTTACCTAGTTTTAGAGATGAACGAGGTACTTGAGTTTGTTTCTCCTGACATCCCAAAGTGGAATGTTCTGATCGAAAACAAGAGCAAATGCATTGGAATCAACCACATACATGCAACTTGGTGTCCAAAACAACGGATGGAGATTTGAGAGCAACTGGAAGATAGGAACATGCTCAGGAGAATTCCTAAGATCATGTTGATTTCACAGGGTAATACTCATTTGTAGAACCCATGCCAAGAAGAGAAATATAGTTGAATCAATAAGAAAGATGTGGAGGCCATGATGATCACTCTTGTTGTGACCCATGTTAGTTCCAAAAGAAAACCTATGTCTATGAGAGTTGGAATTGCCTAGACATCATGAGGTAGAAAAATGTTCCTCGGGATCCAAAGAAACGGAACTTGGGTTAAAGGTCAGTACCATGTACTGATAGCATGAGCATCACATGGTTAAGAAACCACATGATTCAACCCACCACAATTCAACACATTCCGGGACCTTGGGTTCAAGTCCAAGGGTTAGGAACCCTAAGAAATGAGAAATTACTACCTTACTGCCTTCAAGGGAACTACGAATAGCAATCACGGGATATCTGTCAAAAGACAAACATAGCTCCGGAAGAATTTGATAAAAAGATAACGGATACATTCAAGATGAAAAGCAAATCTCGAGGTTCAGGATTTGGTACTCTAGAACATGAGGATGTGGAATTCACCCAACTCTGAGGTATTAGGATGGAAAGAAAATCTCCCATTTGAAACAAGAGATAACGTATTATGGAACACACACGACTCTAGAAACTAAACACTAGGTCAACTTGGGTAAAAGATGTACTTGCCAAAAAAAAGGCACCTAGGTTTTGAATGACTAGTAGAGATAGCAAAACCTTTTCAAATCAAAACAGGTAAGGTGACCCAGAGTTAGAGCGATACCAGATATGGAGTAAAAAGAATCCTAAGAAGGTTTTTCACAATTCATTTGAAGTTTCAAAGTAGTTTTCACAAACACTGGACTCAACATTGTAACAGCCCAAGCATGAAAACCTACCAATTAGAATGTTTGATTTCTTGTTTATTAAAGTATTGCATCATGTCATCATATTGTTTCCATGATGTTTGCATTTGTTCTTATTTGTTGCAATTGTTTTCCACTGTTTTCACAACTCAAAATTCAAACCTTATTCAAACAATGTTTTCATACTTGTTCTGTTACAACTTTTGGAATAAAAATAACAAATAAAAACAACCCAATTGTTCTCATTTTATTTCCACATTGATCAACTAATAAATGGTGCTTTTATTTCCATTAATCAATTCCAATTTGGTTTCAAATTCAAAGCAATCACCAAACATCACCAAATTCCAAGACATGGAAATTACCAAACCATTCTAATGTTTTATCCATTTAATAATAGGGCTCACCCTATTAAACTTGTTGTTTTCAATCATTAACCAATTAATTTGCAAATATTCCAATTCAAACCAAATGCATTTCAAACAGAACCCAAATTGAAAGTATGAAAAGAATAACCAAAACATTTTGTTTACCCTGTTATTTTCCAATTAAAGCAATTTGGGTCACCCTATTTAAAATTTTGGTTTCAATAATAATTTTAATACTCAAATCATCCACATTTGAAACAATTCCAAACAACACTTAAATTTTGAATTCATGGAAAAATAACAATGGTCACATGGTTGCTAATATAATAATTAAGCCACCCAAAATTTTCCATAATTTTTCTCCCTCAAAATTCCTTCTTTTTCTTCCAATTGTTTTCTGCAAAAAAAAATAAAACAAACAGAAAGAATAAAAAGAAAGCTGTTAGAGGGAGAGAGAGAAAGCCAGCCCAGCCCATTTTTTTCCAGTTGGCCCATTACCCCTTTCGCTCTGTTGTCTTCTTCCTCTGGCTGATGTCACTATGTACGATCTCCTCCCTGACCACACGATCTCCCTCCTCCACCACCGATGCCATGCCGTACACCTCCTCACCCCCATAAAACTACTCCTAGCCCTAACCCTCTGCCCTCAACCCTAGCTCTCCACCCTAGCCTCCTTCCAGCGCCGCCAATCTTCCACTGCTCCACCTTCTGTCTCCCCTCTGAAGCTTCCATGGCCGAAGTAGGAACCACCACGGCGGCGGGGAAAAGGTGGTTGCCGCGAGCTGCCGCCCACGGGAATGGAAAGGCCTCAATGCCACCTACAACCTCGACACCACATCGGAGCCCGAGGAGGGCCAGAGCGCCGCCGCCGTGAAGTTTTTGTCGCCGGCGTTGCCACTGCCTCGACCTTCCCTGTCCGCCCGACTGCCTCCTTACAGCGCCTCGAGGTGAGGCCGCACCCTCCTCTCGCCTCCTTTCCCTCTCCCCTCCCTCATCTCCTCCAACCGCCGCAACCGCCCCACGGCCCCTCCGGCGAGCCGCCCTCGCTGCCGCCTCCGATCTCTGTTCTAACGACAGGAAGTTGCGCTCGCAAGGTTCAGTTATCTCTTTTTCAGTTAACTGCGCAGAACCCCAGCATATACTCCCCGAAGCCCCCTCCCTAGCACAAGACGCAGCTTACCCCACTGGTTCAAGTCCCACGCGCTCAAGCCAGAGGGGGTGGGTTCGAATCCCACCCCCTGCGGATTAACCCCAGTTTTTGCCATTTTATTTTCCACAACCAAAACAATCACCTAATCACAACCAAGTCCCTGCTGTAATTCCTAAATCCCTGTAATTTATTTCTAGATCCCTGTTTAATTTTTCTAAGTCCCTAGATGTGATAAAAATGGCAGTTTGCACCCAATTTTGGAAATTGCATAAATAAATCATCCCAACTCCAATTTCAACATTTTTAGTATGTTTTCTGTCCCAAATTAAATGATCTATCCAAATATAAAATTTGTTTACTGTTTTGAATATTTTAAATTGGTGCAATGTTTGAAAACTTGTCAAATTCACTTAAACTTGCAAAATTCATAACTTGTTCATAAAAATTCCAAATTTCACAAACCAAATATGTTTTCCAATCAACTTTTCATGTACTTTCCAAATATAAATTTTGTTTGCTGTTTTGAATAATTTAAATTGCTGAAAACAACTGTTTCTTGTTTATTGCAATTAAAATTGCCAAAATAATAACTTGCTCATTTTAAATCCAATTTCCACAAATGAAATATGTTTTCCATGCAAAATTAAACCCTCTTTCCAAATATAAATTTTGTTTCATGTTTTGAATAATTAAAATTGGTTAAATGATTTAAACCTTGTTTAAATCATTTAATATTGTTCAATTTATAACTTGATCAAAACAAATTCTTTTGGGGCATATAAAATATGTTTTCAAACCACAAAAGTATAAACTTTTCACATATGAATCTCACTTAATGTTTTGAACACTTTAAATTGATGAAAATAACAAATGCTTGTGTGACACCTTTAAGAAACCAAAATTCCATAACTTAATAAATGATTTTCTAAACTTGTTAAGCCTTATTTCCATTTGGTTCTATTGTTGTTATTTTGCTGTTTTCCTCATCCATGCATCATGCTAAATCACTTACACAAGTTGATTAGTTGTAAAACAATTAATTCAACCATAATTCATGGGCTTTCCATATGCAATCCCATTGCATATGGGTCCATTTAATCCTGTTTCTATCTTGTCAACTAGTTTATTTTGATGCACCCATTAACTTGACATGCATCATCCATGTTTGTGCACTATGCCATGATATTGATTGTTTATCTTTCTGCATTGTTTGTTTGCTTCTTCTCGGATACACGACGACGTTGAGACCGACGATCCTTACGACACCCCTTCTAAGGAGTTAGCTCAGTACCAGGCTACTGGGTTTTGCAGGCAAGTTATCACTCACATGAACCACTGTGCTCCTTTCAACATGGGTTACCGATACTTTCCGTTGTTCTTTTCTGCTAGCCTTAGTAGTAGTTGTTCTGTTACGAACCTATCACATGAATCCCTTAACACCTGATATTGCCTCATCTCCCTTCCTACAACCCATTGTTTGAGCCAGTGTCTTACTAGCATGCTTAGGTTGTTTTGCTCGAGTCTGTCACCCGTTACTTTCAATTGTTATATCTTTATTACGTTGTGGGGGCTCGATGTTTAATCAATCAATCATGCTAATGTTACTATTAATAATAAATTTGATGATAAGGCACCGGCAGGAGGCCCATGAGAGGTTTTGAAGCCTGCTAGTGTCGACCCTAATAGGAAAAGGGTCTTGTCTACTGATCCATGATGAGCGCACTACCCGCATTTGGGAAGCGAGTATGGGCGCCCCCCTCAACTTGACCTGATTCGCATCTCGTCCAAATCGCCTCATTTAGTTCGTGTTTTCCATTTGCCGCATGCATGTTTTTGCGAGCCCAGGCCAGGGTGGAACTTTTGTAGTCGGCATATAGGGGGACACGGTCTTAGAGTGCTATGAGGGTCCCTTTTCTTCGGGGCTTGATTAGCCGTGCGCCCAAGGTTCTTTGGGCTTGATGCGAAGAATGGTTGGTTGTGTTGAGTACCCTGCTTGGTGGAAGGGACTTTCCATCTGGCGGGTTATTCATGAGTGTACGGCCAAATTGGTGCAACCCTGCAGGGATAATCTTCTCGAGAAGCCGTGTTTTCCGCGGTTATGGATTACTTGGTGAAAGTACTGGCTAACAAGTACTCAGGACAACTTAAACATAATGATCAAACATGTTACACCCCATGACTAATAACTTGACTAGTAATAGGTTGATGACATAATAATTTGATTCACCGTTAATACAACTGTGTGAGTTATCCTCGGATCGCTTCTTTGGATAAGGGGCGAGATCCAGGATGGGTTTGTTTGAAGTTATCTTTCAGTTGGTTACAATCCTCGATCTTATCTCCTTTCTGTTAGCTGGAAGTGGTAGAATCTCTGTAGTTGTTTAGAGCAGCCAATTGCAGCATCTTTTATATCCCCTCTCTTCCGTTGAACCCAAGGCATCTGTGCTTGGTGTTGACGGGTTACACTTTGGTGAACTGTGAGTCTTGCTTGCCAGTACGTTTATGTACTGACCCCTTTGGGGCTGTGGTTTCCGCAGACCTACGTTTCCGAGGATCTACATGGTGGCAACTACGTGGAGTATGACGAGACTGCTGACGAGTAGATAGCGGACCCGGGCAGGATCCGAGACTTCGTGGATGGGCTCCGTCTGTTTGTTTCCGGCCTCTTAGGCCTATTTGGTTCTTGTCTGTACTCAGACATGTTGAATGCTTCCGCTGTATTGTAACGATGTATTGTTGGGGCATGTGCCCTCTGAATGATTGTATTTGCTATCTCTGCTCTAATGAGAGCCATTTGCAACTTATTTCAATCTTTTGTGTCGTAGAGATCTGTTGTGATATCACTTGTTAAACGCTGTTGACGTACCATGTGTGTATGGTTTGAAGTACGTCGACGGAAGTGCCTTTGATCTCTAGTGGATAGTTTACATCGACGATGGAATAGCAGGGCTTGTGTTGTCGCGCATAAGCGCAGGCCTACCAGGAAGCTGGGACGTGGGAGCAGTTATGCCCCATAATCCAAGCATCTGCTATCCAGTTCGTACGGTGAGTATCCCCTAGAAATCAGGGTGCGACAAATGGTATCAGAGCCAGGTTTGCCTGTAGGATCCCTTTTTACTGGTCGCAGTTGAGTCTAGAAACTATTTTGTAGCTATATAGGAAAAATGAAACGTGAGAGTAGGAATTCTGTTCTTTTTCTTCTTTCCCCACCCACCCTCCCTTTTCTGGTAAGGAAGTGCAACGTTGTTTTCCCTTCTCATCTAAACTTTCAAGTTAGGATTTCACGTATTCTGGTTTCTCTAGGATGGTTATATCTACTAGACCATAGGAATGGAGGTGGTTGTGACATGATTTATCATGTTGCCTACTCATGATCGAGAACGGAGGCGTGTAAGCCCCGGAAGCAGATCCTCTATTCCTTAAGCAGTAGATATTGATCCTTTAGAAGCCCGGATGGGTTTTTTTCCGTAGTACCTCAGGAGTTTTGTTCTCGTTTTTTTCCCCGATGTTGATATCCTGTCCTTCTCAACATCCTTTTCGTCCGTCGAAATCTTGTTGTTGTTTTCCAATTCAATTCTTCTACCGGCGTCTAATCAAAACTTCCTCGTAAACTCTTATCCAGTTAAAGTGTTATTTCATACCGGGGCATCACTTTCCTTTGTGTCAAAAATCTTTTCCACAACACACAACCCAATTCTAGTTCCATTAAGCAATCAAAACTCTGTTCACTCCCCGGGATCTCAAATGTTGACTTCCAACATAAGTAAGAACAATCCAATTCTAATGGGAGGCCACATATTCCTCGTTACTTCCATATTGCTGATTCTGACATTGATCTGATTCTTGGGTTGGATTGATGTCAATAACTCTGTTCCACCCTTATTACAGATAGTCTATTCTCCGAAGGAATCAAATTCTATCCAGCGATACACCCTCCATACAAAACCTATACCTCTACTAATATTGTCCCGGTGGTTTCCAAATTACCTGACATCCTTCCAGAAGAGTTGCCAGGAATTCCTATCGTTTTGATCTTCCACATAACTATCCAATGTGCACGATGTGTTTCACGTGTCACATCTCAAGTGGATCTTCCCAAGAAGTTTCCGGATCTTTTCTTTTTTCAGTAGGAATCTCGGGGCGCGATTCCTTCAAGGGGGGGCGTTTTGTAACAGCCCAAGCATGAAAACCTACCAATTAGAATGTTTGATTTCTTGTTTATTAAAGTATTGCATCATGTCATCATATTGTTTCCATGATGTTTGCATTTGTTCTTATTTGTTGCAATTGTTTTCCACTGTTTTCACAACTCAAAATTCAAACCTTATTCAAACAATGTTTTCATACTTGTTCTGTTACAACTTTTGGAATAAAAATAACAAATAAAAACAACCCAATTGTTCTCATTTTATTTCCACATTGATCAACTAATAAATGGTGCTTTTATTTCCATTAATCAATTCCAATTTGGTTTCAAATTCAAAGCAATCACCAAACATCACCAAATTCCAAGACATGGAAATTACCAAACCATTCTAATGTTTTATCCATTTAATAATAGGGCTCACCCTATTAAACTTGTTGTTTTCAATCATTAACCAATTAATTTGCAAATATTCCAATTCAAACCAAATGCATTTCAAACAGAACCCAAATTGAAAGTATGAAAAGAATAACCAAAACATTTTGTTTACCCTGTTATTTTCCAATTAAAGCAATTTGGGTCACCCTATTTAAAATTTTGGTTTCAATAATAATTTTAATACTCAAATCATCCACATTTGAAACAATTCCAAACAACACTTAAATTTTGAATTCATGGAAAAATAACAATGGTCACATGGTTGCTAATATAATAATTAAGCCACCCAAAATTTTCCATAATTTTTCTCCCTCAAAATTCCTTCTTTTTCTTCCAATTGTTTTCTGCAAAAAAAAAATAAAACAAACAGAAAGAATAAAAAGAAAGCTGTTAGAGGGAGAGAGAGAAAGCCAGCCCAGCCCATTTTTTTTCCAGTTGTCCCATTACCCCTTTCGCTCTGTTGTCTTCTTCCTCTGGCTGATGTCACTATGTACGATCTCCTCCCTGACCACACGATCTCCCTCCTCCACCACCGATGCCATGCCGTACACCTCCTCACCCCCATAAAACTACTCCTAGCCCTAACCCTCTGCCCTCAACCCTAGCTCTCCACCCTAGCCTCCTTCCAGCGCCGCCAATCTTCCACTGCTCCACCTTCTGTCTCCCCTCTGAAGCTTCCATGGCCGAAGTAGGAACCACCACGGCGGCGGGGAAAAGGTGGTTGCCGCGAGCTGCCGCCCACGGGAATGGAAAGGCCTCAATGCCACCTACAACCTCGACACCACATCGGAGCCCGAGGAGGGCCAGAGCGCCGCCGCCGTGAAGTTTTTGTCGCCGGCGTTGCCACTGCCTCGACCTTCCCTGTCCGCCCGACTGCCTCCTTACAGCGCCTCGAGGTGAGGCCGCACCCTCCTCTCGCCTCCTTTCCCTCTCCCCTCCCTCATCTCCTCCAACCGCCGCAACCGCCCCACGGCCCCTCCGGCGAGCCGCCCTCGCTGCCGCCTCCGATCTCTGTTCTAACGACAGGAAGTTGCGCTCGCAAGGTTCAGTTATCTCTTTTTCAGTTAACTGCGCAGAACCCCAGCATATACTCCCCGAAGCCCCCTCCCTAGCACAAGACGCAGCTTACCCCACTGGTTCAAGTCCCACGCGCTCAAGCCAGAGGGGGTGGGTTCGAATCCCACCCCCTGCGGATTAACCCCAGTTTTTGCCATTTTATTTTCCACAACCAAAACAATCACCTAATCACAACCAAGTCCCTGCTGTAATTCCTAAATCCCTGTAATTTATTTCTAGATCCCTGTTTAATTTTTCTAAGTCCCTAGATGTGATAAAAATGGCAGTTTGCACCCAATTTTGGAAATTGCATAAATAAATCATCCCAACTCCAATTTCAACATTTTTAGTATGTTTTCTGTCCCAAATTAAATGATCTATCCAAATATAAAATTTGTTTACTGTTTTGAATATTTTAAATTGGTGCAATGTTTGAAAACTTGTCAAATTCACTTAAACTTGCAAAATTCATAACTTGTTCATAAAAATTCCAAATTTCACAAACCAAATCTGTTTTCCAATCAACTTTTCATGTACTTTCCAAATATAAATTTTGTTTGCTGTTTTGAATAATTTAAATTGCTGAAAACAACTGTTTCTTGTTTATTGCAATTAAAATTGCCAAAATAATAACTTGCTCATTTTAAATCCAATTTCCACAAATGAAATATGTTTTCCATGCAAAATTAAACCCTCTTTCCAAATATAAATTTTGTTTCATGTTTTGAATAATTAAAATTGGTTAAATGATTTAAACCTTGTTTAAATCATTTAATATTGTTCAATTTATAACTTGATCAAAACAAATTCTTTTGGGGCATATAAAATATGTTTTCAAACCACAAAAGTATAAACTTTTCACATATGAATCTCACTTAATGTTTTGAACACTTTAAATTGATGAAAATAACAAATGCTTGTGTGACACCTTTAAGAAACCAAAATTCCATAACTTAATAAATGATTTTCTAAACTTGTTAAGCCTTATTTCCATTTGGTTCTATTGTTGTTATTTTGCTGTTTTCCTCATCCATGCATCATGCTAAATCACTTACACAAGTTGATTAGTTGTAAAACAATTAATTCAACCATAATTCATGGGCTTTCCATATGCAATCCCATTGCATATGGGTCCATTTAATCCTGTTTCTATCTTGTCAACTAGTTTATTTTGATGCACCCATTAACTTGACATGCATCATCCATGTTTGTGCACTATGCCATGATATTGATTGTTTATCTTTCTGCATTGTTTGTTTGCTTCTTCTCGGATACACGACGACGTTGAGACCGACGATCCTTACGACACCCCTTCTAAGGAGTTAGCTCAGTACCAGGCTACTGGGTTTTGCAGGCAAGTTATCACTCACATGAACCACTGTGCTCCTTTCAACATGGGTTACCGATACTTTCCGTTGTTCTTTTCTGCTAGCCTTAGTAGTAGTTGTTCTGTTACGAACCTATCACATGAATCCCTTAACACCTGATATTGCCTCATCTCCCTTCCTAAAACCCATTGTTTGAGCCAGTGTCTTACTAGCATGCTTAGGTTGTTTTGCTCGAGTCTGTCACCCGTTACTTTCAATTGTTATATCTTTATTACGTTGTGGGGGCTCGATGTTTAATCAATCAATCATGCTAATGTTACTATTAATAATAAATTTGATGATAAGGCACCGGCAGGAGGCCCATGAGAGGTTTTGAAGCCTGCTAGTGTCGACCCTAATAGGAAAAGGGTCTTGTCTACTGATCCATGATGAGCGCACTACCCGCATTTGGGAAGCGAGTATGGGCGCCCCCCTCAACTTGACCGGATTCGCATCTCGTCCAAATCGCCTCATTTAGTTCGTGTTTTCCATTTGCCGCATGCATGTTTTTGCGAGCCCAGGCCAGGGTGGAACTTTTGTAGTCGGCATATAGGGGGACACGGTCTTAGAGTGCTATGAGGGTCCCTTTTCTTCGGGGCTTGATTAGCCGTGCGCCCAAGGTTCTTTGGGCTTGATGCGAAGAATGGTTGGTTGTGTTGAGTACCCCGCTTGGTGGAAGGGCCTTTCCATCTGGCGGGTTATTCATGAGTGTACGGCCAAATTGGTGCAACCCTGCAGGGATAATCTTCTCGAGAAGCCGTGTTTTCCGCGGTTATGGATTACTTGGTGAAAGTACTGGCTAACAAGTACTCAGGACAACTTAAACATAATGATCAAACATGTTACACCCCATGATTAATAACTTGACTAGTAATAGGTTGATGACATAATAATTTGATTCACCGTTAATACAACTGTGTGAGTTATCCTCGGATCGCTTCTTTGGATAAGGGGCGAGATCCAGGATGGGTTTGTTTGAAGTTATCTTTCAGTTGGTTACAAGCCTCGATCTTATCTCCTTTCTGTTAGCTGGAAGTGGTAGAATCTCTGTAGTTGTTTAGAGCAGCCAATTGCAGCATCTTTTATATCCCCTCTCTTCCGTTGAACCCAAGGCATCTGTGCTTGGTGTTGACGGGTTACACTTTGGTGAACTGTGAGTCTTGCTTGCCAGTACGTTTATGTACTGACCCCTTTGGGGATGTGGTTTCCGCAGACCTACGTTTCCGAGGATCTACATGGTGGCAACTACGTGGAGTATGACGAGACTGCTGACGAGTAGATAGCGGACCCGGGCAGGATCCGAGACTTCGTGGATGGGCTCCGTCTGTTTGTTTCCGGCCTCTTAGGCCTATTTGGTTCTTGTCTGTACTCAGACATGTTGAATGCTTCCGCTGTATTGTAACGATGTATTGTTGGGGCATGTGCCCTCTGAATGATTGTATTTGCTATCTCTGCTCTAATGAGAGCCATTTGCAACTTATTTCAATCTTTTGTGTCGTAGAGATCTGTTGTGATATCACTTGTTAAACGCTGTTGACGTACCATGTGTGTATGGTTTGAAGTACGTCGACGGAAGTGCCTTTGATCTCTAGTGGATAGTTTACATCGACGATGGAATAGCAGGGCTTGTGTTGTCGCGCATAAGCGCAGGCCTACCAGGAAGCTGGGACGTGGGAGCAGTTATGCCCCATAATCCAAGCATCTGCTATCCAGTTCGTACGGTGAGTATCCCCTAGAAATCAGGGTGCGACAAACATCGACCAAGCAGTAAGGTTTTCCTACAGGCAGTCCTGCTCTGATACCATGACTTGTCACGACCCCGGACCCAGAGATATACATACTGTTATGTGCTCCTAGACATGGACCCACGAGGGCTTCAGGGTTACCAGCCCCGGCCGCAACAAACAACGGCAGGCAGACCGGATTCATCGGCACGCAGGCCGGATCACCACGGTACTACTACTCCTTGTGTCCATGCTAGTCATAACCAACTATGCATAACCAAGAGTCCACGGGTCGAATGAAACTGAAGGAAACGGGACCAAATCTACACAGAGATGCTATGTTTCCAGAAAGTGCAACAACAATCGAGAGTTACTGGGGTTACCTAGCCCCAGGCCGAATCACATCGGCAGGCGGGCTCGGAAATGGATCATCGGCTCCACAACCCCTTGACTGCGACAACTATGCAGGCATAGCCAAAGCTGTATAACAATGAGCTCGAAACCAACAACCGATCAAAGAAGCACTCTGGACATGAATCTTTATTAAACATGTGTTACTAGAGTAGCTGTACAAACAGAGGTCACACGACCCAACATTACATCCGACAACGGAAGGTAAACTATGTTGCTAATCAACAAGAACCAAAAAGGCCTAAGAGGCCGCAACATAAGGCGACGTCCCAGCCCATAGATTCCAGGCTGCTACCTGGGAACCCCAAACTACTCGTCGATGTCCACGTTGAACCACCACTGAAGTGACGAACTCCACCTGAACCAAATTTAAGCAAACCTGAGTACGGGAGGTACTCAACAAGACTTAGCTAACCTATTATATATCTGCTATCTTCAGAAAGGTTTTTATGAAGGATGATTTGCGTAAAGCAATCTTTGTTTTCCAAATCGAGGGAGAATAGCACGTCTCATGGAGTGTTTTCAAAACAGATGCGAAAGCCACTCAACTACTGTAATCATCATCTTTTCAATCCATCAACATCATTTCCCAGATCCTCGCATGCTACAAGGATCACCCCTCTCGGCATCTCCGAGGAGGCATCCTTCAATCATTGTTAACAAGTTTTAGTCAGTTCGTTGAAGTTATCTATGATCACAGAATCTGTTGCCAAGTCGTCTGTAATCGTGGACACGGCTTCTCGAGGAGATTTATCCCTACAGGTGGTCCACTTTACCCACACGTACCATCCGACTCTTAACACCACATGTACGCTCGTCCATGGAGCGCGGCAGAGGGTTGCTGGCCATGACCTTTACCTTGCTCGACCCTATCCATGAGTCAACCCAAACAGGGCCACCCCGTCAACAAGGAGTTGGCCACCTCCTGACAACACCTGTTCTGTGAGTCGGGATCAAGATCCATGTACGTTCATCACTCGTCCCGGTCACGCCCTAAGTTTTCTCCAAATCGTTTTCTGACTCATACGCATATGGAAAGATCAAACTACGTGACTCATGGACGTGGCCAAACAAGTTAGTTGGTCGAGCGCGGTCTGTTAGGCCCCGCGTGTGTTGCACGCTCAGTCTTGGCTTCGAAGGCGAGAACTCGCTCCTAGGGGCATGAACAGGACAAAATGCCACAACCCCTTGTAGCCTCACATCCATGTCGTTATTTCGTCAAGTTATCAAAGATAATCGAACCACAACAACCTGGCAAAGTAGATTCACGCATTGACCAGATTCATCAATCGGATGGATCAGATCACAACTAGGCATGGCTAAGCAAGACTCACGGTCTTTAACGAGGCGCGCACAATCAAACCTATAGCTGCTAGGAGCAGTGGATTAGGATATTTAGGCGATGCAACAAGTATAGGAGAACTCTATCTAAGACCATAAATACTTTGAACCTTATGCAATATACGAGATTCCAAAACACTTCGAAAACCATATATGAGCAGATAAGAGGTTATGCTTGCCTTGGTTATAAGAAAACCAGATAAATATCTTCGGGAATAAGTGCTTGACTTTTCGGTTAAGATCAAGTATTCGTCAGAAAGTTGTTGGCCTTCTCTTCGGAGTCACGTTCTACCGAGAGGGAACAAACACCGAAACAAGAAGAACACCAATCAACACATGACATCGATGAAATGCGCAATATGTATGCATAAGCAAGTTAATGCACTAAAATAAAATCCCTAAACATGATCGTTGGGTTGCTAGGGTTCATATGTCAGTTAAGCATTTTTACTGAAATTAGCCCAAAATAGACCCCGGAGGGGCAGTTCGGGTGATTCTAAAAGTGGGTGCAATTTTAATAGCTCAAATAGGTTTAAAAAAAATCATAAACAGGTTGCATTTGTCATTTTGAGCATTTTGGTATATAACTTTTAATTTTCTAATTTTATTGAATAAAAACTTATTTTCTCTATTTTAAATGAATTAAACAACATTAAATAATATTTTTCTGACATATTTGGATAGAGAATATTTTTCTGATCATCTGCATACTTTTATTTTATTTTGCTGATTAATATTTTAATAGTTATTTAAATTACAAAATTAACTCATTTTATGGAATTCCTGGAATTACTAAAAAGGGGATTTATGACATCAGCATGATGTCACTGTGACATCACACGGAGACAACCTTATCTGTTGATCATGCAATTGATTGATTCCGCGCGAAATTCCCGAATTAAACTATACCCCAGGCTAGAGGAGCTCACGAGGAGCAATATGGTGGCGGCGCCGCTCGGAAAATGTCGCCGGAATGCGGCAGGCATCGAGTGCGGCGGCGGTGCGGTACGGTGAGCGGGGCGGGAGTGCTACGGAGGGCGAGGGAGGAAGGCGGGAGCACCGGGAGACTCACCACGGTGCGGGGAGTCTAGTGGAGTGGTCGGAGGGGGCAGGGGCGGCCAGAGGCGCCGGAATCGAGCTCCTCCACCGGCGGCCGGAGCTCGGGAAGATGGCCCCGATTCGGCTCCTCCCGGGCATCCCAGCTTGTGTAGCTTCTCCAGGAGGTAGAGGAGACGATGGAGGTGCTCGTGGCGGCCTCAAATCGACGGGGGAAGGCCGGAGTCAGCGGCGACTCGCGGCGGCCGGAGGCACAGTAGGGTTAGGGTTCGTTCGGGTTGAGGGCCAGAGAGAGAAAGAGAGCTCGAGGTGGGGGGGGTCTGCGACTTGGGAGTGATTCGGACGGCTCCTCGCTCCCTATCTGCCACGGGGAAGCAGGACGTGGCGGCAGCTCCGGTGAGGTTCCTGCCTGGCGCGCGCGGGGGGAATGCGACACAGAGACCATCTCCCCGTAACCCCCTGAGAAGCATTGGAAATTACACAGAGGCCCTTCTCCATTTAAAACAGAACAGAAAACTAGCTTTTGAGGACCTTTTTGCAAGGATAAAAATTAGCAAAAATAGGTTTTGGAAACCTTGTAAAATTTCCAACAAAACCATGTGTTTCTTTGGTGTATTTGAAATATTTTCTAGTACAAAATTTTGGAACCCATTTTAAGTACTACTTGTGGTATTTTTCTCAAACCATTTAAATTGTTTCAACATGGTTTAAATTTTTGTTTTTCATGCATGTATGAGATGAACACAACACCACACACCCTATTGTAGCAAAAATTGGGATGTTACACTTGGACAGGGCTGCCCTGCCGAGTAGAGCATGATATGGGCTCTGAAGATCAACCACCTCAAACTGCAAGCACTCAGTACGGAAGTTCTCTCGGGTACCGAAAAGCACATCAATCCATATCCTGCCCATAGGGCCACAAGATACTCCCGGCACAATGCCGTGAAAGGTAGCTCGCTTGGGTTAGATCATATTCTCGGAAATGCCCAGCTTCACCATTGCATCTCGGTACAGAATGTTTATGCTGCTTCCATTGTCAATGAGCATCTTGGTGAACTTCACGTTGATCTTGGGACCAATGAAGGTAGGGTCCAGTACCAGCGCATAACTGCCCGGGATTGGCATGATCTTGGGGTGATCCGCCTGAGACCAGACAATCTCCTGGTCACACCAGAACATGTATTCTGGCACAGCCGGCATCACCGCATTGACTTCCATCGCGCACCTGCACAAGCTTTGCTTGTCATCCGGTTCGGCGATGAACACCATATAGCTTTGGTGGTGCTCCTGATAATCATTTCGGCCTCTGCCGCCAGCATTGTTGTTGTAGTAGTTGTTGTTGTTGTTGTGGTTGTTGTTGTTGTAGCTGTTGTTGTTGGCTCCCTGAGCCACTTGATTCATGTTCTCGGGCCTCCTCTGGTTCTCTATGGGTCTTATGGCTTCTCCCATAGGTTGAACATTTGCACCCGAGATTGGCAGAGGTGGAGGAGGAGGCAAGGCACTGAAACCTTTTCCCTTGATCCGGTCATACTAGCTGCACTACCTGGTAGTGTGGTTGGCCGGCCTACTCGGATGCCAATTATGGTAGCTACACGGTCCATCCCTCATCATCTCAAAGGTGAACTTGGCATCCCCAAAGCTTCTTCTGATATGTCCATTGCATCTTGTTGTTCTGGTTCTGCCCATACCAGGGCCCAGTGTTCTTCTGCCTTTGGCTGTTGTCTGCATCAGGTTGATCCGGATCAACCGCGGCTACATGGTTCAAGCCATAGCGGATATCCGACATGTCATCTCTTCTCTTGTTCCAGAAGTCCTGGTGATCATGCCGCCTGGAGGATCTGTCACCATCATTGCCGAGATGCCTTCTACTCGTCTCAACCGAGTCTAGTAAAGGTTGTGTCGGGTCTTCCAGTGCATACATGTCGGCGATCTTGATGGTCTCGGCCAGAGTACTTGGCATCTCCCTCTGTAGTTTCTGCCGAAGCATGTTGTCATGCCTACATCCTTGCGCAAACCAGGCAATGGCCCGGGACTCATTCACCCCTTCCCAAGTGTTCCTCAAAGTGCTCCACCGAGTAAGATAATCTCGGTCAATCTCCTCTTCTCTCTGCTTGCACGCGGAGAGTTGATGTGGACGGTTTGGCCTCCGGTATGTGCTGGTGAAGTTGCTGATGAAGGCGTCCGAGAAGTCCAGCCATCAGTTGATGTTATCTCTCGGCAAGTTGTTCAGCCAGATCCTGGCCGGGCCCTCCAACATCTGAGGCACATATCTCACCGCCCACCGGCGGTTCCCACCGACAATGTGTACGGCTGTGACATAATCATTCAACCAATCTTCCGGCTTGGTGCTACCGTCATAAGTTTTTTTGTCCCCTAGCCAGCTGGAACTTGGCAACAGCTGGCTCGTTCATGATCCGGGGACCGAAACAAAGTGGTCCCGGTGGGCCTTGCTCTTCCATCTCCTCCGACAGATAGATTCTGTCGAGCTTGTATTGGGCATCATTCGGCTGTAGCACTCGGGGCCTAATCGAGCAGCGAGTACTCCAGCATCCACCAGGTGCTCGTATCTCGGATAGCCGGCCTTCTCCATTTCCGAGTAGCCATTATTATACTGGTCTTGTTGCCCAGCACCGGGCTGCTGCTGAGCCGGGTTGGCCACCGGCTGCCGAGATGGGATATCTCGGTTGCGGTCGTTCCCGGCTGCCTGAACTCGGTTGGCAGCCTGTCGTCCTTGAGAGACGTGTCCCTGCCCGGCCTGGCCCTATACGGCTAACTGTTTTCCAACGCTAGCCGGGTCATATACTTGTATCTGGTTGCCCTTCCCGGAGTTCACACTTCGGGCTCGTTCACCTCCGACATGGGGAGAAGAGCCTCATTCCGCCTATTAGCCTCCAAAACAAGCTCATAAGCCGGTCTTGCTGCCTAGCGCGAGCTTCACCGGTCAAATGTGGCAACTCGGCAGCAACTACCTCAGCAGCCCTAAGGTTCTTAGCACGAGAACTATATTTGGGCCTACCAGCCGAGGTGACACTAGCAGATTTACTAGCAGCTCTACCATCTCTGGCTATCCCGGCACCGAGATCACGACCTTGGTTCCGCACAACACCTAGCCGACTAGGATTATTTACAACAGGAGTAAAACCATGAGCCATGTTGTACTCGGTCATGTCGAGATTAAATTCTTGGCTGGCTTTGGACATCTCGACAACCTCCGTGAGGATGGCCTCGCGTTGTTCCTTCAGCTGGTTCCGCACCACTGCCGGATCAGCATTAGCAACTACTCGTACGTTCAACTTCTCGATGATGTCGGCGAATGGAGGTGGCCTTGGGATTGGTGTAGAGGGTGCCATGCATCTCGGTTGATTCTCCTTTCTCTCCAATGGCTTGCGTGCCGCCCGAGGTTGCTCAGCACCGGTCTCGGCATCACCGGACGCACCCTTTCCCGCATCAACAGCGGTTGAGATCACCATCACCTCCACGCTGTCCACGAGGCGATCGATACGCCGGTCGCGGACCGCGTAAACCGCTGGAGGATCTGCAACAATGAGAACCCCCTCCGGGTACCCGCAGATGATCTCAGTGGCAACGTACACCAGGTGAGAGCCGAAACTGATGACGGAGCCGCCAACGGGGAACGCCCTACCGCCGAAATCACAGGCATTGTCGACGACGAAGTCGAACGAGCCGAATCTGTGGACATGGACACAAACCACGCGCTCGCCCGAAGGAAGAAGAGATCCCGTCCGGATAGAAACCCCAGCCAGCACCGCTGCTTGCCCCACGGTAGGTTCCAACTGTCGTGGTGATGTAGAGACAGATGCCATGGGATGGCTTACGGTTGGGGATGATGGAAACTGTGGGTATCCGGGAAGGGATTGCACGCCAAGATGGCGTGCTCGCTACACTGCAAACACCAAGATCTACCTAGGTTCGGGACCTCGTGTGGAGGTAACACCCCTACTCCTTCCTATCTGTCTATATCAGTGGGTAACCGAGTACAACGTGGTTCCTCAAGCTCACAGAGCTAGAGGAAGAAGAAGCTCTCTCTTATCTCCATTCTCTCTAAGGAAAATGCCTAGTGTCTCTCTCCCTGGAATCATAGCATTGTCCCTCACGCAGAAGGGGAGTGGCCACCTTATATACTGGTGGCCACTGACAGAACGTACAGAGTTAGGCATAGAACACTGTGCCGTAGCGCACGCTCGCTGTCACTACGCCGAAAGTCGCCTATGAAAGGAATATGCCCGAGAGGCAATAATAAAGTGGTTATTATCTTATTCCTTGTTTATGATAAATGTTTATTTCTCATGCTAGAATTGTATTAACCGAAAACGTTGATACATGTGTAATAAACAAACAAGAGTTCCTAGTAATGTCTCTCGTTTAACTAGCTTGTTGATTAACTGATGATCAAGGTTTCCTGATCATGAACATTGGATGTTGTTAATAACGGGGTCATGTCATTGGTAGAATGATGTGATGAACATAGACCCAAAGTGAATATAGCAATGCGATCAAGTCATTAAGTTACATTGTTATATCACACATACGAAGTAACTCTAATCCTTAGATCATGAGATCATGTCAATCACTAACACCGAAAGAGTGCTTTGATGTCATCAAACGTCACACCGTAATAGGGTGACTATAAAGGTGTCGTTGGGTATTCGAAAATTATTAGTTGAGGCTCATGGATCAAGATTGGAATTTGTCCATCCAAATGACGGAGAGATATACTCTGGGCCCTCTCGGTGATATCACATCGACACCGCTTGCAAGCATGTGACTAGGTCACAAGGATGTCATATCACGGAACGAGTAAAAGAGTACTTGTCGGTAACGAGATTGAACTAGGTATGGTTGATACCAATGATCGGATCTCGGACAAGTAAAATATCGCAAGACAAAGGGAATTGGTTACGACGTTTATGGTTCACACGGTCACTAGATTCATCGTTCAATGTGTAGGAGCCATTACAGATCACCAGGTCCCGTTGTTGACTATTAATCGGAGAGGTGTCTCAATCATGTCTAGATTATTCACGAACCATAGGGTGACACACTTAAGGTTCGATGACGCGTTTGAGTGGATATGGAATATCGGAGAAAAGTTTGGACAGTACCGAATATGTTTCGGGTAATTTTGAAATAGTTCAAGGGGATTCTTTTCAAATGGTTGCTAATAGATTTAACAACTAACTCAAGGGGTTATGCGTTAATCTTTGTTAATGGAATTAACAAATATTAAAATAAAGAAATAAAATTGTTTTATTTATTTATTAAAGAAAACCCTTGGGATTTTGAGTGGGAATTAATGGAAGAATGAGTGGGTTGAGTGGAGACTCCACTCACATGATGAGGGAGAGGTGGAGACACCCAAAAATTCGTGGATGCCTTCCCCTCCTATATAAGGAGGCGTGGGAGCTCCCTCTCCCACACACACACTTGTGTCATCTCTTTCTCCCTCCTCCCGCAGCTTCACCACTTGTTCGTGCGCTTGGCGAAGCCCTGAGCAATGTTTTCTTCACCACACCACGCCCTCGTGTTGTTGGAGTTTCCGGTGGATCCTCTACTTCTGTTGCCACGCTGGATCGAGGGAACTGAGGTCGTCATCGAGATGTACGTGTGAACGAGTGCGGAAGCGCTGCCGGATTGCAATGCTCATCCGCCATCTTGAGATCGATTACGAGATTTGATCTTGTAACGCTTTGTGTCTTCGAGGGTATGTTCTCCTTAAGACTTTCTCTATGCCCGTTGCTTTCATTTCCTAGATTAGATCCCTGCCCTTTGGGTATCTCTCGCGTAGGAATTTTTTTGTTTTCTATGCAACGAACCCTACAGTGGTATCAGAGCCGGATCTATGCGTAGATGATTTGTGCGGGTAGATCACATAGGTGTATGTGGACGTTGATGATCATGTTATTGCCTCCTTGAGTATTTTATGATCTTAGTGGCATAGTAGGATGAAGCTGCCCTAGACTAACATTACGTGTACTATGTACGCGAGACCTGTCTCACATGGGACTAAGAGGGTGTCTATTTCTCCTACTATAGTTAAGATCTAATCTACGAAGGGTTGTTAAAAATATGTTTATCAACATTGTGGTTCATATTCGTAGGTATGAACGGTTCTATCCTCGAAATCCCAAACCACGTAAAATATGCAAAAATAAATTAGAGACGTCTAACTTGTTTTTGCAGGGCATGTGATGTGATATGGTCAATGTTACAAATTTGATGTATGAGATGATCTATTTTGTAAATTATTGACATACCGGCAGGAGCCATATAGTTGTCTTATTATTTATGGCCGGCGTGTTGTATATCATATTCATGTGATATGTTGTAATTTTGATGGACAATCAAGATGGAGGTGTCATGGACCTTGGTGCCACGCCAGTGGAATGATGGAGATCATACCATGATGCACAAGATGGAGATCATGTGCAAGAAGGACCATATCATATCACATTATCCATGCATGTGATGTTAATCCTTTTTATGCATCTTATTTTGCTTAGATCGTGACAGTAGCAATATAAGATGATCCCTCTCACTTAATATCAAGATAATAATGTGTTCTTCCTTAGTACGCACCGTTAAGAAAGTTCGTCGTTTCGAGACACCACGTGATGATCGGATGTGACAGACTCAACGTTCGCATACAACGGGTGCTGACGAGCCTAGCATGTACATACATGGCCTTGGAACACACGCAATACCATGGTTCTACTTGGCTAGCCTAGCATGTACAGACATGACCTCGGAACACGTAACCGAAAGGTAAAGCATGAGTCATATGGACGATATGATCAACATGTCGATGTTCACCTTTGTAGCTACATCATCTCACGTGATGATCGGTTTTGGTGTAATGAATTTGGTTTATGTGATCACTAAAACGACTAGAGGGATGTTGTTTTTGAGTGAGAGTTCACATAGTAATTATGAATTAACTTGAACTTATTTTATCATGAACAACCAATCAAAGTGAATTTGCATAAATTGTAGTATTCATTGGTATCCACAAACTACCTTACACTTAGATTGTTAATTGAGATATAAATGTTATCATCTGGTAAAACCATTTAAGATTGGTACCGTATTAGTGAAATTTAAAATTGAGTAATATTGTAGATTTTCGGTATTTCCTACCTAGCTCCATATGATTAATGGTTGATTGATCTAGAGAGAAAATAATTCTTACTTAGAATCCAGTGTCATGCTTGCTTCCATAATACTTTATCTTCAAAAGAATGTTTTGTTGATCAAGGTGATTTAGGAACTGAAAATAATTGTTTTCAGAAACAATCAAGTGAAAGATATATTGATATCTAGAAACTTTTTTGTGGCAACATGACTTAGTATAATTTAGCATGACAATGTGCTTATATTATTTGAATATATGCACTGATTGAAGACGCTAGACGTTTGAATCTTCCAAGAAGTTGGGTGCTAATATTATCCTCTAAATTACTTCCTTCGAGCTATAGTAGCTTCATCACAAAATTGTTATGATGGGATGAATTAAAAGTATGGGTAAAATCGTTTACCTTGCTTGAGGATTGCTAAGAGTGGAATACGGAAGAAGGCTATTAATATGGTGATATTAGTAGAACAATCAAACTCAAAGTATGACTCAATGGGTGATAGTATGTGACTAACACGCCAAAGAAAATGTGCTAGTATAACTAGCATTGTTTGATGTTGAATGATTCTTCTGTAAAGAAAGGGAATATTGAAAATAGAATTACAAAAAGGTATATGGCAGAAAAGAAGATAACTGGAAAAGTCCAGCTCAGGTGTATATGCTTGATATACAAGTTATAGATGTATTACTAGTTAACAAAGTATTTTTTGGGTATTTTGATACCAGATTGGTTGGTATGAGTTGTCATACAAAGCAACACAATGCAAGAAATACAAGGGCCTAAAAGGAACTAATAGTAGATGTGGGATCGGTCATAACAAGAACATAAATAAAGTGTTATTGTGTTCACTGTCTTATCGAACCATACATTCAAGATTTATTTTAAGAACTTAATAAGTTGTTATTTTGTTGAGGTCTTTTGAGAGAACAAATGAAATTGTTCAAACTATGACCATATTCCATAATTGATGGATGAGTTAATATAAATCGTGTTGGTAAAGTAAACATCTATAAGACTAAATGCTAAACGTTGCAAGACGTAAAAGAATTTCATTTAAATTGTGACATCACATTTTTAGTTCATATCGGACAGGAAAACATGAAAGGAACTCCATGTTAATGGACTTCCGGAGTCATTTTATTTTTGAATAAATTGACGCTTGTGAGACCTCTTCCAAAAGATGACTAGAATTCTGTTCATAGGCCAAAGTAGAATGGACGACTAATTTAATGGAGATTGTACATATTGATGTACATAGTCCATTATGGATAGTCATGTGTGGTGGATTAATTTTTCCTTCATAAAATTATGTCAATGATTTGAGTAGATATATGAGTATATCTATTTAAAGAGAACAGAGTTTGACATTTTTGAATTGGTTCAAACTATTGTTAGTACGAAGTAAAAATCATCGTAAGAAGATAATCAAGTATTTATGATTGGATCATAAAGGATAAAGTTTAAGTTACAAGTTTAGCAGAACATCTGAGAAGTTGCAGAATTGTTCTACAACTTATACTTCTCGAATACCCCACATTAGTTTGGAGTGTTCGAGAGACAAAATCAAACCTTGTTTGACATGGTAAGATAAATAAAAATGTCATTATAATTTTGTAGTTTATACATTAGAGACAACCGCTTTTACACTAAAAAGATCGCCATCATGATCCATTGAAATTGACATCATATAAGTTATGGCTTGGGTAGTGACCCGAATTGTCTTTTTCTTAAGTTTTGGTATGCATAGCATGTGTGAAATGTTTACAACCAAAATAGGATAAATATATGTTTACTAGTTGAAATACCCGCGCGTTGCTACGGGCTATCTCGATCAAATAATTTTTTTCTTTAGCAGTTGTTATATAGGAAGATGGAGATGAAATAGTTTTCTCTCTATCAATGATAATATGGATATTAAAATATAAGTCCCATCTCTTATTTAAATAATTTTTTTAAAGCAGAAAACTTAATATTCTTATAAAAGATCTTACAAAAATCAAATGATCATGATTACTGGCAGAATATTTTGATGAAAATGTCCGAGCTATATGCCGAGACACGCTCGATCTAAAAAAGGGACCGGACAACGCCCCGCTTTACTTGCGCACTATGCATCTGCACTATATAAAGCTCTCCCAATATCTCTCTCTCGTCTAGCGCATTGTCACCGTAGTACCTCCCACCGCCCCCGCGAGGACATCGTCTCCATGCCGGTCCACATTCGTTTGCCCACAGCTCCCTCTCTTGACCAAGTTAGGTCGCCGCTCCACCACCGGCGCGAGGACCCGCTCGCGTCTCCCCAGACTCCGCCCCTCCCATCGAATTCGGTCGCCGAAGAGCCCGAGGAGCCTCTCAAGCTTGGCATGCTCGTAGGCGAGCTAGCTTTAGGCGCTGACAGAGCGGACGCGATGGCGGGAGCCTCATATCCACCGTATCGGCAGTCGTGGCCATCGCGCTTGGAGGCTACACAGCGCCAACCTCATGCTCGCCGTGTCACGAAAAAAATTGCGCTCATACGAAAAGATATAAACCTCATTGTTCATGCAACCAAGTATCTAACAAAAGTATTTCTACAACCTCAGTTCGAAATGAAATCTGATATGAATTTATTGAGATTTAAATGAATTGGAGCCCTTAACTCTATATCCCAAATAAGATCCTGCTAGAAATTATAGGCAAAATTACATGCCCTTCCCAAGTTGATTGACATGTTTTCTATTTATCGTGGCACACTAACTAATCATAGCACAATACCCGTACGCTGCAACGGGTAAAAAACAAGCTAAATAGTTCTCGCTTTACTAAAAGATGTGTCGTGCCTATCTTCATTTTTTTAATCTGTGGTTGTTCGCAGCACGAGGCATTTTATTATACCCTTAATGATATCAATCTATGATCAATACAATTCAATCTTCTTTTTATCTTGCATGGTGACACTATGTTGAGATGGGCCTTTCTTTTCCTCGACTTATCCGGCTCACAAGGAGATATGGAGTTTGGACGTAAGTGGTGATGGTTGGTTCATACTTTGCCCAAAAGAGTAAATCTAAAAAAAATCTACCTGCTTAGCTGGACAGACCAAAATAGGGACGTTTAGTTCAGATAGCCGCTTAGACCCGAAGATGTGTCGCTGACCTTGCCACAGTCGCTGGCACATGGACGCCGCACCTGTTCGCGGATAGTAGCCGTTGCCTCGATGCGCTACCACACCATGTTGACGTCGGTTTGCCGAGCCGTTTGCTGAAACTATTTCGTCGATGAGACACATCACGTCTACCTTTGTGGTGCTAATGTTAGGCCTATTTGCATATAGTAGGTACTGTCTTGCTTTGGCACCCTGCCGACGTCATTCGGTGAAGAAACCATACATGCACATAGCATATCTTTTAGGCACGTACAGAAAAATATAGTACTCCCTCCGTATCAAAATATAATTTTTTTTATCCCAAAGAAAACATTGGGTATTTCTCCTATCACCAAACCAAAGACAAATGGTGTTTGTCAAAAAGGGTTGATTTCTCGAAAAAGTAGTTCTTGTGAAACAAGTGAGTGGCAGGACAGTACAAACTCAACAAGATTAGAGAATCTTTGTTACCATGTCAAGAGTAGCGCAGCACTAGAAGTTGTTCTAGGGTTTCCTATTTTGACAAAGTAGAAGACACTACATGTGTTGTAGATACTTCAAATGAGTTTGCAAACTGAACCACAAAAGTCCTAAAACTTTGTACTTAGACCAACTTGCGGTTTAAGAGTAAAGTGTTGTTTTGACAACAAAGGACCTGGAACTTATAAAGGAATCAAATGATGGGCCCTGACTTCGTAAAAATTGGCTATGAGTCATTATATCCTCAATAGTATCCATGTATGAATATCAAGTATGTGACTTGGTAGTCCTTTTGATAGGCATGATGCCTAACGATAGCAAACGGGTCTATATAGCAACAAAGACATGGATATTTACATCCTTTGAAAGTTGTGCTTGTCGAAAAGATGTTTTTGACGAAGTTCAAAGAGTTGACTACTACAAGATTTTGATCTTTCGTAGTGATGCTTTAGTCTTTGCGGATAGTTCTAGCAAAAGCTACATATTACTATGCATGTATCATCTTGCCATTGTTTTCTCTAGTCCTTACCGGGACTACTTTTCTATCTTTCAGATGTAAGGATTTTCTACGCGACTCTCGAACCCGAAGACATGGATTGTTATGGCTATTTCAATCTCAGGCAAGTTCATCACTTGCTCATATACTTTGCAATATTTCATAACGAACTATTTGCAAAAACCATATCGTATTACCAACTATGCTCAAAAGAATGCATGATCCTATTTTTATAATAATATGACTAATTGAGTGACTACCCGAGTGGTAGTGTTCTGTTTGGTGGGCGGATGGGACCATGGTAAGATGAATAGGTCAAAGGAAGGTTCCATCTGCATGGGAAAGTATTACCTAGGAATTAACAACAACTGTCGTCGGGATTCTTGCGCCGTAAATACCGCGTTAGCCATGGGTCTTCTATGGGGGGAGTAAGTCAGTTGTGATCTTCTCTCATTCGCATGTCAAAGGGCTGCTAGAGACGTACGTCGTAGGTCTTGCGAGACTACATGGACATGTCTGGGATCCCTTAATTCCCACAGACTCTGGGGTCTATGATGGTCTGCCAGGGGCGCCTAGATATCCATCGCGAGGGGTGGAATCAGGGGTTCAACCTGCTGGGGGAAATGTTTGGGCATGCGTTGTGCAAAGAAGCATGGTTTGGCTTGGACCAACAACCAGGCCCCATACCTGAGTGGGCGTGGACAGGATCTCGAGCCTGGTTGTGCAACATGGTCTTGGTCGCCCATGGGTAAAGTAACGCACCTCTGCAGAGTGTAAAAGGATGTGACATGTTACCCCCTATTCCGGGAAGGAGCTGCGAACGCCGCAGGAAAGGCAACTCCATGAAGTTCTAGTCCTATGAAGATCTGGCGGGCATAGTTTTCAGAATTAAAAGCAACCTCTTGAAGAAAGATTTACAAAACCTTGCATTATCTTATGACTCTTTCGAGTCTAAGGCTGTAGTTAGTGCATCAAACTACCACTATATATCATGAATTTGCTGAGTAACGCTCGTTACTCATTCGTTCCTGTTTGACCCCCTGCTTAGAATTGAAGCCATATGGACGTCGTCATTGAGAAGCCATCGCTGTCTAAGGAAGCTAGGTGGAGTCATCTCTTACTGAGCCAGGAAAGCATCATCATCAACAACGCTGGAGGAGGAGAAGCTATCAAGGTGTAGGTGGAGACCATTCTTGGAATTAGCTATTACAAGCCATAAATTAGGGCTGACATCAGTCATAGTAGATCAGGTTCTGAGCTAGAGTAATTCTCCAGCTTGGATCTTTGAATTTCTTCTTCTGATGTTTCATTTGTTTGAGATCTTCTTTGATTCCTCAAAGATATTCTCCAGATTTTGTAATAAAGTTTGTATTCTATAGTTTTGCCCGGTCCCGCTGTGTTTCTGTTGTACCACTCCGAGAGATGTAATATTCATGGATAAGTCCTTCTGTGATTATTATGTCACTGACTTGCGCACTACGCATGTAGTGGTGTGTTGGGTCACCACAGTCACATCTAATGTGCTTTACTTGGAGCTTCTTTTATTTTTTTCTTTCAGTTTGTTTTTATTTTTGCAATAAACTTGTTTGGACCCCAGCATTCTTTTATTGGAGGGTGACACGCTCCGCTTTTTCATGGGAATACTTTGTATTCTTTATATTTGTCTGGCTGCTGCATTTATTTAGCTCCTGTTTTACATGCATCTCTTATCTAAGAGTTGTTAGTTTTAGTAGTATTATGTGAGTGCTCTCATGTTTGCTTGTTGTATCATGAAGAGTATTTTTGTTAAAACATATCTTGTATGGTGCTTGTTGGAAAAAAACTGCTGCTTGAAGTATAATTTTTAATGGTGCAAGTAGAAACTTGTATAGACTGTGGCTAGAACTTTTTCATATCATGCTGGATCTTATTTTAGTTTTAAACCCTTGTGGTTATTGAGTAGCATGATTATCCTTAAATAGCTGAGAGTGTTTAATGTGCCATTGAAAGATTCATGAGTTGTTCTTGTCATATTGAAGCATAAATTTGTGGTATTCTCTTTCAAATGTTTTATTTGGTTGACATGGCGCATGCTGACGCCATGTTTATGACTATGAACCAGTCACTAATAGCCTCTATGGTCATTTAATTTTTGAACTTGTGATACCGCTTATGCTTTGATTAATGATGTTTATGTCCCTATGCATGATTATGCCACCTATACTGATTATGGAATTCTACTCGTGCATCCAACTCCCTAAAACCAAGTTTTACCATTGTATCCACCATACCTACCTACATGTGGTATTTAACTGCCACTCCAAGTAAATTGCTCATGTGTTACCTTTAAAACCTTCAAAATTACTCCTGCTTTGTGTTCCTGTTTTTGCTCATAAGGACGTAAATAGAGAATCTTTATCTCACTTGTTGATTGGATTTCACACCCTGGACTAGTGGGTTCATACGCTTATCCAATTGATAGAAGAGCTGGCAGCGGGGTGCCCAACCCCAAATTAATACACACAAAATCTCTTCACTATTTTTGCCCCTGATTTATCAGTCAAAGCATAATTGTGTAAACAAAAGAGAAAGATGGATGACCTTCTATACCAGTTGCGTCCTTCATATGAGAGCCGCTCTTGTGAAATCTAGTTGTCTTGTGATGTACTGTATTTTGTGTTTACCATTCGTTGACATTAGCATACATCTCCCAAAATATAGACACTCCTCCATGGTATGTGATTGTTGGCAGGCACCCGAGGATTCGGTTAGCCATGGTTTGTGAAAGATGGATGGGAGGAGTGTCAAGCTTTTAATACCTCTATTTAATAAAATAAAATCTCTAGCACATGAGTGATCCCTGCTTCCCTCTGCGAAGGGCCTTTCTTTTACTTTTATGTTGAGTCTCCATCTTCTAATTTTATGCACAGTTGAGAGAGCATTTTTGCCATTCTGAGTTTCATGTGCATTTGTCCTAGAAACATTATTAGTTGATTCATGATGTGTTATTGCTTGTTCTCGAATTATTTGTTCTAGTCTTCCTCATGAACTTTGAAGGTGTCGTGGCATTTCTGTTTTGCCCCACTCTTAAGGACTAGCGAAATACCACTTTGCCATGCTTTCTCTATACTTGAAACAAACGTATACCTTCTTTGCATTGTTATTCATGATCTTTTATTTTAGATACTTCTCATGATGCAAAGTGATTGATATGCTTTATTATTAAATTTCTATTTATCATGTTTGTGTTAAAGTTCTATGATCTCAGTTTACATGCTCTGCTTTACATATTATAATCAAGATTATGTGATAGCATGTCACCTACTCGAGGACGAGTAGGAACTAAGCTTGGGGATGCTTGATACGTCTCCAATGTATCTATAATTTCTGATGTTCCATGATGATATTATGCCAATTGCTACATGTTTTCTCACGTCTTTATGTCATTTTTATCGATTTTCCGGACTAACCTATTGACAAGATGCCACAGAGCCAGTTCCCTGTTTTCTGCTGTTTTTAGTTTCAGAAAAGTTGTTCTGGAAATATTCTCGGAATTAGAAAATTCAAAGCCCGGAAGTCTTAGAATTCCCGAAGGTTCCACGGAGTCCCGAAGAGACCCGGAGGGGGGCCTCAGGGGGCCCACACCATAGGGTGGCGCCCACCCCTTGGTTGTGCCGGGGGGTGGTGTGGGCCCCCTAATGCTCCACCGTCTTTGCCCTTTCGCCTATTTATTCCCCTCCGAAGGAAAACCCTAGGCACCTGATCAAAAATCTCCGAAAAGTTCCGCAACCACCATCGTCGTCAACCCTAGATCAGGGGGGTTCTGAAGTTGTCTCCCGGCACACTGCGGGAGAGGATATCATCACCGGAGGCCTCTTCATCACCATGCCTGCCTCCGAAGTGCTACGTGAGTAGTTCATCCTTGGACTACGGGTCCATAGCAGTAGCTAGATGGTTGTCTTCTCCTCATATGCCTCAATGTTTAGATCTCGTGAGCTGCCTAACATGATTGAGATTGTTCTTATGTAATTCTATGTGTTGTGTTTGCTGGGATACGATAAATATTGAACTTATGCCAAGTTCATTATAGTCTTTATTGCATATGTTATCTGTGATCTTGCATGCTTTCCGTTGCTAGTGGTTTCTCTGGCCAAGTAGTTGCTAGTGACTCCAAGAGGGAGTATTTATGCTCGATAGTTGGGTTCATGCCTCCTTTTCACCTGTGCTCGAGTGACACAAACGTGATGGGGGAGGATGTGCTATTGCCACTAGGGAGAAAATAGCGGTGTGAGTGCCGCGTGCACAATCATTGCTTACATGACACATATTGCTTAATGCGATTATTTGTTGTTTTCAACTTAATACCTAAGGGGGTTCGGATGATAACCTGAGGGTGGATTATTAGTCATAGATGTAGTTGGATTACGGTCTATGTATATTGTTGTAATGCCCGTACTAAAAATCATAGTAGTCATCATGTCATGAATGTGCACTACGGTGCAACCTCTATTTGTCAATTGCCTAGCTGTAATTTGTTCACCTAGCATGCTATCTTTTATGGAGAGATACCACTAGTGAACCTATGAACCCCGGCCCATTTTCCTACACTGCTAAACAAACCACTACAATTCCCTGTTTTCTTTACTTACTACTAGCATACACTATTTTCCACACTATACGTCTAATCTTTGTTTTCAGCAAGACCGGTGAGATTGACAACCTCACTGTACCGTTGGGACAAAGTATTTTGGTTGTGTTGTGTGTAGGTTCCGCGTTGTTGCTTACACCGGTGAGCCCCATCACCACCGTCAGTGGCATCAACCTTCCGAGCATCCTCTTTATCCTACTGGATTGAGAACCTTGGTTCTTAATTGAGGGAAATTCTTACCGCTGCACTCATCACACCCTCCTCTTGGGGGTTCCCAACACACCATCCATAGCAAAGGATTTCTGGCGCCGTGACCCGGGGACTTAAAATTCATCATCATCAAGAAGTCTCCCCGTCAAGACGCCATCACAAGCAGCACTCGTCGCTCCTAAAATGCTACCACCCCATGTTATACAACAGGATGAACCCCCACAACTTACTTAATATTGGCACAACCCATATTACCTCAAGTCTGCACTAGAAGCTAACTATACATTGAAGACCTACAGATCTCTTTATTCCTGGGTGGAAATCCACAAGTGTACTCTCAGGTGACAACCACCACATACCATGGCCCTGGGAGTGACCCAGGTGACAACCACCATGGACATGGCCCTGAGTAGGCACTCAACATAAACCAAGCAATTACCATTCCACCCAGGTGTTTCATTGGGTTGTTAATTTTCATAGTTTCATAAATACCACAACTTGAATAAAGCAGTAGCAGTTGTGATAGTACTCTAGTATAGCTAAGCTAGTAGGGTTTCAGGATGGCTACACACTACTAGGTGTTCTGAGCATAGCATATACTTGGAAAATAATAATAATACATATGATGCATACTACTTAAAACATTAATGCAATTGGAAAAACAAAACTGGGACATGAGCATCACTTGCCTTGTGGAGTTTGGTGTAGAACTCTCTCTTCACAAATTGAACGTTTCTCTCTGTCCAATCTAAACAATAAAAATAAATAACAATAGACAAGCAATTCACCCACAAGAAAACAAATACACCAAGATAAACAATACATAATCATAACAAGTTATTCAACTTGATTAGTGTTAACATGGACAAGGTTTTGACACATAATTCAATATGCAAAAGGAATTATGATGGAATGGTTATTGTTTGGTATTTTATGGACAAGTTCAAGTTTATCACAATAATTCAATTTATGAAAAGGAATTATAGTGGTTTGAGTTAGGTTTAACACATAATTCAATTTACAAAAAGATTTATGGAAAAGGGTTTAGGGATAGCTACTAGGGTATGGGTTGGTTAAGGTTTAAGTTTGAAAGGTTCCAACACTAGTGGATTCACATTGTCAAGGAGGTTTCCAAGAGTTCACCTAAGGGTTATCATATTTACTTTAATATGATAAAGGAAACGATGTGGTAAGCTTTAATACTTAATTCAATGTACAAAAGGAATTATGTTGTTTGGGTCAGGCTTTACATAATGACTAAAAAAGTTTGTTACATGGATTCTAGGGTTGATCTTTTATCACAAAGATCACACAAGTCTTTGGTCTAAGGGTTTTAGAAAACAAATTCATGATCAACATGATTCATTTCATGGCATTGCTTTAGTAGGGTTGAAGAAATTTACAATATGGCTTGTAAAATTACAAAAGGTATTGGGCTAGGGGTTTCTGGTCCAAAAGTTAATTTCCATAAGGTCAACATGACATGGGTGTTGGTTTGATCAAAATGATCATATCACAATTTTCCTAAAAGGGGTTTCATCAAACTACAATTAATTTATAGTGACTGATAACTATGGATGCTTTATAGGACAAAAATTACATGGAATGGTTCCTCTAGTCACAAATGGTTTTGGTACTGGTTTCTCTGGTCTAAGGTTACTAAATGGAACAATTTTCCAGAAGAAAACTAATTAAAATTATTTATAGAAATTAAACTAGGTGCAAAACACTCAATTGGTCATTTAAATTTTAAACTCCATTTTAATTGGTTCAAATATTATTTTGGGATAGAGGGTATGAAAGTACACATCCTAAGAATTTCAAAAATATTTTATTTGCAAATTTTGGATTTGTAGGATTTGAATTATGCCAAAATTTATCAAACAAGCATATTTAAATTTGAACCAATTCAAGTTTGTCAAATTCGAATTTGTATAGTGCCAAAAGTTTCTACATGTTGTTCTGATTTCAAAAATTCCAAGTTTATCAAATTTGGCCTTATGGTTTGAGAGTTATGATGATTTGAAGTTTTAGGGGCTAAACTGCAAAAGTTCCAATTAATTCTATTCAGAATGGAACAGGATAAAGTACAGGCCACATGGAGGCTCTTGATTGGCTCGGGCCGGCTGACGCAGCGGCTGACTAGGCTGCCACTTGGCGGTTTCCTATTCGACGATACCTCTTCGATCTGAGATCTAATCGCACGCGTCCATCCAGAATCCAACGGCAGAGGAGAGAGGAGAGCTTACCTCACCGGCGGGCTTCCAGAAATGGCGAGGGTGGCGGCGTTGTGCTCGGAATTTCGCCGGCGATGATGTTCCGGTGGCGCCCTTAGCTCGGGTAGTAGACGACGGGGCACATAACAACACGACGAGCACGAGGGTGGCGACGGCTGGCTTCCTCGCTTCCGGGAACGGCTGCGCGACGCGGACAGAATTGCGCGGAGCTCCGACGAGGCGCAGAAGACTCCGACATAGCTGCTTGTCTGCATGAGATAAATAGGGGAAGGGTTCAGGGCGTAGCGCAGCTCGCGGAGAATCCACGGGGGCAGAAGGGGGCGGCTCTCGTTGGCATACCTCGCCGGAATCGACGAGATGCGGCGGCGGCAGAGAGAACTCTGGCAAGGAATTCGTGGCGATTGGCGGCAGTATTTTTGGAGGGAGTAGAGGGGAAATGGAGAGGGTGTCCGGGGGCGCGTGTTGTGGAGGTTAGGGAGGTGAGAAGGGCCATAGGGGAAGAGATCGTGCGCTCGACTGTTACGGGTGCGCGGAATTCGGGAGGTGGGAGACGAGGTCCGCGTCATCCATGACGTCAGGTGGGGACCCTTGGTAAGAGAGAGCGCGCGGGCTGGGCTGGCCTGTTGGGCTGCTGGGTCTGCGCTACGCGCGCACGCGTTAGATAGAATGTGGGCTTGGCCCTATTGGATGACCTGCACTTTTTTTTAGTCTTTTCTTTTTTCTATTTTTTTATTTCTTAAATATGACATATATTTTGTTCTGTAAGTACAAATGAACTCAAACCAGTTTCTAAATTCTTGTAAAATAATTCTCTTTCAAATAAGAACATCAATGTGCTGTATCAAACACATTTCAAATTTTGAATTTTGAAAATATGGATAATGCCTTAATAGAACTAAAAATCATTTTTAAATAGAAAATATTAATTAATTGGAAATAGGGTTTAATAAAATTGAGAGAGGTGGTCTCAAATGTACACATTCGTTTTCAAGGTCTTTTAAATGTTTTGAAAACAAAATAATTTATATAAACACTTTATTTTCCATTTCTTGATATAATACTTTAAAGGCATTATGAAAACATTTTCATAGTTATAAATGGATTGAAAACATGTTTGTAAAGTGGTTTGCTAAGAAGAATATTTTCCTTTATAATGAAAACTAGATTTGAAATAGGCTTAGGGTTTAAGGAAGAAGGTAATTTGGATTCCTAAATCCAATTTCATTGGAATGTGTATTGTTTTATTTATTTTCTTGCATCTCATTTGGTTTTTGGTGACTAGTTTAACATGAAAACAAAACGTTTCAAATTTTTGTGATTTTGGCACTTTCCAAAAATCAGGGATGTTACAACCATCCTCCGGAACGCTCTCAATGTCAAGTTTGGTGAAAAGGGAGAAGTTCAGGAATGGCTGGTCAATCTCCTCTATCACATTGAGCGAGAGAAGAGGTTCAATAAGAAGATAGATATCATGGACTATATGTGGAATGAGATGCATATAGTGATTCGTGAGCACAAGGTTCTCATATATGGACAATATCTTCAACTCCTTTTTGAATCCAAGATTTCGGCTGCTATGGTTTCTAACTATGCTCTGCACACTCCCACATGTCTCCCTGTTAATGGTACGTCCCATGATGCAACACTACCATCCTCCAAGAGGGCTCGCACTGATATGCCTCTTGAGAGTTCCCACTCTCCCTCTGTTGATAGTGCCACTGACACCGAGGATCCTGCTGCGAAGCCCAAGAAATTCTCCATCAAAGCCGCTCTCCAGAAAATGAACTGTTTATTCATTGACAAGAAGCACCAATACTATCAATCCTATGCAAAAGGGAAGGCCTCTCGTCACAACCAGAGGGCTATCATGAAAACACTCCACCTTCCAACGGGTCCTCCTACGTTGGAGGAGCTCACTGAGGAAAAATGTCAGTCTTAGAACACATTCTGCCTTGGTGATGATGCTTCATCTCTAGGACACTTTTGATCTACCAACAACGCCGAAGCCAGCTCCAGTAGGGCAGTCATTCAATAAGGTGATGATGACCAAATGATGAGGAGGAAGATGTGGACAAGGCTGGAGACGAGGATGATGAAGATGATGGTGACCACGCCTCCGATGACGAATTCATGGTGTGATCTCATGGGGACGTAGCTTCTCTCTTCCTTTTTGGGGTCTTGATGCCAAGGGGGGAGAGAGATATTTAGGACATTCGGGGATGTTCTTTGGGTGGGCATTGCATCATACATTTGCTTCTTCCATTTGCAATTTTCTATTTTTGTTTGAACTCCATTCGCTTTTATGTGTTGTGGAACTCCGTTCATGTTATTGTAATACTATGTCTATTTCCCGAGGATTATCCACCCATCTTATGAAGACCATGGTGAGCTTTTATGGGGTATCCATCATATGCTACATGCTTTCTATGCTATTATCCTTACTTATTGTCTTCATATAATTATCCATAGCCATTATTGAGAAAATGTTGTTAGATGAATCCTTGGGGAGCTATTATATGTATGTCCATGTGTTATTAAAATTTAGAGTAAAATGCTAAAACTTGGCCATACATCAAGGGGGATCTAGAAGTTAATTGCAAATCTTAAAATTATATATGTCAACTTGCAAATCCAAGTGTTGTCATCAAACATCAAAAAGGGGGATATTGAAAGGACATGAGTCCCTTAATCGTATTTTAATGTTTGATCACAACACTTGGTAAGACTAATAGTTTATTTGAAGTGTTAGGAAATTACACAGTGATGCAAAGTGGTGAAATAATCTCTCTAAAAGGAAACAAATAGTCAAAGAAATGATTGGAAGAAAGAAAGAAGAAACGAGAGGAAGATGGAACAGGGCAGCCGGCCTGGCCGGGCCGAGGCCGGCCTCGAGGCCGGCAAGCTCTGTTTGGTAGCCGGCCTTCACACTCGCTGGCCTAGGCCGGGTTTCAAAGAAGGAGGCCGAGCGCACTGCCTAGACGGCCTAGGCCGGGCCGAGTCCGGGGCCAAGGCCGGGCTGTTCTGTTACCCCGCTGGCCTTCGCACTGCCTAGCCGGTCTAGGCCGGGCTAAGGCCGGGCTCCATGGCTGCGAGCCACTTGCCTTGTCGGCCTCCACGTTGGCCTGACCGGCCCAAGGCCGGGTTTCCTGGAAGTCAAAGATGCCCCCCCCACGGCCACTTTTCCGGGCACCCTATAAAAATGGGTCTTCTTCCTCCTTGAGCACTTGTCACTTAAAAAGCTTCTCTCCACCATTTGCCTCCACACCAAGCTTCAAGGATCTCCCCAAATACCCAACCAAAGCCATTGATCTCTTGGGATTTGGAGGAGAAGCACTAGATCTACAACTCCACCAAGCCGATTCGTCATCAACCCACTCATCCCCTAGGGATCTTGTTGTTCTTAGTTCATTGGAGCCAAGAACCTTGTTGCTCTTAGCTCATCGGAGATTGGAGCCTTGTTGTTGTCCCCAAAGCTCTTGTGCTCGTGGATCTTGCTTCCCCGAGTCTTGGTGGCTCTCGGGATTTGGCGAGAACCCTCCAAAGTTGTGGAGTGTGCCTCATCCTTGTAAAGGTTCTAGTTGTCAACCTCAACAAAAACATAGTGATTCGATCCTTTCTACGTCAGTGGAAGGACTCGAAGGAGATACTATGTGCCGTTTGAGGGCTACTTGGTGTTCCACTTTGGTGGCACCGCACCGCTCCAACGGAGATTAGCTTCCATTGGGAAGTGAACTTCGGGATACATCTCCGCGTCATTGTGTTCGGTTATCCCTCAACTTACCTTTACTTATTGCTACTAGCTTAGTCATATATATACCTTATGCTAGTCATACTTTCTCAACATATAGGATTGTTCACCTAGTTGAATAATCTAGACAATCTATATTTGAGCACTCTCTTGTTAAATCGAAAAAGAAGTTAAAACTTGTAGTTAACCTATTCACCCTCTCTAGTTAACCTCTCGATATTTCACCGTCCATGAGATACATACTAAAAAAACTTAATGGTGTAATTTTCAAAATTGACTTTAAGAAGGCCTATGATAAAGTGAATTGGCTGTTTCTCCAACAAACTCTGAGAATGAAAGGGTTCTCGGATGAGTGGTGTGCTTTGATCCATAGTTTTGTGTCTGGAGGTAGTGTTGCTATGGAAGTTAATGATGACTTAGACAGATACTTCCAAACACAAAAGGGATTAAGGCAAGGTGATCCCTTATCTCCGATATTATTTAATATTGTGGCTGATATGCTAGCGATCATGACTGAACACGCTAAAGAAAATGGTCCGATTGAAGGGGTCGTTCCACATCTTGTGGATGGGGGACTATCAATCCTTCAATATGCAGACGATATGATTATTTTTATGGATCATGACCTAGATAAAGCCACAAATCTGAAATTAATATTATCAGCATTCAAAAAATTATCTGGGTTAAAGATTAATTTCCATCAAAGTGAATTGTTTTGCTTTGGCGAAGCCTAGGATGCAGCTGCTGAATACGCCAAATTATTCGGATGTGAGCAAGGTCAATTTACTATTAGGTATTTGGGTATACCAATACACTATAGAAGATTGACAAATGCAGAATGGAAAGAAGTCGAAGACCGGCTGCAAAAAAGGCTAGCAAGTTGGAAAGGAAAATTGCTATCCCTGGGAGGAAGGTTCGTTCTCATAAAAATTCAGTTCTAACTAATATGGTACCGTATATGATCTCCTTCTTACAACTCCCCAAAGGAGTCTCAAAGAAGTTGGATTACTTTCGATCGAGATTCTTTTGGCAAGAGGATAGTGAAAAAAAAATATCGTCTGGCTAGATGGTATGTGGTTTGCAGATCAAACGATTAGGGGGGATGGGGATTCATGACCTTCAGGTCAAGAACTCGGCCCTTCTAGGTAAATGGATTTTTAAGATGCTTACCGAAGATGGTGTATGGCAAACTCTCCTTAAATGGAAGTACATCGGCACAAAGGCGTTGTCTCAGGTTATTTGGAGAACTGGTGACTCACACTTTTGGGTTGGCCTAATGGCGACGAAGAAACAATTATTTCGTCTTGGTGTATTTCAAATTAAGGATGGATCAAAGATAAGGTTCTGGGAAGTTAGGTGTCCAGGTAATGCCAATCCCCAAGAGCAGTATCCAGCCTTATACAACATTGTGCGTCACAAGGGTGATGCATTAGCTACTGTAATGCAAACATCGCCTCCAAATGTGACGTTCATGCGAGATATCATTGGACAGAGACTTTTGTCTTGGAATGTTTTGCTGGATATATTGGATTTGGTCCAACTAACACAAGGCACCGATGGGTTTCGTTGGAGTCTAACCGCAAACGGGAAGTTTACAGTAGACTCCATGTATAGGGCAATGGTCCACTCAGATTTTCCAGCCGATAATAACAAAAAAAATATGGCAAATGAAGGTATCATTGAAGCTGAAAATTTTCACATGGTACCTTCGTAAGGGCGTCATATTAACTAAGGATAATATTGTCAAGTGTAATTGGCATATGAGTACTAAGTGTGTCTCGTGTCCTCTGGATGAGACAATTAGACACTTGTTATTTGATTGCAAATTCGCCTATTCTATTTGCTCAGCTATCCAAATTACTTCGAATCTTTATGCACCCACATCCATTGCTAATGTTTTTTGGCAATTGGTTAAATGGGATATAAAATATTTAAAACCATGTTTAGGGTAGGAGCACTTGCCGTTATATGGTTGCTTTGGCTGAGTAGGAATGGCAAGATTTTTGCTGATAAAATTTTCTCTCGTTTGCAGGTTCTATTCTGATGCACAGGTATTCTCCGTTCGTGGTCCACATTACAACGGGCGGAGTATCGAGACCATTTTACGGAGCCTTGTGCACATCTGGAAAAGGTGGCGAGGGAGATTTTTATCCCACATGGATGGACGCTTGATCTTCGGATAGCTCCTCCTTGGGTGACGACTTATTACGTCTTTATGAGTGTAATTTTGTCCGTTGCTACTATTTTTCTTTATTTTTGGTTGTTCCGTGGCTATATGCATCGTGTTATGCAGAGGCCAGGTGTAAAGCTTAAACCTTTTAAGTAATAAATGCCCTTTATATAAAAAGTGTGTATTTGCCCACTTCACTTTGGATTCATTAGAAATGCCAGACAGTGCAAATAAGCTCTCACATTCTTGAATCCAAGTTGCAGCATTGTCTCCGTGGAATAATGGTAATTCTATTGAAGGAGTTCTAATGTATGGATCTTGATTGTTGTTGGATACATTAGTTGGGACTTGATACGTCCATTCTGCATCACTATTTTATATCATAATTTTCTGTTATTCATCGATATATTTCATGTTATGATGCATCTCTTATGTTATTTTATCTTATTTTGCATGTTTTATAATTTTTGGAGAATAAACACCGGGACCAGAAATCTGATGGAAAAAGTACCGTCGAGATACCATATTTCAGAAGATCAGAAGAAGAAGGGGTACATCCGGGGGTTCCTAAAAGTTCAGAGGAGGAACCTAGCCAGAAGGAGAGCCGGAGGGGGCCACCAGGGGCCCACGCCTAGGGGTGGCGCGCCCCTGGTCGCGCCACCTAGGGGTGTGACCACCCTGGCCCACCTCTGGGGGTCATCTTTGGCGTGCCTGGCCCCCAAGGAACCCTAAGCCTCATTCCATCCTCGAATAATTATTCCGCCGCCTCCTCGGGGCGGAAAACAGCCGAGAGAGAAAAGCTCTCTGGCAGGGAGAAATCTGCCGGGGAAATTCCTCTCTGGAGAGGGGAAATCAACGCCATCGTCACCGTCATCACTCCGGGCATCATCAAGATCGTCATCATCATCATCATCATCATCACCAGCACCATCACCCTCGTCATCCACCTTCATCCCGCTGTAACAATTAGGGGCCTCTATCGTTGTTTTGCATTAGATCTCTCTCCCGGTGTGGATTACTTCTTAGTAGTTGATGCTTGTGAGATTTATCGGTGTTTGCACTTTATGACCAGATTGTTATCATCCATTATATCACCTCTGATCATGATCTATATGATGTGTTGTGAGTAGTTCGTGTTGTTCTTGAGGACATGGGAGAAGTCAAGTTGTTAGCAGTGAAGCAATGTTGAATAATATCTAATGTTTGATATTTAAGTTGTGGTGTTATTCTTCTAGTGGTGTCATGTGAACGTTGACTACATGATAATTCACCATTTATGGGCCTAGGGGAATGCATCGTGTATTTGGCTACTAATTGTGGGGTTGCCGGAGTGACAGAAACCTAAACCCCCTTTAGGAAACCATTACACAAGGGAGCGTAGGATCCCGGAGTTTAAAGCTATGGTTAGATTTATTTCTTAATTACTTTATTGTAGTTGCGGATGCTTGCAAGGGGTATAATCACAAGTATGTATTAGTCTTGGATGAGACGGTACATTAGCATAGGTTCACCCACACAATACTTATCAAAACACCGAACATTATTCAGCTGCATGGAACAAAAGCACTTAACAAAAACCTCCCGTGTGTCCTCGAGAACGTTTGTTAATCATAAGTAAACTCACCGGCTTGTCCTTTGCTGAAAAAAAGATTGGGCCACTTGCTGCGATTATTATTACTGCATTTTATTTACTCGCACTTTATTTAACTGCAATATCAAAAAGCCCTACAAATCTATTTTCTAGTATTTACAGTTATTCCTTCATCGAAACTGCTTGTCAACACCTTCTGATCCTCGTTGGGTTCGACACTCTTATTTATCGAAAGTACTACGGTACACCCCCTATACTTGTGGGTCATTTCTGGCGCCGTTGCAAGGGAGTGAAGCGCTATTGGGAAGTGGAATTGATAAAGGAAGCTTCTGCTGTAAGTGTTGTTTTAATTTCTGTCTACTGCTTTATTACACTATGTTTGGATCTCCTTTTGAGTCCTTATTTGCGGGCACTGCTGCCACTGCTAGGGTAGTAAGTCACCCACTGCCTGATGATTTGGATCCTTATAAAATACATATAAAGATTGTTAAGCATGTAATGGATAACTATTATTCAGGTGATGGAAATGTCCATCCTGGTGATCATTTGCTCTTTTTACATGAATTATGCGAGTTGCTCAAGTGTGCATGTATTACAATGAGCCAAGTGAATAGGAAATTATTCTCTATATCATTGACAGGCCGAGCCGCTGAATGGTTCAAACTGCTGAAAAATAGCCAGACTATTGAATGGGAGGAAATTGTACCTCTCTTTTATTCTAAATTCTATCCTCCAAGTGAAATCCATAGAGATCGGAATTATATATATATAATTTTTGGCCTCATGACGGAGAGAGTATTTCCCAATCATGGGGGAGACTGAAGTTACTAATGCTCAAATGCCCCATTCATGAGCTCCCCAGTAATATCGTTATTAATAATTTCTATGCAAGGCTTCCTCTTCATGATAAGGATTTATTGGATGCTTCTTGTTCTGGATCATTTACACGTATGAAGGATGAAGCTAAATGTGATCTTCTTGACCGTATTCAAGAAAACACTGAAGCATGGGAGAATGACAAAGGTAGAAAGTCAGGTATAAATTATGACTACGAATGCATTAAAACCTTTATGTCATCCGAGGATTTTCATAATGTTAGTGTTGTTTATGGTCTTGATTCTCAAGTTTCTGCAAACTTATATAAGGCTTTTGCTTCTTACATTGATATTCCTAAAAAGGAATGGGATAAGTACCATGCACCTTATAAAGATACTATTAATTGTGTTCCTGATAGAGATATAGAAGTTCATATTGTTGATTCTATTGTGCCTGAACCTTATATTGAGAAAATGCCTTTCCTTGCTAAGGTAAAAGAACACTCTATGTTAGCTAGTGTGATTAATAAAAGTGCAAATAAACTTGTAGAACCTGAGGAAAAAATAACTGTAGAACCTATAGTAGCAATAGTAAAGGACCTTGTTTCTAATAATGTAGAAGAGGAACACATTATATTTTGTGAAGATGCTTCTAATATTGTCTCTCATCCTAGTAAATCTAGGAAACCTAGTGTTCATGTGCTATCTGTTAGGATAGGTGATCATTGTTATTATGGTTTATGTGATATTGGTGCTACTTCTAGTGCTATTCCTTATGAGCTTTATAAAGAAATTATGCATGAAATTGTTTCTTGTGAACTTGAAGACATTGATGTGATTATTCAACTTGCTAATAGGGAAACTATTTCTCCAATTGGTATTGTTCGAGATGTGGAGGTCTTATGTGGTAAAACTACATATCCTGCTGATTTTCTAGTACTAGGCACTTGTGCTAGTGATACTTGTCCTATTATATTTGGTAGACCTTTCTTAAATACTTGTGGTGTTGTTATAGACTGTAAAAAGGAGAAAATACTTACAAAGTTTGATGGAGAATCTTATGAATTTAATTTCTCCAAATTTGCTAACACTCCTTATGAAGCTGAATTGCCTAATGAGAACTATAGAGTTGAACAATTGGCCGCTATTTCTCTTGCTCCTAACAATCCTTTGCAGCAATACATGGAAGACCCCGAAAGTGATGTCTTTATGGAAGAAAGGAATGCAATTGATGAGATTTTCCTACATCAGCCAGCAATGCTGAAACATAACTTACCTTTGGAAGATTTGGGTACCACATTACCACCCAAGGAGGATCCTGTTTTTGATTTAAAGCCTTTCCAGATAATCTTAAATATGCTCATATTGATGATAAGAAATTATATCCTGTTATTATTAGTTCTCAACTTTCTGATAAAGAAGAGGAGAGATTATTGGGGATATTGAAGAAACACAGAGGTGCTATTGGTTATACTCTTGATGATTTGAAGGGAATTTCTCCTACTATATGTCAGCATGCTATTAATATTGAGCCTGATGTAAAGCCATTTGTTGAACATCAACACCGTTTAAATCCTAAAATGAAGGATGTGGTAAGAAATGAGGTATTGAAACTCCTTGATGCTGGCATTATTTATCCTATCGCTGATAGTAGATGGGTTAGTCCTGTGCATTGTGTTCCTAAGAAAGGAGGGATGACTGTCGTGCCAAATGAAAATAATGAACTCATTCCTCAAAGAGTAGTAGTTGGTTATAGGATGTTCATTGATTTTAGGAAGGTTAACAAAGTCACTAAGAAAGATCATTATCCTTTGCCTTTTATTGATCAAATGTTAGAAAGGTTGTCTAAGAAAACTCATTTCTGCTTTCTTGATGGTTATTCTGGGTTTTCTCAAATTGCTGTTAAAAAGCTTGATCAAGAGAAAACAACTTTCACTTGTCCTTATGGAACCTAAGCTTATAGATGTATGCCTTTTGATTTATGTAATGCTCCTCCTACTTTTCAAAGATGCATTTCTGCTATCTTTCATGATTTTTGTGAAGAAATTGTGGAAGTTTTCATGGATGATTTCTCCGTCTATGGAACTTATTTTGATAATTGTTTGCAGAATCTTGATAAATTTTTGCATAGATGTGAGGAGACTAATCTTGTTCTTAACTGGGAGAAATGCCATTTTATGGTTAATGAAGGAATTTTTCTTGGACATAAAATCTCTGAAAGAGGTATTGAAGTTGATAGAGCTAAAGTTGAAGCTATTGAGAAAATTCCATGTCCCAGGGATGTTAAAAGGTATTCGTAGTATTCTTGGTCATGCTGGTTTCTATAAAAGGTTTATTAAAGATTTCTCTAAAATATCAAAACCTCTTACTAATCTTCTTCAAAAAGATGTACCATTTGTTTTTTATGAAGATTGTAAAGAAGCTTTTGAAATTTTAAAGAAGGCTTTAATATCTGCCCCTATTGTTCAACCACCTAATTGGAATTTACCGTTTGAAATTATGTGTGATGCTAGTGATTATGCTGTGGGTGCTGTTCTAGCACAGCAGATAGATAAGAAGTTAAATGTTATTCATTATGCTAGTAAAACTCTTGATGCTGCTCAAAATAATTATGCTACAGCTGAAAAAGAATTCCTGGTTGTAGTTTTTGCTTGTGATAAATTTAGGCAGTATATTGTTGATTATAAATTTACTATTCATACTGATCATGCTGCTATTAAGTACCTTATGGAAAATAAAGATGCTAAGCCTAGGCTTATTAGACGGGTGCTTCTTTTACAAGAGTTTGATTTACATATTGTGGATAGGAAGGGTGCTGAAAATCCCGTTGTTGATAATCTGTCTAGATTAGAAAATATCCCTGATGACCCTATTCCTGTTAATGATAGTTTTCCTAATGAACAGTTAGTTGCAATAAAAGTGTGCTCTCAAGAGAGTCCATGGTATGCTAATTATGCTAACTTTATTGTTTCCAAGTATTTGCCTCCTACCTTTACAGCTCAGCAAAGAAGAAAATTCTTCTATAAGTTGAGGCATTATTTTTGGGATGACCCTCACTTATATAAAGAAGGTGTTGATGGTATAATGAGAAGATGTGTTCCTGAAAATGAACAACGAGAGATATTGAGAAAATGTCATAGTAGTGCTTATGGAGGACATCACGCTGGAGATAGAACTTCACATAAAGTTCTACAATCAGGTTTTTATTGGCCTTCTCTGTTTAAAGATGCTAGAAAATTTATTTTATCTTGTGATCAATGTCAAAGGGTTGGAAATATTTCTAGACGTAATGAAATGCCTATGAATTATTCTCTTGTTATTGAAGCGTTTGATTGTTGGGGTTTGACTTTATGGGTCCTTTCCCTCCTTCACAAGGCTACACTCATATTCTTGTTGTTGTTGATTATGTTACTAAATGGGTAGAAGCTATACCTACTAAAAGTGTTGATGGTGAAACCTCTTTAAAAATGCTTAAAGACATTATTTTCCCTAGGTTTGGTGTGCCTAGATATCTTATGACTGATGGGGGTTCTCATTTTATTCATGGTGGTTTTAGAAAAACCCTTGCTAAATATGATGTTAATCATAGAATTGCTTCACCCTATCATCCTCAAACTAGTGGGCAAGTAGAATTATCAAATAGAGAAATCAAATCTATCTTGCAAAATACTGTTAACAAATCTAGGAAAAATTGGGCTAAGAAATTAAATGATGCTTTGTGGGCTTATAGAACTGCTTACAAAAATCCAATGGGCATGTCTCCTTATAAAATGGTTTATGGAAAAGCTTGTAACTTGCCCCTAGAATTAGAACACAAAGCTTATTGGGCAGTGAAAGACCTAAATAGAAATTTTAAACTTGCTGGTGAGAAAAGGCTGCTTGACTTAAGTTCTTTAGATGAATGGAGGAGTGAAGCATATGAAAATGCTAAGCTCTTTAAAGAGAAAGTTAAAAGGTGGCATGATAAGAGAATTATTAAAAGAGAATTTCATGTTGGTGAGAAAGTGCTATTGTATAGGTCTCGTCTCAGATTTTTTGCAGGAAAATTACTCTCGAGATGGGAAGGACCTTTTGTTATCGAAGAGGTATATTGTTCGGGGGCAATTAAAATTGTTTCCCTTGAAGACAACTCTTCACAAGTGTTGAATGGACAAAGACTCAAGCATTATATTTCTAGAGATCCTTATAATGAAAATGTTGATTGTATTCAAGCCATGATCCCGGAGGAGTTTATTAAGAAGCATATTTCAGAAACTGCAGATTCAGTTTTCAAATCGGTAACAGTTTTGGTAAGAAAATGTTCGCGAAAGATCTTTCAACTTATATTTTTTACTGTTTTTAGAAAATACGAAAAATTATGAGCCGGAAATGAGAGGGAGACGGAACCCGGAGGCTCCACACCATAGGGTGGCGCGGGCCCACCCCTGGCCGCACCGGCCCATAGTGTGGGCGCCCCGGAGCCACTCTCCGACTCGTTTTCGACCTGGACTTTCCTTTCATTATGAAACTTTTTGCTATATAATCCCCCGGACCCCCCGAGGTCCGTATATCGTTTTCTCTTCGTGTTTCTGTTTTGACCTGTTTTTGCTAGGTTATATCTTCGGATCTAGAGCCACAATGTCCTCTCCTGGATCTCCCAAAGACAGTTTCCTTGAGAACGCCGTCAACACGTACATGAACGAGTTGAAGTTGCATCCCAAGGAATTGCTGCTTAAGGACGGGAAGGTGCATATTGAAGATGTTCGGGTTCCTGAAGGAGAAGGCAGTCTGGAGGCTAGGATGAAAGAGCTGGAGCAAGAAGTCTTTAGGTACAAGATACTTCACCATTTATGGGCCTAGGGGAGTGCATCGTGTATTTGTCTACTAATTGTGGGGTTGCCGGAGTGACAGAAACCTAAACCCTCTTTAGGAAACCATTACACGAGGGAGCGTGGGATACTGGAGTTTTAAGCTGTGGTTAGATTTATTTCTTAATTACTCTCTTGTAGTTGCGGATGCTTGCAAGGGGTATAATCAAAAGTATGTATTAGTCTTGGATGGGACGGTACATTAGCATAGGTTCACCCACACAACACTTATCAAAACACCGAACATTATTCAGCTGCATGGAACAAAAGCACCTGACAGAAATCTCCCGTGTGTCCTCGAGAACGTTTGTTAACCATAAGTAAACTCACCGGCTTGTCCTTTGCTGAAGTAAGGATTGGGCCACTTGCTACAATCATTATTACTGCATTTTATTTACTCGCACTTTATTTATCTGCAATATCAAAAACCCCTGCAAATCTATTTTCCAGTATTTACAGTTATTCCTTCATCGAAACTGCTTGTCAACACCTTCTGCTCCTCGTTGGGTTCGACACTCTTATTTATCGAAAGTACTATGATACACCCCCTATACTTGTGGGTCATCAGGACTCTAGGATTGTTGGCATACATGGGTTGCATTGGTGTATAGTTGTGTAGTGGAAGGATTGTGTTCTGTGTAGGTGTGTAGGTTGGTTGTGCTACATGACGAGGAACAATAGATGGGTAGTAAGTGTTGGTGGCAGGAGGGTAAGTGCGAGCTGGGTATTGGTATGGGTTTTGATGGAAGATTTGATGGTAGTATGGTGGTGGGGGTGGGTAGTAGGAATGAGGAGCTGTATGGTAAGATTGGCTAGATATGGTATAGGAATTGGTATGAGTTTATTGGCCGGTGTAGTACTATGGTTATGTGTGTGGGGTTGTATATTGGTGTGCGGCAGGAGCAGTGGACATGGGTGTAGAGCAAGGCTGTGACTTTGGCGGAGCTTGAGTGGTAGGTGTGTATGGCATCGACGAAAGAGCTATGAAAAGAGAGTTTTGGTGAGGAGAATCTTTACCAAATTGTAGGGGTCTTGCTTCTGAAGATGGAGTTGCACTTATCGGTGTGGAGATCTCTGGTATTGGGCTCATATTTGGATGGTACGGTGGTGGTGTTGCTGCAACTGAAGATGCCTATGGAGGAGTTGAAGCTGGAGCCTTGGTGTCCGGCTGCTTTCCGTTGGTGATGGCGATCTACGCCACCATCTCGGTCAGAGAAGTGGTTAGGGATAGCCAAATTTTTTGTGGTTGCCCTATGTTTAGTTTAGGGGGTTAGAGGGATAGGGATAGCCAAATTCTGAGAATATGCTCTAGAAACTGTGGTTGAGCCCATCCGGCCAAAAGTGCCGGAGGAGGGCAACCAGTTTTTGCTCCCAGCGCGCTAATCTTCCTTTGGTGGTCGATTTCACGTACTTAGGGCATCTCCAGCCGTCCCCCCGAAGCCCCCCCCCCAGGGGGTTTTTTTCGCGGCGGAAGCGGCGAATAGCGCCGCTTCGTCACCACTCGGCCCCCCAGAGGCCCAAATAGCGCCGTTTCGGCGCTAAATAGCGCCGCGGCACCCAGGCCAAACCCAGCCCGCTGGGTTCGGCCTGGGGGGGGCGAAACTGCGCGGCCGCGCGCGTGGGCCAGCTCGGTCAGCGACGCGACGGGAAAGCGCGGGAACAGAAGCCACCGCCCGTGACCTCCTTCTCGGCGCCCGCGCCGTCAAAGGCTGCCGGAGTTATGGCGTGGCGGCCGGCCAGTGCATGCGCCCCGGTCAAAGGCTGCCGGATTAATGGCGGGCGGCAGCGGTGACACGCGCGGCGCGGCGACTGGCCCGCCAAGCTATAAAAATGGTGCCCGCCCCCTCCCCGTACGCACATTCTCGCCTCCTCCCTCGCCGTTCTTTCTCCATCTTCTCCGTCCTCACCCTCGCCGCAATGGATCATCTCTGGGACGCGTGGCCCGAGAGCGACTACGACGACGAGCTGCAGCCAGCGGCGCCGGAGCAGCTTCAGCCGCAGCAGGTGGCGCCGGAGCCGCTTCAGCCGCAGCAGGTGGCGCCTGAGCCGCAGCAGGTGGCGCCGGAGCCGCAGCAGGACGAGGCACGAGAAGCACGGCGGGCTGCCCGTCAGTGGAGGCGGGAGGTGAGGAGGCAGCCGGTATGGCCCGAGCAGCACGCCGGGCTGCACTCGTTCGAGACGTCGCAGAACGAGGACGCGTACCGCGAGGTTCGCGGCGTCCTCAAGCAGGCGGCGCAGGCGGCGGAGGCGGCCGCCATCCGGGCCTCTCTGGAGACACACCAGAGGGAGGAAGCGGCGCGAGAGGTGCGCCGGCAGATGGCCGCGCGCGCTGCCTCGGCCGAGCAGGCGGGCATCATCGCCCTCTACGAGGCCGACCTGCGGCAGGTGGCGCTGCAGAGCGAGCGCTGCAGCCGCCCGCCCTCCGAGCAGGCGCAGCTGCACCGGCTGCGCCTGCAAGCCCGAGCGGAGCGGGCGGAGCAACGCTAGCTCGCCGCGGCGAGCCAGAGCGAAGCTGCCCCCTCCAACCAGCTGGTCGTGAAGGACCGCCGCGACGAGGGCACCGCTGAAGATGACGACGCGTAGGGGTAGTCGCCGCGTAGATCGAAAATAAAGTTTAGTTTAAATTTCCGTCGATGTTTTTAGTTTGAATTTCCGTCGAATATGTACGCAATTTGCTTAAATCAATAAATTTCGCCTAGCTTTTCAAATTGCGTTGTTTTGGGCCGATTCTTGGGCTCGGGACGCGACTGGGAGCGCTGCCCCCCCAGGTTCCAGAATAGCGCCGTTTGGCGCCGCGGCGGACCCAAAACGGCGGCGTTTTGGGCCCTTGGGGGGGCGCAACGGCTGGAGATGCCTTACCTCCTGGAAAGATAAAAAACAGCCGGATAGATATTTTTCGGTCATCTCCTCCTCAGCAGACTAGACGGCGGCGGCAAATCCGGTGACACGACTACACGAGCGCGCCGGCTGCGACGGCTGAACCTTGGAAAAAGCTGGATCTATCCGGCGACGGCGGCAGCTGGACAATACCTCTCCTCTCTCACCATATACGTCGGCATAGCGATGTCAGCTTTGTTTCTTGGCTGGAGCTAGAGAACGGGGAAATGGCGGGCGGCGCGGAACGACGCCTGACGATCCTATCTCTGCCCTCCTCTCTCTCCAACATTCTCAACTCTCTCGTCTATGCTACTTTTTTTTAGACTAAAAGGGGGCCACCCCCGGCTTCATTGAAACCAAAAGCAGCAAGCTGCAGTTAAAGTTTTACAGACCACGAGCAAAACACCTGATACGGTGAGCTAGTTTCACGAGTACGGAGGCAAAAGCCCAAACAGAAGGAGCAGAAAGAGAGGTAGCAACAACAGCACAGCTCCACCCAACACAAACGACTGAAACCTCCTAACTACTGCAGAGATTTCGCCCAGAATCTCGCAAGGACACGTTTGCAGGTCGCCTCCTGATCGGCATCCAGCGTAGGGGGTGCCATCAGCGCCAGGCAATCCGGAGGAGCTCCCCACGGAGCTTGTTCAGCTTCAGGATGATCATGTCCAGTACCGGAGCGGAGGAGGGAGTGGCAAGGATCTTCCAGTTCTCCAATTCTTCCACGGTTCTTCTCCAGACGTCCCGTACACCTGGCCAAGCGAGTCCCTGAAAGCACATAGCATTTCTCAGTTTCCAAATTGCCCAAAGGACAGCAGCACACGTAACATTAATATGAGAATTCCTCTTCTCACTAACCCACCAACGGGCAACACTTTCAAAACTGGAGCCTACAGAGACACCCAACAGTTCAGAAACAACAGGCCACACCAGGCGCGCCACAAAGCAATCAAAAAACAGATGATGGCAATTTTCCTGCTCAGAGCAGAATAAACAAGATCCATCTGGAACCGGGCGACGCTTAGCAAGGTTATCTCTAGTGAGGATTCGGTTATTGGCTAACAACCAAAGGAACACATGTAACCTGGGCTGAACTCTGAGGCTCCAGACAGCTGGAGTGTGCACAGGCACAATTCCTCTATTGTTAACAATCCCATAAAAGGATCTGACACTGTACAGACCTGACGAGTGGAACCTCCAAACCGGCGTGTCCTCCTCATCAGATAACACTACAGTATTAACCAGTTGGGAGAGTTCCAACCAGAGAGCAAACCCTTCAGGTGAAACATTTCTCCTGAAGGTAAGATGCAACTCACCATCCTGGTATGCCTGGGCAACTGTGATATCTTGTTCATTTGAGATTTCAAAGAGACCCCAATAATAAACAGCAAGACTACAGTTACCAATCCAGATATCACTCCAAAATTTAGTTTTCCTACCATTTCCCACCTTCCATCTGTAACCACACTTGGCAGCCTTAGCAGCCCACATCACACCCTTCCAGAAGGGAGAGCAGATGTTAGGAACTGAGGAAAAGACATTTGGGTCTGGGTCGTACTTGTAGTCAACTATCCTTTTCCAAATCTTACCAGAGTCTTGATGATACCTCTTAATCCAAGAGGCCATCAGACAAAGGTTGAAGTCCCCTAAGTTTTGAACACCCAACCCCCCAAACTCTTTTTTCATAGACACCAAGTCCCAATTAGCTAGATGGTATTTCTTATTGTTGTCAGAATCACTCCACAGGAAGTGGCCCATCTGGGAATTAATAGCTTTAATAGCCCATTTTGGAAACTTAATAACTGACAGTAGGTACATAGGAATACTGGCCAGGCAGGCTTTCAAAAGCACTAGCCTACTTTGGTAGCTGAGAAGTTTGCCCCTCCACCCAGCAAACCTTTTGAAGGTTTTGTCAACAAGAGGCTGTAAGTCCTCTCTCCTCAATTTAGTATAATGAAGAGGTACACCAAGGTACTTACATGGGAAGTCTGCTAATTTACAGCAAAAAATCTGAGCAAACTGATTTTTTTGATCTTCATCAACATGAACAGACATAAGATCAGACTTATGATAATTGATTCTCATGCCAGACATTTGTTGAAAGCAAGCTAGGATCCACTTCAGGTTCCTAGCAAACTCAACCTTGGCATCCAAGAAAAGAATTGTGTCGTCAGCATATTGCAAACTAATAATCCCTCCAGGTGTTACCTGAGGTAGGAGGCCTTGGATTAAACCACCATTAGCAGCCTTAGACAACATTTTAGAAAACACATCACCTACTAAGTTAAACAAAATAGGAGAGCAGGGATCCCCTTGCTTAAGCCCTTTACCTACTTTAAAGTAGGAACTATTAGTGTCATTGATCCTAACACACAGGGAGCCCCCCACCAACAGGTTTCTAATCCAGGACCTAAAGGTAGGTCCAAACCCCCTTGAGGCCAACATATCATCTAGAAACTCCCAATCTACTCTATCATAGGCTTTTTCATAATCAAGTTTCAGAATAAGAGCAGGATCCCCTTTGGAATGAGCAGAGTGGATGAGCTCTTGAGCAGAGACAACACTTTCCAGAATGAATCTACCCTTGATAAAAGCAGTCTGGTGGGGAGAGATCAGTCTGCTGCCCACCAAGGAGAGTCTATTTGTAATAGCTTTTGAAATAATCTTGAGACTACAGTTACCCAAACTAATGGGCCTGAACTTCTTCATGTCTCTAGCCTCTGGTTCCTTAGGGATCAGAGTCACAATGGCATAATTAAGCCTTGCAACAGGCAAATTACCATTTTCAAAGTCCCTAACCAAGCACATGAAATCCTCTTTAATGAGCTCCCAAAACTTCTGATAGAACAGAAAGGAGAAGCCATCAGGGCCAGGTGCACCATTAGCATAAGAGCCAAAAATGGCAGTTTTAATTTCATCCTCAGAAAAAGGCGTCTGAAGCAATAAATTTTCATCAGGCTTAACCATGTCATCATGGTCCCAGAAATCTTCTCCTAAGGAGATGTTCATTCTATTCTCAGCAGCAAACAAGGACTTATAAAAGTCCACTGCTACTTTGAGCATATCGTTAGTTTCCACTACAGGACCAGAAGGACCATCAAGGACAGCCAACTGTTTCTTCCTTCTTCGTTGGTTGGCCACTGCATGAAAATATGCAGTGTTCCTATCTCCTTCCTTAATAAACCTATCTCTAGACCTTTGCCAGGCTTTGGTTTCCTCCAGCTTGAGGAGCCTGTCCAGATCAACCTTAATTTGTTTGAGTCTAGCTTTCTCAAGGTCAGATAGGAGGTTCTCTTCAGAGAAAGTATCCAGGATGTCAAATTCCTGAATTAACTCATTCCTCTCTTTCCTGTTAGCAGCATCAATATTAATGCTCCATCCTTTACAGAGTTTCCTGATATTTCTCAATTTAAATTGCCACCTATCAATAGGGGAAGTTAGAGTACAAGGGATAGCCCAAGCTTTCTTCACTACTTCATGAAACTCAGGATATTCCAGCCACCATTTTTCAAATCTGAATAATCTAGGAGGTGGAGGGGCATCAGAGCCAGTATCTAGAAGGAGAGGAGTATGATCACTAACAGTTTTTGGAAGGGCTTTGACAGTAGTGAGAGGATATTTACTATCCCAATCAGTACAAGCCATGACCCTATCCAAAGTGGCCATAATGGGATCATCCTGATTATTAGACCAGGTATATCTTCTGTTAGCTAGATCATAATTAATAAGAGCCCAAGTATTAATCCAGTCATTAAAGAGATGGGTCCAGTTAGCATTAACTGTCCCATTGTTTTTCTCTGAAGCATTTCTAACTAGATTAAAATCTCCACCAATGAGGGTAGGCAAAGTACTCTTACTCATAATCTCATGCAACTCAGCAATGAATTGCACTTTGAAATCATAGTAAGCAGTACCATAGACCACCACAAGCTGCCAGGAAAAATTATCAATAAGGTTCCTGGCAGTAACAGAGACACAAAATTCCAGGCAAGTATGAGAAATAACCTCAAACTTATCCTTTCTAAATCCTACCAAAATACCACCAGCAGTACCTTTGGCAGGAAGGGAGATCCAAGAGAACTCCCAAGGCCCAGAAATGAAGTTTAGGAAATTGGGAGGAAAGGTAGCCCTTTTAGTCTCCTGGAACCCCACAAAATCCAATTTGTTTTTAAAGACAAAATCAGCTAAAGCTTGTTTGCGGCCAGGTCTCCCTGTGCCTCTACTATTCCAAGATCCCCCTATCATGAGAAACATGTTTATTTTTCTTTACCACAGTAGACCATGAGTTGCTTTTAAGGCCAGTTTCAGGATCAGATAGCTGATCAGAAGTCTGACAAGCACTTTCAGGTTTTTTAACAGGAGTAAAAGCAGGAAATTGAATCTCACATTCTATATCAATAGTTTGTGGAAGAACTGTAACCGGGTTATCTAAAGCAAATTTATGGTTGAGCACAATCTCATCCTGAACAAGTTTGTCTATGTTTATTTTTTCCTCAGCAGCATCTGATCCACAAGAAATGTTCAAAACATCCAGCATGTCACCAAGGACACTTGGATCAAGTACAGCAAAAGAGTTACCTTTAAAGGTGCGAGGAATTTCAAGATTTTTCTTCATTTTGTACTTCTCGGCCTTCTCAACAATGTTCCCAGCACCCTGAAGCCTGGCACTTCTCCTGGTAGCAACAGTAGGTCCCCATTTCGGCTTCTTAGCATCTTTGGGAGGGACAGCAGCAGAAGAGGCTGCATCAAGTGAAGGGAGCAGGGTTCTTTTGGAGCCACTGATAAGTGTAACCAGCTTAGAGTCAAGATGCTCAGAACAGGGGTCTTCTTCTTTATCATCCTCATCAGTATCCATGCCAGCATCAAAAACCTCCTTGTAGAGATCAAGATCGATTGTAGAGTTTTCAAGTTGAAGGATACATCTGGGAGCTTCAGCGGTAGAGTCAATGGGAGGAACCACTTGCAATGGTTTAGGAAAAGGACCTTCCCAGTCCCAAACTTCATCATCAAGCTCATCATACTGGAGTTTGTCTGGAAGGGAAGCAGTAGGACTAGCACAATGCTCAATTGCAGTTACTTCAGGACAGCTCATGGTATCATCTTCCATGACCCCCTTCCCAGCTCTCTAACCATTCTGTGGTGTCACCAGAGGGGGAGCAGGAGGGAGAGAGTTGGAGCCAGCAGGAAGAACATCATCCTCCATTGCCACTATCTGAGAATCCAGATCATCATGGCCATCCCTAAGCCACTTCTGTGGCCGATGGATACAAGGACGATTAGTGCAGTCCGCAGCCACTAGTACTAGTTTCTCACCGTAGTACTAGTTGATTAGTGCTGCACTCACCCGAGACAGCTAGCTAATAAAATTGTTTTTTCCGATTCACTGTTGCTTATCCTATCATGTATTCTGCCGAATTATTTTTTATTACCATAGTACCATGCGGTGACTAGACAGAGGCAGAGTAGTAACCCAACCAACCACATATTATCTTTTCAACCAAACAGAAAACTGGCTCGTCCCACATACTCAACCAAACAGAAAAATTGGCTATCCCTAACAAGGTGGTTGGGGATGCCCTCATCCTCTAAACTATAACCTCTGAACCAAACACACCCTAAGAACTTCCGGTGGCAGACGATTCTGGATCTCTTCACCGAAGCCTGAGCTTTGGCCGCCGCAAGCAGGGAAGCCTCTCCTGCTTCTTGCACGAGCCGTTCCTGCGAACACGTGCGGATGATGGAAGCCAGAGCCATGGTGGATCGCGCTCAACAGAGACGGGACTGAGCGGATCTCACGAAATTCGATGGGGAATTTTACTCTCTGGATCAAGGTGACCAGATAACCTGTGACGAAAATTTCACGCCGCAGAAGAGTGCTCTTGATACCAATTGTGAGGGAACTGCTACTGAATCAGGAGAATTGCTACAGATAGACGGGCTACAGATCTACATGAAATTCAGGAAATAGAATGGTAATTGTAGGAATTGGGTAAAGAACATGACAAAACAAGTAAAGCGCAAGATAAGGAATTTAGGGTTTTGATTTCTCGTGCCACCCATCCGCCCTCTCTTTGTGGTTGTATTGAGTACTTAGAAGAGCCACAAGCTTCCAATTATTACATGACAGTGTCTTAAGCAAGCAAGATTAATTAAGCTATTACAATCCGGACCGTTGAATGGTAAGAACATCTAGACCGGCCACCTACTGAAGGAGGAAACAAGGAATGTGAAGTGGCGATGGCATGCAAGTCTTGACAAAGGTGTAGGTGGTGGAGAGAAGAGAGACGTGTGCCTCGTTATAAAGCCACCCAGAGGAGCAGCGTTGGGTGGCGCCTATTAACTCCAAGCACGGGTTCCCATGGCATGGCATTGATGTCGCCGAAGCGTGTTCACCATCGCCTTGTTTAGCCGCCGCGTCTTCTACACGTGTTTAGGCGGCCTCGACGCGTCGTTTCGCTCTGCTCCCGCCAAGGAAACCGGTGCACCATTAAAATGCGCAGACCGACCCTTTATCACCGCACTATCTTGTGTTGAACGCATCCGTATCGCTGTCGGTGGGCTCCGTCGGTCAGGATTCGACGTGGCACGTGTTGCCGTTGTTACTAGCACGCCGGTAGCGACCCAACAAACGGGGCGAAGCGGGGTCACCAGACGTAGGATTCGATCCATCCGGCAACTTTTTAAGCGGGTCAGCCGTGAGAGCATTTTCGTGCCGGCGCGTCCAATATGCCTGTTGGGTCGCTATTGGGCGTGGTGCTCTGAATCGTTTTTGGAGGTTGGATAAGGGTATCCAGTGCATGGCGGACCTTGTTTGTCTTCTCCGTCGGCACACGCGGGCGTGGCTCAGCTGGATGCAGCAGCCACCCATCGGAAATGCAGGTGGGTCCAAAATTCCAAGGCCCCCCGATCTGTGATACCCAAGCACAGGCTGGCGCCTGGGCGGTTTTTGTCGACCCCGAGTGCAGTAGCACCCACCCTCCTCCGCCGGGCATCCCTTCCCTCCCCACATTATATCTTCTCTCTTAAATCGCCGCACCCGCCTTCCTAGTTCCTACTCCTTCCACACTCTCTCGGTGCTTCGCGCTCCTCGTCCCCATTTCCATTCTTGGCTCGCACTGAGGGTCGAGATCTCCTCTCACTGGTAAGGAATCCCTGTCTTGTTCGGATCGTGTTCGTTTTCCTTTACACCTCTCTTTGCTGCGAACGATCGAATTCGAATCTAATCAGATCTTTATTCTCCTCCTTGATCGCACCCTATTTCCCGTTGACAGCAGCGAATTTCGTTTCCAGAGAACCTTGGAATTTATTTATTGGGTTCCACTAACTTTAATTCCACGCCCCGCGCCAGGTTGCGCCGGACTCCACCATGTCCAAGACGGGGGCCCTGGATCTCGCATCTGGCCTTGGCGGGAAGATCAACAAGGAAGGAGTCAAATCCGCGGTCGATGAGTACGTATAACCCCTTTGCCGGCAGCTTAGATTTTATTTTTTAATGTTCTGCAGCCATCCTTCATGTTTGTTTGGGAGTAAAATAAGACATGGGAAGTTGATGCCGTACGGCATTTTTCTTTGCATCTCCAAGCATCTACCTCAAATCTTTGGGTGTTTAGGTTTCCTAGGTTTAATTCCAATATTTTAGTATGTACTTTGGTGGATTTGATGGGCAGCGTAAGCTCTATTCCCCCATAGAATTATCTGCCCCCCTCAGTGCTTCACTACAAGTCATCCAACTGGTCCTTCCAAATTGTACCTACTACTGTACCATGACATGTTGAGCCGGTCCTTTCACATGTGCACACTATGTCTTAAAAAAAGCATGTGCACACTATTAAGAGGCCATCAAAATGTTAAGTTTTGCTTTTGCACTGACACACCTTGTTTACTGACGTCTTAATTCCTGATAGGTAAAATCTGTGTCTATCACTTGCCAATATTTTCCTTGTTGCACTCTTAATTTTGGATTTTTTTTCCACAAGGTATGAGAAATATCATGGATACTATGGAGGAAAGGAGGAATCAAGGAAGTTCAACTACACTGATATGGTAATTATCCTATGAGGCAGAAAAAGTATACTGTATTTAACATTTTTTGTATTTTTGGAGGAATAGTTTTGTAGATCTGATGCCTCCCTACTAAAGTTACTAGTCGACAAGACTATGATGATTCTTCATCCACAAAGAGACAATACTGTAGTTATTTTCACCATATATAAACCAAACTAATAGCTTGCAAGTCTGTTTTACCTAATATCATTAAAGGATCTATCTTCTTCCAAACGTGATTTAAAATCTCAAAACATTTCTTATGTAGTAAGGAACTCAGGATGATGGTTCAAGTAGCAAATACACATGCAGCTTCTTGGTTCTGCAGTTTACAGTCTTTGTCGCTACATATTGTATGTTTCTTAAATATTATTGAAAGGTGCCACTGTCTTGTTTTTCAAGAAAAGGAATTGTTTAATGTTGTGAATTGAGAATGCTGGCATATGTTCTCTATGCTGAATCCCATGATAGTGGGCAACTTAGATTTGAATTTCAGGGCCTGATACATTGTTGCTTTATCAGGTTAATAAATACTACGATCTTTCTACTAGCTTCTATGAGTATGGCTGGGGTGAATCCTTCCACTTTGCTCACAGGTGAAGGCACTTACTGAAAGAACAAATAACTGATCTTCCATTTTTCAGAAAATAGATCGAATTGTTTTACTCTGAGAACAAAAAATGAAAATAATTAATCTAAGTATTACTAAACACAACTCCGATGCGCCTTGATGTTTTAGGTGGAATGGAGAATCTTTGAGGGAAAGTATCAAACGACATGAGCACTTTCTGGCCCTTCAGCTTGAGTTGAAACCAGGGATGAAGGTCAGTTTTCCTACGCAGATCAAACAACCATGGGCAGAACGGTTTCCTGTTTCTCTGCTCTAGCTACATCAGAACGTGATAATGAAACATACACTAACTTTGATGTTTGCTTCACTTATTTGTTGTAGGTTTTGGACGTGGGCTGTGGAATAGGCGGACCATTAAGAGAAATTGCCAGATTTAGGTTTAATTCATGTTGCATTTTTCTAATTCATGTTTAATTTTTCTTCGCACAAAATCACGTAATACTTACCTTATGTAACATGGTGGGATTATTTAGCTACTATGTTTTCAGAAGCAATAATGTATAGACCTTTTCTTCACACAGTAAAGAATATTAATCATATAGATTGATTGTGATGCATTTAGTTTTAGACTCTTTCATATGCATGATTAATGCATCTGAAGTGATCAACGATTCAATTACTGAAAACTGTAAACATGTGGTGAAATGATTTAGGGGAGGCAATCCAGGAAATCTCCATCTACAATTCACCTTTTAAGTTTTTTACAATGTGCATTCTCTTGGGAATGATGAAAAATCACTATATTTTCCTTAGTATCAGCCTTGATCTATTTCTACACATGGTAAGCACTAGGCAACCACTCGACCATATGGATGTGATCTTTGTTCCAAAATACACAATGTTTCAGACATGGGAACAGTCTCTGCGATGCAACTTTGAAATCTGAGTTATTTTATATGAAATGTTAGGAAGAAACTAAAAAAAATCACATAATTCTGAATTATTTTTCATGAAAAATCTAATGACATCATTTCATTTGATCAATCCCAGTAATCTATTTATGTATCAATAGTTAAAGTTAGAGAAGTTTGACTTCATGCTTTCTAAAGTATTTTATTTTGGAACGGAGGTAATAAGTAGTAGTATAACTTTCTGTTTGTAACTGAAGCAAGATATATAACTCCCTCTGTAATAGATAAGTGACTACTGTCATCTTTCATTGTCATTACATTATTCTTGCAGCCAGAAATAACTGATATGTCTACTGTTATCTGCAGCTCGACCTCAGTTACTGGATTGAACAACAACGACTATCAGATAACTAGGGGAAAGGTTGGTCAGCACTCCAATATTTGATTTGTTTCACTCTGCTGATGACTCTGATTACAAATTTCACTTAAATGTGCATCTTTTTGTATCATTGTCACATAACTCTTCTATTTATTATTTTTCAGGAGCTCAATCGGTTGGCAGGACTTGGTGGAACTTGTGACTTTGTCAAGGTATTGTTGGCTTAGCAATCTTTTTATGTGTGTTCAGCGTTTTTCTGTTTTGTCCGTGTTGTTATCCCCGAACTCTCCTTTTGTAGGAAAACAAATCCTTGCAATTGCTTTGCCCACAGTTTCGAAAAGCGCTAGGCAGGTTGTGTGGTGGCGCCTGTCGCCCCTGGATGTCTGCCTTTTAGAACAGTCATCTTCCATTATAAACATGTGATCAACCCTCCCTTTTAATGAAATAATCTACAAGGGGTGAAGACAGATGTTATAAGCGTGATGCTTGTATTGTAGTTCTTGAAATATTCAGAAGATTTTATATGACAGTACTTACATATCCTACACATTCAATACAGGCAGACTTCATGAACATGCCATTCTCCGATAACACTTTTGATGCTGTTTATGCCATTGAGGCAACATGCCATGCTCCTGATCCGGTATGACCTCTGTCTCTTCTTTACTGGGATTTGTCATCTCTTTTAGTGCCTTCTAGCAATACAAAAGTGAATTGACTTTTTTTTGTTGTTGCACAGGTTGGCTGCTATAAGGAGATCTACCGTGTATTGAAACCTGGGCAGTGTTTTGCTGTATATGAATGGTGCATTACTGATCACTATGATCCTAACAATGCAACCCACAAGAGGATTAAGGATGAAATTGAGCTTGGTAATGGTCTGCCAGATGTCAGAAGTACTCAGCAATGTCTTCAAGCTGTTAAAGATGCTGGCTTTGAGGCAAGACATTCTGCTTACCCTCTTTTTTTCTAATCATATGTTTCTAGGATTTACCTAGTGCAAAGCAAAGATTTGTTTCTTCTCAATTGCATGAACTTTCATGAAATCGTTAATGAATATAATATTGTTTTTTGTCTTCATGAAGGTTATTTGGGATAAGGATCTTGCTGTAGATTCTCCATTGCCTTGGTACTTGCCCTTGGACCCAAGTCGATTTTCGCTGAGTAGTTTCCGTTTGACTACCCTGGGACGACTAGTTACTCGAAATATGGTGAGCCAGTAAATACTTTATTCGTTCTTGCTATCACTGTATTCTGCACGATCAGTCAAATTATTATTTCTCTCTCTAAAGGGAGCACTAATATGGACTATAGGTTGACATCTTTTTAACCACTTCGTACAAACCAACCTCCTTGATCAGAATTGTATCATGTGGCTTTACATTCTTATGGTGACAAGAAATAAGAAAACATTCAGTTTCACCTCCTGTAGTCACTGCAAAAGTAGATTCTTAACTATAATAGTCTAGCATGGACACAAATATAATTCCAGTTGCTTGGCATTTACGCTTGTATTGGTAAGGACTACTTATTTTTCACCAAATTTAATGTTGCCATCTATTGGCATATGATACATCAAGATTTTGATATTCGATTAAACTGATATGTTTAGCCCAATATTTGAACGACAATGTCATATATGGAAAACATCGAACTGCAGAGATTTGATGGATTTGCTGTCCATAAAATTTAGTGTGTTGCCTGACTAGGGAATTCAAGCAAATTTAGCTCTTAATCAATAAAAAGATGCAGGTAATAACTAATAGAGAATTAAGCTTTATGGATCATCTTTTCTTGTCCAATGTAGCAAGCCATGTCAGACAAAGTGGATTTGATCATGTCATTGCTTGGTCTACGTGAAGTCATGAACATGAGATTGAGATTCTCTTGGGGATTTGTTTCAGGTCAAGGCATTGGAATACATTGGTCTTGCTCCAGAAGGTAGTCAGAGGGTCTCAAATTTCTTAGAGAAGGCTGCAGATGGTCTTGTTGAAGGTGGCAAGTAAGTTTATCGCATTTCTGAGTTAGAAAGTATAATTGCACAAAGTTTCAATCAGAATGCAACTTCAGTAGCTCCTCACCACTGTCTGTGTTTTCCTTTATGTCCCCTCTTGTTTAATGATGTATATATATGAGTTGTAATATCGGCAATACCTGCAGGAAGGAGATCTTTACCCCGATGTACTTCTTTGTGGTTCGGAAGCCTCTTTCAGAATGAACAACATTCAGGTACCAGATGATTTTTAGCTTAATTATGTTCCTTTTCCAGTTTATGTATTCCCATGTTCTTATCGTGTGCAGATTTGAAGCCGGCCAAGACGAAGATTCATTTTGAAGAAGCAGGCTTGGGGAGTTCCATTATGCCTAGAATCCTGGGTTATCTTTAGAAGAGAAATAGTGAAATGTATTAAGTTTATGTTTGTTCTGTATTCAGTGTTGAGCTTCTAGTTTGTCCTTTGGTTTTGTGGATTGCTTGTTCCAGTCTTACTATTAGCTGATGGTTGTGAGACTCTTGTGCTATGCTATTAGTGACATGAATAAGCTGAATGCAGTTTTCTTCCCCGTCATGGTTTCTTGTTCGAACAAATTTGTGTACTTATTGAAAACAAAAACTGTGCATTTTTTATCTTCCGAGTTGAAATAGATAAAACAAAATTGATGGTGCAAGTTTTAAAAGTTTGACTCAAGACATGTCCAGAAAAATCACTTGTGTACCGTAATGAGTGGCATAGTAATCAAAAGGGAATCTACTCTAATTTTAGATTTTTTTTCAGATATATCCGTCTGAATTATTTTGTGCCACGGAATTGTTCCAGCCTGACCTATCTGATACTAGTAACGCGTCGTGGAGAAACCGGAGGATGCTAACCATATTTTCTTCCATGTTTCTTAGCAAAATTCTTGTGGTATGTTAGGGTACTCTTGTCCAGCTCCTGAAATACAGCTGGGGCTAGGGACTAGGAGTTTATTGCCTTTGCTCAGAGTCTTTCAGGTCCTACGTGGCGCATCATGTGGATTTGTTTTGCGAATATTAGAAACAGAATGGCTATCGAGATGGGACAGTGTGAAACGTTTTTTCTCGCGATGGAGGCGATTTTGGAGGCGACCTAGATTGGGCTGCCCTTCCGGTGCTCTATTCCTCTCCCTGGATTTTGTCCCGCGTTTGAGTTTTTTTTTCCTCCCGCTGGCGGTGAGGTTCTGAGATTTTTTTTCAAGTTTTGGTTAAGTTTTTAAGAAGAGATCTGTTTGGTTTGGCCAGGTAGACGGTTTGAGGAGTCCGTGGGTTTTTGGTCTAATCCGATCGCGATGAGAATCTATAGTTGGAACTGCTGGGGACTGGACAAACGCTTTTGCGGTTCGTGCGCTTCTAGAGCTCCAATTTTTTTTGAATCCAGATGTTCCTTTTCCGTTGAGACACATCTATAACGAAATAATGAGGAAATCATCTTTTGACCACATGATAATGTCGGAGAGTGATGGTAGGAGTGGAGGCTTACTACTCTCGAGGGATGATCTAAATGTGACGTCCTTCACCGAACATACCAACCTATAAGGACATCCCTAGTTCTCTACCACATGATGAGGTTGTTATCTAATAGAAGCATGATGAAGTGAGACTTGGACCAATAACAAGATCAAGGGCCAAGCAATTAGAACAACTAGAAGAATACCCCGCGCGTTGCAGCGCGTATCTATTTCAAAAAAATTCTATAAACAAAATGAGTATAAGGTGTATGAAATATGGAAAATGCTTGTTTTAGGGGGACCTATCGCACACGGACCTATCGCACACTCGCGTAGGTCCCTTCACGTGCCGTCCGATCGAGCTTCATCCGACGGTTCCCGACGACATGTTGAGACGTTACGCCGCGTAGCTTCTCATTTGTTTCGTGCCAACGCCGCGCTCCCGACCACTTCATTTCCTCCCCTCCTGTCTCCCCGTGGCATCCGCGGAGGCGACGCGAACGCGGCGGCGATTCACTCCGTCCGCTAGGGTGGCGGTGTGTGCTGCTTGTTTCCCGCCGTCGAGGGCGCGCTCGCTGAACAGGTCATCCTCTGCTCCTGTTTCTCCTCTCTCCCGCTTGTGCTTGTCCGCTCCTCTAGCTCAACGGCCCAAAGTAGGTAGCCAGATCTCCGACCGCAAGGGTGGCGGCGTGTGGAGTTCGTTCCTCGCCGTCGAGGGTGCGCTCACAGAACAGGCCACCCTCTGCCCCTGCTTATCCTCTCTCCCGCTTGTGCTTGTCCGCTCCTCTAGCTCAACGGCCCAAAGTAGGTAGCCAGATCTATCCATTTCCGGCGACCGTGTAGATTATATTCCAGAGGCGAACCTGCACGGTTTGTAGTGTTCTAGGCTTCATTCCGGCGACTGGTACCTCAATCTGTGTTGTTATTTGTTCCAGATCTAGTTGTTTTTCCTAGGGTTTGTGGATCGAAGTATCTCTTTGGTTGATATTCAGACTGATGCCACTAGTTTTCCCTATATAGATTGTTGTTGTAACGATTTTAATTATTTGTTTCATTTTGTTGTGTTGGTTTGGTACATGACTTGTGAAGTGTGCTATTTTTCTTTTTGTTTCAAGTGCACAAATCCCTTGTTGTTACTACGAAATGTATTATGCATGTTTAATTCTATACCTTTGATGCAGAGTTTTTGTGTTTATGCTACATTTTCTCCTTTTTGCACTTCTGCTACATGATATGCACCATGTTTGTTGTTTTTTCTATTGCTTGTTGTAACAACTATCTCACTATGAACGTTGTATTCACCATTTGTTTGTTGTTTTGTTACATGTGATGCCACTATGTTCATATATATTTGCTACTCAAGTTTAATTTGTTTTTTGGTTTTTGTGTTTGTGTGTTCTTGTTTTCTTTTTGTAGAGTTGTACAACATGGGATCAAAGGAAGCTGTCTTTCAGATGCGTTTTGCGGCTAAGCGGCTGCGTCGTGTCATTGACGAACACATGAGTGTTGGGAAGAGGAATATAATTGGTAGGAGTGCCTTCAAGGACCTGCTAGATGTTTCTGCCTTTGGAGCCTCCATGGAACTGATTGAATTTGTTGCTATGCACACAAATCACAAGCTCCGCGAGTTCAGATTCAAAAACAAGACCATACTTTTTACCCGAGGAATGGTGAAGAAGGTTCTCGGTGTCCCTTATGGCGAGAGACCGATGGATTTGCTGAAGAGGATTGTGCAGTCCGATCTCCGGGATATGTTCAAGAACGACAAATGCCGTACATCTTTAGCCAAGGCAATTGAAGTGCTCAAGTTTTGTGACGATACAGATGAAAAAACAGTTATCAGGAGCTTTGGTCTCATTGCCTTTGGGACCGTCCTTTGTCCTGGCACCGGAAACATGGTTACGTGTGAATTTCTCGGCAGCATGATGGATGTTCATGCTATTGATCAGTATGCTGTTGATGAGTATATACTTGCTGAGATTATGAAGGAAGTTCAGGTATTACAGTTGAAGATGAAAAGGCGTTCTGAACTAGATGCTTCTAGCATTCAATGGATTGGACAGTTCCTTCCTGCACTTGCGGTATGCATCCTTGTTTGCCTTTTACAACATTTTTTTATGTTGTCTTGCTTGCGTCATTTGCTGCTATGTTTTTTGCATAGACTAATATTGTTTTCGTGTTTTTCATGACAGATCATTTACATGGATCACCTCAGCTTCCCACCACTGCCTCCTAGCGAGCATAGCATCAATTATGGGACACCAAGCGTTTGTTTTTTCCGCGATGCTGACTTTGCTCTTGTAGTGGAGATTGACAAGAACAAGCTAAGCCTCAGCCCTGCTGCTTTTGGGATGCGTCCAGTAAGCACTGCTCTTTCTTCACCCTATCCCCTCTTTGTTTTGTTCTTCCTTGGGTTGATTTTTCAGTTCCATGTTTCGTTACAGCAGCTAACCATTTTGTTTGATGCTTACTTTTTAGTTTGATTTTCTTCATGTTGTTTTGTAGCTTCTGAACATTCGTCACACAGTGTATGCTGATGCTCCGGCTGTTGGTAATGTAAACGCCCCCAAGTGGGAATTTAGGCTGAGGCTGCTGCGGAAGAATCTGAGGTGATCCCCTCAGCTTCTCTCAATGAGTGGCTCCAAAAGGCGATGCCAAGCAGCCAGGATTTGGAGATGAATACTTTGTGTTTCTTTTGGTTTCTACCTTTTTTGCATTTGGTTGTTGTAAACATTACTTTTTATTGTATCTGTTACTGTGTATATATGCAACAATAGTTGTTGTTATTTGTTGTAATACCTACATTGTAGTGTACTGTCCGCATTTTCAGCTGTTTTTGTGTAGTTCTGGTTTGTGCATATTTTTGTGTGTTTATTTGCGGGGGTTTTCATGCAATTTTATTGCATCTCAACTGTCTGCACACTTGTGAATAACTTTTTTATTTTTTGCTTGTGTGTGTTTTTGCAGGTGCCTCCACACTTGTCAGCAATATACAATAAGCATAAGGGATTGTTTGCTGTTGAGATTGACGAGGCTTGCGTGACTTTTGGGAATGTTGTGAAGACTATACAGGGTAAACGGATGGCATCACTTCTTATGGATGTCCATGCTGCAAGCACAGCCGATGCGAGCTTCACAATCCCCTGCCCCATGGGTACTGGTGAAACTTCAGAATTTGGAGCATCTCAGAATCAGCTAGCAAAGGATAATGCAGCCCCGGATGTTATTGCACCACAACAAACCAGAGAGGGGCATCCAGATGGTGCGTTAGTGCATCTCAACATGTGTCAGCAAAAGAGCCACTTGATCAAGTTGTCCACAAGAGTGTAGAAGATATATGCACTGTTCAGCCTCCTGTTGTTGCCAACGTTTCAACGGAAGAGCAAGTGTCAGCCAATGAGCATGCTCCAGCCATTGTTGCCCAGCCTTCTGATGCTGCTATACCAGTTGTGACTGACCAGCTTGCAACAATTGTTGGCTCGCCTCCTCGCGTGGAATCTCCTACAACAACTTCACTGTCTCCACTGCCAATCCCATATCCAAGTAAGTATAGGAATCTTCCAAGGGGCTATTGGGATGATACACCATCAATGGAACTGTTCAAGGAAGGTTCAGAAGAATATAACTTTTTTGCAAATATTCCAGATAGTCCTTCTAGGCTGGAGACGATGTTGCAATCTCCTGCACCTACCACTAGCGCAGAGTCTGCTGGTTGTGCCCCTCCCGCCAAAACTCCGATGAAAACTGTTGTTGTTGGAGAGCCAATTGCGTAAGAAGGTAATTTTCTCAAAACAATCGAGCTTTATTCTACCTTTTGTGCTTTCACATTTTTTCTCTATGCTCTTTGACCATTTTCTTCTTGTTGTTTGGCAGCAGCCACCATTTTTGTAGCAGAAGACACCTGGGTTGATGCCACCAGCAGTGTTGATATTGCTAGCGGCCCCGCCACTCATGAGAAGAAGCAACGATACAAGAGGGCAGCTAAGAGAGACATTAGTCCTCCAAAAGTCAAGAAGTTGAAGGTATCAGCTGAAGATGATGCAATGTATGATAAGTTCATCATTCATTCGCGTAAGCCAAAACACTTGAAGAAGAACGAGCAGTGAGTACATCCTTTGTTGTTCCATTTTCATTTTTCTGTTCCGAATTATGATGCTGCAATGTGTTATTTTGTGTGTGGATAAAGTACTTTATTTTCGTTTCAAAAGACTGTCTGTTTTGTTGCAGATGAAACCTCATGTGGAGAACATTTTATTTTTTGATTGAATTCTTTTGTGGCCCTGTGTTGTGATAGGCAAAGTTTATTGTTGAGATAGGTCTTGGTTGTTGTATCATTTTAGTCTATTCACTTGTTGAAAATAGGCAAATTAGTGATAGGGCATTCATTTCACGCTTGTTTCATATATGCTTTTACTTTGTTGAAATAGATGTTTTTTTTGTTTCATCAGTATAGATCTTGCTTGTACTTACCTATGGCTGTGTATTCTTAATTACATGTTTCATTATATGTATTGAAACCATTATTCTTTTATGTTTGATCAGTTTTTTTTCTCTTTGTTTCATTACAAGGGATTTTATAACAATATGATTTAATTTGCTTTTCTTTTTTGTTCACTAGCTTTTTGTTTTTTGGTGCTATAGTTATTTTCTTCTGTTTCAATAGTTATTTTCCTACTGTATCAGGATCACAGTTATTTATTTTCTTTTACTTTGTACAATTTTGGTTGATTTAGTTTATTACCTTTGTTTCATTAGCACATTTTTTTTTGCATCTGTACCATTTGCTGCATCTTTTTCCCTTCTTCCTTTAATTTTGTTGTGCCCAACTAATCCACGTCTCATCTCAACTTTGCAGCAAAGTGTTTATCACCATTGGGAACTCATATTGCTTTTACAAGAACTTCCACTCTTCTGTGAGGCCCCGTGGTTGGATGGATTCAGAGATCATGTCGCTCCACAACGAGAAGTTCAACATTGAAAACAAGTTGAAAGTTGCAAACAACAAAAGGTTGAAGAATAAGTTTGCATTTTCTCACCGCATTACCGTAAGTAGTTTATTGCTGTTTTCACTATCGGAAGACCCAATTCTGCTTGCGAAACAGTTCGCCTTACCAATTGTTTTTGTTTGTTGTTTTGTTGTTGTTCCAATGTTTAGTATGATCTCATCAAGGACCCTAGCAAATTCAACTCCAAGGACATAATGGTTGAGTTCAAGAACGTCTATGATAAGTACAAGTTAGAGAAGCAGGATTTGGTTAGTTTTTCCAGTTCTACACTTTTGTTAGACCCCTCTCATCTCACACGTTGTGATTGAATTCTCCACCAGCTTATTTGGTACACCTATTCTGTTGTTGTAGCTATTCTTCTCAATCCTGCAAGATAAGAACTGGGTACCCTTTTGCATCAATTTGTTGTGCAAGGAATTTAACACTTTCAACTCAATCAAGCCAAGGAAAACCTCGAGTGTTGCAACTTCAATGGACAAGGCCATAAGCAATCTGGTAACATTTATTGTTTTTATATGTTGTTTGATCATATTGCAACTTCCCATCTATTCTTTTTGTATATACCAGAAGCATTTTTTGCTTTTTTGTTGTGATGCATGACAAGCTCTGAGGTCTGTTTGTTGTTGTATCATGTTTCATATGTTTTTTCAGATCACCAACTTTGCTTTACTTGCAAAAGAGACTGGAACAATCAACTTTGATCCTACTCTGTTTAAACATGGAGGACCATCAGATTACCCGCAGCATCCCACCATGTGAGTAGATTTTTACTAAATGCAAAATTTTCATATCTGCAATTTGTAGTTTTTGCAGCAATAATTGTTTTTTGTTGCAACCAAAATACCTTTTTGTGGTTGTTGCATAGTGACCAATTTGAATTTATTTCCTTTTCTGTTGTTTGTGTTGTAGATACGATTGTGGGTTCTTTGTCATATTATACATGGAGAACTGGGATGGGAAGGTGATGACCCTCTTTGACCCCGATGCTATCCCGTAGTACCGTAGGGTGATCGCAGCTAGCTTCATCAACTCTGCAATGAACTCTGAAGATTCTGCCGGTGTACTCGATGCAGAGTTCGAGTGAAGTTCCAGTTGGTCTGTAGTGGTACTTATTGGTCTGTTGCGCAGACCTTTTGTTTCATCAGTGCTTGTAATAGCTTCATGAGACTTGTTTCATCAGTTTCTAGATTGGAGGGAAACCCTGCGTTTTTATTTTTGTGGCTTGTAATATAAAGTGTGTAGCAACGTTGTGCGCGACGATGTTGTTCTAGCAGGGGGGAAAGCAAAACTTGATCGTTATCTGTGTACTAAACCTCTGGAGCTTAATGTATATCAATGCTTTTTCACTAGCATGTATCACTGTTTGTTTCGATGAATTTGGTCGAAAGGAGATGTTGTATATTTTTCTTATATCTTATATGTTGAAACAAGCAATTTATTCAAGTTCTGAAGATTTTCTTTTCTTAGGTTGGATCTTTGCATTCACCCTTTTTTTTATTGGTTGCAAATAGCATTTTTTTGTTGTTGAGGTAGTTATTATTTTTTGTTGACAGGGAATATCATACTCTGAAAACAAAACACCCACCAGGCATCATTTTGTATCGAATGTTACAAAATTTTGTTGTAATATAAGAAAAATTTTGTTGAAACACAATACAAGGCAATAATTCCCAAATCTACTTTACTCACAATTATTTTTGATATTTGTTTCTTAGCCAGAACCTTGGTGTTCTTCCTAATTGGTTTAAATAGCTGCCACATACATCTAATTTTTGTTACGAATAAACCTTTTTTTTTGGGCAACAAGGATTTCATGTTGCAAATGCTTAATATTTTTGTTGTATCAGTCATAAACTCTTGTTGAAATTTTTTTAACACTTCAACCAAGTATCACAGAATGAATAACTTGTTTTTGTTTCTTTACATAATTTTTTCCCCACATGATATCAAGCTGAATGATATGATGCCCAAGCTAATTACATGTAAGAATTCTACATCTTAAACTTTGAGATCAAATTTTGTGCCCCAAAATCTTGCATTTGGTAACAAGACTGTACCCAATTTGCTTGTTGCATCATAGCACCGTCTCCACTCATGTGATTACTAGGTTGCATCCATTTCCTATTATTCACGACGACTTCTCCATGATGACCAGTGGGTTGCACCGTACATTTTGGTGGTACCCAAAAGTTTTGTTGCATTTGTGCACCTTCTTGTGTCGTTGAAGTTTGCATTGGATAACCTGATTGCATCCAACCTACTTGTTGAATCGCAGCACCAACTCCAGCATTGTCAGGTTGCATTGGGGAAGCTTGTTGCATACCTAACAGTTGTTGCAGCGCATTAACTAGTCGGGGATCGGCCCCTTGCATTGGGTATCCAGGGTGAATTGAACTAATCTGATGCGACGCAGCAACACTGTCGGTAGCGTCAATTACTGGATTCCCGACTCCTTGCTTCGCTGCAATCATTTCCATCGCACCTTTTGCATCATTTGAAAATTGGCACGAAGACACATGGTGTTCTCCCCAACAGAATGCACACTTGACTTTTGCTGTTTTACCTTTCTTTTTCTTGTATGTAGGCTTATTAGTCTCCCCCTCTTTATTTTCTTTCTTCTTTGCAACATCTTCTACCTTTTCAATGTTGGGCTTTCTTCTCTTCTCAGTTTCTGTTGGCCGACCCTTCTTCTTCTTCCTTACAGGGTTCTTCAATCCACTTTTATCCATAGCTTCCTCATCAGCAACTGGGTGTTCTCCTTCTTGCTGCATCTGCACAGGAACTTCATCATGTTTATTTTGATCTTGTTGGTCTTCTAAATTGGCTCCCCTCCATTTAGCAGCAACCACAGCTTGAGCACTATCAATTGTGGTTGACACAAACTCATATGTCTCGTCACTAAAGCAAGCATCAGAGGCTAAGCGGTTCATTTTCCTGCACAATCTGTTGTACCTCAAGGTGTTTGTGCCTGGATTGCCAAACAAGCGTGGAAGGTTGTTGGCGTTTGGCACTGGATTATCTCTTGTGGCTGTTTCACACCATCTTTCCATAATGTATCTTTCGGGTATCAACTGCACGTTAAGGTGCACCATCACCCTCACTATGTGCGCGCATATCAGGCCACACATGTCCAACATGTTGCAGCTGCAATCATAGGTTCCACCTGTGTGATCATCTTGCACCATGTATGTCCTTGGGTCTCCCCCACAATTAGCTACAAGTGTGAACAATTGATTATCCCCTTGATGGCGCTGTTGCTGTAGGCTGTACCCAGTACTTGCTGCCATGATTTACTGAAATTTCTTGAAGACCTCTCTTGTGTACAAAGTTGCTGCCTGCTTCTCAATGTTGTAACTACATATTTTTTTTGCACCAAACATTGTAAATATCAGTAACATTATAACAAAATAATTGTGCACATGAGACAACTGTTTCAACATTGTTTTAATACAAACAGAATGTGTGTTATTGTGGCAACTAACCTGCCCCACAGCGGAGGAAATGTTGCCTCAACAATGAACCCAGTATTATCTTCACGGTCCAGCATCATATCTTGGCACAATTCAAATTGCCTAACAAAATTCCACACCGAATCTGATGGGTGGACAAGAGTCTTGAAATACGAGTTTAAGCCTTCAGATCTTCCGGTGGTGCTTGTGAAGGGAAAGAAGTTGTGCCTAAAGTAAATTGGAGCCCATGTTTTCCGTGTTCTCCACATGTTTGCAAGGTGTTTGTGTGCCGTCATTTCAAAGCATTGCAACATATGCTTCCAACTGCTCTCATACTCTTCCACCGTGTCGGTACCAAAGATGCATGCCCAAAACACAGTTGCAAATGGCTCACCATCCCGGAGTGGTTTGCCAATTTTTGATTTTGCAATTCGACACACATGCCAGATTCAACACCTATGAATAGCATCTAGGAAAACCATACCAATAGCTGTAGCCATTGCTTGATCTTGATCTGTCATGATGTGGGTTGGCGCGAGTCCATCCATTGCTTCAGTCCACTTTTCAAATACCCATTTGAACCCTTCTGTTGTCTCATCAACAAGCAAAGCGCAGCCCAACACGATTGTCTGTAGGTGGTTGTTGATGCCAACAATGGGTGCGAACGGCATGTTGTAGGAGTTCGTGCAAAACCTTGTGTCAAATAAGACACAATCTCTATATTTTGGGTTCAACAACTTTGTCCTTCGATCTACCCAAAACAATGACAATACCGAGTTATCACTATCAACCTGTGTTTCATAGTAAAAGTTTGGATTCTCGGCACGTCTCTTCTCAAAATACTCAACAGTAAGGTCAACGTCTCGAAGCAACAATTTCGCCCTCATTCTTGACCTTTCATTTGTAACATCTCTCTTCACGTAGAACAAGTTTCTTGGATCACCTCCATGTGCATCCCCCAACAGGCCCATCATATCCAAGGTTCTCAAGTTGCGGTTATGCAACAGCTCCAGGAATGCTCGATCTTCTGCAGGTATCTTCCTGTGTGACCTGTAGTATCTACGCCGACCAAGTTGTTGCACCAACGGGTGAGTGTGTTCATCTTGGAAAGTTGTTATCACATACCACCCTTGCTGCAATGATACAATCATGTGTGCTTTGCAATTGTGTCGTAGCATTCTTTTTTTCTTACATGCGTCGGACATTTTCATTGCTGTACCAGCATGTTTCTTGTCTTTCCCTTCAGTGCTCATCTATGTAGCTATACCTTGTGACGTCACACCATTGCCTGACATGCTCCTGGTAGTTGCCGATGTATCAGTTGTCTTGCCGGCGTGCACACACCCGAAGGTTTTGTTGATGACAACTTTCTCTTGCCCCCTCTTACGGCTGTTCTTTGAGCTAGCAACCCATGTGCCAAAACCCATTTTATATGCATAATCATTGTATAAATTGTGTGCTTCCTCGTGATAATCAAACGTCATCCCAACGAAAGGCACTACTGGCTGCGATGTCACATCCTCATCTATGTTTCCATCATTACCACTTCCTGCAACATCCGGCGGCTGTTTTACTGCATTTGATTCATCCTCTGAACTTGCCGAAAACTCATCATCAAAGAAAGCCCCTGACTCCGCAAAGTTGTCCACGAAACTCTATTTTTGAGGAACAAAAAATATACATTGGGGGAGGCATTGTTAGATGTTTTTTTTACTTTTGCCTCTCAAAAGTTGATAAATGTTGTCAAGGAAAACAAATCATTTTAGACACTTTGAAGTGCAACATTTGTTTAATTTGTAAGCAAGCTTGGTATGAAGATATATCTACAAGGTTCATACGCATATGAATTTTACCGAGGTTGCAACAATTGTTTTGCTTTGAAACATTTTACTTTATACAATTAGAAGGTTGCAATGCAATTGTTTCAACAACAAAAACTCATAAGGTGTTGTTGAAGTTCAACTTTATTGCTAAATATCAGAGAAGCATCAACATTCATAAATCTAACATTTTAGTGTTGGGTTGCAACAGAATAATTATCACGCATTGGTCTGAACGGATAGTTACAAGTTTTACATTGCTTATGAAATTGTTCAGCTTCTTTTTCTTCGTACACAACATTTTTTTAATAAGCCATATTTTGTAGCATCAAACAACAAATAAAAACAGAGGAAGATTATGCTACGTTGCAACTTTTTGTAAATTTCAGAGAAGATTCTTCTATGTTGCATCTGCACAAATTTGTCCTTGCTGCTTTGCAACTTTTATAACATTGAAACAGTCTGCTGATGTTCCTATGGTTGCATCAAAAGTGGAGCAGTCTTATTGCATCGTAACAAACAGAGATCGGATGCGGGATTCACCTGGTCACCGCCGGCAGATCGTTCTTGAGATGCGGGGAAGACGACGCGGGGGTTTTGCAACCTCGTCGGAGTTCCCTGTCGAGCGGAGGTCGCCGGAATTCCTTCCACGGGCTCAGAAGTTGCTCGCCGCGGCGGAGCTTGGCGGTGGCTTGATCTGCTGCCACCCCGTTCTTTCGGGAAGAGGATGTCGCGGAGAATGTGCGCCATTGCTCCACGAAGCTTCTCCGGTAGGTATTCGGCGCGGCGTGGCGTGGCGGAGCCACCACAGATTTGTCGGCGCGACGACTCTCTGTCGCCGCGCGGGGGCGAGAGTGAGCTGTTGTGTCGTTGCAGCAAGGGCGCTTGTTTCAATGCTTTGTCGGGATGTTTCAATACTATGCGCGGTCGGGACAGGCAATCGAACGGTCGACGTGTCGTTGATCGTACGGTCCGGGAGGGGACCTAAATATCGCGCGCGTAGGGCAACCTACGCCTAGCGCGCGCCATGAAATATTCCATTATCAAGATTCGGTTGATCACATAATCGATATACTAAATTTAAATTTCGTGAAATTGTTGTTTATTTTGAGAAATAAATATTAGTGACATGAATAATTATATGGTTGTAAAAAGATGGCATGGTTATGTGGCATGAAAATATGCAATGTCACAATTATTAGTGGAGATGGCATGACTAATTGATTGGCTAAAATGGTGGATGATGTGGATAGCTTTCATGTTGAGATAGACAAATCATAAATGCATCTTAGTGGGGTTTTGCTTTATAAGAAGTATAGATAGGTGAATTCACTCCTACTAGAATATTATGTTTGTGTTGATGAGAATTTTATACTATCTAAATCTATGCATTTATGTATGATCAGGTTTATTGTTAACACAAACATGGATGGAGAAGAACATCAAGAGGAGCTGGAAAACAAGTTGGAGATATTGGAAAACAACCATTAGAAGCTGGAAAACAAGACACCAATGCTGGAAAACAAGAAAGAGAAGCTGGAAAACAAGTCACGCAAGTGGGAAAACAAGCCTATCCAGCTGGAAAACAAAGAGGATGGCGCCCAACACTTAGTTTCTGCACCATAGAGTGGAGTCCTACTCCAATAGGACTTGAACTGAGTCCAAACCAAATTGGGTTGGTGTGCTTGCGCAAGGCACTTGTGGCCGCACCCCTACCCCTCTTAATATCTAGGTATTGCGAGTCAGAATAGTTAGACCAAGTTTAAACCAAAAACCCTAGAACCTCTAGATTGTATTGCTTGAAGCATTCATCTTGAAGTATACGTTTACAAATTATGCGTGTTATCTGCTGTTCCACTAGGAATAAGGGGATACATGACCACCTCGTAGTCTTTTGATTACATTGTGCAAGAGTGTGTAGTTGATAATATCCAAAGGGATTGATTGTTGTTGCATTGGCAGCAGAGATTATCCGAGGAGAGTTTTCAGGGAAACACTAGTTATCTTATCACCCACCATATTTCGTGTTGCACACAAGAGAAGATCAGGCTACCCCATATCATCTTGGTATCAGATTCTCGGGTTTCCTCGGTGAGAAAATTCCATCCCCTAGTTTAGTTCTTTTTATTACCTATCCAGAAAAAGCCATACAAAAGTATTTAGGTTAGTTTGTGCGAGAGCTTAGATCAACACCAAATTGCTACTCTTGTTGCTGTTTTCTGTTGATTTGCGTTCCTATTTTCTGTTTTTAGTTTTGTCTATCTAGGGTCAGGGTCCATCTAGTTCATCTTTGTTTCCAATCTATACCGAAAATCTCACAAAGATAGTTGTTATCCGTGTGTTGGGATTCATAGTTCTCGATAAAACTACCATTCAATTGTTTCTTACTTGAGTTCTTGTTTTGATCCTTCAATCTCTCGGGAAAACAGCCCTAATAGCCTTTTCTAAGTTGTTTCCTGTTAGATTTTTTCTGCCGTGGGAGTGTTCTTGGTTGCCATGAAATTTTTTTCCATCCAAATTGCTATCGGGTTCCTTGCTGTTTTCGGTTTCAACTTCGAGTTCTTCCTGGCAGAAACTTTCACGCGTTTTTCTGCCGCCTGCGTTCCTAGGTGCTCTCGAATTCCCTGCCCGGCACGGATTCCTGCTGTTTTCACTGCCGCGCGCGTCCCTAGCCACACTCGGACTCTGAGTTCTGCCCGTCACAAAAGGCAGCATTTCTCTGCTGTGACCGCGCACCACCCATACACGCCCACGCGCTAGCTCACTGTCCGACACCGTTTTTGTCAGTTTTCGATGCCGCCATGGCACAAGAGTGCCTAGTTTTCTGTCGTGAGTCCTATTCTCTATTTTCACTAGTTTCTTTTTGTTTTCTCCCTATTTTTATTTAGGATTTTCCTTTTGATCTTTGTGTTGCTCTACAGCAAAAATAAATAGGCACCTACCCATAAGACTAACTTTTTGTTGCTCTACAGGCTGCTCATTTTGATCATATTTCTGTCCATATTTGTGTTTTCGCTTATATATTGCTCCTAGTTGATACTCAGGCTATTGAAAAGCATTAAAAAATATAAAAGATAAAAGGTATTAAAAAAAGAGAAAGAAAGAAAAATAGAAAAGAGGCCGAGCCATTACTGTTTTCACTAGTGGAGCTTGATACATATCCTCTTGGTTGATTTTGCGGACATTACTTGAGAAATTTTGTGCCTGTTTTATAGAGCTTTTGCTAGTGTCTTTCTTGTGCTTGAAATATCTCTACCAAATAATTTCTAGCCACATTTGTCTCCCAGAGTGTGTGTGTTTCCTTAGTGAAATTTTTATCACATTAGACATTAAATAGAAGTTGCTATTTTGGTGTTGTTAGGTATCCGAACCAAGCCACGCCATATAACCTGTTTGTCTTGTGATACTTGATATCCTGGTTATTCTCTTCTCACACTTGATACACTTAATCATTGCTACTTGTTGGTAAGTAAATCCTATTCAATTTGGAACGGTAAGAAACACCTTTCTTTGCTGGTTTTGACTGAGTCGTGAGAGAACACCACCACCCATTGTTATTTTGTTTTCACTAGAAGTTAATAAATGGAGTCTCCTAGTGATGATATGTAGGGTAAGAAGCCTAAGGAGGTGCATAACAAGAAGACTGGAGATGATGTGGTCACATGGAATGAATTTGCAAAATTTTGAGACATGGTGGCCAAAGGGATTGAAAACAAAATTGATTCTTATGATGACATATTGAGAAAAGACTTGCAGGAGATGGATCTAAAATTATAGAAAGCTGCTACTCAAGAATCTCTTGAAACTTTGCAAGAGGCCGTGACAAACATGACTAGACAAATTGCTAATTTGTCCACTTTAGTACAACAACAACAAAGAGCTCCCAATGCTTATTTTGGTGCTGATTTTGATGATGGCCGAGTCAATATGCATGGAGGCCGTGGAGGATTTGGTGCTATAAGAGTACCGATGGTTGAATACAATAGGGAGGATGATGGTTTGGGAGAACCAAAATTTTCTATCCCTACTCTCACATGTGATACTGAGGATGTTGAAGAATACTTGATGTGGGAATTGAAGATTGAGAAGGTGTGGAGATTTCATGATTACACTGAGGATAGGAAGATCAATCTTGCATCTTCTGGATTTGATGACTATGCTCTCTTGTGGTGGGATTGCATCACACAATTGAGAGAAAGGAATGGTGATCTAGAAATTGTTACATGGAGAGTTATGAAGGAAGTAATGAGGGAAAGATTTGTGCCAAAAAATTATATTAGAACACTCTATGATAAATTGCAGCAATTGAAGCAAGGTTCTATGTCTGTGGATCAATATTACAAGGAGATATAGTTGATACTTAAAAGGGATGTCTACGCACACTTCTATTTTTGTAGACAGTGTTGGGCTTCCAAGTGCAGAGGTTTGTAGAACAGCAACAAGTTTCCCTTAAGTGGATCACCCAAGGTTTATCGAACTCATGGAGGTAGAGGTCAAAGATGCCCCTCTCAAGCAACCCTGCAATTACGATACAAGAAGTCTCTTGTGTCCCCAACACACCTAATACAATTGTCAGTTGTATAGGTGCACTAGTTCCGCGAAGAGAGATAGAGTAAAATACAAGTAATATGGATGATTGTAAGTGATAATAGCAATCTGAAATAAAAATGGCAGCAAGCAAACATGTAGCAGAACTGGTTGTAAACGGTGTTTCAATGCTTAGAAACAAGGCCTAGGGATCATATTTTCACTAGTGGACACTCTCAACAATAATAACATAATTGAATGCATAAATATCATCTCTTCACTATGCTACTCCGAACCACTCTCCGGTCGGATAACAAACACCAATCATTGCGTAGGGCTATAAGAGCATTCCTTAGAGTTTGCATTTCCCCATCCAAGTAACCCCCATGCTATCACCATGAGACCTAGATGGTTCCAAACAAGCACCACAATTTCATAGGGTTATCTCATGACACACAAGTATAGGGGATGTATCGTAGTACTTTCGATAAATAAGTGTCGAACACAACGATGAGCAGAAGGTGTTGACAAGCAGGTTGGATAGAGGATTCACTGTAAACACTAGCAAATGAGTTTTTGGTGGTTTTTGATATAGCAGATAAATAAAGTGCGAGTAAATAAAATAATGTAATAATAATTGCAGCGAGTGGCCCAATCCTTCTGAGAGCAAAGGACAAGCCGGTTGTTCTACTTATGATTACCAAACGTTCTCGAGGACACATGGGAATTTCTTCAAGTGATTTTGTTTCATACGATTGATTAATATTTATTGTTTTCATAGGTGTTGTGTGGGTGAACCTATGCTAATGCACCGCCCAACTAGGACTAATACATACTTGTGATTATACCCCTCGTAAGCATCTGCAAATACAAGAAAGTAATTAAGATAAATCTAACCACATCCTTAAAACTCTGGGATCCTACACTCCCTCGTGCATTGGTTTTCTAACGGGGGTTTAGGTTTCTGTCACTCCGGCAACCCCACAATTAGTAGCCAAATACAGAATGCATCCTCCTAGGCCCATAAAGGTAAAGTGTCATGTAGTTGACGTTCACATGACACCACTAGAAGAATAACACCACAAATTAAATATCAAACCACTAGATATTACTTGAACATAATTCCACTACTAACATCATGACTTCTCCCATGTCCTCAAGAACTAAACGAACTACTCACAAGACATCATATGGATCATAATCAGAGGTGATATAGTGGTGAATAACAATCTGGTCATAAAGTGCAAACGCCGATAAATCTCACAAGCATCAACTACTAACAAGTAATCCACACCGAGAGAGAGATCTAGTGGAAAACAACGGTAAAGACCCCTAATTGTTATAGCGGGGTGAAGGTGGATGATGAGGGTGATGGTGTTGGTGGTGATCATGATGACGATGCCGATCTTGATGAAGCCCGGAGGGATGACGGTGATGATGGTGATGATTCCCCTTCTCCAGGGAGGAATTTCCCCAGCAGATTTCTCTCTGCCGAAGAGCTTTTCTCTCTCTGTTGTTTTCCGCCCCGAGGCGGCGGAATATATCTTCGATGATGTTCTGGGCTTAGGGTTCCCGAGGGGCCAAGTACGCGAAAGGGGGCGACCATAGGTGGGCCAGGGGGGCGCCACCCTATGGTGTGGGCCCCCTATGGCCCCCCTTCGGGTCACATCGTGGCTAGCTCCCTCTTGTAGACTTCTAAGACATCCCCGATGCCCTGTTCTTCTTGTGATCTTACGAAATAGGGTAACTTTACGGTGCTTTTTTCCATCGGATTCCTGGTCCCGGTGTTTATTCTCCAAAATTATGAAACATGCAAAATAAGATGAAATAACATAAGTAACGCATCATAACATGAAATATATCGAAGAATAACAGAAAATAACAATATAAAATAGTGATGCAAAATGGACGTATCAACTCCCCCCAAGCTTAGACCTCGCTTGTCCCCAAGCGAAACTGAACTCAGTAAACAAGACCATAAGTTTATGGAGTGAGGTGTCGATAAATAAAATACGGACAAGAAGCATCACATCTATCAAAGCAATTGTCATTTTAGACAACAACTTCCTCTCATATAATTAAACTTGAAACAAGTAGAGGAAATCACAAGAAAGGTGCAAAAAGGAAATCATAATTGGTGAGGGCAAACTTCGTTCTTGGTTAGAGAACAATTAATAGTGTACTTATCTTTCGATCAGAGTCTTTATATTAGAGCTTATATTGCAGATTTTATCATGCTCAATTATAACAGTCTCTTTGCAGTCATTGGTAACTTTCAAAGTGGTATTCAATCAGATAAAAACATGTGTACTAAACAAGGAAGAATAAAGGACATGATTGAGTAAATCAACATATAGATGGATGGATCACAACAACTCAAATGCTTGCTTCAGACAGAAAGGAGTAGGTTTACTGACTCAACATAAAGGTAAAAGATAGACCCTTCACAGAGGGAAGCAGGGATTAACTCATGTGCTAGAGATTTTAATTCGATAAACAGACGTATTGAAAACAATTTTGAGAGTGGTGTATGTTAATGTAAACGAATGCCAAACAGAAAATGCATTACGTCACAATCCAACTACACTTCACAAGAGTGGCTCCCATTGAAGGATGCAACTGGTATAGAAGGTCATCCTTCTTTCTTTTTTGTTTACACAATTATGCTTTGACTGATAAATCAGGGGCAAAAATAGTGAAGTGAATTTGTAGTAATTAATTTTGGGGCTAGGCACCCCGCTGCCAGCTCTTCTATCAGTGTATAAAGCCACTAGTCCAGGTGTGTCAAGTCCAATCAACAAGTGAGATAAAGATTCTCTATTTGCGTCCTCATGAGCTAAAACAGGGGCACTAAACAGGTGTAATTTTGAAGGTTTTAAAGGTAGCACACAAGCAATTTACTTGGAGTGCCGGTTAAATACCACATATAGGTAGGTATGGTGGACACAAATGGCATGGTTTTTGGGCTCAAGGTTTGGATGCACGAGAAGCATTTCCGCTCAGTGCAGGTTTTTGGCTAGCAGGGATGGGTAGCAAGCATAATAGTTGAGGGAAAAAACAAAAATACATATGATAGAACCAATAATGAAATCTTCCTTGGAAGTACAAACAATCTTAACTTGAGAATACTAAGCTTATGAGGCAGCAAGAAAGAAAGATCGTGGAATAATATATCTACATGCAACTCCCTCTTTTCTACTTAAGCCTCAAAATGTTGTTGCTACTGACCAATGCTAAGTTTGCCAAAACCAACTAGATTAACTTGATGCTCCAATACTAATAACAAGATCAACCATATAAGAAAAATTGTAAACTAAAATAAAGTGTAGAAAGTAAATGATGAAACTTCTCATTAATATTCCATTACCGGAAACTCAAACCAAGGGATACATCGATAACCAACTAAAGGAGAGATACTTCCATACTGCAAACCATCCTATATGATAACTTCTCTACTCATGATATGACTCTACTAAAAGGTAAAAGGGTGAAAGATGAAGGTGTGATACGGTGATACTCCCCCAAGCTTGGAACAAGCCAAGGGGATGCCAATACCAATGACGAATTATTTCTTCGGTGGTGGTGGTGAATCCTTCTCAATAATCTTATCAATTGATTTCTTCAAATATTCAATTGCGAACATAAGCATACGCATCATCTCTTTATTATGCTCAATGCAGTTTGCATGCTTGTCAGAGGGTGAATTCCAGCCATCAAGATTTCCCTCCCCCCACTTCCTTAGGTCGAGAGCTTTCTTCATCTGCATGGTTAGAATGATCCATATCCTAGCAAGAAGGAAACTTTGCCTCGGGTACCTTTTTAGACCGATATTCATGAATCAAGGTATGGAAGGGTTTTTTTGATACTTGGAAGTGGTATCCCTGGGCTAGGCAGTGACGTGGGACATTCCCTATAGTGCTCATCCGTGCTCCTTGCTTGAACTTGAAGGGTTTTGCTACTACTCCAATGCTTGCGACGGTATCGCGTGGGCGCTGATACGTCTCCAACGTATCTATAATTTCTGATGCTCCATGATCATATTATGTCAATTGATACTTGTTTTCTCCCTTATTTATAGAATTTTTATACGTTTTCCAGGACTAACCTATTAACAAGATGCCAAGTGCCAGTTCCCTGTTTTCTGCTGTTTTTGGTTTCAGAAAAGTTGTTCTGGAAACATTCTCGGAATTGGACCCCACAAATCCCGAAGTGCCTATTTTCACCAGAAGCTTGTAGAACACCGAAGAGGAGTCAAAGACGGGCAACAGGGGGGCCACACCAGAGGGTGGCACAGGCCCCCCTAGCCGCGCCACCTATGGGTGTGGGGCCCCTGGATCTCCATCGCCTTTGCCCTTTCGCCTATTTAATCCCCCCGGATGGAAAACCCTAGACAACTGATAAAAAATCCCCGAAAAGTTACGAAGCCGCCACCGTCAACCCTAGATCAGGGGGGGTTCTGAAGCTGTTTCCGGCACCCTGCCGGAGAGGAGATCATCACCGGAGGCCTCTCCATCACCATGCCTGCCTCATGAGTGATGTGTGAGTAGTTCATCCTTGGACTACAGGTTCGTAGCTGTAGCTAGATGGTAGTCTTCTCCTCATATGACTCCATGTTTAGATCTCTTGAGCTGCCTATCATGATTGAGATTGATCTTATGTAATTCTATATGCTGTGTTTGCTAGGATGCGATGAATATTGAACTTATGCCAAGTTGATTATAGTCTTTATTTGTATATGCTATTTGTGATCTTGCATGCTTTCCGTTGCTAGTGGTTGCTCTGGCCAAGTAGTTGCTAGTGACTCCAAGAGGGAGTATTTATGATTGATAGTGGGATCATGCCTCCTCACCACCTTGCCCGAGTGACAGAAAGGTGAAGGGGGGATGTGCTGTTGCCATTAGGGAGAAAACAACGGTCAGAGTGCCCGCGTGCATAATCATTGCTTACATTACACACTTTGTTTAATGCAGTTATCCGTTGCTTGCAACTTAATACCTAAGGGGGTTTGGATGATAACCTGAGGGTGGATTATTAGTCATAGATGCAGATGGATGTCGGTCTATGTATATTTTTGTAATGCCCGCACTAAATATCATAGTAGTCTTCATGTCATATATGTGCACTACGGTGCAACCTCTATTTGTCAATTGCCCAATTGTAATTTGTTCACCCAACATGCTATCTTTTATGGAGAGACACCACTAGTGAACCTATGAACCCCGGTCCATTTTTCCACACTGTTAAACAAACCACAACTATTTCCTGCTTTCTTTACTTACTGCAAGCATACATCAGTTTCCACACTATACGTCTAATCTTTGTTTTCAGCATGACCGGTGGGATTGACAACCTCACTGTACCATTGGGAAAAAGTATTTTGGTTGTGTTGTGCGTAGGTTCCACGTTGTTGCTGACACCGGTGAAGCGACAGCACAACCGTCAGTGGCATCAACCTTCCTGAGATCCTCTTCCTCCTACTGGATTGATAACCTTGGTTCTTAACCAAGGGAAATTCTTGCCGCTTGCTCATCACACCCCTCCTCTTGGGGTTTCCAACAACTTCATCAACTCTGCAAGCACCAAGGAATTTTTGGCGCCGTTGCCGGGGAGGAAGAAGTCTTCAAGCAAGGGGAGTCTCTCACTCTCAACCTCTTTATTTTGTTTATTGTCTTGTTTTTATTTTTGTCTTGATTTTCTTCTCTATATTGAAAACACACAAAAATTAGTGTACTTCATAGCTGTTATTTATTTGCTTGCTTTTATTCTGCTAAAATGAGTTCCTCTGAGAATACTAAGTTGTGTGACTTCACTAGCACAAACAATAATGATTTTATTTGTACACCTATTGCTCCACCTGCTCCCACTGCTACTTTCTATGAGATTAAACCTGCTTTATTAAATCTTGTGATGAAAGAGCAATTTTATTGTATTAGTACTGATGATGCTGCTGCCCACCTTAATAATTTTGTTGAACTATGTGAGATGCAAAAATATAAAGATGTGGATGGAGATATTATTAAACTGAAATTATTTCCTTTCTCTTTGAGAGGAAGAGCTAAATAATGGTTGCTATCTTTGCCTAGAAATAGTATTGATTCATGGACTAAGTGTAAAGATGCTTTCATTGGAAAATATTATCCTCCTGCTAAGATTATATCCCTGATAAGTGACATAATTAATTTAAACAATTTGATAATGAACATGTTGCTAAAGCTTGGGAAAGAATGAAAACTATGGTGAAGAATTGTCCCGCTCATGGACTGACTACTTGGATGATTATACAAACCTTTTATGTAGGACTGAATCTCTCCTCAAGGAACCTATTGGATTCAGCTGCTGGAGGTACCTTTATGTCCATCACCTTGGGCAATGCAACAAATCTTCTTGATGATATGATGATAAATTATTCAGAGTGGCACACTAAGAGAGCTCCACAAGGTAAGAAGGTAAATTCTGTTGAGGAAACCTCCTCTTTAAGTGAAAGCTTGATGCTATTATGTCTATGCTTGTTAATGGTAAAGCTCAATTTGATCCTAATAATGTTCGTTTAGCCTCTTTGGTTTCTCCAGAAGAGCATGTTGATGTAAAATTTATTAGAAATAATAATTTTAACAAGAATGCTTATAGAAATAATTTTGGTGGAAAGAATTATAAGCATAATCCTCATAATAATGGTTATGGTAATTCTTATGGAAACTCCTACAATAGCAATAAAAGCTCTACCTCTGATCTTGAAAACATGTTTAGATAATTTATTAGCACACAAACTGCTTTTAATAAATCTGTTGAGGAAAAGCTTGGTAAATATATGTTCTTGCCTCTAAAGTAGATAGCCTTGCTATTGATGTTGATTTTCTAAAACTAAAGGTTTTGCCACAAGATGTTAAACAAAGAAAAACTTTTAATTCCATCCAAGTTCAAATTGATAATAATGTTAAGTTGATGGCTGAATTACGTGCTAGGTGGGAAAGAGAAGATGGATTGGCCAAAAAGAATAATATTGCTAGAGTTTGCACTATCACAACCACTAGTAAAACTGAAGCTCCAAGTGCTAGTAAACCTCCTAATATCAATGGTAAAGTAATTGGTATTAATAAAGTCCCTACTTCTTTGGTGAAACGTGCTAAATTGCCTCAAACAGCTGAAATTCCTCCTGATAAAAGTGCTGAATTTTTTAGAGGTATGGGACATAATGGTCCCATTACTTTTGATGATAATAATTTTGATTTTGATTATTGCAATATATCTGAAGTTATTATGTTCTTACAAAATCTTTCTAGAAGTCCCAATGCTAGTGCCATGAATATGGCCTTTACTAAACATATTACCAATGCTCTCATGAAAGTTAGGGAAGAAAAGTTGAAACTTGAGACATCTATCCCTAGGAAATTAGATGGTGGTTGGGAGCCTATCATTAAGATAAAAGTAAATGATTTTGATTTCAATGCTTTGTGTGATCTTGGTGCTAGTATCTCTGTTATGCCTCAAAATCTTTATGATATGCTTGATTTACCATCGTTGGAACACTGTTATTTGGATGTTCATCTTGCTGATAATGCTAAGAAGAAACCTTTTGGTAGAATTGATGATGTTCTTATTATGGTTAATGATAACCTTGCCCCTGTTGATTTTTTTGTTATGAACATTGAATTCAATGCTTCTTGTCCTATTGTTTTGGGAATACCTTTTCTTAGAGCTGTTCGTGCTATTATTGATATGAAAGAGGGGAGTATTAAATATCAATTCCCCCTCAAGAAAAGTTTGGAACACTTTCCTAGAAAGAAGATGAAGCTAGATTTTGACTCTATTATTAGAGAAAGATATGATGTTGATGCTTCTTCACTTGAAAATACTTGAGTTTCCCTTTTATGCCTAGCTGAAAGGCATTAAAGAAAAGCGCTACCGGGAGACAACCCGTTTTATTTTGCTGTTTTCAACCCGTTTTCTTTGGTGTGCTTTGCACCTGGGTATTGTCTATTTCCTTAGCAACCCCGATGTATATTTTATTTTGAGTTTTTGTTGAGCCAAGTAAAGCCTCTAGTGGAAAGTTGAGGCTATATTTCGGATTTTTGCGCAGGAAGCAGATTTCTGATGTCCACTTTTAATTCCGTAAAAAATCACAGAAAATTCAAAATGACCTAAGTTTTTTTTCTTAATGCTGAGTTATATACGCAACTTTTCGTTTACTACTTTTTTTTATTTGAGCAACATAAGATGTTTGAAAAAATCGATCTTTACCTGCTGTTCTGTTTTGACAGATTTTTGCCATTTATCGCATTTGCATCTTAATCTCTTTCTTTTGGTGTTCTTTCGAGAAAAAGAGTTTTAAAATAAGTTGTGACAGTAGCTAATGTGTTTTTGAGTGTTATAATTTTGTTGAAACTTAACCATGTGAATTTATTATTTCAATTGCACTAACGTTGCTAATGAAGATTGTGATAATTTTGGTGTGAACGAAGTTTTCAAGGGTCAAGAGAAGAGGATGATATGATGTGATCAAGAAGAGTGAAAAAGCCTAAGCTTGGGGATGCCTCGGTGGTACATCCAGGAAAATTCCAAGAAGACTCCAGCGTCTAAGCTTGGTCTTCTTCATCAACAAATCATCAGGTCACTTCTAGTGAAACTATATTTTTATTCGATCACATCTTATGTGCTTTACTTGGAGTGTCTTTTATTTTTGTTTTCAGTTTATTTTTGTTTTTTATTTCAGTTTGTTTTTACTTTTTCAATAAGCTTGGTTGTACCCCTAGCATTCTTATATTGGAGAGTGACACGCTCCGCTTTTTCATGAGAATACCTTGTATTCTTAATCTCTGTCTAGCTGCTGCATTTATTTAGCTCTGTTTTGCATGCATCTCATATTACAGTTTTTTATTTTTAGTAGTGTTATGTGAGTACTCTCATGTTTGCTTTCTGTATCATAAATAGTATTTTTGTTAAAACATGTTTTGTATGGTGCTTGTTGGGAGAAAAAACTGCTGCTTGAAGTACAATTTATAACACTACTAGTAGAAGCTTGTATAGACTATGGCTAGAACTTTTTCATGCCATGCTAAATGTTATTTTAGTTTTAAAGCCTTGTGGTTATTGAGTAGGATGATTAGCCTCGAATAGGTGAGAGTGTTTAATATGTATTGAAAGATTCATGAGTTGTTCTTGTCATAGTAAAGCATCAATATATGGTATTCTCTTTCGAATGTTTTATTTGGTCGACTTGGCGCATGCTCACACCATGTTTATGACTACAAAACAGTCACGAATAGCCTCCACGACCACTTAGTTTTTGAACTTGTGATACCTCTTATGTTTTAATTAATGATGCTTATGTCGATATGCATGATTATGGCTCTTATGCTCTCATGATTTGTCGCTCCCAGTCTTTTGCTAGCCTCCACCTGCACTGAGCTCTACTCGTGCATCCAAACTCCCTTAAACCAAAGTTTTCCCATTGTGTCCACCATACCTACCTACATGTGGTTTTTAATTGCCACTCCAAGTAAATTGCTCATGTGTTACCTTTAAAACGTTCAAAATTACTCCTGCTTTATGTTCCTGTTTTTGCTCATGAGGACATAAATAGAAAATCTTTATCTCACTTGTTGATTGGATTTCACACCCTGGACTAGTGGCTTCATCCTCTTATCCAAATGATAGAAGAGCTGGCAGCGGGGTGTCCAACCCCAAATTAATACAAACAAATTCTCTTCACTATTTTTGCCCCTCATTTATGAGTCAAAGCATAATTGTGTAAACAAAAGAGAAAGAGGGATGACCTTCTACACTAGTTGCGTCCTTCACCATGGGAGCCGCTCTTGTGAATCCAGTTGTCTTGTGACGTACTATATTTTCTGTTTACCATTCGTTGACATTAGCATAAATCTCCCAAAATATAGACACTCCTCCACGGTATGTGATTGTTGGCAGGCACCCGAGGATTCGGTTAGCCATGGTCTGTGAAAGATGGATGGGAGGAGTGTCAAACTTTTAATACCTCTGTTTAATAAAATAAAAGCTCTAGCGCATGAGTGATCCCTGCTTCCCTCCGTGAAGGGCCTTTCTTTTACTTTTATGTTGAGTCTCCATCTTCTAACTTTATGCACAGTTGAGAGAGCATTTTATCCATTCTGAGTTCTATGTGCATTTGTCCCGTAAGCATCAATAATTACTTTATGATGTGATATTATTTGTTCTTAAATTACTTGTTCTAGTCTTCCTCATGAACTTTGAAGGTGTCCTGACATTTATGTTTTGCCCCACTCTTAAGGACTAGCAAAATATCACTTTTCCATGCTTTCTCTATACCTGAAACAAACGTCTACCTTTCTTTGCATTATTATTCATGATCCTTTATTTGAGTTACTCTTCGTGATGCAAAGTAATTGCTATGCTTTATTATTAAAGTTCTATTTATCATGTTTGTGTTTGAAGTTCTATGATCTCAGCGTGCATATGCTTTTACATTAGATTGATCAAGTTTATGTTAGTAGCATGTCACCTTAGAAATTATTGTTTTATCGTTACCTACTCGAGGACGAGTAGGAACTAAGCTTGGGGATGCTTGATACGTCTCTAACGTATCTATAATTTATGATGCTCCATGATCATATTATGTCAATTGCTACTTGTTTTCTCCCTTATTTATAGCATTTTTTATACGTTTTCCGGGACTAACCTGTTAACAAGATGCTAAGTGCCAGTTCCCTGTTTTCTGCTCTTTTTGGTTTTAGAAAATTTGTTCTGGAAACATTCTCGGAATTGGACCCCGCAAAGCCCGAAGTGCCTATTTCCCCGGAAGCATCCAGAACACCAAAGAGGAGTCAAAGACGGGCAACAGGGGGGCCACACCATAGGGTGGCGCGGGTCCCTCCTGGCCGCGCCACCTATGGGTGTGGGGACCCTGGAACTCCACCGCCTTTGCCCTTTTTCCTATTTAATCCCCCCGGATGGAAAACCCTAGACACCTGATCAAAAATCCCCGAAAAGTTCCGCAGCCGCCATCACCGTAAACCTAGACCAGGGGGGTTCTAAAGCTATTTCCGGCACCCTACCGGAGAGGAGATCATCACCGGAGGCCTCTCCATCACCATGCCTGCCTCCGGAGTGATGCGTGAGTAGTTCATCCTTGGACTACGGGTTTGTAGCTATAGCTATATGGTTATCTTCTCCTCATATGCCTCCATGTTTAGATCTCGTGAGCTGCCTATCATGATCGAGATTGATCTTATGTAATTCTATATGCTGTGTTTGCTGGAATCCGATGAATATTGAACTTATGCCAAGTTGATTATAGTCTTTATTTGCATATGTTATTTGTGATCTTGCATGTTTTCCGTTTCTAGTGGTTGCTCTGGCCAAGTAGTTGCTAGTGACTCCAAGAGGGAGTATTTATGCTCGATAGTGGGATCATGCCTCCTCACCACCTTGCTCGAGTGACAAAGACGTGAAGGGGGGATGTGCTGTTGGCATTAGGGAGAAAACAGCGGTGAGAATGCCCGCGTGCATAATGATTGCTTACATTACACACTTTGTTTAATGTAGTTATCTGTTGCTTGCAACTTAATACCTAAGGGGGTTCGGATGATTACCTGAGGGTGGATTATTAGTCATAGATGCAGATGGATGTCGGTGATATGGGGTGGCCCAATCTTCTCAATGAGCTTCTCTCTCTTTTTGTGGATTTCCTGAATATACGATAACTAGTGCTACACTGAGACATGTCACTCAGCTGACCCTTGTTGCCAGATGCAACAACAATCAAGCTCTTTGGATATTCTCAACTACAGACTCTTGCACAAGTAATCAAAGATCACAAGTGGTCCTGTATCCCCCTATTCCCAGATGGAATAACAAGATATCACGCAACTTTGCAAGGGTAAAATTCAAGTAGTATGCTTAGCAGCAATACAAACTAGAGGCCAGGGATTTTTTATTTGGTTTAAAGTGGATCTCATCTCCCAACTCACAGGAGGGGGGGGGTATATAAGAGGGAGGGGTGCGTCCACAAGGGGTTCCTTGCGCAACCATCAATCCGTCTTGGACTAGGACTCCTACTAGGACTCTAAGAGAGATACAAACCGATCCACTATTAAGGGATTCGGCCAATATGGTATAAAAACCATACCTACTATGAGTAGGATTTCTATATGGCGATTGATATTCAATGGGGCGCCCTCCTCATGTTTTCCATCTACCTAAGTGTGGAATAACAAGCTAGTAATTGTTTTCCACACTTGCATGATTTTTTTCACCATCTTGGACACTTGTTTTCACCATGGTAGTCTTGTTTTCACCATCTTGTAATCTTGTTTTCACCATGGTACATTTGTTTTCACCACTTGTAGTCTTGTTTTCCAGCATCTCCAAGTTGTTTTCCTGCTCCTCTTGGTTGTTTTCTCCATCCATGTTTGTGTTATCAATAAACCTGATTATACATAAATGCTTAGATTTAGGTAGTATAAAATTCTCATTATCACAAACATCATAATCTATAAGGAGTAAATTCACCTGTTGTTCTAATAACTTGGTCCTTGATCTTGTCATTGGTCCAAGTCTCACTTCATCTTGTTTTAGTGGCAAGGTACTAGGGATGTCCTCATCATCCTCCCTCTCTTGAAGAGCCTTGATGTCCACATCCAGGTTCTCTCCATGATATGGTGTCAAATCAACAACATTGAAGGAATTACTCACTCCAAACTCATCAATTGGAAGATATATCTTGTAAGCATTGTCATTTATTTTTGCAATCACTTTGTAAGGACCAGAACCTCGAGGCAATAATTTTGACTTCCTTAGCTTAGGGAACCTATCCTTCCAAAAGTGTACCCATACCAAATCTCCCTCTTAAAAAATAATTTCATTTCTGTTCTTATTCATCCTTTGAGCAACATACTTCCCTTTCTTCTCTATAGCATCCATTGTTTTCTCATGTATCTTCTTCACAAAATCATTTCTTTTTGATGCATCCATATTTGTTCTCTCTTGAATAGGTAGTGGTAATAAATCAAGTGGTGTAGTAGGCTTGAGACCATAAACCACCTCAAAAGGACATAATTGAGTAGTTGAATGCATAGCTCTATTACAAGCAAACTCCACATGTGGCAAACAATCCTCCCACTCCTTCAAATTTTTCTTGATCATAGCTCTCAATAATGTGGACAAAGTTCTATTCACCACCTCGGTTTGTCCATCTGTTTGGGGATGACATGTTGTAGAAAACATCAATTTTGTTCCAAGCTTCCCCCATAGTGTTTTCCAAAAATAACTCATGAATTTGACATCTCTATCTGAAACAATTGTCCTTGGTACTCCATGTAGTGTCACTGTCTCCTTGAAAAAGAGTGTAGCAATGTGGGAAGCATCATCATTTTTGTTGCAAGAAATGAAATGTGACATCTTTAAGAATCTGTCCACTACCACAAAAATAGAGTCATGTCCCCTCTTTGTCCTTGGCAAGCCTAAATCAAAATCCATGCTTATATCTTCCCATGGTGTAGTTGGTGTAGGAAATGGAGTATATAGTCCGTGGGGCTTCAATTTGGACTTGGCTTTATTGCATGTGATGCACCTTTGCACAAATCTATACACATCTCTCCTCATATGTGACCAATAGAAGTTTTCAGCCAACATAAGCAATGTTTTCTCACGTCCAAAGTGACCCATTAATCCACCACTATGAGATTCCTGCAATAACATCAAACGCAAAGAACACTCGGGAATACATAGTTTGTTAGCTCTAAACAAAAATTCATCATGTATCTGATATTTATCCCAAGCCTTCACATTAGAACATTTAGTATAGGGTGTAGAAAATTCTTTATCTTGAGCATATAATGGTTTTAATCCCGAAACTTGCACATCCAATTTAGTGAGTAGCATATTTTTTATAGATAAAGCATCAGCAACCACATTATCTAATCCTTTCTTATGTTTAATAATGTATGGGTAAGATTCAATAAATTCTACCCATTTAGCATGTCTTTTATTAGGATTGGATTGGTTCTTTTAAAATTTCAATGCCTCATGATCAGAATGTATAATAAATTCGTTTGGCCACAAATAATGTTTCCAAACCTCAAGAACTCTAACAATTGCATACAGTTCTTTATCATAGACAGAATAATTCAATTGTGCTCCATGTAATTTTTCAGAAAAATAAGCAAGTGGTTTCTTTTCTTGCATTAACACACCTCCAATACCTATGCCACTTGCATCACATTCAATCTCAAATTGTTTATTAAAATTTGGTAGCATTAATAATGGGGCCGAAATCAACTTATTTTTCAAAGTATCAAAAGCAATATCTTGAGCAACCCCCACTCAAAATTCACACCTTTCTTAGTCAAATAATTCAAAGGGGCAACAATAGTACTAAAATCTTAAACAAATCTTCTATAAAATCCAGCTAGTCCATTAAAACTTCTTACTTGACTCACATTCATGGGAATAGGCCAATTTTTAATTGCTTCAATTTTAGATTCATCCACTTCTATCCCATGTTTAGAAACAAAATATCCAAGAAATATGACCTTATCTTTGCAAAAAGTGCACTTCTCTAGATTTCCATACAATTTATTTTCTCTTGGCACATGCAAGACTTGTCTAATATGATCAATGTGTTCATGTTCATTGTGGCTATATATGAGAATATCATCAAAGTAAACAACCACAAATTTGCCAATAAAATCTCTCAAAACATGGTTCATTAATCTCATGAAAGTACTAAGTGCATTAGTTAATCAAAAGGCATTACTAACCACTCATATAAACCAAATTTTGTTTTAAAGGCTGTTTTCCACTCACCCCCTCTTTCATCCTAATTTGATGATAACCACTACGCAAATCAATTTTAGAGAAAATAGCACTACCACTTAATTCATCTAACATGTCTTCCAAACATGGTATAGGATGACGATAACGAATAGTGATATTGTTAATTGCTCTACAATCTACACACATGCGCCATGTACCATCTTTTTAAGGGACTAAAATAACAGGAACAACACAAGGAGATAGGCTTATTCGAATATAACCTTTGTCGAGAAGCTCTTGTACTTGTTTCTGAATTTCCTTTGTTTCCTGGGGATTTGTCCTATAGGGAGCTCGGTTTGGCAATGATGATCGAGGAATAAAATCAATTTGGTGCTCAATACCCCTCAATGGTGGCAAACCCGAGGGCACTTCTTCTAGAAAAACATCATCAAACTCCTACAAAACATTAGAAACACCAATAGAAAGAGGAGTCATGTCATTAGAAACTAAAATTCCCCCCTTGTGCATGAGCACTATAGGTACTAGGCTAGGATCCTCTCCAAACTCTCTCAAGTCATCTTTGGTGGCTAACATTGTCAAAAGGCTCACTCCCTTATTTTTTGCACTCGGCCTAGGCTTGTTTTCACCCTCAGAAGTTGTGTTTTCACTCTTATTTTCTCTCTCACTCTCCTTTTCTAAATTCACTTCAACTATCTGTCTTGATTCATTCACTATTTGTTGGGGTGTCATAGGCCTCAATATGATATCCTTATTATTCCAATTCAATTGGTATGTGTTTGCTCTCCCATTGTGTGTAACTTTTCTATCAAATTGCCATGGCATTCCAAGCAATAGATGGCAAGACGACATGGGAACCACATCACACTCAATTGTATCCTTGTATGGTCCAATTTGGAAATCCACTCTCACAATTTGGCACACTCTTATTTCCTCCTTGTAATTGAGCCATTGAATATAGTATGGATGTGGGTGTGGAATATATCTCAATCTTAGCTTTGCACATAAATCCTTGCTTGCTAAATTTCTGCAACTCCCTCCATCAATAATCACCTTGCAAGCCATTTGAGGACCAACAATTGCTTTGGTTTGAAATAGATTGCATCTTTGGATCTCATCACTAGTAACAATACTCAAAGCTTGTGTGCAAACAATGGTTGGATAATTTGTAGCAAAAGCATCAATAGGACCATCATCATCATCATATGTATCCTCCTCATTAGGATCAGCATCATTTCCAGTCTCATACTCATCATTAGCATTAAGAAGCATGATTTTCTTGTTTGGGCAATACCTCTTAAAGTGATCTTTACCTCCACAAGTATGGCATGTCATGTCTCTATTTCGTGGAGGAGGTGTAGCACCACTAGAACCCGAAGTAGAAGGTGTTGTTTTCTTGGAACTTGATGTATTTGTCTCGGGTTTGGTACTAGAATTCCCACGGGTTGCAGCAATATCAGGTCTAGGTGATGATAAATTGGATTTTTGTGAGGAAAAACTCCTCCTAGCACTCACTTGTAGCTCCTCATGTAACCTCTTCTCAGCCTCCTTGATTGATGCAATAATTCACTCCTATTGGCATATGGGACATGCCTCACAATGCTTCTAATTTTGAATTGCAATCCACTCAAAAATCTTTGCATAGTTTGTTCTGGCTCCTCTCTAACCCGAGCCCTTTGAAGGATCAATTCCATCTCCTTGTAATAAGCATCCACTGATTTTGAGCCTTGCTTGAATTGTTGTAGCTTGTCATAGAGAGTTCGAATATAATTCCTTGGAACAAATCTTTCTCTTAGCAATTGTTTCATCTCTCTCCATGTATTCACCTCTTCTTGATCTTGTTCTTCTCTCAATTTTGTGATGCCATCCCACCACAAGAGAGCATAACCATCAAATCCAGAAGATGCAAGCTTCACTTTCCTCTCGTCGGGATACTCACGAAGTCTCCATAATTTCTCAGTTTTTAGCTCCCACATCAAGTACTCTTCTACATCCTGAGAATCACAAGCAAGACTAGGGATAGAGAATTTTGGTTTTCCCAAGCCATCATCCTCTCTATTATTTTCCAATGGTAATCTCCTTGCCAAACCTCCACGGCCTCCATTGATATTTCCTCTCCCATCATCAATTGGAGCAATAGCTTGAGTTATTTGTTGTAGTTGTTCCACTAGAGTTGATAGATTTGTCATTTGTTGTGTCAATGTTCTCAAAGTCTCTTGAATAGCATCAACAAATTCTTGTGTAGCAGCAACCTCTATTTTCAAATCAAGAGTAGTCATCTCTTTCCTCAATGTATCATCATTCTTGTCAATTTCAGTAGTAATCCTCTTGTACATGACATCTCTCAATGCCTCATACTCATTCAACTTGACAATATCCTCGGGTTACTTCTTTGCCTTCACATCAACATCACTACAAGTACTCATGATTAACTTGTTAGTAACAAAATAATCAATGGGTTTGTGGTGACTCTCACAACTGACTCAAAACCAAGAAAAGATGCCTTCACTTAATGTTCCAGGAGAGAATAGGATCAACTTACTAACAAGGAGCAATGAATAATGTGCTTTAGTGTGAGAAGAGCGTAACCAAGCTATCAAGTATCACAATATAAATAGGGTTTTTGGTGGGGCTTGGTTGGGAATCCTAACAACACCAAAATAACAACTCCAATGCACTGTATAATATGATGAAAATTACTAAAGGAAACACACTCACACTTGGAGACAAATGTGGCTAGCAATTTTATGGAAGAGATATTGCAAGCACTAGAAAGACACTAGCAAATACTCTATGAAAACAGGCACAAGATTGCTCAATTGTCCACACAAATATCCAATATTAAAAGCTTCCACTAGTGATAATATAGCACAACCTCTTTTTGATTTTTCTTTCTTTCTATTTGTTTATACTTTTTTATTTTTTTCCTTTTTTTTGATTTTTTCAATGGCCTTTGAATCAACTAGGAGCAACAATGTAATGGAAAACACAAAGGTGGACAGATTTGATCAAATTGAGCATCCTGCAGAGCAATTAAACAGCAAGTCTTATGGGTTTTGGTACCTAAAAGTTGCTGTAGAAAGGCAGTGGCTAAGGCTAAACAAAGACCAGCACAAGAACCTAGAGATAACAAGGAAGAAAACAAAAGAAAAACTAAAGAAAACAGAGGAAAAACGAGCTAACGGCAGCAGAATTGGCCATGATAGAAAAATCGCATGTTCTGTGCCGTACGGCAGCAAAACGGAGTAAAAATTGGCTCACGGCAGCGAATCTCACGGCAGCGCGCGGTGTGTTGTGGGTGTGGCGCGGGTGTGTAGCGGGTGTGCGCGCGGTGGAGATTTTATGGGCGCGGGTGGAGTCCGAGTTGGATTTCACACCCTGGACTAGTGGCTTCATCCTCTTATCCAAATGATAGAAGAGCTGGCAGCGGGGTGTTCAACCCCAAATTAGTACAAACAAATTCTCTTCACTATTTTTGCCCCTCATTTATCAGTCAAAGCATAATTGTGTAAACAAAAGAGAAAGAGGGATGACCTTCTACACTAGTTGCGTCCTTCACCATGGGAGCCGCTCTTGTGAATCCAGTTGGCTTGTGACGTACTATATTTTCTGTTTACCATTCGTTGACATTAGCATAAATCTCCCAAAATATAGACACTCCTCCACGGTATGTGATTGTTGCCAGGCACCCGAGGATTCGGTTAGCCATGGTTTGTGAAAGATGGATGGGAGGAGTGTAAAACTTTTAATACCTCTGTTTAATAAAATAAAAGCTCTAGCGCATGAGTGATCCCTGCTTCCCTCCGCGAAGGGCCTTTCTTTTACTTTTATGTTGAGTCTCCATCTTCTAACTTTATGCACAGTTGAGAGAGCATTTTATCCATTCTGAGTTCTATGTGCATTTGTCCCGTAAGCATCAATAATTACTTCATGATGTGATATTATTTGTTCTTAAATTACTTGTTCTAGTCTTCCTCATGAACTTTGAAGGTGTCCTGGCATTTATGTTTTGCCCCACTCTTAAGGACTAGCGAAATATCACTTTTCCATGCTTTCTCTATACCCCAAACAAACGTCTACCTTTCTTTGCATTATTATTCATGATCCTTTATTTGAGTTACTCTTCGTGATGCAAAGTAATTGCTATGCTTTATTATTAAAGTTCTATTTATCATGTTTGTGTTTGAAGTTCTATGATCTCAGCGTGCATATACTTTTACATTAGATTGATCAAGTTTATGTTAGTAGCATGTCACCTCAGAAATTATTGTTTTATCGTTTACCTACTCGAGGACGAGTAGGAACTAAGATTGGGGATGCTTGATACGTCTCCAACGTATCTATAATTTCTGATGCTCCATGATCATATTATGTCAATTGTTACTTGTTTTCTCCCTTATTTATAGCATTTTTATACATTTTCCTTGACTAACCTATTAACAAGATGCCAAGTGCCAGTTCCCTGTTTTCTGCTTTTTTTGGTTTCAGAAAATTTGTTCTGGACACATTCTTGGAATTGGACCCCGCAAAGCCCGAAGTGCCTATTTCCCCCGGAAGCATCCAGAACACCAAAGAGGAGTCGACGAAGGGCAACAGGGGGGCCACACCATAGGGTGGCGCGGGTCCCTCCTGGGCGCGCCACCTATGGGTGTGGGGCCCCTGGAACTCCACCGCCTTTGCCCTTTTCCCTATTTAATACCCCCGGATGGAAAACCCTAGACACCTGATCAAAAATCCCCGAAAAGTTCCGCAACCGCCATCACCGTAAACCTAGATCAGGGGGGTTCTGAAGCTATTTTCGGCACCCTGTCGTAGAGGAGATCATCACCGGAGGCCTCTCCATCACCATGCCTGCCTCCGGAATGATGCGTGAGTAGTTCATCCTTGGACTACGGGTTCGTAGCTGTAGCTAGATGGTTGTCTTCTCCTCATATGCCTCCATGTTTAGATCTCGTGAGCTGCCTATCATGATCGTGATTGATCTTATGTAATTCTATATGTTGTGTTTGCTGGAATCCGATGAATATTGAACTTATGCCAAGTTGATTATAGTCTTTATTTGCATTTGCTATTTGTAATCTTGCATGCTGTAACATCCCAAGTATGAAAACAACCCCTAGAATGTTTTATTTCTTGTTATTTTATGTCTTGCATCATGACATCATCATTGCATTTGTTTTGGCAATTGTTTTTCCAATTGTTTTCCATTTGTTTTCATCTGTTTTCCTTTGTTTTCCCAATTGAAATTCAAACAATATTCAAATGTTTTGTTTCATACTTGCTCTGTTACATTTTTTCCAAATAAAAAGTTCAAATTAAAACATCCATTTGTTTCCATTAGAATGAAAAGCTCAAACTATTAATTTGTTCTTTTTAATAATTCACTTAATTCAAATTGCATTCAAATTCAATTAAATTCCAAACAGCAACCATTTGTAAATTATGGAAATTACAACTCACTCCAAATCTTTTGTTTCAATTAAACATGAATTTTACAAAGGCTTTTAAATGGCTTAAGTTTCAATTAATCACTTAATTCAATTAAATTTAGTTATTTTCCAAACAGCAACATAAGTTTAAAATTTTGGGAAACAAAATGGTTGCACATTGCTGTTTCATACTAAAGAACTCATACAAATTTTTCCCTAATTTTTCTAAACCCCAAAACCTATCTTTCTCTTCCTTTTTATTTTCAGCAAAAAAAAAGAAACAGCAAAAAATAAATAGGAAAGAGAGGGGCAGGCCAGCAGGTGGGCTGCGCCCACCAGCCAGACCAGCCCACCAAACCTTCCCCGCGACCCGCTTAAATCTTCGATCGTCGTCTACCTGTACGGCAGCGCGATGCGCCTGTCCACGTCGCCGTACGGTGGATGGGACGGCCAGCAGCCGCTGCCCTCCTCCTTATAACCCGACCACCTCCTCCTCGTGCTGCCCTAACCCTCCTCCTTCCTTCCACCTCGCGCAGCGCCACCATTTCTCTTCTCCCTCTGCATCTCCTCCGTTTCTGAACCACCGCCCGAGCTCCACCATCTCTGAACGCCGATGATCGCCGCTGATTCGACGCGCCTCCGTGTAGGTTGAGTACGGGGATCAAACCCCCGTACCTCCCTCTCCATCTTCGACACCTCCACGACGTCCAGGAGCAACCACGTCGACGCCGCCGTCCTCGCTTCTGTCGCCGGCGACGTCCTCCCCGGGCCTCTGCTTCCTCTCCACTCGCCGGTGAGCATCACCGTGCCCTCCGCCTTCCTCTCTCTCTGCACGCACGCACACCACCCTACCACACGCACCCCGCACGCGTCCACGGCAGTAGCCACCGCCAGCTGCAGCCGATCATCACCGGCGAGCGATCGAAGCGCGGCCAAGTTCAGGTTCAGTTAACTGAAAAAAGTTCAGTTAACGTGGACTGAACCTTAACCTCCCCGCGTTCCTCTACTGTCAACGAACAAAACAACAGCGCAGTGGTAGCAGCTTGCGTGCGCGAGCCCGAGCCCAGGGTTCGAGCCCTGCCCCCGCGGGATTTAATCCCCACATTTTTGCTAGCCACGCTGGCAGGCAGGGGCCACCTGCCATAGGCAGTGGTGGCCACGCGTGCCTCCACGCGCTGCCACGGTGGCCAGGGCCCGCTGGCAGTGGCCCAGGTTGGGTCACTGCGCGGTAGAAATAGTTTCTGCCCAGTTTTTCTTTTAAAATTAAGTCCTTTATTTTACAGATTAGTCCCTGTTTTTAAATTGCAAATAACTTTTAAATTCCAAGTCCAAATAATACAAATGAAATATGTTTACTGAACCAAATTTAATTCTCTACCTATTTAAATCATTTGTTATCTGTTTTGAACATTTCAAATGCATCCAAATTTCAAATTTAAACAAATCATTTTAAATTTGGTTAATTTCATAACTAATTCAAACTTAAATCAAACAACACAAATAAAATATGTTTTCCATGCTATTTAGAACCATCTTTACAAATATAAATTTTGTTTCATGTTTTGAATAATTAAAATTGGTTGAATAATTTAAACCTTGTTTAAATCATTTACATTTGCTAAATTCATAACTTGCTCAAATTAAATTATTTTTGAACACATAAAATATGTTTTCAAGCTAGAAAAGCATAAACTTTTCAAATATGAATTTGAATTAATGTTTTGAACAAATAAAAATTCAAATAAATTCATACTTGAATTAAATTCATTTAAATCTTGTTTAAACTTGTTTAATTCCCAATTAATTCATATTAATTCCTTTTGCAATAATTGAAACATGTAATCAACCCAAAATTTGGTGTACTTTCTAAATATGAACTTTGTTATCTATTTTGGACAATTTAAATAGGTGAAAACAACAACTGCTTGTGTAACACCTTTAAGGAACCAAAATTCCATAACTTAATAAATAAAATTCCAAACTTGGTAAACCTTATTTCAAATTGTTGCTATTGTTGTTATCTTTCTGTTTTCCTCATCCATGCATCATACTAATCCACTTTCACCTGTTGATTAGTTGTAAAACAATTATTCCAACCTTAATTCATGGGCTTTCCATATGCAATCCCAAATTGCATGTGGGTCCATTTAATTATGTTGTGTTACCATGTCAATTATCTTATCTTTGATGCATCAATTAAATTTACATGCATCATCCCATGATTGTGCATTATGACATGTTATTGATTGTTGTCTCTCTGCGTTGTTTGTTTGCTTCTTCTCGAATAGACGACGACGTTGAGACAGACGAGGTTTACGACACTACTTCTGAGGAGTTAGCCCAGCACCAGGCTACTGAGTTTGCAGGCAAGTATTCACTCACATGAACCATCATGTTCCCTTCCACATTGGATACCGATACTTTCCGTTGTCTATTCTGCTAGCCCTATGAATCGTTGCTTCTGTTACGAACCTATCACATGTTATCCTTTAACCCTGATATAGCCTCACCTCCACACCTATAACCCCATTGCTTGTTGCCCGTGTCTTACTAGCATGCTTAGGGTTGTTTCTGCTCGAGTCTGTTACCCGTTACCTTCTGTTACTATATTTATCTATTATGTTCTGGGGCTCGATGTTAAACAACAACCTGTTAATTTTTGAGGTAATGCTAAATTGATGATAAAGGCACCGGCAGGAGGCCCGGCGTGGTTTTGAGGCCTGCTAGTGTCGACCCTCATTAGGAAAAGGGTCTTGTCTACTGATCCATGATGAGCGCACTAACCGCATGTGGGAAGCGTGTATGGGCGCCCCCCTCAATTTGATTCGATTCGCATCTCGTCCAAATCGCCACACTTAGTTCGGGCTTTCCATTTGATGCACTCATATGCAGGTACGAACCCGACGCCAGGGTGGAACTTTTGTAGTCGGCATTTAGGGCGGCGTGGTCTTAGAGTGCTATGAGGGTCCCCCTTTTCTTCGTGGGGGCTCGATTAGCCGCGCACGCACATCACATGGTTCTTTGGGCTTGATGCGAAGAAGAGTTGAGTTGTGTTGAGTGCCCCGCTTGGTGGGAGGCATTCCATCTGGTGGGGTATTCTTACGTGTACGGCCAAATTGGTGCACCCCTGCAGGGATAAATCTTCTCGAGAAGCCGTGTTTTCCGCGGTTATGGTTGACTTGGTGAAAGTACTGGCTAACAAGTACTCAGAACAACTTACACCTAACTAATGATAACTTGACTAGCAATAGTCTTATTGACACAATAACTTGACCCATCATTAATCCAACTGTGTGAGTTATCCTCGGATTGCTTCTTTGGATAAGGGGCGAGATCCAGGATTGGTTTGTTTGGTGGTTAGTTATAGTTGGTTACGATACGCTATCTTATCTCCTTTCTGTTAGCCGGAAGTTGTAGAATGCATCTGTAGTTGGTTAGTGCAGCCCGCAGCCGCATCTTTTGTATCACCCTTTCTTCCGTTGAACCCAAAGCATCTGTGCTTGGTGTTGACGGGTACACTTTGGTGAACTGTGAGTCTTGCTTGCCAGTACGTTTATGTACTGACCCCTTTGGGGCTGTGGTTTCCGCAGACTACGTTTCCGAGGATCCCCATGGTGGCTACTACGTGGAGTTTGACGAGGCTGCTGACGAGTAGATAGCGGACCCGGGCAGGATCCGAGACTACGTGGATGGGCTCCGTCTTTTCGTTTCCGGCCTCTTAGGCCTATTTGGATTTTGTCTGTACTCAGACCCTTTGAATGCTTCCGCTGTGTTGTAATAATGATATGTTGGGACATGTGTCCTCTGGATGATTGTATTTGCTATCTCTGCTCTAGTGAGAGCTATTTGCAACTTATTTCAATCTTTTGTGTCTTAGAGATATGTTGTGATATCAGTTGTTCTAATGCCGTTGACGTACCATGTGTGTATGTTATGAAGTACGTCAACGGAAGTGTCCTGATTTCTATGGGATGGTTTGCGCAGACGATGGATAGTAGAGAATGGTTGTCACACGTTTACGTGTTGGCCTGCTCATATTGAGATGCGGGTGCCGGTATGCCCCGTAAGCCATTTGTTCTACTATTTAGCGGACTGTGAGTATCCTCTAGAAGTCTGGGTGCGACAAATGGTATCAGAGCCTGTCTGCCTGTAGGATCCCTTTTACTGGTTGCAGTTTAGTCTAGAAACTATTTTGTAGCTATATAGGAAAAATGAAACGTGAGAGTAGGAATTCTGTTCTTTTTCTTCTTTCCCCACCCACCCTCCCTTTTCTAGTAAGGAAGTGCAACGTTGTTTTCTCTTGTCATCTAAACTTTCAAGTTAGGATTTCACGTATCCTGGTTTCTCAAGGATATTTATATCTACTAGACCATAGGAATGGAGGTGGTTGTGACATGATTTATCATGTTGCCTACCCACGATTGAGAACGGAGGCGTGTAAGCCCCGGAAGAAGATCCTCTATTCCTTAAGCAGTACATATTGATCCTTTAGAAGCCCGGATCGGTTTTCCGTAGTACCTCAGGAGTGTTTGGTCTCGGGTTTCCCGTTGTTGCTTCGATGTCCTGTTCTTCTCAACATCCTTTTCGTCCGTTGAAACCTTGTTGTTGCTTGCCACTTCAGTTCTTCTACCGGCGTCTAATCAAAACTTCCCCGATCATCTGCAGATGGATCTCAGGTTCTACCCGCAGGTGGTTCGTATGACTCGTTGCGAGAGCACTGTCGGTTATCCGGAGATGCTGAGAGACATGGTCACTTTTCTGGGTTTCCGTTGGGCACCAGAGTACCAGGTCTACGAGCAGCAGCGAGAGTTTGACCAGACCTACTACCAGGCTATCGTCTACATTCTGTCAGATGATGGCATGAGCGTTGTCCACCGCTACGAGGCAGTAGGTTCCACCGTGGATATGGCTGTGCAGCAGGCAGCTTATGTGAGTCTCACCGTCCTTCGTGCTGACTACTGGGGATTTGACGATTCCATCTATCGCCACATCCCCCGTGGTTACATCACTTCGGAGGGAGATCACTTCACTCTCTACGACAACCTGGATGTCTACGAGCATGATAACTCCAGGCTGCACACCACCGCTCAATTTGTGAGGCACAGTGACGCAGTTGCCAGCACACTATCTCAGGAGTTGGCTTCAGTCAGAGAGCAGCTCTACCTTGCTTTGACTCGTCTGGCGACGTACACCATAGACTTTGTTGGAGACGAGCGCTTTGCATGTTTCGATCAGCCAGTTGGTCGTCGTCTGCCAGATGCTGGAGGTTACGAGCCGATCAGAGGTCCACTCCTCAACCTTGGTGCTGGTTACACTGGGATTCCTCGCTTTGGAGCACAGGGAGTCGACGCTATGTACTTCACCACACCTAGAGTCGCTCTCAGACCACGTCAGATCTATGTGGATCTTCGTTCTACTTACTTTCGTGGGCGTCCTCCTCACCGTACCTCTCGCCGTACTCCTAGTCGCCGTCCTGCGTGATGAGCATGGGAGTATCGATGTATCCATTCTTAGCTATGTTTAGTTATCCTTTGGCATTTGAACCATTTATGGTGTGTTGGATATTCTGATGTATTTGAACATGTGATGATGTACCTGTTGGTTATCTATTCATGCGTCGGAATAATCTCTCTTTCGGTTTCCAAGTCTATCCTTTTCTATTGTTGTGCTAAAATGCATTTCCATTCAGGATGCGTGTCGCACCCTGGCTTCTAAGGGATACTCATCGTACGAACTGGATAGCAGGTGCTTGGATTATGGGGCATAACTGCTCCCACGTCCCAGCTTCCTGGTAGGCCTGCGCTTATGCGCGACAACACAAGCCCTGCTATTCCACCGTCGATGTAAACTATCCATTAGAAGTCATAGGCACTACTGTCGACGTACTTCATATCAATCACGCACGGTACGTCAACAGCTTTGAACGAATGATAATCACAACTTATCTCTAAGACACAAAAGATTGAAATAAGGTAGCAAATAGCCTTCACTAAGGCAGAGATAGCAAATACAATCATCCAGAGGACACATGTCCCAACATAGCATTCATTACATCAGCGGAAGCAATCAAAGGTGTCTGGGTACAGACAAATCCAACAGGCTTAAGAAGCCGGAGAAAATAAAGAAGACGAAGCCCATCCACGTAGGTTCTGGATCCTGCCCTGGTCCAGCTAGCTACTCGTCTGCAGTCTCGTCAAACTCCACGAAGTAGCCACCCTGGTGGTCATCGTAGCCGTAGTCGTAGTCTGCGTAAACCACAGCCCCAACGGGGTCAGTACATCCAAGTACTGGCAAGCAAGACTCACAGTTCACCAAAGTATAGCCCCTCAACACAAGCACAAATGACTTGGTTCAACGGAAAGAAGGGGATATATAAGATGCTGCAACTGGCTGCGCTAACCAACTACAGAGATTCTATCACTTCCAACTATTAGAAAGGGGATAAGATCGAGGGTTGTCACCAACTGAAAGATAGCATCAAACAAACCCATCCTGGATCTCGCCCCTTATCCAAAGAAGCAATCCGAGGATAACTCACACAGTTTGGATTCAGGTGAAACAAGTTATTTGTGACAATAATCCTATTACTAGTCAAATTGATAATCATGGGGTGTGAGGTTATGAATCATTAGGTTTAAGTTGTCCTGAGTACTTGTTAGCCAGTACTTTCACCAAGTAATCCATAACCGCGGAAAACACGGCTTCTCGAGAAGATTATCCCTGCAGGGTTGCACCAATTTGGCCGTACACGTATGAATACCCGCCAGATGGGATGCCTCCCACCAAGCGGGGCACTCAACACAACTCAACTCTTCTTCGCATCAAGCCCAAAGCACCTTGGGCGCACGGCTAATCGAGCCCAGAAGAAAATGGACCCTCATAGCACTCTAATAACGTGTCCCCCTAAATGCCGACTACAAAAGTTCCACCCTGCGCTGGGCTCGCAAAAACATGCATGCGGCAAATAGAAAGCACGAACTAAATGAGATGATTTGGACGAGATGCGAATCGAATCAAATTGAGGGGGGCGCCCATACTCGCTTCCCACATGCGGGTAGTGCGCTCATCATGGATCAGTAGACAAGACCCTTTTCCTATTAGGGTCGACACTAGCAGGCCTCAAAACCACACAGGGCCTCCTGCCGGTGCCTTATCATCAAATTATTATTAACAGTAGTAACATTAGCATGATTGATTGATTGATTGATTAAACATCGAGCCCCAGAACATAATAAAGATAGTAACTGAAAGTAACGGGTAACAGACTCGAGCAAAACAACCTAAGCATGCTAGTAAGATACTGGCTCAATCAATGGGGTTGTAGGAGGGGTGATGAGGCAATATTCAGGGTTAAAGGATTCATGTGATAGGGTCGTAACAGAAACATCTACCACTAAGGCTAGCAAGTATAGACAACGGAAAGTATCGGTAACCAGGGTTGAAAGGAACACAATGGTTCATGTGAGTGATAACTTGCCTGCAAACTCAACAGCCGGGTACTGAGCTAGATCCTCAGAAGGGGTGCTGTAAAGGTCGTCTGTCTCAACGTCGTCGTCTATTCGAGAAGAAGCAAACAGACAAAACAGGAAGGTAAACAATCATTGCCATGGCATTGTGCACAATCAATATGATGCATGACAAATTAATAGTGCAGCAAAATAAACTGACTAACATGATAGCACAAATTAAATGGACCCATATGCAAGGGTTGCATATGGAAAAGGATCCATGGAAATAAGTGGAACAAATGATTTACAATTATTTATTATGTGATAGTTGTTATCATGATGCATGCATGATGATGATGACAAAATAACAACAGATAACAATAATTAACAATGATAGATGCAAAGGAAAAGGAATAAAACAAGTGTAGAAATTATTTATTAAGTTTGGAAAATTTTGGTTACTTAAACATGTCAAACAAACAATTATTGTTTTCATCAATTTAAAGTGTGCAAAACAATTAACAAGTTTTATATTGGAAAGGTACATCAAATTTTAGTTGGATTACATGTTTCAAATATTGAAATTTGAATTAGGATGAATTTATTATGAATTAAACAATATTAAACAAGTTTTCATTGAATTTAAAACAAGCTTAAATATTATTTGAAGTTTATTTGTTCAAATCATAATTTCAATTTCACATTTGAAAAGTTCACACTTTGGTGGTTTGAAAACATATTTTGCATGTTCAAAAATGTTTTATATTAAGCAAGTTATGATTTTTATCAATTTTAATTGAATTAAACAAGTATTAAATTATTTAGGCAATTTAAATTATTCAAACAATGAAACAAATTTTATATTTGAATAGGATATTCAAAATGGTGTGAAAAACATATTTTATTTGAATTATTTGGAATTAATATGAATTACTTATGAATTATTGCAAATTACATTTGAATTATTCAAATTTGAATTTTTAAATGTATTTTGAAAACTCAAAACAGAACACAAATGGAATAATTGGAAAGTTTATGAAATTTTGAACAGAAAACATATATAACTTTTATTTATTAGAATTACAGATTAAAAGTTATTGATTTTTGAAGTTAATGTTTTATTCTGCCAAATAAAAGAATTAGAAAACAAAACAGAAAATGTTTTTATTCTTTTGGTACAGCCACGGGGTCTAACCCCAGCCACTGCCCCGTGGGACCGTGGCCAACGTGGCGAAAGCGCGCACGCGTGGCAACCAGGCCCGCTGACGGGTGGGCCACTGCGCGGGGGAGAAATTCTCCAAAAAGTTTGCGGCCGCGGGGGATCGATCCCGCGAGCTCGCGGTTGCGTGACAGGGAACGGTGCCAGTACGGTGAGTGAGCGATCGTTGTCAGGTTCAGAGACGCGCTGAGGTTAACGTTCAGAAACGCCTTAACTGAATCTGATGAACAAACGCTTCCAGGACTGACGGAAACGATGTGCTCGCCGGCGTTCCACCGTGTGCTCGTGCTGGTGATGGATGTTTGCGGTGCAGAACGTGCAAGGGTGCGGTGCAGATACGTGAGCAAGCAGAGGGAGAGGGAAGTGGCGCACGGTGAGCTCACCAGGAGGTTGCCGTGGTGGTTCTGACGACGGAGGCCTGCCGCGGAGGGGACGAGGACGGCGACGCGGAAGTAGATGATCTCCGCGCGAGCTCGGGTGTCCAAAGCGTAGAGGGGATGGTGGCGGTTTAATTCCAGTAGAGCAGAGGCTAGGTGGGGTGAGGATGCGGCGGTGCCATGGAGATCTTCAGAGGGTCTGTCGCCGGCGAGGAAAACAGAGAGGGGAGTGCGGCGACAGAGGGTGGAGAACGGCGGCGGAGGCGAGGAGCAGTGGTCTAGGGGGCTAGGGTTAGGTTCCAGGGTGCCCTAGGGCTTCTTATAGGCACGGGAGGCCAGGGGCGGCCGCCGGAGTCGTGCGCGGTCGCGGTGGCGCTCGGGGATGGTTGCCGTACTTCAGAAAGAAGGGGGGCACGAATCTCCAAGCGGTAAGTAGAGGGTTTAGCTGGGCTGGGCTGCGCGCGCGTAGGTTAGTTGGGTTGGGTTTGCTTAAGTGCCGCTCGCGCGCGCTGGTTTTCTCCTCTTTTTATTTTTCTGTTTTATATTTTTTTTGCTGAAACATAATTTGGACGAAAATGTTAAGGTTTTGGTTGAGAAAAATTCCAGAAAAATTTAGTTAAGCTAATTAGGTAATTGGAAACCACATTCCAAGATTGGATTTCAAAAATTGACATTTTAAAATAATGTTTGTATTTGAAATCAAATTGGATGAATTTTTAATATTAATACACCCTTATTTAAAACAACACTTTTAATAGGGTTACCCCTAAGTTTTAAAGTGATTAAAGATTAAAAATAGGGTGGTGAACTTTAAGGTTTCAAAAGGTACTGATTTTGAGACTTGGTTTGAATTTGAAAATGTTTTAGAATTGTTTGATTGGATTAATGGTTTGATTAAACCAATAATTTAATAAGTGAAACAACATGGAATAAAATGGTTGTTTTAATTTGTTATTTTTATTCCAAAAGTTGTAACAGATCAAGTATGAAAATAACCATTTGAAATAGCTTGAGTTTGATTATGAAAACAAGATAAATAGATGGAAAACAAATAGTAACAATTGCAAACAAAATAAAACAAATGCAATGAGATGATGACATGATGCATTGCTGGAAATAAAACAATAAATCAAACATTCTAAGGGATGTTTCATACTTGGGATGTTACAAAACGCCCCCCTTGAAGGAATCGCGCCCCGAGATTCCTTACTGAGATGTGAAAAGGTCCGGATACTTCTTGCGAAGATCCTCTTCGGTCTCCCACGTTGCCTCTTTATCGGAATGATGCGACCATTGCACTTTCAAGAACTTGGTGCTCTTGTTGCGAGTCTTACGCTCGGTCTCATCGAGAATACGAATAGGGTGCTCCTCATAAGATAGATCATCTTGCAGTTCAATGGAATCATGATCAACTGCACGATCTGGATCTTTGAAACACTTCTTGAGCTGTGACACGTGGAACACATCGTGCACTTTGGATAGTTTTTCTGGAAGTTCAAGACGATAAGCATTTTCTGCACGTCTTGAGAGGATGTTGAAAGGACCAATGTATCTTGGTGCAAGCTTTCCTTTCACACCAAAACGATGAGTGCCTCTGAGGGGAGTTACACGGAGATATGCCTTATCACCAGGTGCATAGATCATATCCCTGTGCTTGCTATCATAATAGCTCTTCTGACGAGACTGAGCAATCCTGAGATTGTCACGAATGATACGAACTTTCTCCTCGGCTTCCTTAACAATGTCAGGGCCTAAAAGTGAACGTTCACCAGCTCCAGACCAATTGATTGGACTCCTGCATCTGCGACCATACAGTGCCTCAAATGGTGCCATGCCTAGGCTTGCCTGGTAGCTGTTGTTGTAGGAGAATTCAGCATATGGAAGGCAATCCTCCCATTTCATGCCAAAGGAGAGACCACATGCTCTGAGCATATCCTCGAGAATCTGATTGACTCTTTCGACTTGCCCCTGAGACTGAGGGTGATAAGCTGTGCTGAACAGAAGTTTGGTGCCCAATGCTTCTTGAAAACTCTTCCAGAAATGAGAAGTGAAGATACTTCCACGGTCTGAGCTTATTTCCAATGGAACACCATGAAGAGGAACAATCTTTGCTGTGTAGAGCTCTGCTAACTGGCTAGCTGAGATAGTTTCCTTTACAGCAAAGAAGTGAGCAACCTTAGTGAGACGATCAATAACAACGAAGATTGCATCGTTGCCCTTCTTGGACTTTGGAAACCCAGTAACGAAGTCCATTTCAATCATGTCCCACTTCCACTCAGGAATTTTCAGAGGTTGGAGTAGACCTGCTGTTTTCTGATGGACTGCCTTAACACGTTGACAAACGTCGCATTCAGAAACGTATTGAGCAATTTCACGTTTCATGCCAGGCCACCAATACAGAGTCTTGAGATCCTGGTACATCTTTGTACTTCCAGGGTGGATAGATAGAGGAGTTTCATGAGCCTCCTTGAGAATGATATCCTTGAGACTTTGAATCTGAGGAACTGCAATGCGTCCTTCGAAGAACACAGTTCCCTTGTCATCAATTGTGAAGGACTTGAATTTGTCATTGCCCTCCTTGATGTGCTCTACAATCTTCTTGATTTCAATATCACGAAGTTGTTCAGAACGAATCTTGTCCTCGAGAGTTGGACTGGCTGTCAAGCTAGCAAGGTATCCTTCAGGAACAAGACCAAGGTTCAGCTTCTGGAATTCTTCATGAAGTGGAGGTTGGCTTTCCATGATCATGAGATTATTGCAATAAGATTTGCGACTGAGAGCGTCGGCCATAACATTAGCCTTGCCTGGAGTGTAAGAAATGGTGAGATCAAAGTCTTTAATCTTTTCAATCCATCTCCTTTGCCTGAGGTTCAGATCTGGCTGAGTGAAGATGTATTTCAGACTCTTATGATCGGAAAAGATTTCAGTTTTGTTACCCAACAAGTATTGTCTCCATTTCTTGAGGGCAAACACAACTGCTGCAAGTTCAAGATCATGTGTGGGATAGTTTTGCTCATGTGTGTTCAACTGACGTGAAGCATAAGCCACAACTTGACGTTCTTGCATAAGAACTGCTCCCAGACCTTGGAGAGATGCATCGCAGAATATCTGGAAAGGTTTGGTAGTATCTGGGCCAACTAGAACAGGTGTAGAAGTGAGTTTAGTCTTCAGGAGGTTGAAACTCTCATCACATTGTGGAGTCCAAACGAACTTTTTGTCCTTCTTTGTGAGATCAGTGAGAGGTTTGGCAATCTTATAAAAGTTTTGAATGAAACGACGGCAATAGCTAGCCAAGCCAAGAAAACTTCTGACTTGCTTCACCGTCTTAGGGGGTTTCCAATCAACAATTGCCTTAACCTTTTCAGGATCAATGGCAATGCCTTTGGCAGAGATGATATGACCAAGATATGCAACCTCTGGAATCCAGAACTCACATTTGGAAAACTTGGCATACAGACGATGCTCGCGAAGTTTCATGAGAGTGAGACGAAGGCGTTCTCCATGCTCTTCCTCGGATTTTGAGTAGACTAGAATGTCATCAAGATATACCACAACGAACTTGTCGAGGTATTCATGGAAGACAGAATTCATGAGTCTTGAGAACGTTTCCGGTGCATTGGTGAGACCAAAGGACATGACGGTGTATTCATATAGACCGTAACGAGTGGTGAAAGATGTCTTAGGAATATCTTCCTTTCTGATCTTTATCTGATGGTACCCCATCCTCAAGTCCAACTTTGAGAATATTGAGGCTCCAGCAAGTTGATCAAAAAGATCATCGATACGAGGAAGTGGATACTTGTTCTTGATTGTTTTCTCGTTGAGAGGACGATAGTCAACCACGAGTCTTTTTGTTTGATCCTTCTTGGCAACAAACAGAGTTGGGCAACCCCAAGCGGAGGAACTAGGCTGAATGTAACCTTTTTCCATGTACATATCGATTTGCTCCTTCAACAATTTCAGTTCAGGAGGAGCTATCTTGTATGGATGCTTAGAGATTGGAGCAGTACCTGGCTCAAGCTCGATCACGAACTCAACTGCTCTGTCCGGAGGCATCCCTGGCAACTCTTCTGGAAAGACGTCAGGGAATTCACAAACCACCGGAACATTTTCAATTGCAGGAAGGGGTTTAGCATCGAGGTTGAACAGCTGAACATAACTTGATCCATAAGGAGAATAGACTATCTGGCCTGAAGTGTGGGAGAGAGTTATTGACTTTTGAGCACAGTCAATTTTAGCTTTGTGGGTCTTCAACCAATCCATACCCAGAATGACATCAATGTCAGAATTTCCCAGCAACATGAGTGAAGCAAGGAATATGCGACCTCCAATTAGGATCTCATTGTCCATGCTTATCTTGGATGTCAACATTTGCGGTCCCGGAGAGTGAACAGTCATTTGATTGCTTAGCGGAACCAGAACTAGGTTGTATGCTTTTGCAAAAAATCTTTGACACAAAGGAATGCGATGCTCCAGTATCAAACAACACTTTAGCTGGAATAGAGTTTACGGGTAATATACCGAGAACGACGTCAGCAACTTCCTCAGCTTTGTCGGCCTTGATATGGTTCACCCTCGCGGTCCTCCCGACAGGCCTGTTGTTGGAGTTGAAGGCTTTAGCCGGGGGAGCACGAACCATTGCCTGGTTGGTGTTGGGGCGAGGAGGTAGGGGTAGCTGCTTCTGAGTGCACTTATCAGCATAGTGTCCAGTATCCTTGCACTTGTAGCAAGTGACGACACGAGAAGGACCTGGCCTTGGCTGCCCCATTGGAATCCTCTGACCCTGCATCTGAGATGGGTTGGGTGGGCGGGGACCAAAGCCTGGAGAAGCTTGGGCATTTGGAGCCCGAGTGACAGCACCATTTGGCACCCAGATGTGGCGCTTCTGCGGAGGGGTGGTCATGTTGGAGGAGGAACCACCCTCACGCGAGTGCTTGCGGGACTCTTCGAACGCCTTGCGCCCATTCTCCTCATTGAGCGCGGTGTTCACGAGCTCCACGAAGTCCTTGCACTTGATGTTGGTGAGAGCGTACTTCAGTTCCGGGTTAAAACCTCGGCGGAACCTTGCCATCTTCTTGGCTTTAGTGGACACTTCGTCACCAGCGTACCGAGCGAGACGATTGAACTCGTTCTGGTAGCCGAGGACGTCCAGCTTGCCCTGTCTGAGAGAGCAGAATTCCTCACGCATCCTTTCCATGAGACCATCCGGGATGTGGTGCTTCAGGAAGGCATCCTTGAAACATCCCCAGGTGATAGGATAGCTAGCTCTCATGGTCTGGTAGTTCTCCCACCAAGTAGCTGCCTGACCCTTCAGTAGGTAGGTGGCATACTTGACCTTATCTTCCTCAGCAACATGAGCTATCTCCAGAGCCCTGTTGATCTCCCTGATCCAGTCATCAGCATCCAGAGGCTCACGTGTTGCCACGAAAGCTCTCGGCCCCACGCTCAGAAACTCCTTAATGCTGACTCGCGGAGCATTCTGGTTGTGGTGCTGGTTAGCCTGGATCTGGGCCATCTGTGTCACCACTTGGGTCATCTGAGCTAACAGTTCCCCCATTGGTGGTGGCGGAGGCGGGTTGTTCCTGGTTGGAGGCATCCTGAACAGAAATTCATTTTAGCACAACAACAGAAAAGGATAGACTTGGTAACCGAAAGATAGATTATTCCGACGCATGAATAGATAACCAACAGGTACATCATCACATGTTCAAATACATCAGAATATCTAACAGACCAATACATGGTTCGAATGCCAAAGGATAACTAAACATAGCTAGGAATGGATACATCGGTACTCCCATGCTCATCACGCAGGACGGCGGTGAGTAGTACGACGAGAGATACGGTGCGGAGGAATCCCCCGGAAGTAGGTATGACGACGATCCACGTAGAGCGGGACTGCCCTGAGAGCAACCCTCGGTGTGGTGACGTAGAAAGCGTCGTCTCCCTGTGCTCCATAGCGGGGAATCCCTGTGTAACCAGCTCCGAGGTCGAGAAGTGGGCCTCTGATCGGCTCGTAACCTCCAGCATCTGGCAGCGGTAACCCAGCTGTCTGAACGATACGTGCAAAGCGCTCGTCTCCAACAAAGTCTGTGGTGTACGTCGCCAGACGGGTGAGAGCAAGGTGGAGCTGCTCTCTGACTGAGGCTAACTCCTGAGAAAGTGCGGAAGCAACGGCGTCACTGTGCCTCACGAACTGGGCAGTGGTGTGCAGCCTGGAGCTATCAGGCTCGTAGGTATCCAGGTTGCTGTGGAGGGTGAAGTGAACTCCCGCTGCCGTGATGTAACCACGGGGGATGTGACGATAGATGGAATCATCAAACCCCCAGTAGTCAGCACGGAGGACGGTGAGACTCACGTACGCTGCCTGCTGCACGGCCATATCCACTGTGGAACCTACTGCCTCGTAGCGGTGTGCAATGCTCCTGCCATCATCCGACAGAATGTAGACGATAGCCCGGTAGCAGGTCTGGTCAAACTCTCGCTGTTGCTCGTAGACCTGGTACTCTGGTGCCCAACGGAACCCCAGATAGGTAACCATGTCTCTCAGCATCTCCGGAAAACCGGCGGTGCTCTCACAGCGAGTCATCCGAACCACCTGCGGGTAGAACCTGAGATCCATCTGCAGATGATCGGGGAAGTTTGATTAGACTCCGGTAGAGAACTGATGTGGAAAGTAACAACAAGGTTCAACGGATGAAAAGGATGTTGAAAGGAACAGGATATTGAAGCAACATCGGGAAACTCTAGACCAAAAGTCCTGAGGTACTAAGGAGAACCCAAAACACGTGAAATCCTAACTTGAAAGTTTAGGTGAGAACAGAAAACAACTTTGCACTTCCTTACCAGAAAAGGGTGGGTGGGTGGGGAAAGAAGAAAAATGGCAGAATTCCTACTCTCACGTTTCATTTTTCCTATATAGCTACAAAATAGTTTCTAGACTCAACTGCGACCAGTAAAAGGGGATCCTACAGGCAGACTGGCTCTGATACCATTTGTCGCACCCTGGCTTCTAAGGGATACTCATCGTACGAACTGGATAGCATGTGCTTGGATTATGGGGCATAACTGCTCCCACGTCCCAGCTTCCTGGTAGGCCTGCGCTTATGCGCGACAACACAAGCCCTGCTATTCCACCGTCGATGTAAACTATCCATTAGAAGTCATAGGCACTACTGTCGACGTACTTCATATCAATCACGCACGGTACGTCAACAGCTTTGAACGAATGATAATCACAACTTATCTCTAAGACACAAAAGATTGAAATAAGGTAGCAAATAGCCTTCACTAAGGCAGAGATAGCAAATACAATCATCCAGAGGACACATGTCCCAACATAGCATTCATTACATCAGCGGAAGCAATCAAAGGTGTCTGGGTACAGACAAATCCAACAGGCTTAAGAAGCCGGAGAAAATAAAGAAGACGAAGCCCATCCACGTAGGTTCTGGATCCTGCCCTGGTCCAGCTATCTACTCGTCTGCAGTCTCGTCAAACTCCACGAAGTAGCCACCCTGGTGGTCATCGTAGCCGTAGTCGTAGTCTGCGTAAACCACAGCCCCAACGGGGTCAGTACATCCAAGTACTGGCAAGCAAGACTCACAGTTCACCAAAGTATAGCCCGTCAACACAAGCACAGATGACTTGGTTAAACGGAAAGAAGGGGATATATAAGATGCTGCAACTGGCTGCGCTAACCAACTACAGAGATTCTATCACTTCCAACTATTAGAAAGGGGATAAGATCGAGGGTTGTCACCAACTGAAAGATAGCATCAAACAAACCCATCCTGGATCTCGCCCCTTATCCAAAGAAGCAATCCGAGGATAACTCACACAGTTTGGATTAAGGTGAAACAAGTTATTTGTGACAATAATCCTATTACTAGTCAAATTGATAATCATGGGGTGTGAGGTTATGAATCATTAGGTTTAAGTTGTCCTGAGTACTTGTTAGCCAGTACTTTCACCAAGTAATCCATAACCGCGGAAAACACGGCTTCTCGAGAAGATTATCCCTGCAGGGTTGCACCAATTTGGCCGTACACGTATGAATAACCCGCCAGATGGGATGCCTCCCACCAAGCGGGGCACTCAACACAACTCAACTCTTCTTCGCATCAAGCCCAAAGCACCTTGGGCGCACGGCTAATCGATCCCAGAAGAAAATGGACCCTCATAGCACTCTAAGAACGTGTCCCCCTATATGCCGACTACAAAAGTTCCACCCTGCGCTGGGCTCGCAAAAACATGCATGCGGCAAATAGAAAGCACGAACTAAATGAGATGATTTGGACGAGATGCGAATCGAATCAAATTGAGGGGGGCGCCCATACTCGCTTCCCACATGCGGGTAGTGCGCTCATCATGGATCAGTAGACAAGACCCTTTTCCTATTAGGGTCGACACTAGCAGGCCTCAAAACCACACAGGGCCTCCTGCCGGTGCCTTATCATCAAATTATTATTAACAGTAGTAACATTAGCATGATTGATTGATTGATTGATTAAACATCGAGCCCCAGAACATAATAAAGATAGTAACTGAAAGTAACGGGTAACAGACTCGAGCAAAACAACCTAAGCATGCTAGTAAGACACTGGCTCAATCAATGGGGTTGTAGGAGGGGTGATGAGGCAATATTCAGGGTTAAAGGATTCATGTGATAGGGTCGTAACAGAAACATCTACCACTAAGGCTAGCAAGTATAGACAACGGAAAGTATCGGTAACCAGGGTTGAAAGGAACACAATGGTTCATGTGAGTGATAACTTGCCTGCAAACTCAACAGCCGGGTACTGAGCTAGATCCTCAGAAGGGGTGCTGTAAAGGTCGTCTGTCTCAACGTCGTCGTCTATTCGAGAAGAAGCAAACAGACAAAACAGGAAGGTAAACAATCATTGCCATGGCATTGTGCACAATCAATATGATGCATGACAAATTAATAGTGCAGCAAAATAAACTGACTAACATGATAGCACAAATTAAATGGACCCATATGCAAGGGTTGCATATGGAAAAGGATCCATGGAAATAAGTGGAACAAATGATTTACAATTATTTATTATGTGATAGTTGTTATCATGATGCATGCATGACGATGATGACAAAATAACAACAGATAACAATAATTAACAACGATAGATGCAAAGGAAAAGGAATAAAACAAGTGTAGAAATTATTTATTAAGTTTGGAAAATTTTGGTTACTTAAACATGTCAAACAAACAATTATTGTTTTCATCAATTTAAAGTGTGCAAAACAATTAACAAGTTTTATATTGGAAAGGTACATCAAATTTTAGTTGGATTACATGTTTCAAATATTGAAATTTGAATTAGGATGAATTTATTATGAATTAAACAATATTAAACAAGTTTTCATTGAATTTAAAACAAGCTTAAATATTATTTGAAGTTTATTTGTTCAAATCATAATTTCAATTTCACATTTGAAAAGTTCACACTTTGGTGGTTTGAAAACATATTTTGCATGTTCAAAAATGTTTTATATTAAGCAAGTTATGATTTTTATCAATTTTAATTGAATTAAACAAGTATTAAATTATTTAGGCAATTTAAATTATTCAAACAATGAAACAAATTTTATATTTGAATAGGATATTCAAAATGGTGTGAAAAACATATTTTATTTGAATTATTTGGAATTAATATGAATTACTTATGAATTATTGCAAATTACATTTGAATTATTCAAATTTGAATTTTTAAATGTATTTTGAAAACTCAAAACAGAACACAAATGGAATAATTGGAAAGTTTATGAAATTTTGAACAGAAAACATATATAACTTTTATTTATTAGAATTACAGATTAAAAGTTATTGATTTTTGAAGTTAATGTTTTATTCTGCCAAATAAAAGAATTAGAAAACAAAACAGAAAATGTTTTTATTCTTTTGGTACAGCCACGGGGTCTAACCCCAGCCACTGCCCCGTGGGACCGTGGCCAACGTGGCGAAAGCGCGCACGCGTGGCAACCAGGCCCGCTGACGGGTGGGCCACTGCGCGGGGGAGAAATTCTCCAAAAAGTTTGCGGCCGCGGGGGATCGATCCCGCGAGCTCGCGGTTGCGTGACAGGGAACGGTGCCAGTACGGTGAGTGAGCGATCGTTGTCAGGTTCAGAGACGCGCTGAGGTTAACGTTCAGAAACGCCTTAACTGAATCTGACGAACAAACGCTTCCAGGACTGACGGAAACGATGTGCTCGCCGGCGTTCCACCGTGTGCTCGTGCTGGTGATGGATGTTTGCGGTGCAGAACGTGCAAGGGTGCGGTGCAGATACGTGAGCAAGCAGAGGGAGAGGGAAGTGGCGCACGGTGAGCTCACCAGGAGGTTGCCGTGGTGGTTCTGACGACGAAGGCCTGCCTCGGAGGGGACGAGGACGGCGGCGAGGAAGTAGATGATCTCCGCGCGAGCTCGGGTGTCCAAAGCGTAGAGGGGATGGTGGCGGTTTAATTCCAGTAGAGCAGAGGCTAGGTGGGGTGAGGATGCGGCGGCGCCATGGAGATCTTCAGAGGGTCTGTCGCCGGCGAGGAAAACAGAGAGGGGAGTGCGGCGACAGAGGGTGGAGAACGGCGGCGGAGGCGAGGAGCAGTGGTCTAGGGGGCTAGGGTTAGGTTCCAGGGTGCCCTAGGGCTTCTTATAGGCACGGGAGGCCAGGGGCGGCCGCCGGAGTCGTGCGCGGTCGCGGTGGCGCTCGGGGATGGTTGCCGTACTTCAGAAAGAAGGGGGGCACGAATCTCCAAGCGGTAAGTAGAGGGTTTAGCTGGGCTGGGCTGCGCGCGCGTAGGTTAGTTGGGTTGGGTTTGCTTAAGTGCCGCTCGCGCGCGCTGGTTTTCTCCTCTTTTTATTTTTCTGTTTTATATTTTTTTTGCTGAAACAGAATTTGGAAGAAAATGTTAAGGTTTTGGTTGAGAAAAATTCCAGAAAAATTTAGTTAAGCTAATTAGGTAATTGGAAACCACATTCCAAGATTGGATTTCAAAAATTGACATTTTAAAATAATGTTTGTATTTGAAATCAAATTGGATGAATTTTTAATATTAATACACCCTTATTTAAAACAACACTTTTAATAGGGTTACCCCTAAGTTTTAAAGTGATTAAAGATTAAAAATAGGGTGGTGAACTTTAAGGTTTCAAAAGGTACTGATTTTGAGACTTGGTTTGAATTTGAAAATGTTTTAGAATTGTTTGATTGGATTAATGGTTTGATTAAACCAATAATTTAATAAGTGAAACAACATGGAATAAAATGGTTGTTTTTATTTGTTATTTTTATTCCAAAAGTTGTAACAGATCAAGTATGAAAATAACCATTTGAAATAGCTTGAGTTTGATTATGAAAACAAGATAAATAGATGGAAAACAAATAGTAACAATTGCAAACAAAATAAAACAAATGCAATGAGATGATGACATGATGCATTGCTGGAAATAAAACAATAAATCAAACATTCTAAGGGATGTTTCATACTTGGGATGTTACAATGCCGCCAACAAGGAACACCCCGCCTGAGCCACCGCCAATCACGGAGCTGTTGACTCAGATGACTCAAGTCATGACGCAGATGGCCCAGTTCCAGACTAATCAGCACAACAACTAGAATGCTCCACGAGTCAGTATCAAGGAGTTTCTCAGTCTGGGGCCGAGAGCTTTCGTGGCAACACGCGAGCCTCTGGATGCTGATGACTGGATCCGTGAGATAGCCAAGGCTCTGGACATTGCTCACGTTGCTGAGGAAGATAAGGTCAAGTATGCCTCTTATCTCCTGAAGGGTCAGGCAGCTACTTGGTGGGAAAACTACCATACCATGAGAGCTGGCTATCCAATCACCTGGGGTTGTTTCAAGGAAGCCTTCCTGAAGCACCACATTCCAGATGGTCTCATGGAAAGGATGCGTGAAGAGTTTTGCTCACTCAAGCAGGGCAAGCTGGACGTCATTGGCTATTAGAGTGAGTTCAATCGCCTCGCTCGTTACGCTGGTGATGAGGTGTCCACTGAGGCTAAGAAGATGGCAAGGTTCCGCAGAGGTTTTAACCCGGAACTCAAGTACGCCCTCACCAATATCAAGGCCAACAACTTCGAGGAGCTCGTTAACACCGCGCTCAATGAAGAAAATGGGTGCAAGGCGTTCGAGGAGTCTCGCAAGCACTCGCGTGAGGGTGGTTCCTCCTCCAACATGACCACCCCTCCGCAGAAGCGCCGCATCTGGGTGCCAAATGGTGCTGTCACTCGGGCTCCATACGCCCAAGCTTCTCCAGGCTTCGCTCCCCGCCCACCCAACCCTGCTCAGATGTATGATCAGAGGGCTTCAATAGGGCAGCCAAGGCCAGGGCCTCCTCGTGTCGTCACTTGCTACAAGTGCAAGCAGACGGGGCACTACGCTGACAAGTGCACGCAGAGGCAGCTACCTCCACCACCACCTCGTCCCAACACAAACCAGGCAATGGTGCGCGCTCCCCCGCCTAAGGCCTTCAACTCCAACAACAGGCCTGTCGGGAGGACCGCAAGGGTGAATCATGTCAAGATCGACAAAGCGGAGGAAGCTCCTGACGTCGTTCTCGGTACATTTCCCGTAAACTCTTTTCCAGCTAAAGTGTTGTTTGATACCGGAGCATCACATTCGTTCGTGTCAAAGATCTTTGCGACAGCAATTAAACTCCCCTTTGTTGGATTGGGTTCCCCGCTAGTGGTAAACTCCCCTGGAGCAACCATGCAAACGTCTAAGATCAGTCACAGAAATCAAATCCTAATTGGAGGCCACATATTCCTTGCTTCTCTCATACTGCTTGGCAATTCTGACATTGATGTCATTCTTGGTATGGATTGGTTGAAGGCCAATAAAGCTACGATTGACTGTGCTCAAAAGTCAATAACTCTGTTCCACCCTTCTGGCCAGATAGTCTATTCTCCAAATGAATCAAGTTCCTTTCAGCTATGCACCCTCGATGCAAAACCTCTTCCATCAATTGAAAATGTTCCGGTGGTTTGTGAATTCCCTGACGTATTTCCAGAAGAGTTGCCAGGGATGCCTCCGGACAGAGCAGTTGAGTTTGTGATCGAGCTTGAACCAGGTACTGCTCCAATCTCTAAGCATCCATACAAGATAGCTCCTCCTGAACTGAAACTGTTAAAGGAGCAAATCGATATGTACATGGAAAAAGGTTACATTCAACCTAGTTCCTCGGCTTGGGGTTGCCCAACTCTGTTCGTTGCGAAGAAGGATCACACAAAGAGACTCGTTGTTGACTATCGTCCTCTTAACGAGAAAACCATCAAAAACAAGTATCCAATTCCTCGTATCGATGATCTTTTTGATCAACTTGCTGGAGCCTCAGTATTCTCCAAGTTGGACTTGAGAATGGGTTACCATCAAATAAAGATCAGAAAGGAAGATATTCCAAAAACAACTTTCACCACTCGGTACGGTCTATATGAATTCACCGTCATGTCCTTTGGTCTCACCAATGCACCGGCGACGTTCTCTCGACTCATGAATTCTGTCTTCCATGAATACCTCGACAAGTTCGTTGTGGTATATCTTGATGACATTCTTGTCTACTCCAAATCTGAGGAAGAGCATGGAGAACATCTTCGTCTCACTCTCATGAAAGTTCACGAGCATCGTCTATATGCCAAGTTCTCCAAATGTGAGTTCTGGATTCCAGAAGTTGCTTACCTGGGTCATATCATCTCTGCCAAGGGCATAGCCATTGATCCAGAAAAGGTTAAAGCAATTGTTGATTGGAAACCTCCAAAGACGGTGAAGCAAGTAAGAAGTTTTCTTGGCTTAGCTAGCTATTGCCGTCGTTTCGTCCAAAACTTCTCCAAGATTGCCAAACCTCTCACTGATCTCACAAAGAAGGACAAGAAGTTCGTTTGGTCTCCACAATGTGATGAAAGCTTCAATCTCCTGAAGACCAAACTCACTTCTACACCAGTTCTGATTGGCCCAGATCCTACCAAACCTTTCCAGATATTCTGTGATGCATCTCTCCAAGGTCTAGGTGCAGTTCTTATGCAAGAACGTCAAGTTGTGGCTTATGCTTCACGTCAGTTGAATGCACATGAGCTCAATTATCCCACACATGACCTTGAACTTGCAGTAGTTGTGTTTGCCCTCAAGAAATGGAGACAATACTTGTTGGGTAACCGCACTGAAATCTTTTCCGATCATAAGAGTCTGAAATACATCTTCACTCAACCAGATCTAAACCTCAGGCAAAGGAGATGGAATGAAAAGATTAAAGACTTTGATCTTACTATTTCTTACACTCCAGGCAAGGCTAATGTTATGGCCGATGCTCTCAGTCGCAAGTCGTATTGCAATAATCTCATGATCATGGAAAGCCAACCTCCTCTTCATGAAGAATTCCAGAAGCTCAACCTTGGTCTTGTTCCTCAAGGCTATCTTGCGAACTTGACAGCCAGTCCAACTCTCGAGGACAAGATTCGTTCTGAACAACTTCGTGATGCTGAAATCAAGAAGATGGTAGAACACATCAAAGAAGGCAAGGAGAAATTTAAGTCCTTCTCAATTGATGACAAAGGAACTGTGTTCTTCGAAGGACGCATTGCAGTTCCTCAAGTTCAAAGTCTCAAAGATGTCATTCTCAAGGAGGCTCATGAAACTCCTCTATCCATACACCCTGGAAGTACAAAGATGTACCAGGATCTTAAGACACTGTATTGGTGGCCTGGCATGAAACGTGAAATTGCTCAATACGTTCCTGAATGCGACGTTTGTCAACGTGTTAAGGCAGTCCATCAGAAAACAGCCGGTCTTCTGCAACCTCTGAAAATCCCTGAGTGGAAGTGGGACATGATTGAAATGGACTTCGTCACTGGTTTTCCAAAGTCCAAGAAGGGCAATGATGCAATCTTCGTTGTCATTTATCGTCTCACTAAAGTAGCTCAATTCTTTGCTGTCAAAGAAACAATCTCAGCTAGCCAGTTAGCAGAGCTCTACACAGCAAAGATTGTTCCTCTTCATGGTGTTCCATTGGAAATAAGCTCAGACCGTGGAAGCATATTCACTTCTCATTTCTGGAAAAGCTTTCAAGAAGCCTTGGGCACCAAACTTCTGTTCAGCACAGCATATCACCCTCAGTCTCAAGGGCAAGTCGAAAGAGTCAATCAGATTCTCGAGGATATGCTCAGAGCATGTGGTCTCTCCTTTGGCATGAAATGGGAGGAATGCCTTCCATATGCTGAATTCTCCTACAACAACAGCTACCAGGCAAGCCTAGGCATGGCACCATTTGAGGCTCTCTATGGCCGCAGATGCAGGAGTCCAATCAATTGGTCTGGAGCTGGTGAACGTTCACTCTTAGGCCCTGACATTGCTAAGGAAGCCGAAGAGAAAGTTCGCATCATTCGTGACAATCTCAAGATTGCTCAGTCTCGTCAGAAAAGCTACTATGACAGCAAGCACAGGGATATGCTCTATGCACCTGGTGACAAAGCATATCTCCGTGTAACTCCCCTCAGAGGCACTCATCGTTTTGGTGTAAAAGGAAAACTTGCACCAAGATACATTGGTCCTTTCAACATTCTCTCAAGGCGTGCGGAAAATGCCTATCGTCTTGAACTTCCAGAAAAACTATCCAAGGTGCACGATGTGTTTCACGTGTCACAGCTCAAGAGGTGTTTCAAAGATCCAGATCGTGCAGTTGATCATGATTCCATTGAACTGCAAGATGATCTATCTTATGAGGAGCACCCTATTCGTATTCTCGATGAGACCGAGTGTAAGACTCGCAACAAGAGCACCCTATTCGTATTCTCGATGAGACCGAGCGTAAGACTGCAAGATGCCTATCCCAAGTATGAAAACAACCCCTAGAATGTTTTATTTCTTGTTATTTTATGTCTTGCATCATGACATCATCATTGCATTTGTTTTGGCAATTGTTTTCCAATTGTTTTCCATTTGTTTTCATCTGTTTTCCTTTGTTTTCCCAATTGAAATTCAAACAATATTCAAATGTTTTGTTTCATACTTGCTCTGTTTCATTTTTTCCAAATAAAAAGTTCAAATTAAAACATCCATTTGTTTCCATTAGAATGAGAAGCTCAAACTATTAATTTGTTCTTTTTAATAATTCACTTAATTCAAATTGCATTCAAATTCAATTAAATTCCAAACAACAACCATTTGTAAATTATGGAAATTACAACTCACTCCAAATCTTTTGTTTCAATTAAACATGAATTTTACAAAGGCTTTTAAATGGCTTAAGTTTCAATTAATCACTTAATTCAATTAAATTTAGTTATTTTCCAAACAACAACATAAGTTTAAAATTTTGGGAAACAAAATGGTTGCACATTGCTGTTTCATACTAAAGAACTCATACAAATTTTTCCCTAATTTTTATAAACCCCAAAACCTATCTTTCTCTTCCTTTTTCTTTTCAGCAAAAAAAAAAAGAAACAGCAAAAAGAAATAGGAAAGAGAGGGGCAGGCCAGCAGGTGGGCTGCGCCCACCAGCCAGACCAGCCCACCAAACCTTCCCCGCGGCCCGCTTACCTCTTCGATCGTCGTCTACCTGTACGGCAACGCGATGCGCCTGTCCACGTCGCCGTACTGCGGATGGGACGGCCAGCAGCCGCTGCCCTCCTCCTTATAACCCGACCACCTCCTCCTCGTGCTGCCCTAACCCTCCTCCTTCCTTCCACCTCGCGCAACGCCGCCATTTCTCTTCTCCCTCTGCATCTCCTCCGTTTCTGAACCACCGCCCGAGCGCCACCATCTCTGAACGCCGATGATCGCCGCCGATTCGACGCGCCTCTGTGCAGGTTGAGTACGGGGATCAAACCCCCGTACCTCCCTCTCCCTCTTCGACACCTCCACGACGTCCAGGAGCAACCACGTCGACGCCGCCGTCCTCGCTTCTGTCGGTGGCGACGTCCTCCCCGGGCCTCTGCTTCCTCTCCACTCGCCGGTGAGCATCACCGTGCCCTCCGCCTTCCTCTCTCTCTGCACGCACGCACACCACCCTACCACACGCACCCCGCACGCGTCCACGGCAGTAGCCACCGCCAGCTGCAGCCGATCATCGCCGGCGAGCGATCGAAGCGCGGCCAAGTTCAGGTTCAGTTAACTGAAAAAAGTTCAGTTAACGCGGACTGAACCTTAACCTCCCCGTGTTCCTCTACTGTCAACGAACAAAACAATAGCGCAGTGGTAGCAGCTTGCGTGCGCGAGCCCGAGCCCAGGGTTCGAGCCCTGCCCCCGCGGGATTTAATCCCCACATTTTTGCTAGCCACGCTGGCAGGCAGGGGCCACCTGCCATAGGCATTGGTGGCCACGCGTGCCTCCACGCGCTGCCACGGTGGCCAGGGCCCGCTGGCAGTGGCCCAGGTTGGGTCACTGCGCGGTAGAAATAGTTTCTGCCTAGTTTTTCTTTTAAAATTAAGTCCTTTATTTTACAGATTAGTCCCTGTTTTTAAATTGCAAATAACTTTTAAATTCCAAGTCCAAATAATACAAATGAAATATGTTTACTGAACCAAATTTAATTCTCTACCTATTTAAATCATTTGTTTTCTGTTTTGAACATTTCAAATGCATCGAAATTTCAAATTTAAACAAATCATTTTAAATTTGGTTAATTTCATAACTAATTCAAACTTAAATCAAATAACACAAATAAAATATGTTTTCCATGCTATTTAGAACCATCTTTACAAATATAAATTTTGTTTCATGTTTTGAATAATTAAAATTGGTTGAATAATTTAAACCTTGTTTAAATCATTTACATTTGCTAAATTCATAACTTGCTCAAATTAAATTATTTTTGAACACATAAAATATGTTTTCAAGCTAGAAAAACATAAACTTTTCAAATATGAATTTTAATTAATGTTTTGATCAAATAAAAATTCAAATAAATTCATACTTGAATTAAATTAATTTAAATCTTGTTTAAACTTGTTTAATTCCCAATTAATTCATATTAATTCCTTTTTCAATAATTGAAACATGTAATCCACCCAAAATTTGGTGTACTTTCTAAATATGAACTTTGTTATCTATTTTGGACAATTTAAATAGGTGAAAACAACAACTGCTTGTGTAACACCTTTAAGGAACCAAAATTCCATAACTTAATAAATAAAATTCCAAACTTGGTAAACCTTATTTCAAATTGTTGCTATTGTTGTTATCTTTCTGTTTTCCTCATCCATGCATCATACTAATCCACTTTCACCTGTTGATTAGTTGTAAAACAATTATTCCAACCTTAATTCATGGGCTTTCCATATGCAATCCCAAATTGCATGTGGGTCCATTTAATTATGTTGTGTTACCATGTCAATTATCTTATCTTTGATGCATCAATTAAATTTACATGCATCATCCCATGATTGTGCATTATGCCATGTTATTGATTGTTGTCTCTCTGCGTTGTTTGTTTGCTTCTTCTCGAATAGACGACGACGTTGAGACAGACGAGGTTTACGACACTACTTCTGAGGAGTTAGCCCAGCACCAGGCTACTGAGTTTGCAGGCAAGTATTCACTCACATGAACCATCGTGTTCCCTTCCACATTGGATACCGATACTTTCCGTTGTCTATTCTGCTAGCCCTATGAATCGTTGCTTCTGTTACGAACCTATCACATGTTATCCTTTAACCCTGATATAGCCTCACCTCCACACCTATAACCCCATTGCTTGTTGCCCGTGTCTTACTAGCATGCTTAGGGTTGTTTCTGCTCGAGTCTGTTACCCGTTACCTTCTGTTACTATATTTATCTATTATGTTCTGGGGCTCGATGTTAAACAACAACCTGTTAATTTTTGAGGTAATGCTAAATTGATGATAAGGCACCGGCAGGAGGCCCGGCGTGGTTTTGAGGCCTGCTAGTGTCGACCCTAATTAGGAAAAGGGTCTTGTCTATTGATCCATGATGAGCGCACTAACCGCATGTGGGAAGCGTGTATGGGCGCCCCCCTCAATTTGATTCGATTCGCATCTCGTCCAAATCGCCACACTTAGTTCGGGCTTTCCATTTGATGCACTCATATGCAGGTACGAACCCGAGGCCAGGGTGGAACTTTTGTAGTCGGCATTTAGGGCGGCGTGGTCTTAGAGTGCTATGAGGGTCCCCCTTTTCTTCGTGGGGGCTCGATTAGCCGCGCACGCACAGCACGTTGTTCTTTGGGCTTGATGCGAAGAAGAGTTGAGTTGTGTGGAGTGCCCCGCTTGGTGGGAGGCATTCCATCTGGCGGGGTATTCTTACGTGTACGGCCAAATTGGTGCACCCCTGCAGGGATAAATCTTCTCGAGAAGCCGTGTTTTCCGCGGTTATGGTTGACTTGGTGAAAGTACTGGCTAACAAGTACTCAGAACAACTTACACCTAACTAATGATAACTTGACTAGTAATAGTCTTATTGACACAATAACTTGACCCATCATTAATCCAACTGTGTGAGTTATCCTCGGATTGCTTCTTTGGATAAGGGGCGAGATCCAGGATGGGTTTGTTTGGTGGTTAGTTATAGTTGGTTACGATACGCTATCTTATCTCCTTTCTGTTAGCCGGAAGTTGTAGAATGCATCTGTAGTTGGTTAGTGCAGCCCGCTGCCGCATCTTTTGTATCACCCTTTCTTCCGTTGAACCCAAAGCATCTGTGCTTGGTGTTGACGGGTACACTTTGGTGAACTGTGAGTCTTGATTGCCAGTACGTTTATGTACTGACCCCTTTGGGGATGTGGTTTCCGCAGACTACGTTTCCGAGGATCCCCATGGTGGCTACTACGTGGAGTTTGACGAGGATGCTGACGAGTAGATAGCGGACCCGGGCAGGATCCGAGACTACGTGGATGGGCTCAGTCTTTTCGTTTCCGGCCTCTTAGGCCTATTTGGATTTTGTCTGTACTCAGACCCTTTGAATGCTTAAGCTGTGTTGTAATAATGATATGTTGGGACATGTGTCCTCTGGATGATTGTATTTGCTATCTCTGCTCTAGTGAGAGCTATTTGCAACTTATTTCAATCTTTTGTGTCTTAGAGATATGTTGTTATATCAGTTGTTCTAATGTCGTTGACGTACCATGTGTGTATGTTATGAAGTACGTCAACGGAAGTGTCCTGATTTCTATGGGATGGTTTGCGCAGACGATGGATAGTAGAGAATGGTTGTCACACGTTTACGTGTTGGCCTGCTCATATTGAGATGCGGGTGCCGGTATGCCCCGTAAGCCATTTGTTCTACTATTTAGCGGACTGTGAGTATCCTCTAGAAGTCTGGGTGCGACACATGCTTTCCGTTGCTAGTGGTTGCTCTGGCCAAGTAGTTGCTAGTGACTCCAAGAGGGAGTATTTATGCTCGATAGTGGGATCATGCCTCCTCACCACCTTGCTCAAGTGACAGAAACGTGAAGGGGGGATGTGTTGTTGCCATTAGGGAGAAAACAACGGTGAGACTGCCCGCGTGCATAATCATTGCTTACATTACACACTTTGTTTAATGTAGTTATCTGTTGCTTGCAACTTAATACCTAAGGGGGTTCAGACGATAAACTGAGGGTGGATTATTAGTGATAGATGTAGATGGATGTCGGTGATATGGGGTGGCCCAATCTTCTCAATGAGCTTCTCTCTCTTTATGTGGATTTTCTGAATATATGATAACTAGTGCGACATTGAGACCTCTCACTCAGCTGACCCCCGTTGCCAGATGCAACAACAATCAAGATCTTTGGATATTCTCAACTACACACTCTTGCACAAGTAATCAAAGCTCACAAGTGGTCCTGTATCCCCTATTCCCAGAGGGAATAACAAGATATCATGCAACTGCAAGGGTAAACTTCAAGTAGTATGCTTAGCAGCAATACAAACTAGAGGCTAGGGTTTTTGTATTTGGTTTAAACTGGATCTCATCTCCCAACTCGCAGGAGAGGAGTATATAAGAGGGAGGGGTGCGGCTACAAGGGGTTCCATGCGCAAGCATCCCTCTTGGACTAGGACTCTAAGAGAGATAAAACCGATCCACCATTAAGGGATTCGGCCAATATGGTATACAAACCATACCTACTATGAGTAGGATTTCTATATGGCGCATTGATATTCAATGGGGCGCCCTCCTCATGTTTTCCATCTACCTAAGTGTGGAATAACAAGCTAGTAATTGTTTTCCACACTTGCATGATTGTTTTCACCATCTTGGACGCTTGTTTTCACCATGGTAGTCTTGTTTTCACCATCTTGTGATCTTGTTTTCACCATGGTACATTTGTTTTCACCACTTGTAGTCTTGTTTTCCAGCATCTCCAAGTTGTTTTCCAGCTCCTCTTGGTTGTTTTCTCCATCCATGTTTGTGTTATCAATAAACCTGATCATACATAAATGCATAGATTTAGCTAGTATAAAATTCTCATTATCACAAACATCATAATCTATAAGGAGTGAATTCACCTGTTGTTCTAATAACTTGGTCCTTGATCTTGTCATTGGTCCAAGTCTCACTTCATCTTGTTTAAGTGGCAATGTACTAGGGATGTCCTCATCAGTCGGTCTATGTATATTGTTGTAATTCCCACACTAAATATCATAATAGTCTTCACGTCATATATGTGCACTACGTGCAACCTCTATTTGTCAATTGCCCAGCTGTAATTTGTTCACCCAGCATGCTATCTTTTATGGAGAGACACCACTAGTGAACCTATGAACCACGGTCCATTTTTCCACACTGTTAAACAAACCACAACTATTTCGAGCTTCTTTACTTACTGCAAGCATACATAATTTTCCACACTATACGTCTAATCTTTGTTTTCAGCAAGACCGGTGGGATTGACAACCTCACTGTACCATTGGGACAAAATATTTTGGTTGTGTTGTGTGTGAAGGTTCCACGTTGTTGCTGACACCAGTGAAGCGCCAGCACCATCGTTAGTGGCATCAACCTTCCTGAGATCCTCTTCCTCCTACTGGATTGATAACCTTGGTTCTTAACTAAGGGAAATTCTTGCCGCTTTCTCATCACACCCTCCTCTTGGGGTTTCCAACAACTTCATCAACTCTGCAAGCATCAGGCGCACGCGCGAGTCTTCTTCTACATCTCCTTCAGTTCCACTATCGATCTCCTCCTCCAGCTTCGGGTCTTAGAGGTCATCTTTCATCGGCCCCTTCCCCTTGTTGTTGTTGGCGGAGACCATGGTGCTTCTAAAACTGAAAACACATCATGGCAGAAACAGGTCGAAAGAGATACACGACAAGAAAACTATATACAGACCTTGGGGGTATGGGGGGTTATATAGCAGAAACATACGTATCGAAAGGAAAGTGCAGGTAAAAAACGAGTCGGAGAGGGACTCCGGGGCGCCCGCACCATAGGGTGGCGCGGCCAGGGGTGGCCCCACGCCACCAGGTGGTGTGGTGTCCTCGGGCACCATCTCCTACCCTTCATCGGCTCGATATTTTTTATATTTTCCATATATGAATATTTTATAATTTGTAAAGTAAACCATGAACTTTTTCTTAACAGAACTATTACCTATTCGAAAATGGAGTCTGAAGATTCTGGAATCTTCCCTCTATTAAACTTCTCCGGAGTCATTACTTGAATAATATCAACATCTTGATCATAAAAATCCCCGAAAATATAATGTTTGAGTCTGTGCCCATTTACCACTTGTGTAGTGTTACCTTTGAGGGAAGCAATTTTCATTGCACCAAAACGATACACTTCTTCAATAACATAAGGTCCTTCCCATCATGAGAGTAATTTTCCTGCAAATAATCCGAGACGAGACCTATACAATAAAACTTTCTCACCACCATGAAACTCTCTTTTAAGAGTTCTCCTATCATGCCATTGTTTAACTTTTTAAGAGTCTAGCATTTTCATAAGCTTCACATCTCCATTCATCTAGAGAGCTCAAATCAAGCATTCTTTTCTTACCAGCAAGTTTAAAATCTGTATTAAGTTCTTTCACTGCCCAATAAGCTTTGTGTTCTACTTCTAAAGGCAAGTGACAAGCTTTTCCATAAACCATTTTATAAGGAGACATACCCATAGGATTTTTATAAGCGGTTCTATAAGCCCATAAAGCATCATTCAACTTATCGGACCAATTTTTCCTATATTTATTAATAGTCTTTTGCAAGATAGATTTAATTTCTCTATTTGATAATTCTACTTTCCCATTGGTTTGAGAATGATAAGCTGAGGCATTTCTATGATTAACATCATATTTAGCAAGGCTTTTTCTAAAACCACCATGAATAAAGTGATAACCTCCATCAATCATAAGATATCTGGGCACACCAAACCTAGGGAAAATAACATCTTTAAGCATTTTTAAAGAGTTCTTACCATCAAAACTTTTTGTAGGTATAGCTTCTACCCATTTAGTAACATAATCAACAACGACTAGAATGTGAGTGTAACCATTCGAAGGAGGAAACATACCCATAAAGTCAAATCTCCAACAATAAAAAGGTTCAATAACAAGAGAATAACTCATAGGCATTTCATTACGTCTAGAAATATTACCAACTCTTTGACATTCATCACACGATAAAACAAATTTACGTGCATCTTTAAAGAGAGTAGGCCAATAAAAACCTGATTGTAGAACCTTCTGTGCGGTTCTATCTCCAGTGTGATGTCCTCCATAAGAACTACCATGGCACTTTCTCAATATTTCACGTTGTTCATGATCCGGAACACATATTCTCATGATACCATCTACTCCTTCTTTATATAAGTGTGGGTCATCCCAAAAATAATGCCTCAAATTATAAAAGAATTTCCTTCTTTGTTGAGCTGTAAACGTTGGAGGCAAATACTTGGAAACAATAAAGTTAGCATAATCAGCATACCATGGACTATCCTGGGAGCTTACTTTTATTTCAGCCAACTGTTCATTTGGAAAACTATCATTAACAGGAATTGAGTCATAAGCAATGTTTTCCAATCTAGACAAGTTATCAGCAACAAGATTTTCTGCACCCTTCCTATCCACAATACGAAAATAATTTTTTTGTAAAAGAAGCACCCATCTAATATGCCTAGGCTTAGCATCTTTATTTTCCATAAGGTATCTAATAGCAGCTTGATCAGTATGAATAGTAATTTTTGAATCAACATTATAAGGTCTAAACCAATCACAAGCAAACACTATAGCTAAGAACTCTTTTTCAGTAGTAGCATAATTCTTTTGAGCAGCATCAAGAGTCTTACTAGCATAATGAATAAGATTAAATTTCTTATCTACTCGCTGTCCAAGAACATCATCTACAACAAAATCACTAGCATCACACATAATTTCAAAAGGCAAATTCCAATCAGGTAGTTGAAAAATAGGAGCAGTAGTTAAAGCCTTCTTGAAAGTTTCAAAAGCTTCCTTACAATCATCATAAAAAACAAATGGTACGTCTTTTTGAAGAAGATAAGTAAGGGGCTTGGATATTTTAGGGAAATCTTTAATAAACCTCCTATAAAAACCAACATGACCATTAACAATGCGAATACCTTTAACATCCATGGGACAAGGCATTTTCTCTATTGCTTCCACTTTAGCTCTATCAACTTCAATACCTCTTTCAGAAATTTTATGCCCAAGAACAATTCCTTCATTCACCATAAAGTGGCATTTCTCCCAATTAAGAACAATATTAGTTTCCTCACATCTCTGCAAAACTTTATCAAGATTTTGCAAGCAGTTATCAAAAGAAGTTCCATAGACGGAGAAATCGTGCATGAATACTTCCACAATTTCTTCACAAAAGCCATGAAAAATAGAAGACATGCATCTTTGAAACATAGCAGGAGCATTACACAGACCAAAAGGCATACGTCTATAAGAATAAGTACCATAAGGACAAGTAAAGGTTGTTTTCTCTTGATCTTTCTTCCTAAGAGCAATTTGAGAAAACCCAGAATAACCATCAAGAAAGAAAAAAAAGAGTTTTCTTAGACAATCTCTCTAGCATTTGATCAATAAAAGGTAAAAGATAATGATATTTCTTAGTAACCTTGTTAACTTTCCTAAAATCAATGCACATTCTATAACCAACTACTACTCTTTGAGGAATAAGGTCATTATTTTCATTAGGCCTAACAGTCATTCCTCCCTTCTTAGGGACACAATACACATGGCTCACCCATCTACTATTAGCAATAGGAAAAATAATACCCGCATCAAGGAGTTTTAATACCTCATTCCTTACCACTTCCTTCATCTTAGGAATTAAACGGTGTTGATGTTCAACTACTGGCTTTGCATCAGGTTCAATATTAATAACAGGATGACATATAGAGGGATAAATCCATCAAGAGTATATCCAATAGCTCCACGGTGTTTCTTCAATATTCCCAATAATCTTTCCCTTCTTCACTTGAAAGTTTAGAACTAATAATAACAGGCTATATTTTCTTATCATCAATATAAGCATATTTAGGATCATTAGGTAAAGGTTTTAAATCAAAAACAGGATCCTCCTTGGGTGGTAATGTGGTACCCAAGTCTTCCATAGGTAAATTATGGTTTAGTATCACCGGTTGACGAAGAAGAATATCTTCAATCTCATTTCTTTCTTCCATAAATACCTCACTTTCATGATCCTCCATATATTGTTGCAAATCATTGTTAGGAGCAAGAGCAATATAGGCAAGCTGTTAAACTCTGAAATTTTCATTAGGCAATTCAGATTCATAAGGTGCTCTAGCAAATTTGAATAAATTGAGCTCATAAGATTTTCCATCAAATTTAGTCAATATCTTCTCCTTCTTACAATCTATAACAGCACCACAAGTGTTCAAGAAAGGTCTACCAAAAATAATAGGACAATTTTTACTAGTAGCCTTACCCAGCACTAGAAAATCAGTAGGATATTTAGTTTTACCACATAAAACTTCCACATCCCTAACAATACCAATCAGAAAGATAGTTTCTCTATTAGCAAGCTGAATAACCACATCAATATCTTCAAGCTCACAAGAACCAATTTCATGCATAATTTCTTTATAAAGCTCATAAGGAATAGCACTAGAACTTGCACCAATGTCACACAAACCATAATAGCAATGATCACCAATCTTAACAGAAAGCACACGAACACTAGTTTTACTAGGTCTATTTGGATGTGAAACAATATTAGAAGCATCCTCACAAAATACAATATGGTCATCCTCTACATTTCCATAAACAAGGTCTTTAACTATTGCTACTGCAGGTTCAACAATTATTTGTTCATCAGGTCCAATAGATTTCTTTATGCTCTTGTTAACCACGCTAGCTACAATAGAGTGTCCTTTTACCTTAGCAGGGAAAGACATTTTCTCAATATAAGGCTTAGGCACAGCAGGATTAACAACATGCACTTCTATATTTATAACATGAACACTATCTGTATAAGGTGCATGGTACTTGCTCAACTCCTTTTTAGGAATATCAATATAAGAAGAAAAGGATTTAAGACAACTTGCAAAGATTTGAGAATCAAGACCACAAACAACACTAACATTATAGAAATCATCAGTTCCCATAAAATCTTTAATACATTCATAATCATAATTTATACGTAACTTTCTACCTTTGTCATTCTCACATCCTTCAGTTTTTTCTTGAATACGATCAAGAAGATCCCATTTAGCTTCTTCCTTCATATGTGTGAATGATCTAGAACAAGATGTATCCAATAAATCCTTATCATGAAGAGTTTCATAAAAATTATTGATAACAATATTACTTGGGAGCTCATGAACGGGACATTTAAGCATTAATAACTTCATTCTCCCCCAAGCTTGGGAAATACTCTCTCCATCATAAGGCCAGAAATTATATATTTGATTGCGGTCTTTATGAATCTCACTGGGAGGATAGAATTTAGAATAAAAGAGAGGTACAATTTCCTCCCATCCAACAGATTCACCATTCTTAAGTAATTTAAACCACTCAACAACTCTACCTTTCAGCGATAAAGAGAATAATTTCCTTTTAACTTGATCCATTGTAATACCTGCACACCTGAATAACTCGCACAATTCATGTATAAAGAGCAAATAATCACCGAGATGGACAATTCCATCTCCATAATAGCAGTTATCCATAACACGTCCAACAATTTTCATAGGTATTTTATAAGGATCTAATTCAGCAGATAATGGGTCACCTACTACCCTACCAGTAACAGTAGTAGTACCCCTAAACAGAGAACCAAAAGAATTCTCCATAATGAAATAAAGCAGCTGATAGAAATAAAAACAAAACTCACAGTAAAAGTTTCTCTAACCAATAGCGCTTCACTCCCCGTCAACGGCGCCAGAAAATAGTCTTGATGACCCACAAGTATAGGGGGTGTATCGTAGTACTTTTGATAAATAAAAGTGTCCAACCCAACGAGGAGCAGAAGGTGTTCACAAGCAAGTTGGATAGAGGATTCACTGTAAATACTAGCAAATAGGTTTTTGGTGGTTTTTGATATAGCAGATAAATAAAGTGCGAGTAAATAAAATACTGTAATAATAATTGCAGTGAGTGTCCCAATCCTTTTGAGAGCAAAGGACAAGCCGGTTGCTCTACTTATGATTACCAAACATTCTCGAGGACACATGGGATTTTTGTCAAGTGCTTTCGTTTCATACGATTGATTAATATTTATTATTTTGATAGGTGTTGTGTGGGTGAACTTACGCTAATGCACCGCCCAACTAGGACTAATACATACTTGTGATTATACCCCTCGTAAGCATCCACAATTACAAGAAAGTAATTAAGATAAATCTAACCACAACCTTAAAACTCCGGGATCCTACACTCCCTCGTGCATTGGTTTCCTAACGGGGGTTTAGGTTTCTGTCACTCTGGCAACCCCACAATTAGTAACCAAATGCACAATGCATCCTCCTAGACACATAAAGGTGAAGTTTCATGTATTCGACGTTCACATGACACCACTAGAAGAATAACACCACAACTTAAATATCAGACCACTAGATATTACTTCAACATAATTCCACTACTAACATCATGACTTCTCCCATGTCCTCAAGAACTAAACGAACTACTCACAATAGATCATATGGATCATAATTGGAGGTGATATAATGGTGAATAACAATCTGGTCATAAAGTGCAAACACCGATAAGTCTCACAAGCATCAACTACTAACAAGTAATCCACACCGGAAGAGAGATCTAGTGGAAAACAACGGTAAAGACTCCTAATTATTACATAGGGATGAAGATGGATGATGAGGGTGATGGTGCTTGTGGTGATGATGATGAGGATGACGATTTTGATAATGCCCGGAGCGATGACGGTGACGATGGTGATGATTTCCCTTATCCGGGGAGGAAGTTCCCTGGCAGATTTCTCCCTGCCGGAGAGCTTTTCTATGTGTGTTGTTTTCCTCCCCGAGGCGGCGGTGGAATATTTTCTTCGATGATGTTGAGGGGTTAGGGTTCTCGGGGGGTCAAGTGCGCGAAAGGGGCGACCGGAGGTGGGCCAGGGTGGTCACACCACCTGGCGGCGCGGCCGGGAGGGCACGCCACCCCATGGTGTGGGCCCCCTGTGCCCCCCTCCGGGTCTCGTCGTGGCTAGCTCCCTCTTCTGGACTTCTAAGGCATCCCCGATGCCCCCTTCTTCTGATCTTCGGAAATATGGTAACTTGACGGTGCTTTTTCCATCAGATTTCTGGTCGCGATGTTTATTCTCCAAAAATTATGAAACATGCAAAATAAGATGAAATAACATAAATAATGCATCATAACATGAATTATATCGAAGAATAACATAAAATAAAAAATATAAAATAGTGATGCAAAATGGACGTATCATTACCGACACAAAATATACATATCATGCTAAACCACAAGATGCACACACTGTCACCATTACACTGTGATCAAAGTGTCTACGGAGATCTCATAACAAAACCACTTGAGTAGCATAACAGATGAAGAGTAACATCTACTTATTCAACTAGATTACAAAGCCCATGATCACATAAAGATCACACCATGGGAGAGAGAGATGAAACACATAGCTACCGGTAGAGCCATCATCCCCGAGGAAGAACTACTCCCTCCCCATCATGGGAGACAGCAACACCGATGAAGATGGAGGTGGAGTCGATGGAGATGGCTCCGGGGGCACTTCCCCGTCCCGGAAGGGTGTCAGAACCGAGATTTATGTGCTCCGAAACTTTTCGGCAGCGGCGGAGGATCTACGGAACTTTTCATGGAAGGAGACTGAATGTTTTAGGGTTTATGCCTCGGGGGGGATAAATGGGCGAAAGGGCGATGTCGGTGAGCGCCCGGGGGCCCACACCACCAGCTGGCGCGGCCAGGGGGAACCCGTGTCCCCTATGGTGTGGCCACCCTGTGGCCCCCCTCCGGGTCTCCTTTGGGCTTCGTTGATGCTTTGGGAATTCTAAGACTCTGGTATTTTGTTTCGTCCAATTCCGAGAATATTTCCAGAACAACTTTTCTGAAACCAAAAACAACAGAAAATAGGAACTCACTCTCTGGCATTTATCAATAGGTTAGTCCCAGGAAATACATAAAAATGACATAAACTGTATATGAAACATGTAGCATATGGCATGAAAATAACATGGAAAATCAGAAATTATAGATACGTTTGAGACATATCAAGCATCCCCAAGCTTAGTTCCTACTCGTCCTCGAGTAGGTAAAACGATAAAAACAAATAATTTCCGAGGTGACATGCTACCAACATAAACTTGATCATCTAAATTGTAAAAGCATATGTAAGCTGAGATCTTAGTACTCTAACATAGACATGATAGATATAATTCTAGCAATGAAACTTAGCAATCACTTTGCATCATGAAAAGTAACACAAATAAAAGATCATGAATGATAATGCACTTGAAAGTTATATGTTTGTTTCGAGCATAAAGAAAACATAGCAAAGTGATATTTCGCTTGTCCTTAGAGTGGGGCAAAACATAAATGCCAGGACACGTTCAAAGTTCAAGTGGATGACTAGAACAAATAATTTGAGAGCAAGTAATAACACATAATGAATCAGTCAATAATAATCTTTAGGAGTGATGCACATTAAACTCAGAATGGCAACTACACCCTCTTAATTGTGCATAAAGTTAGAAGATGGAGACTCAATATAAAAGTAAAAGAAAGGCCCTTCGCAGAGGGAAGTAGGGATTAACTCATGTGCTAGAACTTTTTATTTTATTAAACACAGGTATTGAAAACATTTTTTAGAGAGGTCTATGCTTATGTCAACGAATGGTAATAGAGTTCTTGCCATCTTCCATACTAAACAAGTTGAGAGAGGTTCCAAATTGTTTATATTAAGCATTTATAGCATACTCTTTATATAGTATGACACTCCTCCCCACCTTGCTTTCGCATACCATGGCTAATCAAATCCTCGGGTGCCTGCCAACAATCTCATACCATGGAGGAGTGCCTATTTATTTGTTTAGCTTTTTGATGTTATAATGGTGTAAACAACTCTTTGCAAAATTAATGACGAGCAAATGAAGCATGCAAGTCGGGGTACTTAATTAGTATGGAAGACCACAAACCCAACTACTGCTTCCTTATGAGCTAAAACAAGAACACAAAAGAAGTATAATTTTGAAGGTTTTAAGGGCATCTCCAGCCGTCCCCCCAGAGCCCCCCCAACCGGCCTTTTTAGCGCCGAAAGCACCGAAATCTCACCAGTCGCCCTCCAGGACTCGGTTTAGCGCCGCTTTCCACCGTTTCGCGCCGCCGAACCCAGCCCAAACCCAGCGCGCTGGGTTCGGCTTGGGGGGCAAAATGCGCGCGTGGGCCAGACTTGTCGGCGACGGAAGACGATTTCCCTCCATTTTTTCGGCGGTTCCCTCCACTTTCCCCCCCACATGTACCTCTCCCCCACTCCATTCCCGCCATTTCCCCTCCACCCCGAGATCTAGATGCCATGGCTCCCGCCCGTTTCATAGGACCCCGTGCCACCGCCGTGCCGTAGCCATTCCCGCGACCTCCGAGCTCGGCAAGAAGCCGCGCAAACCGAGTGAGCCAAAGGAGAGGCCGCCCGACATGACCAACAAGGACTGGATCGCCGAGAAGACGGGCCTAGCTGCAGGCCAACGTCAAGCGCTGAGGGAGGGAGGCAGCGCAGCGGCAGAGGCAGTTGATGGCGTAGCTGCAGGCGGAGGAACAGGCCGCCGCCGAGGAAGAGGAGGAGGAGGAGGAGGATGAGGAGGCGCTGGATGAGCCGCCTACTCCGGTCGCATCCGCGGTGCCGCTTGCCAAGCGGAAGACCGCCTTCGGTCCCATCTTCGCCAGATGGAAGAAGTCGCCATCGCCGTCACCGCGCCCGTCGCCGCGCCCGACCGGTTCCCCCCTGGGCGGTTTCAACCCCAACCTCACCTTCCCCTACCATCCGCCGATGATGTACGGCGCCTCGCCGGGCTACGCAGCTTCCCCGTCCCACCGCCGTGCGATCATGGCCGGGCTGCAGACCCAGGACGGCAGCTACATGGACGAGATCATCGTGGTCGGCTCGATGGCGGCGGCGGCGAGCCCGAGCTTCCTCAAGCAAAGCGGCGAGTTTTTCGCGCAGGGCGGTGGTGACTACGGCGAAGGATGCTCTACCGGCTCGCAGGCGACGGAAGCGCAGGGTGGCGATGACAAGATCGGCGAGACGCCGCTTGCACCAGAGGGAGCATATCCGACAGAGGATGGACGAAAGCGCAGTGGCCCTGGCCGTCCCTGCAAGGAACCCAAGGCATCACCCTCGTCCCCCGTCGAGCCTCGCATCAAGTGGACGCACAGGGAGGATGTCCTTCTCGCCGAGGCGTGGAAGACGATCATCATGGAACCGATCGTCGGCGCCAACCAGCACGTCGACAACTACTGGAAGCGGGTGAAGACTGCGTACGACGAGCGTCGGATGATCGACCTCGACTTCGCCTCATGCGTCACCGACCGCGGCCAGAAGGCCATGGCAAACCATTGGGCGAACATCCAGGCCGCCTGCAACAAGTGGCATGGCATCCAGGAGGAGGTCGCGATGAGGCCAAAGAGCGGCGCCAACCGTGAGATTGAGCTTGTCCGGATGCTCGAGGCGTACAAGAACGACGAGGGCTCCGACTTACAGTTCCTCCACGTCTTCATCGTCATCGAGGGGTGCGAGAAGTGGGCGAAGGTGCAGCGGTCGATCGGCAAGGGCAAGGAGTATGTCCCCGACGCGGTGCCTGCATGTGCGTCCGAAGGACGTCCGCCGATGGGCCACAAGAAAGCCAAGTTGGCAAGGGACGGTGCGCCGGCAGCGGCAAGGCTCCAGGCGTCCATCGAGAACTGCATCACCGACGCCCAGACCCAGGCCGGCAAAAGGGAGGAGATCGCCAAGCAGAGATGGGCGGCGCTCATGGCGAACTCCCAGGTCAAGATCGACCTCCTCAGGACTGGCACCGCGGCGAAGAAGAGGAACAACGACCTCGCCTTCCTCACGGGGGGCGACCCGGCCGCGATGACCCCCGAGGTGAGAGCTTGGTTCCTGGTGTAGTGCACCCTCATCCTGAGCGACATCAGCCCGGCTCCGGCCTCGACTACCTCGTCTGGTGGCACGAGCTATGCCACTGCGTCACCGAGCACGCACATCGACCTGGAGGATGTCGCGCCCGTCGTCGACAAGCATGCCGAGCCCGTCGCCGACCTGGAGGGCTCCGCGCCCGTCGTCGACAAAGATGTCGCGCCCGCCATCGACCCGGAGGATGCATCTCCCGTCATCGACCTGGATGATGCTTCGCCGAGCTCGGCGCCTGCTCCGACACCGGCCGACGCCTCTGCCTGATCGCCCACCTGTGCCCACGCCGTGCGCGCCCGACTGTGATTCGATCTAGACTATTTGATCGCCCAACTGTGGCGTTTTTTGTAATATGATTGCCCAAAGTATGGCTGCTGCGATCGCCGAAATCGGGCTCTATTTTGGGGCGGGAAGAGGAGCTTTCAAATATTATCGCCGTTCTGTTTTTCTGGGTCGCCGAACGGCTGGTAAAATCGCCCCCAGGTTTTGGTGCGGGGCGGCGCTATCGCTAAAAAGCGCCGAACTGAAACCTGGGGGGGGGGCGAACGGCTGGAGATGCCCTAAACGTAGCACATGAGAATTTGCTTGGTGTGGCGGTTAAATACCATATGTATGTAGGTATGGTGGACACATTTGGCAAACTTTGGTTTTTGGGAGTTAGATGCACGAGTAGAGCTCATACTCAGTACAGGTGGAGGCTAGTAAAGACTGGGAGCGGCAAATCAAGGGAGCGGTAATGGCCACAATCATGCATAGCGACAAAAACATTATTAATCAAAGCATACATGGTATTACAAGTCAAAAACTAAGTGATCATACAAGCTATAAGTGACTGGATTGTAGTCATAAATATGGTGTAAGCATGTGCCAAGTCAACCAAATAAAACATTCGAAGGAGAACACCACAAATTTATGCTTTAATGTGATAAAAACAACTCATGATTATTTCAATGGAAAATGAAGCACTCTCAGCTATTTGAGACAAGTCATGCTACAATAATAATAATAAATGGATAGAATTAGAATAACATCCAACATGACATGAAAAAGTCTAGCCATAGTCTATACGAGTTTCTTTTTGCACCGTTATAAGCACGGAAATTGTACTATTGCTTTCCAACACCAATCATTTTAAACAAAACAAAAATTCTTCAAGAGATATATCAATGAAACAAGAGAGTACTAATACTACTCTACAAGAACTAACAACTCTGAATAAGAGATGCCTGAAAGACAAGAGCTAAAAGGATTTGCAGTAGCTAGAAGAAAAACTAAGAATACGAGTATGATAGAAAACGAGTATTCATATGAAAAAGCGGAGCATGTCTCTCTCCCACACAAGAATGCTAGGTTCCAACTAAGTTTATTACAGCAAGGAAAACTGTAACATCCCTGATTTTTGGAGAAATTCATAAATCACAAAAATTTAAAACTTTTGTTTTCTTCTAATGAAAGCCACCCAAAAACGAATAAAGCTCAAACACAAATAAAATATTATATGTTATTCCAATGTTATTGGAAATGATGATCCAAATGCATCTATTTTCTAAAACCCTAAACCCTCAAAATAAATAATTATGCAAACAAAACTATCTTCCCTAATTGAAAACCTTAAAAATATGAAATAAGTTTCATAATATTTTCTTGGTAGGAAAAAAGTAAATAACTTAGGGAAACACTGATTGAAAATATCTTTTGTCTCTGAAATTATTTTGACCATAATATTATTTAATTTATTTTATATAAGTCAAATAACATTGAGTAATCATTGGTCTTTTGTTCATATTTTGAAAACATAAAAGTTTGATTATGTTTAAAAAAACACCCAAATGTTTTCATTTGAAAGATACAGATTTTACAACACTAATGAATTTTGTTTGAGGCCATTTGGAAATTCTATTCAAAAGTTATGATAAAAACAGAAATTGAAAAGGGAAAGGAAAAAAAGGAGCACCAACCGGGCCGAAGCCCATCTTCCATCCCCCGTGCGTGCAGCTCACAAGAGAGCAGGCCTGCCCCAGTACCTACCGCGCGTATCGTAGAAGAGCCCAGCAGGCCAGCCCACTAGGAGCCCAGGAGAAAACCGTAGCAGCCCACACCTCTCTCTCTCTTCTCTCTATGACTCCCGAGACCCACGTGCGCGTTTGCTGATGTCAGCCTCCCTTCTACCTCCTGTCCACGAAAACGAATATGTATCCAAGCCGATGTTCTCTCCGATTACGTGTGATTGAAGCTACGAATCCAAGCCCCAAAGCCCTCTATAAGTAGCCTCACATCGCATCTCTGTTTCCCCTCTCTCGCTTCTTCAGATCGCGCCACCAGGCTGCAGGGATTGCACGCCAGAGTCGAGCCCTACCGCCGCCGACTACTTCCGTTTCCGGCAACCACAAGGCACCGCACAACCCCCTTTTGGTCCCTTTCTTTTCCCTCTTCCATGCGCGCGCAATAATGTCCTCATTCAATTTTTGTTCACAACGCTTCGACGAGAATGAGCTCCGCGCCACGCGCCGGAGGCCAACTTCGTCGATTTTCCGGCTCCCCGCGCCACCGCGTCGACATCGCCGGCCGGATCCCGCCCCGGTGAGCTCCCTTTTCTTTGCAAACAGTTCGATCTGAATCCTAGGGCTAGGATTAGATCGTTAACCGAAAAGGTATCTTTGCATCTCAGGCGTTGATCTTCACTTAGATCCAACGGTGGAAAGTCGCGATCCAGGCTGAAAAGGTACCGGCCAATCAGAACGCTTCATTTAGGTTCCCTCGGATTAAGAAGCCCCTGTTCTTTTGCAGAAAAGCCCCTCGACTTAGATTCATCATAACTTTTTAACCCTTACTCCAAATTGAACGATTTTGTACTTTGTGAAATCAGTCCAACATGTAAAACACATTAAAATTAAACAAATTCAAATTTGATACGTGCACACACTTGCTATTGCTGAATCTTTGTAAATCTTGTTTTGCTAATAAATTTTATTATATAAATCCAATTTGAGCAAACTTGAACTTTTTGATAAGCCCTGGACATATAGAATATTTTAGTACCGCCTAATTATAAATTTGACTATTTTAAATATATTCAAATTCAAATATGCTTGTTTGGTCATTTTTTGCATAGTTTAAATTCTATTAATTCAAATTTTGTAAATAAAATATTTTTTTAAACCCTAGGCCGTGTACTAACAGTCCCTTGCGCCCAAAATAATTTTTGGCCAAGTTAAAATGGTTTTGGTTGTTATGTGCTCACCTGACTATTTCTGACTTAGTTTATTTTTTGTAATTGTTTTCAATATGTTTTATCTAGCAAATTTGTGCTAACGACTAACCTTAGACCAGAAAGAGCAAAACCAAAGCCCTTAGAATATTTCTAAGTTATTTTTCCTAGTTGACACTCCTAGTTGAAAAACACTAAGTTTAGTTTTGTGAAAAAAATCATGAAGTGCAATGAGGGTGCCCCATTTGTGAACTTGGGATTTTCAACATGATGCCAAGGAAGGACTTAGCCATCTCAAGAATTTCAAAATGAAGCTAGAAGGTGAAATAAGTACTTATCCAAGAAGACAAACTTCAGAAGCATCTCCAAGAAGTAGAAGCACTTAAAAGAAAATCAAGAGGAACTTCAAGAGGACCAAACCACATCTTTTTTTCTAAGTCTTTCTCCCTTTTCTTTTCTGTTCCCTTATACATTATGGTGGCCAAGTTATATAAATACCATCCCCTAGTTTGTACCTAAACCAAAGTATTAGAAGTTTCAACGAAGACACCACACCAAGGAGGAAGCTGCAAAGGAGCCTGAAGATTTTCCTAGATCAATTATGTGGATACTTAGATTTTTGTTTTCAAGAGTTTTTGTTCAAGACTTAGAATTAGTTTTAAAGTGATATGAGAACTTTTCACCAAGATATCAACGAGAAACCAACTTCAACTCAAGAAATATTCTCCCAGAAGATGAAGGAGAAGAAGAGAAGATTTTACAACTCCTTTTTAGGGAACCCTAGCAATCCAACCTACATCTCTTATTCTATATGACTAAGTCCCTAAATCCTAGATAGGTGCTCCAGATGATTTCTTCTATTGGACACGGAAGACTACAAGCAAGGCCTTCAAAGTACATGCATAAAGACTTAGACATAATAAGCAACTCAAGGAAGAAAAGAAGAACTTGAAGAAACTCAAGACATAAATAGATTATCCTAACACTGTTGTGTGTTCTTTTTATCAATGACCAACCCTCAGTAACAAATGCTAACACTAACTACAATCCCTTATTTTTCTTTTGTGCTTTGAAACTAAATGTTTTCACATGTTCTCCTTTGCTTTGTTTGCTGTTTTGTATGTTTTCGTCATTTGTTTGTTTGTTTGTTTGTTAGCATGCTTATTTATTCTGTTGTTGTGTTTTCAATGTTTAGATTGTGCGGAGAGCAACATTCTATTTTGTGAAGAAAGGGTGATTGTTCTTCACCAACTTCAAAGGAAAGTAACACACCATCAAATACCCATTATTTTCTATATGCATTAGTTGATTTTGAGTAGTATGCATGATAGGAAATTTTACTAAGTTATATTTGAAGGGAATATGCCCGAGAGGCAATAATAAAGTGGTTATTATTTTATTCCTGGTTTATGATAAATGTTTATTTCTCATGCTAGAATTGTATTAACCGGAAACGTTGATACATGTGTGTTTAATAAACAAACAATGGTTCCTAGTAAAGTCTCTCTTTTAAGTAGCTCGTTGATTAATAGATGATCAAGGTTTCCTGATCATGAACATTGGATGTTGTTAATAACGGGGTCATGTCATTAGAAGAATGATGTGATGAACATAGACCCAATATGAGGATAACAATACGATCAAGTCATTTAGTTTGTATTGTTATATCTTGCATACGAAGTAACTTATTCCTTAGACCATGAGATCATGTCAATCACTGATACCGGAAGGGTGCTTTGATGTCATGAAACGTCACACCGTAACAGGGTGACTCTAAAGGTGCCGTTAGGTATTCAGAAAGTATTAGTTGAGGCTCATGGATCAAGAGTGGGATTTGTCCATCCAAAATGACGGAGAGATATACTCTGGGCCCTCTCGGTGATATCACATGGACACCGCTTGCAATCACGTGACTAGGTCACAAGGATGTCATATCACGGAACAAGTAAAAGAGTACTTGTCGGTAACGAGATCGAACAAGGTATGGTTGATACCGATGATCTGATCTCGGACAAGTAAAATATTGCGAGACAAAGAGAATAGTTAACGACGTTGATGGTTCACACGATCACGAGAGTCATTGTTGAATATATAGGAGTCATCACAGATCTCCAGATCCCGCTATTGATTATTGATCGGAGAGGAGTCTCGATCATGTCTATCTTATTCACGAACCGTAGGGTGACACACTTAAGATTCGATGACGCATTCGATAGGATACGGAATATCGAAGAATGTTTTGGGCAGCACCAAAATTGTTTCGGGGATAATTGAAATAGTTCAAGGGGTTTTTTGTCGAATGGTTGTTAATAGAATTAACAAATGATTCGAGGTGATATATGAAAATGTTTGTTAATTTTTGTCGAATGGTTGTTAATAGAATTAACAAAGGCTGAAATAAAGAAATAAAAATGTTTTATTTATTTATTAAAGAAAAACTCTTGGATTTTCTAAGTGGGAAATAAAGGGAAAATGAGTGGGTGCGAGTGGAGAGTCCACTCACATGATGAGGGAAGTGGTGGGGGCACCACCATGGGCTGGCCGCACCCCCTTGGGCTGCCTCCCCCTCCCCTATAAAAGGAGGTGAGAGCTCTCCCTCCTCCACTCACTTGTCCACCTCACTTCCTCTCCACCCTCTGCTCCATTCCATGGTCTCCGGCTTGGCGAAGCCCTGACCGTGGGATTCTTCACCACCACCACACCATCGTGCTGCTGGAGTTCCGAGGGATCCTCTACTTCCGCTGCCCCGCTGGATCGGGGGAACGAAGGTTGTCATCAACCGTACGCGTGACCGATCACGGAGGCACCGCCGGATTGCGGTGCACATCTTCTCGCTCTCGGGATCGGTGTGAGTACGACAACGCCATAACGAGATTTGATCTCATAACGCTTTCTGTCTTTGAGGGTATGTGTTCTCCTTAACCCTCTCTATGCCCGTTGCTTTCATCTCCTAGATTAGATCTTGGCCTTTCGGGCGTCTCTCGCGTAGGAATTTTTTTATTTTGTATGCAACGAACCCCTACAATATTATGCTATGCTATTATCCTAGTAGTGTGTAGCCATCTTTTTACCCTTGTTATTTTTATATCCTTAGAACTTAGTAGATGCTATGCAATGTTACAAATTGTTTTACTAGTTGTTGAGGGAAAATTCTAAGTATAACTAATGAATGAACCATCTGGGTGGAAGTGGAAAGACTGGTTTATGTTGAGCTTTGCCTCAGGGCCCTTGTCTAAGGGTTATTTCACTTGAGGTTGTCACTTGAGGATGGCCACCCAGGAACAAACAGATTACTATGTCCTTCTAAGTTTAGTAGCTTCCCTTGCAGCCTTTTGACATATGGGCTCTGTCTTGATCAACTAAGTTGTGAGAATTCAGCCCGTGCTTGACAAGCTGATGTAGCATAATTATATGTGGAACGGGTCTTGCTGGTGGGTTGAATTCTTGCTTCTGAAAGATATCGTCTCAATTATCTCCTTTCCATGATGCACACCGTGTGTATAGGATGTTTCGGCTAATTGAAGACAAAGGGTGAAAGTGCACAACCTATGCAGAGTTAGAAACTATGATCATAGCCGTGTCCACGGTAATGGACGACTTCGAGCAGCTGGACAAGGAATGGCGGAAGAATCTCAACACCAGTTTCAATAAGTAAAATTGTGTCCAAGTGAACAGTAGTTGTGGTGCTTGGATTTCAATCCAATGTTTCCACCCTTTGAGAAGAAAAGTTTGTTTCGCAAAAGAGATAGGAGAAAACTTGCTTTATGCAAACTTAGCCAAAACTCCACTCAGCCAAATATGCATGTATTATTAGTATTGCCATTTATATCCACTATAGTGTTACCTGCCAATACATTAAATTGTATTGCCCCCTTGTGGCTGCATATTCCATCCTGCAGATGAATCTGAGGACGAGTGAGTTTTTGTTCAGGATCTCGAGTCTATCGCCAACATGATTTGCCTGTGGCACATGAAGAGGACGATGCTCAATGTTGTACTATGTTTTCCGCCGTATTTCTGTTTCCTGCTAGTCTTCTGAGACTATGCAAGTTGTAATCATATTTTGTAAAGACTGGATCATGCGAGGTAATAGATTTTGATGCATTTGCATGATATTTCATTTTGAACCGTGGTGCTAGTACTTTATCTAGGGACTAGCACAATAACACAGGGTTCTTGCATTATTTAAATGTGAGGATGCCACAAAAACAAAATAAAACAAAACAAAAACAAACAGACGCTCCAAGTAAAGTGCATATGATGTGACCGAATAAAAATATAGTTTCACTAGAAGTGACCTGATAAGTTGCTGATGAAGAAGGGGATGCCTTAGGCATCCCCAAGCTTAGACGCTTGAGTCTTCTTAAAATTTGCTGGGATGAACCACGGGGCATCCCCAAGCTTTGGCTTTTCACTCTTCTTGATCACATTATATCACCCTCTTCTCTTGACTCTTGAAAACTTCCTTCACACCAAACTCAAATTAATTCTCATTAGAGTGTCAGTGTATGATGGTGCAGGTCTTGCAATCGCTGGGAAACCCCAAGAGGAAGGTATGATGAGCACAACAGTAGTTTTCCCTCAGAAAGAAACCAAGGTTGAATCGACCAATAGGAGGAAGGAGTAACTTCAGAACATTGATGCAACTGAGATGGTAGGGCGCACTACCGGTTCAGCAGCAACGTGGAACCTACACAACATAAAAAATTCACTTTGCCCCAATGAAGCAGTGAGGTTGTCAATCTCACCGGTTTTGCTGATAACAAAGAGGTTAAATATATGGTGTGGAAAAAAATATGAGAACAGTATGAAAGCAGTAGCAGCAATGTGAAAACAGTGGAAGAAGTGTGTGTATTATCACTAGAGGTGTCTCTCCATAAAATATAAATAACATGTGTGGTGAACAAATTACATCTGGGCAATTGACAGAAACGAAGGATGCACCATAGTGCATATGCAAGACATAAATATTACTATGTGATTCATGCAGGCATTAAAACAAGATACATAGACCGTCATCCAACTGCATCTATGACTAATAATCCACCCTCCGAATATCATCCGAAAAAACGTTGGGTATAATGTTGCAAGCAACAGATAATCGCAATAAGCAAAGTGTGTAATGTAAACAATGTAAACTAAGTAAACACCGTTGTTTTCTCCCTAATGGCAACAACACATCCTCCATCCATCATGTTTCTGTCACTCGAGCACAGATGCAAAGGAGGCATGAACCCACTATCGAGCATAAATACTCCCTCTTGAAGTTACTAGCATCTACTTGTCCAGAGCATTTACTAATAACGGAGAGAATGCAAGATCATAAATAACATATGCATGAAGATAACATGAAAGATTGATAATCAGAAGACATAGCATTCAACATTCATCGGATCCCGGCAAACATAACATGTAGCATTACATAAAGATGATCTCGATCATGTGAGGCAGCTCACAACATCTAAACATGAGGCACAAAGTGGAGAAGACAACCATCTAGCTACTGCTATGGACCCGTAGTCTAGGATGAACTACCCAGGCATCACTTTGGAGGAGGGCATGGTGGTGTAGACCCCTCCGGTGATGAATTCCCCTCCTAGCAGGGTGCCGGGGAGAGCTCCAAAACCCTCCCGATCTCGGGATGACGATGACGGAGGCCTCGGGTGTTTCTCTGGACGAACTGGTATATATTTAGGGTTGATGTATTGGGGGGAATAAATAGGCGAAAGGGCGATGGAGGTGGACGCCCGAGCGGCCAACACTACCCTGAGGAGCAGCGAGGGGGTGGCTCCGCCCTATGGTGTGGCTCCCCTATGCCCCCTGCGGGCATCTTTGGGACTCCGTGGAACCTTCGGGAATTATAAGACTTCCGGGCTTCGAATTTTCCAATTCTGAGCATATTTCCAGAACAACTTTTGTGAAACTAAAAACAACAGAAAACAGGGAACTGGCTCTGTGGCATATTTTCAATAGGTTAGTCCCGGAAATCGATAAAAATGACATAAAGTGTATAGCAAACATATAGAAAATAACATGGAAACAACATGGAACATCAGAAATTAAGGATACGTTTATGACGTATCAACATCCCCAAGCTTAGTTCCTACTCGTCCTCGAGTAGGTAAACGATAAAAACACATAATTTCTGAGGTGACATGCTACCAACATAAACTTGATCATCAATAATGTAAAAGCATATGTAAGCTGAGATCATAGAACTTCAACAAAAGAATGATAAATAAAATTTTAACAATAAAGTATAGCAATCACCTCGCATTATGAGAAGTAACACAAATAAAAGATCATAAATAATAATGCACTCGAAATATATACGTTTGTTTCAAGCATAGAGATAACATGGCAAAGTGACATTTCGCTTGTCCTGAAGAGTGGGGCACAACATAAATGCCAGGACACCTTCAAAGTTCATGAGGAAGACTAGAACAAATAATTAGAGAACAAACAATAACACATCATGAATCAATTAACAATGTTTCTGGGACAAATGGACATTAAAATCAGAATGGCAACCATGCTCTCTCAACTGTGCATAAAGATAGAATATGGAGACTCAACATAAAAGTAAAAGAAAGGCCCTTCACAGAGGGAAGCAGGGATCAACTCATGTGCTAGATTATTTTATTTTATTAAACAGAGGTATTGAAAACATTTTTTTAGAGAGGTGTATGCTTAGTCACCGAATGGTAAACAGAAAATACAGTATGTCACAAGCCAACTAGACTTCACAAGAGCGGATCCCATAGAAGGACGCATCTGGGTAGAAGGTCATCCCTCTTTCTCTTATGTTTACAAAATTATGCTTTGACTAATAAATTTGAGGCAAAAATAGTGAATAGAATTTGTTGTTATTAATTTGGGGATGGGCACCCAGCTGCCAGCTCTTCTATCAATTGGATAAGCGGATGAAGCCACTAGTCGAGGGTGTGAAAGTCCAATCAACAAGTGAGATAAAGATTCTCTATTTACGTCCTCATGAGCTAAAACAGGAGCACAAAATAGGAGTAATTTTGAAGGTTCTAAAGGTAACACAGGAGCAATTTACTTTGGAGTGGCAGTTAAATACCACATGTAGGTAGGTATAGTGGACACGTTTGGCAAACTTTGGTTTTTGGGAGTTGGATGGACAAGCAGAGCTCATACTCAGTACAGATGGAGGCTAGCAAAAGACTGGGAGTGACAAATCAAGAGAGCAATATTGGCCATAATCATGCATAGCGACATAAACATCATTAATGAAAGCATAAGTGGTGCCACAAGTTTAAAAGCTAAATGATCATAGAGGCTATAAGTGACTGGTTCATAGTCATAAACATGGTGTAAGCATGCGCCAAGTCAACCAAATAAAACATTCAAAGGAGAACACCACAAATTTATGCTTCAATATGAGAAGAACAACTCATGATTCTTTCTAAGGCACATTAAACACTCTAATCTTGATGGTGCAGGTCTTGCACTCGTTGGGAAACCCCAAGAGGAAGGTATGATGAGCACAACAGTTATCCCTCAGAAAGAAACCAAGGTCGAATCGACTAGTAGGAGGAAGGCGTAACTTCAGAAGGTTGATGCAGCTAAGATGGCAGGGCGCAGTACCGGTTCAGCAGCAACGTGGAACCTACACAACACAAACAATTCACTTTGCCCCAGCAAAACAGTGAGGTTGTCAATCTCACCGGTTTTGCTGATAACAAAGAGGTTAAATGTATGGTGTGGAAATCAATATGAGAACAATATGAAAGCAGTATCAGCAGTGTGCAAACAGTGGAAGCAGTGTGAAAACAGTGAAAGCAAAGTGTGTATTATCAGAATGAGAAAATGGACCGGGGTCCACAGTTCACTATGCAATTGACAGAAATGAAAGCTGCACCGTAGTGCATATGTAAGACATAAATATTACTATGTGATTCATGCGGGAATTACAACAAGATACATAGACCGTCATCCAACTGCATCTATGACCAATAATCCACCCGCCGAATATCATCCGAACACACATTGGGTATTAAGTTGCAAGCAACAGATAATCGCAGTAAGCAAAGTGTGTAATGTAAACAATGTAAACTAAGTAAACACCGTTGTTTTTTCCCTAATGGAAACATCACATCCTCCATCCGTCACGTTTCTGTCAATCGAGCACAGATGCAAAGGAGGCATGAACCCACTATCGAGCATAAATACTCCCTCTTTGAGTTACTAGCATCTACTTGCCCAGAGCATCTACTAATAACGGAGAGCATGCAAGATCATAAATAACATATGCATGAAGATAACATGATAGATTGATAATCAAAAGACATAGCATTCAACATTCATCGGATCCCAGCAAACAGAACATGTAGCATTACATAAAGATGATCTCGATCATTTGAGGCAGCTCACGAGATCTAAACATGAGGCACAAAGTGGAGAAGACAACAATCTAATTACTGCTATGGACCCGTAGTCCAGGGATGAACTACTCACGCATCACTTCAGAGGAGGGAATGGTGGTGTAGACCCCTCCGGTGATGAATTCCCCTCCTGCCAGGGTACCAGGGAGAGCTCCAGAACCCTCCCGATCTCGGGATGACGATGACGGATGCCTTGGGTGTTTGTCGGGACGAAGTGGTATATATTTAGGGTTGATGTATCGAGGGGAATAAATAGGCGAACGGGAGATGGCGGTGGATGTCCGAGGGGCCCACACCACCCAGAGGAGCGGCCAAGGGGCAATGCGCCGCCCTATGGTGTGGCCCCGTTATGCCCCCCCCCCCCCCCCGCCGGGCCTCTTCGGGGCTGCGTGGAACCTTCGGGAATTCTAAGACTTCTGGGCTTCGAATTTTCCAATTACGAGAATATTTCCAGATAAACTTTTCTGAAACTAAAAACAACAGAAAACAGGGAACTGGCTCTGTGGCATCTTGTCAATAGGTTAGTTCTGGAAATAAATAAAAATGACATAAAGTGTATAACAAACATGTAGGAAATAACATGGAAACAACATGGAACATCAGAAATTAAGGATACTTTTAGGACGTATCATTGCACAATAAAAAGCTCTTATGTTCTCCTTGGACACAAGTATTATTAATACTTTTTAAACATTAGCTACATCCACTAATATTTTGTGGAGCAAAGAAATCCACTCATCATAGTAAAAGAGATAATGCAAGTAAAAAGGTAGAATCTGTCAAAACCAGAACAGTCTGTAAAGACGATTTTTTTGGGGCACTTACATTGCTCAAATCGAAAATTGCAAAGCTAGAAAAAGTTTTTGAAATAGCTGAGGATTAAGCACAAAAATTTACAGGTCATTTTGATCTTTCTGTGAATTTACACGAATTTAACGGTGGACAGCAGAAATCTATTTCCTGAGCAGAAATCCAAATCTAACCTCAACTTTCAGTAGAGACTTTACTTGGCACAAAAAATGAGAGAAAATAAAAATACGAAGGATTTGCTACAGAACTAAACAACACATTGACTCAAAGAAAACAGAAAAAAAAACATTGCAAAAATAAAACCATGGGTTATCTATCAAGAAGTGCTTTTATTTAACGCCTTTTAGCTAGGCACAATAATTTGAGAAGATGCTCACATAAGGATAAGAGTTGAAAATAAAATAGAGCATCAAGAAGCATATGTAAAACATGTTTATACCTAACACTCTTCCTATGCATAGGAGTATTGTAACAAAACAAATCAATGAAGCACAATGCTAACATAGGAAGGCAAAAAAATGCAACTTCAAAACTTTTAACATAAAGAGAGGAGACTTAATATTATTTTGATATATGAAACCGTGTCTTGCTGTTTCATAATGACCAATGGGTCTTAAATAAACCAGCATATAGCAGTAACACAAGAGAAAGCTCAAAACTTTCATCATAAAGAGAGGAAATTTAATAACATGAAGATTTCTATAACCATATTTTCCTCTCTCAAAATAATTCTCAGTAGCATCATGAATAGACTCAACAACATAGCTATCACATAAAACATTCTTATCATGATCAAGCATAAACTTATTATCATTACGCTCCACATAAGTAAGACCCTTCTCATTAGTAATAGTGGGAGTAAAACTATCACATCCATCATTGCAATCATCATAAATTGGAGGAATAGTATAATCATAATGAACTTTATCCTTAACAGTAGATGGACTGAAAATAGCATGTTCATCATTGTAAACATCATATAGGAGGCATATCATAATCACAATAAAATTTATCCTCAATAGTAGGTGGAATTAGAATACCAAAATCATTATAATCATCATATATTGGAGGCAAAGTATCATCAAAGAAAATTTCCTCCTCAAAACTTGGGGGACTAAAAATATCATATTCATCAAAACTAGCTTCCCCAAGCTTATACTTTTCCATAGCATTAGAAATAATGGTATTCATAGAATTAATGCTAATAACATTTCTATCACTATTATGCAAAATTCCATAGGTTTTTGAATTCTCTCTTCAAAAGCATCATGTCCTAATTCAAGATAAAGATTATAAAGCTCTCTCATATTTTTGTTGTTTTCCATTAAGCCTAAAGATAAAAACAAGGAACAAGGTAAAATAAGCCTAACCAGTGAAAATAAAAACAAGAAACAAAAAGATATAATTGCAGAATCTAAAGGAAATAACTCCGAGCACTCACACCCGAGGATGTGAGTACCTTTTACCTTACATTCCCGGAAATGGCGCCAGAAAAGAGCTTGATGTCTATGCACGCTTCTATTCTTGTAGACACTGTTGGGCCTCCAAGTGCAGAGGTTTGTAGAACAGCAGGAAGTTTCCCTTAAGTGGATCACCCAAGGTTTATCGAACCAAGGAGGTAGAGGTCAAAGATGCCCCTCTCAAGCAACGCTACAATTACGATACAAGAAGTCTCTTGTCTCCCCAACACACCTAATAAATTTTTTAGTTGTATAGGTGCACTAGTTTGGCGAAGAGAGAGTAAAATCCAAGTAATATGGATGATTATAAGTGACAATAGCAATCTGAAATAAAAATGGTAGCAAGCAAACATGTAGCAGAACTGGTTGTAAATGGTGTTTCAATTCTCAGAAACAAGGCCTAGGGATCATACTTTCACTAGTGGACACTCTCAACAATAATAACATAATTGAATGTATAAATATCATCTCTTCACAATGCTACTCCGAACCACTATCTGGTCGGATAACAAAGACCAATCATTGCGTAGGGCTATAAGAGCACTCCTTAGAGTTTGCATTTCCCCATCCAGGTAACCCCCATGGTATCACCATGAGACCTAGATGGTTCCAAACAAACAGCAAAATTTCATAGGGTTATCCTACACAAAATATAAATATCATGCTAAACCACACGGTGCACACACTGTCACCATTACACCGTGATCAAAGTGTATACGGAGAGCTCATGATCACATAAAGATCACACCATGGGAGAGAGAGATGAAACACGTAGATACTAGTAGAGCCCTCAGCCCCGAGGAAGAACTACTCCCTTCTCATCATAGGATACAACAACAGCGATGAAGATGGCAGTGGAGTCGATGGAGATGGCTACGGGGGTACTTCCCCGTCCCGCAGGGTGTCGGAATAGAGATTTCTGTCCCCCGAAACTTGGCGGAAGCGACGGCGGAGCTACATAACTTTTTGTGGAAGGAGATTGAATGTTTTAGGGTTTATGCCTCGAGGGGAATAAATAGGCGAAAGGGAAATATCGGTGGGCGTCCGGAGGGCCCACACCACGAGCTGGCATGACCAGGGGGAACCCGCACCCCCTATGGTGAGGCCACCCTGTGGCCCTCCCCCCGGGCCTCCTTTGGACTCCGTTGAAGCTCCGGGAATTCTAAGACTCTAAGATTTTGTTTCGTCCAATTCCGAGAATATTTCCAGAACAACTTTTCTGAAACCAAAAACAACAGAAAACAGGAACTGGCTCTGTGTCAACTTGTCAATAGGTTAGTCCCAGGAAATCCATAAAAATGACATAAAGTGTATAGGAAACATGTAGCATATGGCATGAAAACAACATGGAACATCAGAAATTATAGATACGTTTGAGACGTATCATGAATGCAAATATTTCTTTAAGGTTTGCAATTTAAAATTAGAAGCATTGTGAGACATGTACCATACAATGATATGACAAATTTGCTACATCAAGCAAGAGAATCTGAGAAGAGGTTGGCCGAGGAGTCTCAAATGAGTGCAAAGAATTTTTCCCCTCTTGAAATTCTGTTATTCCTACACCTACACCTCAAGCTTCCCAATTTCATGTTACTACTAGTTCTAAACCCGAGACTAGCATGTCTAATGCAAAGAGAACTTCACAACCAGCAGCTAGTTCAAGTGGTTCTACTACATCTAGAGCAAGAAATAGAGACATGAGCTTCCACACATGAGATTGTCCTAATAAGAAAATCATGCTAATCAATGATGACCATGAGTATGAGACTGGTGATGATGCTGATCCTAACGAGGAGGATGATTGTGATGATGGTGATGGTCCTGTTGATGCATATGATACAAATTATCCTACTATTGTTTGCACACAAAAATCATTGAGTGTTATTCCAAGTGAAGAAAATCAGAGGTGCAATTTGTTCCAAACCAAAGCAGTTGTGGGTCCTCAAATGGCTTGCAAGGTGATCACTGATGGAGGAAGTTGTAGAAATTTAGCAAGCAAAGATTTATGTGCAAAGCTGAAGTTGAGATATATTCCACATCCCCACCCTTATTATATTTAGTGGTTGAGTGGAAAAGAGGAGATTAAGGTGTGCCATATGGTGAGAATGGAAATTCAGATTAGACCATACAAAGACACCATTGAATGTGATGTGCTTCCCATGTCGGTTTTCCACATTCTATCGGATAGACCATGGAAATTTGATAGAAGTGCTATACACCATGGAAGAGCAAACACAAATCAATTTAATTGGCATGGGAAGAATATTATTTTGAGGCCTATGAAACCACAACAAATTGTAAATGAGTCTCGTAAAAAAAAACTGAAGTGAATCTAGAAAAGGAGAGTGAGAGAGATGAGAGGAGTGAAAACAAAAATTTTGTGGGTGAAAATAAGCCTAGGCCGAGTGGTAAAAGTAAGGGAATGAGATTATTAACAATGTTAGCCACCAAATATGATTTGAGAGAGTTTAGTGAGGATCCTAGTTTAGTACCTATAGTGCTTATGCACAAGGGGAAATTTTAGTTTCTAATGACATGACCCCTCTCTCTATTGGTGTTTCTGATGTTTTGCAGGAATTTCGTGATGTTTTTCCAGAAGAGATACCCTCGGGGCGGCCACCAATGATAAGGACTGATCACCAAATTGATCTTATTCCTGGTTCATTATTACCAGAACGAGCTCCCTATAGGACAAATCCCCAAGAAACAAAGGAAATTCACAAACATGTACAAGAGCTACTAGACAAAGTGTATATTCGAATCAGCCTTTCTCATTGTGATGTTCCTGTTATTTTAGTCCCTAAGAAAGATGGTACATGGCGCAAGTGTGTATATTGTAGGGCAATTAACAACATCACTATTCGTTATTGTCATCCTATACCACGTTTGGAAGACATGTTAGATGAATTAAGTGGTGCTGCTGTTTTCTCTAAAATTGATTTGCGTAGTGGTTACCATCAAATTAGGATGAAAGAGGGGGGGGGGGGTGATTGGGAAACAACCTTTAAAACAAAATTTGGTTTATATGAATGGTTAGTGATGCCTTTTGGTTTAACTAATGCACCTAGTACTTTCATGAGACTTATGAACCATGTTTTGAGAGATTTTATTGGCAAGTTGGTGGTAGTTTATTTTCATGATATTCTCATATATAGCCGTAATGAACATGAACACATTGATCATATTAGACAAGTCTTGCATGTGCTAAGAGAAAACAAATTGTTTGCTAATTTATAGAAGTGCACTTTTTGCAAGGATAAGGTCATATTTCTTTGATATGTTGTATCTAAACATGGGATAGAGGTAGATGATTCTAAAATTGAAGCAATTAAAAATTGGCCTATTCCCATGAATGTGATTCAAGTGCGTAATTTTAATGGTCTTGCTGGTTTCTATAGCAGATTTGTGAAAGATTTTAGTACCATTGCTGCCCCTTTGAATAATTTGAAATTTGAAATTGAATGGGATGCTAGTGGTATTGGTATTGGAGGCGTGTTGATGCAAGATAGAAAACCAATTGCTTATTTTTCTAAGAAATTGCATGGTGCACAATTGAATTATTCTGTTTATAATGAAGAATTGTATGCACTTGTTAGATTTCTTGAGGTTTGGAAACATTATTTGTGGCCAAAAGAATTTATCATACATTCTGATCGAGGCATTAATTTTTTTTTAAATAGCCAATATAATTTTAATAAGAGACATGCTAAATGGGTAGAATTTATTGAGTCTTTCCCATACATCATTAAATATAAGAAAGGATTGGATAACGTAGTTGCTGATGCTTTATCTAGAAAAAACATGTTACTCACGAAATTGGATGTCCAAGTTTTGGGTTTGGAGTGCCTAAAACAATTATACGCTGAAGATAATGAGTTTTCTATGACTTTTGCTAAATGTTCTAATGTAAAGGTTTGGGATAAGTATCATATACATGATGGATTTTCGTTTAGAGCTAACAAAATATGTGTTCCTGAGTGTTCTTTGCATTTGATATTATTGCAGGAATCTCATAGTGGTGGATTGATGTGACACTTTGGACGTGAGAAAACATTACTTATGTTGGCTGATAATTTTTTCCGGGCACATATGAGGCGTGATGTGTATAGGGTTGTACAATGTTGCATTACTTGGAACAAGGCTAAATCAAAATTCAAGCCTCATGGTTTATATACTCCTCTTCCTGCACCTACTGCACCATGGGAAGATATTAGTATGGATTTTGTGCTAGGATTACCGAGGACTAAGAGAGGACGTGATTCTATATTTGTGGTAGTGGATCGATTCTCTAAGATGTCACACTTTATTGCATGCCACAAGAGCGACGATGCGTCGCATATTGCTAATCCGTTTTTCGGGGACATAGTGAGACTACATGGAGTACCACGGACTATTGTTTCTGATCGTGATGTGAAGTTTATGAGCTATTTTTGGAAGACACTATGGAGGAAGCTAGGAACAAAGATGTTGTTTTCAACTACATGTCCCTGATGGAGACTGATGCTCTCGTTGGGAAATCCCAAGTGGAAGGTATGAAGAGCACAACAACAAGTTTTCCCTTAGAAAGAAACCAAGGTTGAATCGACCAGTAGGAGAAAGAATTCACTTCCAAAGGTTGATGCAGCTGTTGTTGGCAGGACGCACTACCGGTTCAGCAGCAATGTTGAATCTACACAACACAATTAAATTACTTTACCCCAACGAAGAAGTGAGGTTGTCAATCTCACTGGTTTTACTGAAACAAAAGATTAGACGTATAGTGTGGAAAATAGAATTTGTTTGCGGTAGATGAAAGAGAATAATAACTACAATAGTAAAACAACGGTTGCAGTGGTTGTATATCAGTGTAAATAAATGGACCAGGTCCACAGTTCACTAGAGCTTTCTCTCCCAAACAGACAGATAACATGCTGGGTAAACAAATTACAGCTGGGCAATTGACAGGTATAAAGACTGCACCGTAGTGCATATGCATGACATGATTATTACTATGTGATTCATGTAGGCATTACAACAAGATATATAGACCGTTATCCAACCGCATCAATGACTAATAATCCACCCTCAGAGTGTCATCCGAGCAAACTTTGGGTATTAAGTTGCAAACAACAAATAATTGCATTAAGCAGAGTGTGTAATGTAAACAATAAAGTTATCCTTAGACAAAGCATTGTTGTTTTGTCCCTAATGGCAACAACACATCCCCCACCCGTTACGTTTCTGTCACTCGAGCGTGAGTGAAAGGGAGGCATGAACCCACTATCGAGCATAATACTCCCTCTTGGAGTTACAAGCATCAACTTGGCCAGAGCATCTACTAGTAACGGAGAGCATGCAAGATCATAAATAAAATAGAAATGAAAGAACATGATAGATTGATAATCATTGAACACAACATTCAATATTCATCAGATCCTAGCAAACACAACATGTAGCATTACAATAAGATGATCTTGATCATGGTAGGGAGCTCACAAGATCTAAACATGAGGCATAAAGAGGAGAGAACAACCATCTAGATACTTCTATGGACCTGTAGTCGAGGGATGAACTACTCACGCATCACGCCGGACGCAGGCATGGTGATGAAGAGCCCTCCGGTGATGATTCCCCGTCCCGGCAGGGTGCCGGGGAGAGTTCCAGAACCCTCCCAAACTAGGGTTGACGATGAGGCGGCTACGGATCTTTTTGGTGGAAAAGGCTCGGGTATTTAGGATTAACCCGTGGAGAAGTATAAATAGGCGAGAGGGCAATGTCGGTGGGCGGCCAGGGGCCCACACCACCCCCAGGCGTGGCCAGAGGGGGTGCACCGCCCTATGGTGTGGGACCCCTGAGGCCCCCATCCGGGTCTCCTCCGGACTCCGTGTACGTGATGACTTTCTAAGACTCTGGGATTTTGTTTCGTCCAATTCTGAGAATATTTTTAGAACAACTTTTCTGAAACCAAAAATAGCAGAAAACAGGAATTGGCTCTGTGGCATCTTGCTAATAGGTTAGTCCCAGAAAATCCATAAAATGACATAAAGTGTGTAAGAAACATGTAGCATAAGGCATGAAAACAACATGGAACATCAGAAATATGGATACGTTTGAGACGTATCAAGCATCCCAAGCTTTGTTCCTACTCATCCTCAACTAGGTAAACGATAAAAACAAAGAAATCTTAGGTGACATGCTACCAACATAAACTTGATCATCATAATGTAAAGCATGTAAACTAAGATCAAATGATTAAAGTTTGTGGTTTATAGTTGATATCAAATAGAGTAATGTTTAAACCATTAGGAATAAACAAAGTAAAACTTTTCAATGAATCAATACTTTAACATAATCAACTGTGCAAAGTATATTAAAGATGATTCAAGCTTAAAGAACAACAATATAATCATCCTAAGCATCAAACTCTTACAACAACTCCTGTTCGGGTCAAGTCAAGTGACAACAATATGCACGTAGGAAGATCATCAAACTATTAGTGCACCAAAAACAAGCAAGCGTTATGTATTGGTTCCTGGCACCAAGATGTTATGGCTAAAAGAACATTATGTGGTTTGGAAGGTCAATGGAAGAAAGTCTCGCACAACTGAAAGTGATCATTAGACAAGAGGAAGTCTTATAATCGAAGCTATGCAAGGAGTAGTGATTGCCACACATTGGATGCACATAGAGCTATAAGTGTATGAAAGCTCTCCAATGGAACTAGTGGGGGTGCATCCAACTTGCTTGCTCACGAAGACCTAGAGCACTTTTGAGGAGGCTCATCATTGGAATATAGAAGCCAAGTTCTATAATGTAAATTCCCCGTCATAAAATGAAAACTCTCTCCAAACTGAAGTATTGGTGCTAAATAAGCATGAGTGTGGAATAAATGATAGTAATTCTGCCCCCTCTCTCTTTATTATCTCTCTTTGGCCCTCATTTTTTTATTTTTGGGATTTTTCTCCTTTTTTTCTTTTTTATATAACCTCACTGGTAGGGGCAACACTCTATTTTACAATGAATCATCACACTTTTAGTACTCATAACTGAAACTGAAATATCTCTAATGTATAAAACTAAATGCTCCTGCCAGTGTAGCAGTATGCAAAATAGCAATGAAACATGTAACAAGTAACATAATGAAGATGCATGCTTTATGACAATATATCTTGGAATGGCTATGGAAATGCCATGATAGGTAGGTATGGTGGTTGTTTTGAGGAAGATATTTTGGGCTTATGTGTAGGAGAACAAAGTCCTCCCACGGGGTTTGGATGCACTGGCTAAGTTTGCAACAACTCTCAATGTGAGAATGGGCAATGCACAATACCGAAGAGGCTAGCAAATATAAATGGTGGAAGTGCCAGAAAACCGCAACTTAGAACTCACAAGGTAAAAGATTACAACTAGAAATATGATCATACAAGGCATAATGAAAAATCACTCCAAGAGATTCCATGGCAGTGAAAAGTCGTTGTTGGCTACCCCGACCGTAGCGTGTAACAAAAAGCCATTACGATTGTCATTAGCAGAGGAAGTCATATAACATTATACTATCAACTGATTTTTCGAGTGTGGCACAGTTTCAAGATTTTAGACCAGCCATTAATTGTTTTTTACCTTACTAAACCAGTAGGTCTACCACTAAGCATATTAATATATCAAAACAACAACAAATAATCAACTAAAACAGTTTAAGGATCTACAAGAGTATGCAAGTCTTTTCCAACATACCATCTAACACACGTAGCATTTTCTATTTCAACCAAACACCAAACAATATATTTTTCAACACAAACTCTCCACCTAATATAGCAATGAAACAAGAGAGTACTAACACTACTATACTAGAACTAACAACTCTGAATAAGAGATGCATGAAAAACATGAGCTTAAAGGATTTGCAGCACCTAGAAGAAAAACTAAGAATACGAGCATGGAACAAAACAATTATTCATTTGAAAAAGCCGAGCGTGTCTCTCTCCCACAAAAAGAATGTTGGGTTCCAAACATATTTATTGGATCAAAGAAAACAAAAGAAAAACAAAACAAAAAACAAATAGACGCTCCAAGTAAAGTGCATATGATGTGACCGAATAAAATATAGTTTCACTAGAAGTGACCTGATAAATTGTTGATCAAGAAGGGGTTGCCTTGGGCATCCCCAAGATTAGATGGTTGAGTCTTCTTAGAATTTGCTGGGATGAACAACTGGGGCATCCCTAGGGTTTGTATTTTCACCCTTCTCGATCACATTTAGGTATGAAAACGGTACGGAAACTTTCGTACATTTCCGTGGAAAAATGGAAACAGAATGAAAATACGGAAACAAAAACGGAATTCTGTGGAACGGAAATGGAAACCAAAATTTTTATGAGGAAATGGAAATGGAAACGGAACAGCGTATTCCGGAGGCAATACGAAACTATCCGTTTTTTACTGCATTGTGCTAGCGCAACCTTGGATGCCCAAAAATTCTAGTTGGATATTTAGGCCCAACCCAAGATATGAAGGAACATGTCTAAAAAATATGTGAAGTGACCATTCTTAGGACCTACTCGCATTTCATATCCTACTTGTCAGTTCAGCGCTGCACTAGGGTTGCGGCCACTAGTAGGAATTTTGATGTTGCCAAAGTTGATAAGCTATGCACACTATAATATATAATCAAGATATATTATTATATTTGATTTCATCTTAGAAAATTGACAATTCTATCAATTTTCTTGAGGTTTCCTACATGATTGAAGGGGTCTCTTTGTTCTGGCACACATCTTTTTTAAGTTTCGTGTCCGTGTCATATTTGTTCTGTATCTACTTCCGATAATATCTGTTGTCGTATTTTTTTTCCATGGTTTCAGTATTCATTTCTGCTTCCGCATAAAAATGTGAAAAAAAATGTGGCACCACTCCGTTATGTCCGTATCCGCTCCGTTTTCATCCCTAAATTCACATTATATCTCTCTCTTCTCTCGACCCTTGAAAACTTCCTTCACACCAAACTCAATGTAATTCTCATTAGAGGGTTAGTGCATAATAAAAAATTCACATGTTCTCCTTGGACACAAGCATTATTAATACGTTTTAAACATTATCTACATCCACTGATGTTTTGTGGAGCAAAGAAATCCACTCAACATAGTAAAAGAGAGAATACAAGTAAAAAGGCAGAATCTGTCAAACCAAGAATAGTCTGTAAAGACGAATTTTTTCGGGGCACTTACATTGCTCAAATCGAAAAACTCAAAGCTAGAAGAAGATTAGGAATTAGCTGAGGAATAAGCAAAAAAATTTGCAGGTCATTTTCACTTTTCTGTGAATTTACACGAATTTAACGGTGGACAACAGAAATTTGTATCCTGCGCAGAAATCCAAATCTAACCTCAACTTTCACTAGAGACTTTACTTGGCACAAAAAATGCGGAAAATAAAGATACAAAGGAGTTGCTACATAAGTAAAAACACATTGACTCAAAGAAAACAGAGAAAAACAAAGAAAATGAAACCATGGGTTATCTCCCAAGATGTGCTTTTCTTTAACGCCTTTTAGCTAGGCCCAGAAAACTAGAATTAAGTATTTTCAAGTGAAGAAGCATCCAAATAAATAATTTCCTCCAAAACACGACTTGTAGCAATTGGTTCTTTAGGTACCCCTGAAGATGATTCAACATGCAAATCACTTTTAGTTTTACTAAAAGTTTTATCAATTTTAAGCACATTAGGTTTTTTTTTGTTTAGGCACCTTGGGCACATACATAAATTTTTGCTCTTTTCCCATAAAAGCTTTCTCCCTCTTAAACTTAAGAGAAGAAAAAGTTGGACTTAAAGTTTCCATAGCCTCCTCTAGTTTACCAATCCTAATGTTTTGATTATCATGGGTATTGATAGCCTCTAAAATAGTAATTCTCTTATTGATTCTTACTATTGATTCATTAAGTTTGCTAGCATTATCAAGGAAATTTGGCAAATTCTTCTGCATAGAGTTAAACTTTTTTATAACATCATCTAAAGTGATCTCAGTTTTAACAACTTTAGTAGGTGGTGTTCCAACTAAACTTTCAATTAAATTACAGGCTTCTAAAGCAGGAGTTCCCAGAAAATTACCACCTGTAAGAGTGTCTAGAACATACATATACCTGTAAGAGTGTCTAGAACATACCTACACCAACTAGTAATACCAACATAAAAATTCCTAAGAAGAATCAAGGTAGAATATTTTTTTAGTACATCTATGATGAGCATCACTTATCCTATACCAAGCATATTTCAAACTTTCTCCCCCTTGTTGTTTAAAAGAACGAACCCCAACTTCAGGAACACTCATTTTAACCAGATTAAAAACAGGATAAAAATAACAACTAGAATAATAACTAAATTTTGTGTGTTTTTGATAAAGAGAAGCAAACAAAACAAAATAAAATAAACCAAGAAAAACAAAAACAAAGTAAAGATATTGGAGGTGAGAGACTCCCCTTGAAGAAATCCTCTTCCTCCCGGGCAACGGCGCCAAAAATTGCTTGATGGAGACTGATGCTCTCGTTTGGAAACTCCAAGTGGAAGGTATGAAGAGCACAACAACAAGTTTTCCCTCAGAAAGAAACCAAGGTTGAATCGACCAGTAGGAGAAAGAAATCACTTCTGAAGGTTGATGCAGCTGAGGTGGCAGGGCGCACTACCGGCTCAGAAGCAACGTGGAACCTACACAACACAATAAAATCACTTTGCCCCAACGAAGCAATCAGTTTGTCAATCTCACTGGTTTTTCTGAACACAAAGAGGTTTATGCAGCTGATGTTGGCAGGGCGCACTACCGGTTCAACAGCAACGCGGAATCTGCACAACACAATCAAATTACTTTTCCCCAACGAATCAGGGAGGTTGTCAATCTCACCGGTTTTGCTGAAAAAAAGGATTAGACATATAGTGTGGAAAATAGTATTTGTTTGCAGTAGATGAAAGAGAATAATACTTGGAGTAGTAAATCAACGGTTGCAGTGCTTGTATACCAGTGTAAAGAAATGGACCGGGGTCCACAGTTCACTAGAGGTGTCTTTCCAAAACATATAGATAACATGCTCGGTAAACAAATTACAACTGGGCAATTGAGAGATATAAAGGCTACACCGCAGTGCATATGTATGACATGATGATTACTATGTGATTCATGCGGGAATTAGAACAAGATACATAGACCATTATCCAACTACATCTATGACTAATAATCCATCTTCAGAGTGTCATCTGAGCAAACTTTGGGTATTAAGTTGCAACCAACAAATAATTGCATTAAGGAAAGTGTGTAATGTAAACAACAAAATTGACCTTAGACAAAGTATTGTTGTTTTCTCCCTAATGGCAACATCACATCCCCCGCCCATTACGTTTCTGTCACTCGAGCGTGAGTGAAAGGGAGGCATGAACCCACTATCGAGCATAAGTACTCCCTCTTGGAGTTACAAGCATCAACTTGGCCAGAGCATCTACTAGTAACGGAGAGCATGCAAGATCATAAATAACATACACATGAAAGAACATGATAGATTGAGAATCACTGGACATAGCATTCAATATTCATCAGAGCCCAGGAAACACAACATGTAGCATTACAATAAGATGATCTTGATCATGTTAGGTAGCTCACAAGATCTAAACATGAGGCATAAAGCGGAGAGAACAACCATCTAGCTACTGCTATGGACCCGTAGTCCAGGGATGAACTACTCACGCATCACTCTGGAGGCAGGCATGGTGATGAAGAGCCCTCTGGTGATGATTCCCCCTCCCGGCAGGGTGCCGGGGAGAGCTCCAGAACCCTCCCGAACTAGGGGTGACAATGACGGCAACTACATATTGTTTTGGTGGAAAAGGCTAGGGCATTTAGGGTTAACCTATGGATAAGTATAAATAGGTGAGAGGGCAACATCGATGGGCGCCAGGGGGACCACACCACCCCCAGGCACGGCCAGAGGAGGAGGGCGCCGCCCTATTGTGTGGGGCCCCTGAGGCCCCCCACCGGGTCTCCTCCAGACTCCGTGTAGTAGACGACTTTCGAAGACTCTGCGATTTTGTTTCATCCAATTCCAAGAATATTTCTATAACAACTTTTCTGAAACCAAAAATAGCATAAAACAAGAACTAGCTCTGTGGCATTTTGTCAATAGGTTAGTCCTAGAAAATCCATAAAATGACATAAAGTGTATAAGAAACATGTAAAATAAGGCATGAAAACAACATAGAACATCAGAAATTATGGATACGTTTGAGACGTATTAGTCACCCCCAAACTGATGGACAAACGGAGGTGGTGAATCGCACATTATCAACATTGTTGCGCACCATGATCAAGAAAAATGTGCAGGAGGGGGTGGAGTGTTTGCCAAATGTTGAATTCTCATACAACAGGGTTGTTCATTCTACTACTCAGCTATGCCCATTTGAGGTGGTCTGTGGTTTCAAACCCATTACTCCACTTGATTTGCTGCCACTTCCCATACACGAGAGAACAAATATGGAGACATCCAAGAGAGTTGATTTTGTGAGGAAGATACATGATAAAACAAAGGAGGCCACAGAGAAGAAAGGGAAGTATGTGGCTGAGAGAGTAAACAAGAAGAGGAAAGAGGTGTTGTTTCGGCCAGGAGACATGGTTTGGGTTCACTTTCGAAAAAATAGATCTCCAACTTTGAGAAAATCCAAATTGATGCCTAGAGGTGTTGGTCCATACAAAGTACTTGCAAAAATTAATGACAATGCATACAAGATAGATTTCTAGTTGATGAGTTTGGTGTAAGTAATTCATTCAATGTTGCTGATGTGACACCATACCATGGAGATGACCTTTATGTGTCGAGATCGACACCTTTTCATGATGGGGGGGGAGGATGATGAGGACATCCCTAGTTCTCTACCACATGATGAGGTTGTTATCCAAGAGAAGCATGATGAAGTGAGACTTGGACCAATAACAAGATCAAGGGCCAAGCATTTAGAACAACAGGTGAATTCAATCCTACTAGAAATGATGTTTGTGTTGATGAGAATGTTATACTACCTAAATCTATGAATTTAACTATGATCAGGTTTATTTCTAACACAAACATGTATGCAGAAGAACATCAAGATGAGCTGGAAAACAAGTTGGAGATATTGGAAAACAACCATTACAAGCTGGAAAACAAGACACAAATGTTAGAAAACAAGAAAGAGGAGCTGGAAAACAAGTCACACACGTGGGAAAACAAGCCTATCCAGCTGGAAAACAAAGAGGATGGAGCCCAACACTTAGGGCTTGGACCCGCATGTCCTTATTTGGCCAAATCCCTTAGGGGTCGGTTTGTATCAGTCTGAGTCAAACCTGAGTCCAAACCGAATTGGGTCCGTGTGCTTGTGCAAGGCACTTGTGGCTCACCCCTACCTCTCTTAAATATCTAGGTATTGCGAGTTATAATAGTTAGACCAAGTTTAAACCAAAAACCCTAGAACCTCTAGATTGTATTGCTTGAAGCATTCATCTTGAAGTATACCTTTGCAAATTCTGCATATTATCTGTTGTTCCACTGGGAATAAGGGGATACATGACCACCTTGTAGTATTTTTATTATGTTGTGCAAGAGTGTGTAGTTGAGAATATCCAAAGGGATTGATTGTTGTTGCATTGGCAACACGGTTTATGCGAGGAGAGTTTGCAGGGAAACACTAGTTATCTTATCATCCACTATATTTCGTGTTGCTCATAAGAGAAGATCGGGCAGGAAGAGATCAAGTGGGTACAAAGAAGCCTGGCAAATTGGATGAAATTTGGGATAGGAATACCAACTTTTTTCACAATTTCGCCATGGAAAAGAAGAAAAGAAATCTGATAAAATAAAACTATCTGATGAGAACGAAAATCTTGTTGAGGGTTGGGATGATCTTGTGGTTCACGTTAATGGCCTCTTTGGGAACCTTTTTAAAGCGGAGGTGATAAACAAAGTCAAACTGTGTGTCACCCCAACAATGAATAAAGTTCTACGTGCCCCCTTACTCACAAGAATAGGTAAAAAAGCACTCTTCAACATAGGGGATCTAAGGGCTCCTGGCCTGATGGTCTACATGCTATATTTTTCAAGAAATTTTGGAGCCTATTAGACGAGGAACTTACTGATGAGGTTTTGGTTGCTATTAATTCAGGGACTATACGAGAGGGGTGGAACAACACCACCATTGTATTGATTCCGTAAACATATTCCCAAAACAGGTAACGAATACCAACCTATAAGTCCTTATAAGGTTATTTTAGAAGTGTTGGCGGCTAGATTGAAAAAAAAAATCTCAGCAATCATGTCTCCTACATAGAGTGCATTTGTCCCCAGCTGGCTCATAATCGACAATCTACTAGTGCCTTATGAGTCATATCATGCAATCAAGAACAAGAGGGAGGGTAAGTTTATTCTATGTGCAATAATATTGTACATGCACAAGGCCTATGACATAGTTGAATGGAGATTTCTTGAGAGGATCCTGGAACAATTATGTAGAGGGGCTCCATCAGTATCTCATTTGTTGTTTGCAGATGATTCACTCATCTTAACGAAGGCTGGACCCTCAAATGCTAGCACCCTACGCCAGTTGATGCAAGCTTATTGCATCGAGCTATATGGTCAGCGACTCAAAATCTAGTATATTATTTAGTCCATGCACTAGAGATGAGGAAAGCGGTTTGTCTGAAGTGAAATATTTTGACAGAGGCTATCCCTGACTCCTGTCTTGGATTGTCGACCCAAGTGGGAGTTGACTGTACTAACTGCTTCGTACATCTTATTCAGAGAGTTATCAAAATATTGGAGGGATATAAGGAGAAGCTCTTATCCTATGCTGGTTAGGAAGTTCTTTTAAAAGCAGTGGCCCAGACCATTCCAGCGTATGCTATGTCAGTTTTTAAGCTCCCCAAGGAAGTAATAAAAGGTATCACAGATGCTATGTCCCATTTATGGCAGGGGGATGAAGAGGATAAAAAACATATGCATTGGTTTGCTTGGTCGAAAATGTGCGTACCTAATAGAGAAGGTGGCATGGGATTTAGAGATCTTCACTGCTTTAATTTAGCTATGCTTGCTAAACAATGTTGGTGACTATTATGTGAGCCTGAATCTCTATATGCTCAAGTGCTCAAGGCAAAGTATTATCCTTCAGGTGATTTGTTAAATGCATAAGTGAACAAAGCCTCATCCTACACTTGGCAGCGTTTATGGGTTGGAATTCAAACTTTTAAGAAAGGTTATATTTGGCGAGTTGGTAGTGGAGAGGATATAAACAGCTTGGAAGATCTTTGGGTACCGAGCAGTCCCTCAAGGAAAATTATCACAACAAGGGGCAATGTTGTTTATACACGTCTCTCAGAACTTATTGACCCGGCAACTCGTTCATGGGATCAATACCAACTTTGTTCTTTTTTCTTGAAAATTCCATTGGTTGTAGGGATGCTGGAAGACTTCATATCATGGAATAAAACAAAAAAGGAAATTTTCGCAGTCCAATCAACATACTTCATTGAATGGGATCACTAACACGGCAGGAAAATTCTCAGAACTAGCAGACCGGGGGCTGGGATGTGAATTCAGTTTGGGTGCAGGTGTGGAAGTTAAAAGTTTTTGCGAAGATAAAGATTTTCGCCTGGAGACTATTACATGACACCTTTTCTTTTAACTATACTCTCGCTAATAGACACATCATTATGAGTAGCACCTTCTGAAAGGATCGTATGGGCAACTAGAGGGGGAGGGGGATGAATAGGTGCTACCTCCAAATTTTAATATTTTTTCGATTTAGACTTGACACAAAGGTAAATTCTCTAGATATGCAAGTACGGTGAATTTACCTATATGGAAAGAGCTACACTAAGAAAGATACAACCACAAAGTAAAGCTAAAGGATAGAAGGAGCCGATAGCGGTTTCTCCTTTTGAGGGGAGTATGTCTCGTCGGAGGGGTGTGAGTTTCGTCACGAAGGGATACTCAACGCCATAAAGGCATCACCCTATTCTTCGATGAACCTCGCCACAAAGGCCTAGTTCACCTTCCACTATAGAATCCTTAGAGGCGGAATCCAGAGCCTTTACAATGAGCTTGAGGCACACACACCTACAACCGAATTGGGGGCTCCCAAGAACACCAAGAATCTGCTACAAACAACAACTGAGTAACAATGAAGTCTAGGTTTTCCACAAGGAAATCCTAGACACTAATCTCTTAAGGAAATGAGGGGGAATGAAAATGGCTTGGTGAAGATGTAGATCTAGGCCTTCTCCTTCAATTCTCCAAGAATCGAGGAGTTTGGGTGGAGGCATTGGGAGATCTCAAGAGTTGTGAGCTCAATTGATGGAGGACTTCAATGTCGGACGAGCTAACCAAAGGTGGAACAAGGGAGGGAGTATTTATACCAACTCCTCAGAATGTAACCGTTTGAGCTCTTTCTGGTCTTGTCACACCGGAGAGTACGACATAAATGCCGAATCCAAAGATTCCAGTAAGTTTCCGGAGGGTCAAAAACTTTGCCCAAAATCCGGAGACTCCAGCAAGTTTCCGGACTGAGTCTAGTGGGTGACTCCAAGTTGACCTTCGCGTAGGGAATACTGAGGGCGGAGATTTCGGCCACTGCAGACCGGAGACTCCGTCTAGGGCGGAGACTCCGCCAGGTCTTCGCACAGTTTTCGACTTGAATACAGTGTGTGAGACCACTTCGCCATGTGTGCAGGGAAATTCTGAGTCCGGAGACTTTGGCCCCTGCACACCGGAGACTCCGGCCATGCCGGAAACTCCATACACTCTCCGACAACTTTCCGGACTGACATCAGTGGATGACATCACTTGGTCACCACGCTGAGAAATCCTTGGTCCGGAGACTCCGGTCTAAAACCCCGGAGACTCTGGCCTGGAGATTTCTGTCAGCATCTCTAGATCTTTTCTCCTCGTTTTGGAATAAGTCATCATTAATTAGATTTCTCAAGAGGACCTAGCAACATCAACACACTGTTAAAATATACGATTGTTGTGATCAAAGCACAAAACATAATTAGGCGAGATATGCACTTTCACCTGCCCAATCTGTAAAGTTCATTGTGAAGACACAAAACACGCGTTCTTTGAGTGTTTACAGTCATAAGAAGTTTGGGAGAACTTGGGTTTATCTTCAATTGTCCAAGAAGCTTGTCAAACAGATAGAGCTGGACCGGCAATCTTGGAGGTCCTCCTACACTGTGTAGATCGGATGGTGCCTTCCGCGCTCAATCTATGACTCAAAGAACTGATTACTACAATGTGTTGATACTTTTGGTGGGAGAGGAGGAAGATTTCCTAGGAAGAACTGGTCCAAAATCCGGTTAGAAGCTCCCAGACTATCCTGGCCCTTTCTCTAAACTATTACAGAGCTTGCAAAAATAATAAAGGGATTGCTCAACATGGTTGGAAGAAACCTAGAGAATATTATGTTAAACTGAACATTGATGCGGTGTTCTCCCCAAACAGCTTCTAAGGGGCAACGTGGTCCGTTATCAGAGATGAGTAGGGAATCTTCATTTCAGCTAGCTGTTGCGGAATCCGAATATTGGAGATGTCCAAAGTGTGGAGGCCAGAGCGCAACGAGGTGGCTTAATTCTTGCTAGACAACTGGGTTGCAACAAGATTGAGGTAAACAGTGATTGCATGTAGGTGGTCGAGACCTTGCAAGATGGAGGTGATTCCATTGGGTTGTCACGGCAATCTATGAAGAATGCCCCTTCTTAGCCAGAAGGTTTGCTCATATTATTTTCGACCATTGCCCTAGAGAAAGTAATTTTGCTGCCCATACTATGTCACGTAATGCGAGAGACCTCAGCCATTTGTTTGGCGTGATGATCCGCCTAGTTTTCTTACTAGCCACTTGGTAAATGATGTAAGCCTGTTCTCTAATTAATAAAGTTGCCCTGGTGTCTTTTCCTTAAAAAAGAATGACTACTGAGATCAAATTTATTAATGATTGCCTCTATTCTACTTCCTTGGTTCAAAAATAGATGACTTCTATTTGTCTACGTATGGATGTACTATGTAACACTAAAACATGTCTAAATATATCCATATTTAGACAAATGCAAGTCATGTATTTTTGAACAAGGGAATATATCCGTGTTTCTTCAGGCGTGGAGACGCTGGCGCAACTAGGAGATAGGTTGTTGCTTGACGGGGTGATTGCTGATCTTGGAAGCCTCTATTCTCACCTCACCGAGCGACCAGAATAGCTTTACATCATTTCTTATTGCTCTATTTTGTGACAGCTCTCCTGTGAGCTTGAGTTTGGTCTACCTTTGATTTGTATATAATTGTTGTTAGACCTGGATCTTGTATAAGTGTTTGCTTTATCGGAATTGCTAAACATCAGGCACCTGATTTTTTGTTAAGTCACGGTCGATGGTATGCTCGTTCGATTAGCCTCGTGTTTTGTAAGCCATCTGGGTATTCTTCTTTGGAAACTATCGATTACCACCAACAACGAGCCTGTGTGGGCTTTCTTTCCGCCTCTTGCATTCCTCGTCTGGGCTGAATCTATTGGGTTTTTTCTCTTCTTCTATCTTGTGTGTTTTGCATGTGGGTTGGGCTTGCTGTATTTCCTTCTTTTGTCTTTGCAAGTGGTTAACTACTCCCGCCAGTCCGCAATAAGTGTCGCAGGTTGCGTACGGATTTGTGCTGTCCTAGTACTCTTTTCACGAATCGGATTTGAGATAGTATCATGGATGTGCTTTTGGAGAGAAGAGTGAGAGAGACGACATGCGGTAAACATGCGATAAACAGAATGACTATTGAGATGGGACAATGTGGAACGTTTTTTTCTCGCGATGGAGGCGATTTTGGAGGCGACCTAGATTGGGCTGCATTTCCGGTGCCTGGCTAGGTGCTGTCTACGTATTGCCTACCTGCACAGGGTCCTATTCATCTCCCTAAATTTTTGTCCCGCGGTTGAGTTTTTCTTTCCTTCCCTGGGTATACCTGGCGGTGAGGTTCTGAGGTTTTTTTTTTCAAGTTTTGGTTAAGTTTTTGAGGAGCCCGTGGGTTTTTGGTCTAATCCTATCGCAATGAGTATGGCTAGATGGATTGGCTTTTTGTATTTATTTTCGCATGACTATTTATAGGTTGCACTTCTCGCCGCGCTATATTTGCACTTTTATAGATGTGTGGTCTTATTTTAGAGGTATGAGCGTACACAATACAATATTTTGAACAAAAATATTTTTTTGACACAGGTATTAGAAGTTAAAATATTTTCGAAATATTTTTCTTTTAAAAGTTATACACGTATAAGCAGTTTTTTTTAGGGCACACATACAAACTGGTACGACTGGTCCATCTAAAATCAGTAAGTTCCGAAACCACGTAGAGTCTAAATTCTCACAAAATTCGGATGGTCATGAGTGGTCTTCCTACGTGGCCACGTGTAGTTGCTTTTTTCTGTTCGCCTCGCCTTCTGGTCGATCTTGTGAAGATTCGAGATGTAAACGAGAGAATCATAAATGAATCGAACTCTGTTCTTTTATTCCATTGACAGACGATATTTATACAAGGTGAACCGTCGCGAAGTAGAGACGCGATCGTTCGGGAGGGGAGCGAGGGAACGTCGCGACGGTTGCCAAAGCAACCGCACGACCGATTACATAGGGAGGATTTCCCCTTTAATTAAGTAAACTAATTAAATCCTAACACTCCCCCTAATCCTTCCTTGTACTTGCAATTGAACGTCCTTGGAATAATCTCCTCCAAAAACCCTGTGGGAAAAATGTGAGGAGTAATGTAGGATATGTTGGTAAAACTCCTTCAAACCCCGTGGGAAAATAAGGAGAAAATGATCCAACATATAATGATTATTGCCCCTTTAACTCGATATGAAGTATATCCATAGAATTTAGAGGACGATAAATATGTCGTGTTTACTTTCCTAAAAACCCCGGTGGGGAAAACAGAAAGTATGACATATGATCTCATGTTGATATTACCTCATTAAAAACCTTAATGAGAACCTCAAAAATAAACTCATAAAGGGAAAAAGAGTGTAATATGATGCTTTGAACAAGAATAGTTCAGGAAGATACTCCCCCTGACTCTTGCAAATCCCGAAGCCGTCGCATACCAATCCCATGAATGTATTTCTGGAATGTTGAAGTTGGTAGAGACTTCGTGAAAAGATCAGCGAGGTTATCACATGATTTGACTTGCAAGACGTTGATATCCCCACTCTTCTGGAGTTCATGGGGATAAAACAACTTAGGGGCAATATGCTTGGTGATATTGCTCTTTATGTATCCTGTTTGCATCTGTGCAACACAAGCCGCATTATCTTCATAGATAATGGTGGGTGATTCGATAGAACCAATTCCACATGACTGTTGTATGTGGTTTATCATTCTGCGAAGCCACACACATTCGCGTGATGCCTCATATAATGCAATTATTTCAGAATGATTGGTGGACGTTGCAACGAGGGTCTGTTTCGAAGACTTCCACGATATGGCCGTTCCACCATGTAGGAACACAAAGCCGGTTTGCGATCTGGCATTATGGGGATCAGATAAGTAGCCAGCATCAGTGTATCCAATCATACTGGAGTCCAGATTTCTCTGGAACTGAAAAAATAGACCAAGATCCTTTGTGCCTTGGAGATATCGAAAGACATTCTTGACTCCCGCCCAATGGCGTTTGGTGGGAGCTGCGCTGTGTCTAGCAAGTAGATTCACTGCAAATGCAAGGTCAGGTCTCGTACAATTTGCAAGATACATAAGCGCTCCAATGGCACTGAGATATGGGACCTCGGGTCCCAACATCTCTTCTCCATCATCTCTCGGCCTGAACGGATCTTTCTCTACGTCTAGAGATCGAACCACCATGGGAGTTTTAGATGGGTAGGATTTGTCCATATTGAATTTCTCCAATATTTTCTGGATATAGGCAGCTTGGTGTACCATTATTCCTGAGGGAAGGTGCTCGAGTTGAAGACCCAAGCAAAATTTGGTTTTACCCAAATCCTTCATCTCAAATTCCATCTTTAGATGATTGCGTGCTTCATCAATGTCTTGTGCGTTGCCAATGATGTTGAGATCATCGACGTACACAGAAATGATGCAAAATCCTGAAGAGGACTTCTTGATGAAGACACATGGGCAGTCATCATTGTTAGAGTAACCTTTTTGAAGAAGGAACTCACTAAGTCGGTTGTACCACATCCGCCCCGACTGTTTCAAGCCGTATAAAGACTTGTTCAGTTTTACACAGTACATGTTGCGTTTTGTGCTTGCATCCGGGACAGAGATTCCGTCAGGAACCTTCATGTAAATGTCCGAATCTAGTGACCCGTAAAGATATGCGGTCACGACATCCATCAACTGCATAGATAGACGATTTTGCACTGCCAAAGATATTAGATATCGGAAAGTGATACCACTCATCACTGGAGAATATGTTTCATTGAAATCAATGCCGGGTCTCTGCGTGAAACCCTGTGCTACGAGCCTTGCTTTGTATCTCACCACCTCATTGTTCTCATTCCATTTCCGGAGGAAAACCCATTTGAATCCCACGGGGAAAACTCTGGGAGGTGTAGGTATTGCTTCTGTGAATACCTTCCTTTTATTGAGCGAGGCTAATTCTGCTTGTATTGCATCCTTCCATTGAGGCCAGTCGGAGCGTTTTTCACACTCAACGATAGTCCTTGGATCATGATCATTAAGAAGGGTATTTGCAATTGTAGCAGAAAAATAAGTGTCGACAATCGTAGACTTACGGTCATATGATTCTCCAGAATCGATGTAGTTGATGGATATCTCATGCACCCTTGATGACTCTTCGTGATTTCCCAATACGCGTGAGTCTAGGTGTTCCGATGTCCCAGCCAGTGTGCGCAAGCTGGAGCTGGGTTGTAGAGGTTGCCCTTCCACTGGGTGTATACTACCCATAAGGTGTTTGTCAACGTTGAGTTGACTTACATTTACTGACTTAGAGGAGTTTCTCCTCGCTCTCCTTTGCTGCTTGCGAGAAGCAAGATCCGAGTCAGATGCCGTACTACTCCCCCTCTTTTTGGGAACGGGTAGTTGAGTGGTTTTAGTTGGTACCTCCACTCTTTCGGGCGCATTTCTGGCAGGATTCAAGGATTTTGTGACACCTTTTAGATCAGTAAATGAATCTGGCAGATTATTTGCAAGATGTTGCAAATTTATTATTTTCCGAACTTGGAGTTCAGTTTCTTGGGTACGTGGATCGGAGGCTGAAATGGCAAGAGCATTCCAATCAATTTCCGGGCATTCTTTCTGGTACTTGAAATCTCCCCCTAATGCCGGGAAATGTTCCTCGTCAAATATACAATCAGCGTGACGGGCTGTGAATAGATCCCCGGTAAGGGGTTCCAGGTACTTAATAATCGACGGCGATTTGTACCCCACATAGATCCCCAATCTTCTGTGTGGGCCCATGGATGTCCGCTGAGGTGGTGAGATCGGAATGTATGTAGCACATCCGAACTTACGCAGATGGGAAATGCTAGGTGGATTTCCACGTACCAATTGCAGAGGGGAAGTACTGTGATATGCAGTAGGTCGCAATTGTATTAAGTCGGCAGCGTGTAAAACTGCATGACCCCAACACGATGTTGGCAAGCTGCAATTCATCAACAAAGGTCTTGCAATGAGTTTGATCCTCTTAATTAGGGATTCAGCCAAACCATTTTGAGTGTGAACGTATGGAACAGAGTGCTGAACTTCAATCCCTAGGGCCATGCAATAGTCATTGAAAGCACGTGAGGAGAATTCTGCAGCATTGTCCATGCGAATTGATTTAATTCGACTTTCTGGATAATGGGCCTGTAACTTAATTACTTCCCTCATTATCTTGGCAAATGCATGGTTCCGTGTGGAAAGAAGGCACACATGTGACCATCGTGTAGATGCGTCAATAAGAACCATGAAATACCTAAACGGTCCAGACAATGGTTGGATCGGACCACAAATATCTCCTTGAATTCGTTCAAGAAATTGAAGTGGTTCAGCTTGAATCTTGAGGTGCGAAGGCCTCAGAATAAGCTTTCCCGTGGCACATGATGTGCACACAAAATCCGATGACTGAGGAAATTTGGACTCAAGCAAATTGTGACCAATGGAATTGCTAGTAATCTTCCTCATCATCCCGATACCAGGATGGCCTAGGCGATCATGCCAGGTTTGAAATGCGTTAACATTTTGGAAAATTACCTTGTAAGCAACATGTTCTACGGGCTTAATGTACGTATAGTACAGTCCAGACGATAGAGAAGGAATTTTTTCAAGTACTTGCTTGCCATATCCGTGATCTTTTGTGAAGAGTAAATATTCCTCTTTGTTGTCTTCATGGGTTTCAATGTGAAAACCATTCTTACGGATATCTCGATAACTGATTAGGGTACGTGAAGAATCGGGATACAATAATGCATCCTCAATTATCACTTGTGTACCACCTGGGAGGGTAAATATTGCACGACCGGTGCCAACAATTACCGTATCGCGTCCAGCGATAGTCAAAATATCACCATTCATCTTTTTCAGAGTTTGGAAATATTTCAACTCCCTCAGTATGGAGTTTGTGGTAGCACTATCCACAAGGCATAATTCCTCTTCCATCGGATTGTCCCCGTAGAGAACTATATATAAAAATGAAGAATTTTCAATAAGAATTCTTTATTTAAATACATAGATTACAATCTTATTATATCAAAGTGTTGATACAATATAAATTGACAACAATATTTATGTTCTATTACAACATTAAGACCAGAGAATAAAAATCCATCATGGTTTATGTCATAATGAACTATGCAAAATAAATGAAGATTCAAGTAGTGGGCTTGAATTCATTAGTGTGGACCTCAAATTGTTAAGCATGACACTTTGTAGATAATCACCAAAAGAATTTTTGGAGTAGATCTAGCAACATTAACAGAGTAGTACTCACGCTTCAAATGTCTTATGTCATAACTTAATTAAATGTTTGGGAGAGCCATTGGCAATTATAATTTCAAATGATAAAATGTAGGCTTAAACAGTAGGTGTAGATAAAATCTATACGCTACCTCATGATCCCAAAACATCAATTTGACGAAAAACACTTTCAATTTTGCATTTATATTTGCAAGAGATTTAAAATCTTGATTGCAAATAGACGTAATAATCTCGACATGTACAAAAACATGGAAATATATTTACATCTTAGATAGTCTGAAATATATAGTAGTACCGAAATAGAACAGTGTAACAGGTCTAAAACAGACCAAACTGTTAGAAACTACTGTTACTGTTAGACATTGATCTGCTGAACTGAACTAGCAGTAGTAGTACTAGATCGAACAAGTACTAGAATAGAAAATAAACAAACGCCTGCTAGCGGTCAATCACATAGTATCACATAGTTGATTCCCTGCTGCTGCGCATGGACATGATAACCTGTGCTCGCACGGCCACGCCTGTCTCCCAGCCACATACGCACATGCGCTCCCAGCCTTGCGAAGGGATAAGGAGAGGACCAGCCGACGACCAGGAAAAATCCCCAATCTTTCGGTCTCCAATCCTCACGACCTCTGTACAGCCGGAGATCACATGAGCATGGTCGACCGGCCGGCCGGCCGGCCGCATCACCGGCAGCGAGAGTAGCTGCCAGCGCGCCCGTCCTCGTGCGAGGAACCTCCAGGAAGCACGCCGCCCGGCGCGACGCCGTTGCAGTCGCGATTCGTGAGCCCGAGCGCGGCCAGGCTCCGGGTGCTAGCGCGGTGGCCGCGGCGGCGCGTTGGCGAGTCTGCCGACGTGCTAGCCAGCGGGAGGCCGAGAGCCAGCAAGCGGCGGCGAGCACCTGCGCGCGGTGAAGGAGGTGGTGTGGCCGGAGTTGGGGACGGCAGGCGCAGCCCATCGGCACGCGGCAAAGACAGAGGCGCGGCATGGGCGCTCGTCAGGCTTCTCACGCCGGAGCCGACAGTGAACATGCAGGCCCCGGTCGGCGCGGATACGTAGGGCAGGGCGTCGCCCTCAATCTCGACAACCGCATGGGTCGGAGACGAAAGGCGCGGCGCGGTGGCGTTGGCGTCGACGGCCCTGGCGCTGGTCGAGGCAAAATCGAAGACGGATGTGGGCGACTGCCCAACGACGTCCTCGCCGGCTGCGGATCCGTACTCGTGCAGGGGGCAGAAGACCCAGCCATGCGCAGAGCACCAGAACGCCGGTGGCTGCTCTTCCAGTGCCGGGCCGGCGATCTCGTCGGCCCCGAGCAGTGACGGGGGCGGACCGGCACGGGGCCGGCGCCGGATGCCATGGCCGCGGAAACGGCCTGCACCGTGGCGGCGTGCACGGTAGCCTCCGGCGCCGTGGCGGCGGCCAATGAAGCGGCCTAGCCCGTACCACCGACCGTCGAAGCACCGGCGATGATGTGCTATGAAGCAGCGGCGAGGGTACATCGGTAGGTGAGGCATCTCACCTTTTCTTCCTTCGAGTCCTTTTTCTTCTCGTCGGAGTTCTCGAAATCGCTCGATGTAGATCGTGCTGATAACGTGTGAAGATTCGAGATGTAAACGAGAGAATCATAAATGAATCGAACTCTGTTCTTTTATTCCATTGACAGACGATATTTATACAAGGTGAACCGTCGCGAAGTAGAGACGCGATCGTTCGGGAGGGGAGCGAGGGAACGTCGCGACGGTTGCCAAAGCAACCGCACGACCGATTACATAGGGAGGATTTCCCCTTTAATTAAGTAAACTAATTAAATCCTAACAGATCTGTCGTGGTGGGCCACCGTTCGTTTTCCTCGGCGCGCGGTGGAATCGGTCGTGGTGGGCTGCCTCCCGTACGTGTTTCGTTTTGCGCGGTGTTCGGTTGCGGTGGGCACAAGCGAGAGCTCCACGCGTCCACGAGACCACCACGCGTCTTCCCTCGAAGAATCCAGAATGCTAGATCAATCAAGCTACTGAGGATTGGGATTAAAAAAAAGGCAACATGAACGGGAGTTGAGTCCACACCTCTCTTATCCCCTTTCTCTTCCTCCCAATCGCCGCTGCTCAGTCTCTTTCCTCATGTCCCCTTCCTGCACGAGCAGACGCCGGCGACCTCACGTGACTAGGCTACGGCTGGGTGATACAAAACTACAGCTCGCCTTGCCGTCAGCTCCCCCGTGACAAGCTCTCCCGTTGCAGGCTCCTCACCGGGACGACAGCCCCGACTGCGCGTGGCGGCAAAGGAGATTGACCTCCGCCGCGTCGACGAGTCCGTCCGCGACGTTCTCCAACAGGACGAGCGAGCCTCTCCTCGCCACATCCTTTAACGCCGAGAGCCCGACGACCATGAGCTGGAGGCACCGATAGTGGAGGCCAGCAGCCAGCGAGGAATCGATGCGCGAGTATGTCCTTCTCTGCCTCTGCTCTCTCCTTCCTTCCTCCAGTCCGCTTCTCACGTGCTTTCTCTGGCAGCGTCGACAGACGGGGCGAGAACGGAGACGAAAGCTCGAGCATAGGGGCAATAGATGCCTCTCTCTGTGTCTCCCTCTCTCCGAGGTCTGGATATAACGAACAAAAAAGGTACGCCCTCTAACAATTTTGTCTCCCTTGCCCAGTTGCGCTCGCGTGACAATGGCTTCCACAGGGTGTTGTTCATCTGAATTTGCATGCCCTCAGCCCTCCATCTCTAGAATCATAGTCTGTTATTATCAGTTTCAATCTTTGAATGAATCAAATGAGGGGATGGTTGCTAAGCAGTAATATTCAAGTTGATCTAACTCACCAATGAAATAGATTTTAAATTTAGAAATTCCAAAATTTATTAAAATAATTGAGGTGAATTTGGATGTGAGCACAAACTTTCCTTTTCCTGAGATCCGTCGCGTGGTGCACCTTTGGTTAGTCTGCTTCTCCTATTGGCGACCAGGGCCTATCCGGCAAGGCCTATGTTTGTCTCGGGCATGTTTGTGTCAAAAATGCATGTTGTTGCCGGCTCCCAGCTAACTCCCACTCGCTCTTCTGCGTGGATTGTCTCCTTGATTACCTGTTGCACCAATTGAGATTATTCTTTATGCATTAATGTAATCTTTGACCTGACTGGTAGACGGTAGTGGTAGCTGGCTAGCTCGATGCATGTGTGTGTTTGCAGTTTGCGTGTATAAGGAGTGCCTTTTTTTTCCATTTTTCTATCATACATTCCGTATTATGTTACATATAGATACATCTATACATCATGCTAATATTTTGGATGTTACAATTAAATAAATCTCTAAAGTTTCCTTTGCCTGTTGCATTCCCGAAGCTGGCGTCGTTAATAATGCTTTTATATCTAGCCAAGAGAATGGTTGTCATTTGTTACTGATTACAGCACTAGAAGCTAAATCTCAAGCGCACATGTTTTACCTAATGAGCTGATTATTAATGTAGTCTATTCATCTGTTTTTTTACTTTGCCCCGCTCTCCCTGAAAATAGTTTGTTGTTTCAGAAAAAGATGCACATGTTAGCAACACAAGTAAAAGGATCGGCTTTGGACCATTGTCTTACTCAGTTGAGGCAACTGGCCATTTTCATGATTCAGCGATTGAGTTCCATGCCTAGGAAGACTATTAGACCCGAGGCATGAACTAGGAAAGAAGAAACTGTGTTACGCTTGGTGCTCTTTTCGTCTAAATTTTGTAGCTCTATATATAATTGTTCCAGAATTAATTAGGTTAATAGACCCATCTCTTTTGCTTTGCATAGACCCGGGCTCTAAGCCTTTTCTCTAAAAACATTTAGACACATCTGTGTTAAGCAATTGCAGATCATGATGTACTTGCACACTGCACCGTGGAATTTATCCTTTCCGCGAGCAGTAATATGGTATGCTGTCAAATCTGGAAACAACGGCTTATTGCTTAAGGATCAGATCTTAGATTAAATATAGGATTTTGCGTTACTTAATTGCATGAGTCAATCATTGCAGTAAAAAATAAAAATATATATCATGTTGATGTATTCATATAATGATCACTGCTTCTTTGTTACACCTTGGTATTATGGAATACATTTGGCGTAGTTATTACCCTCTTCCATTTTAGCTCACAGTATGCCCTTAATATATCTTCCACTTACCGTTTTCCTTATTCAACTGCTCATAATAGACATTATATTGGCGCTTTGGTTCAGATTGCTGAATCCATACATGATGTGATTACTGTTCTGCAGTTTGCAGGACTACAAGTTTAGCTCCTGCTAGCAAATAACAGACGTGTTTCTTATTCTAGCCTGGTTCCCTATTTTCTTCAAGTTAATAGGTTTAGAGTGTGCTAAGAAGTAATATTTTCCATTTTTCTGCTTGACTTGGGTATGGACGATGCACGCAGAAATGTGCGGGGGGTTGATTCAGAAGGCCCAAGTTTGCCAAAATTTAACAGTGCATCACCATCATGTTCATGCATGTTTGACTTGCGTATGTTCTGTGGTTTTTGTTTGGATTCCTCTCTTGGAGGGAATTAAGCATTTTTTTTCTTTTACATTTTTAACCATATTCCTCAACTCTCGCTATGCTCTGCTCACTCAAATTATCTCTGAATTTTCGTCTCTCGTGTTTTCATGCAGAGTATGAAGGTATGAAGAATTGATATGCCGCTGAGACTGGAGAGCAGGGTTTTGAGAATGATGATATCGCTGAGACTGCGAGAAACTTTGCCTACTGTCGGTACTTAGGATGATGATAGCACTGAGACTGCAAGAAAGATTTCATACTGACAGTACTTAGGCTGTAGGTAATAGGATGCTAATAGTGGTGCGTAGCTAATATGAACTTGGGAATCCTTCTGCCATCCCCTGTGGTGAGCCACACTGTCGACTTCCTGAAGCATCGCCACCTACAGGACATGCATCGAGTTTGGCCTCCAAGCTGCTGTGGCAGGAGGTTTTTGATAGGGCCCTAGAGGCTGGAGGAGGTTGATCTCCTTATTGTAGATTACTGCAAGAAATCTCCATGTCAAGCTATGGGTCATCTGTGAAACGGCCAGGGTTTGCCTTCACCGATGAAGATGGTCAGCCTGGTGGCCAGACCACCACCGCCGCATTGTGTAACCCTTAGTTTGCATAGTAGGGATTTGTTGCTGGTGCTTTCTAGAGGAAATCGTATGCTACATTGGTCTTGCTATCTCTACTGCCAAGTAGCCTTTTTTTAGAAAACGAGCATAGGTTCAATTTTCTTTGTAGGTTACTTGCATATGTTCAGTTTGAATTATCTCAATCATGAAACAAATACTGTTGTGAGGGACACTGTACAAGTATTGTGATCAAAGCTCTTTCGTTCTTGCACACTGCATTCATAATATTGCTTTTGTTCCAAAGGTAATTTATCCAAAAGTTGTGGTTTGATTCATAGGGAAATACAATCATACTTCATGTAGCTTTATGTTTGTCCTATTAACTGGCCCCTTATGTCATGTTTAATAGCCTCTTATGTCCTTCCTGTTTACTGCTGTCCTGGCCTCTTATTGGGTATTGCAACTATATCCTAAAATGTATGAAACAAAAACATTGATCTCCAACCAGCATCACACTTCTCGCTGTATTCTTTTGGAATTAGTGACAGATGTCCAAACAGGCTCATCTTCGTACGAGGTATACTCCGTCCATCTATCTTGCAGTTTGTCTATTTCCTTAGGTGCTTACTCTGACCGGTGTTGTTGTGTCCTCTACTATATCACGCTGCATATGTGGACAAGTGGTATTGTGGAGCACTCCTTGTGGACAAGTGGTATTGTGGAGCACTCCTTGGACAAATGAATGTCCACTGCCCCGGTCTCCAATCCCCTGGCACTATCTTCCACAACAACGACATCATCATCATCTCATCCGGCAATGAGAGCAGTAGTGACCGTCCCTGGTCGCAACCCAACAAAGATGGAAAAAGTGCCATCCACATTTAGAATTCGACCGCTCAACTTAGATTTCATTTGTACTCACTCCATCCCAAATTAGTTGTCATAGATTTGTTAAAATATATATGTATCTAGACATATTTTAGTATATAGATACATCCATATTTTAACAAAATCACGACACCTAATTTGGGACGGAGGGAGTATAAACTATCGTGATGTAGCTTGAATGTAGTAGCGTCTAAAGGCAGTGTTGTTCTGTAACCAATTAGCATACTCCTAGGAATAATTAAGTGTTGTACGCTCTTGGCTATGGCGTAACCATCCTGTATACCTCCCTCTGAAATGTTGCCATTGCTACACAGTGTCACCATGCCCATCCCAGCCGTCGTGTGTTACAAAATGTGCGACCCGTGATAGCAATTAGGAAAAAAAAAAACTAGCGCGGCGTGCGCCGCGCCGATTCTGGCTAGTATTTCTGATTGATAGTCGAACTCGGCCGATATTGGGCCCCCTTCGGCCAAGCAATACTTGTGATGAACACAACAAATCGTCCGATCATTGTTAAATCGCTTGAACATATTAAGCATATTGGATTAAAAGAACTAATTATTTTGGCAGCTTGGTACATCTGGTGGCAAAGAAGGGAGTACATGAAGGGAGAACAAGTGGCCCCTTCAACACGGAGTGCTTTCTCGATCCTAGCACTCGCAACTAATTATTCTAGAGCTGAGTCGAACGCAAAGCCACATGAAATGTCGTGGGAGAAACCACCGAAGAATTCCTACAAACTAAACATTGATGCTTGCTTTTTTTCCTAATGGTACGAGTGATGCAGGTGCAATACCTCGAAATGATAGAGGGGAGGCTTTTTTCCTAATGGTACGAGTGATGCCCGTATGCAGCGATACTAGCTGACTGTTTCAAAAAAGGCAAGAAGAATTGGACCGGTTACGGTACAACACTGTAGGGAAGCAAATAGCGTGGCGCATAAACTAGCTAGAGTAGCTTATGATTCCAATATCTCTACTTATTGGGATAGCAATCCTCCTAGTTTTATCATACCGGATGTAATTAACGATGTATCTATTATCTGAACCTGGCAGCAAGCTCACATTTTTTTCCTGACTAAGGTATCTAAGAGGACTGGCAGGTTTTTAACGAGACGGCTTGTTTGCTTAATATGGGTTAAAATTTCAAAAAGAAAAAACAATCGACCGAGACTACAAATTCTCGGTCACGTGAGAACGGGCGAACCCTTGCTTTATTTCGTAGGCCTTCGTTTTCTTTTAAAGATCTACGCCCTTCTTTGATTTATAGGATATGAAATTCAAAGTAATAGAAAAGTTATAGGGAATGGAAAGGATGGCGGGTGCAACACTAGCCTCGTTCCTTGCGTGTATGAACCAAAACATGAAGTCTGGCTGGATTTTTTTCTCTCTCTAGGTTTTGCATTGAAACTGAGAGCCAAAGGAAAAATTCCTATGATTTTCCTATCGATCATTCCCGTGAATCAAACATGTGAATAGTAACATCTGCGAAAAGTTTCCTATCCCTTTAGGTTTTCCTACGTGTTTCATTAGAATCAAAGGAGCCCTAAACGGGAACGGAACAAAATATGGGACCATGTAACAGCACACCTACTAATCTGTAGAGTAATGAACGTAAGTAAGATGTGTGACAGCACATTCCCACAACGTAATCTATACAGCTGGTTGCATCTCATCAGGTCCCGGTCCCTTTTCCCCTTAAATCAGCTGGTTGCCTCTATACAGCTGGTTCTCCTTTTTGTTTGAAAACCTACCTTGGGCTGCTAACCCAACGGGAAAACGTAAAAGGGTAAAGCTGGATGACACTAGCATACATACATGTCCAATTGTGCGGCCGGCGGGGCTTGTCCTAGATGTAAGTACAGTAGCTTTGTTGTTTGAGATGGCCTATGTTCGTTGATATGCAGATATCAGTAGATTAGCTAGCGTGGTGGACCAAAATACCATGTTGTACGGGACGCATCTCAAGAAGCACTATGTTTTCTTGTTTGGTTCCCGTTAGTGAACGAATTGGTGAACCATCAAAATCATGAGCGCCAGTCTCTCGCACTAGGCAACATTGGCTGGCGAAGCAGACTTCAGGGGTGGCAGTCTGGTAGAGCATTAACCGTATTTATACAAAAAAAATTGTGAATATTTATGACCAGATACATTTTCATCATGATAAATTATGAACAATTATGACCAGATACATTATCGCCAGATTGATAACACTAGGTTCACGATAAAGTATATTTTCATCATATACATATTTCTCTCCTATCTAAAAAACAAATTCTGTTCCGTAGTCTGCCATTACGTCGTTCGCTTCGTCCGTCGTTCGCTTCGTCGCGCAACGCGAACCCCGTCTCCTCGTCCTATCGCTAAATTTCAGCGTTGAGGTGTGGGCCTACATAGGTTTCCACTAATCCTCCACTAATCCTCCCTTCCATCGCCCACGGCTCCGCCCCTCTCCCTCGCTTGCGGCTACGCCCGTGGCGGCCGCATCCCCGTCCTCCGGCCCCGGGGTCAGTTATTCAAGCACGGGCTCCTGCAGATCGCCGAGCTGGTTTCTCCCTATAGGGCACGCTCGTGGCATCGGAGGGGTGGGCTCATGGGCCCTATAGATCCCTGCCGAGCAGGCCACTCTGGCACTCCGGACGCTCGCCATGGTTCTCCCCGCTCGCGACAATCCCGCGCTCGCCGCAGACAAGTCTGTTCACCGCGCTATACGCCTTTGTCTGTTCCCCAAGTCCGTGTTGGGGTACGCGCTCATCCATGAGGTTGGGCAGAGCGTGGACGCCTTCCGCTCCTCCATGCTGGACGTCAAGAGGACGCCTCGCCGGCTTCATCCCATTCTCCTCCGCCATGGACGCGCTCAACCAGTGCAACGCCGTCCCGAAAGGTATAGTATCCTCTCGGCTCACACGCAGACCCTTACCTCATCAAGTTTCCCAATAGGAAGGAATGGTGGGTGGGTGCTGATTTTGGTGGCGCAGGGATCATGACGGATGAGCTGAGGAACTTCCTGGAGCTCAACCTACACAACGTAAAAGGAGGGGAAGAAGGCCAAGTTCAGCGTCCGCATCATGGAGCGCAAGTAGGGTCCCACATCCCAAAGGCCACTGGAATCCCCTGCCACTCCAACAAGTATGTGCAGCTAATGATTCGTGCAGTGCAGATGTTTTTCAACCAATTAATTGACCAACCTAATGTGATAGATTTACTGTTAATCATTATGCAGGGAGTGGTACGGATGGCATTTTCCTGACCTGGTCAAAATTGTGAATGACAACTACCGTTATGCTAAGCTTGCCAAGTTTGTGGTATATGATTTTTCACAAAAGGACATTCCAGCTTTAGCTCATCTAACTGGAGCTGAAGAAAAGGCTCTGTTCAGGTACTTAATGCATGGACTGGTTCATTTTCTTTCTACTCAAATCTTATTTATTTACAGTTTGTTCAGTATTGAAACCTTGCTCTTTTCACTTCTAAATCTTGCGACTGATTTCTTAATTTTACATTAGAGCTCTGAAATCCTGATAAGAATTGTATTCTAGAGAAAATCTTATGAGAACCGTTGAAAATAAATTCACGCGTAGAAAAGAAGTGAGGTGAGATTTTAGCACCGTCAAGTATTGTATTGTTCTGTTATGTCGAGGCACCGAGCTCTCTTGTGAAGAATAAACACAAGATAAATATGAAAATTCCTGAATGATAATTTTCTAGGCATCTCACATATAATTTGATAGCAAGTATTCTTGTGATTCCCCGCGGCCGCTGCAATGAGCTTCTCACTAGCAGTGGATTTTTTTTTTTTTTTTGTCTTGGATTTACCTTTCTGTTACGGTTTACAAGACAAACAAATGTGGGTGTGTTTACACTTTATCAGGGAGAAGCAAACAAAGCTACTTCTATATAGCCTCCAGATATCTGATTGTTCAAGCCAAACGTGTAAGAGACAACAATAACCGAAGAGCAATACCTATAATTTTGCTGCTTTAGGTGTGAGGCCATCGAAGCTGGCAGAGCGAGGCCAATTTCCTTTCTTTAAGTATATGTGATTCTGACAAACATGTTATGTGCATGACGGGTAACTAGGGAAGTGCTCACCGTGGAGACCACCAACAACGTGCTGCTTGTTGATGTATCATCTTTCCCAAGTACAATCTTCGCATGTGGTTACTTTCTTACAAAAAAATGGATTGTTGTTGTGATGAGGATCTTGTCTTGAGGAATATAACCATGTATTCAAGCATATTTACTTTGGCTGATAATAGATGGAGAGACAAGATTCGTTAGAATCACGTAACTATATTCTCGTCAAGAACTCTGCATCTTTTTAAGAAACAACCACTTTTTAGTAATGAAGTTCTTCGCGATGTAAGCTCACCCTAGCAATGTGTGGGCATATTTTTCCTTGTTCTGTGATGCAGCCAGAAGAATCGAGCAAGCCTTTGTTCATAACTTGACAATCATCATGCGCACGAGAATACTAAAATATCATTATTACATGATTAATAATGAGCCACTAAAATATTTATGCCCCTTAGCAACGCACGCAATCATTATTACAATCATCATCACGGGCATTTTACTAGTAGTTTCATAAAAACATTTTATTTTTATACAAATTCGGTCAATCTATGAAATGGTTTGACCATCTAAACAAGTTGAAAGTACACTCTTTTAATAACGAAGGGACTAAGTATATGAGGTCCTGTGGCAGCCTAGCGGGTCCCAAAATGCTAGGCTAATTCTAGCGTTTTGTGGGCCCCAAAATCCTAGGCTAATTCTAACGTTTTGTAAAACAACACCCACTCGCGAAAATCATCAAAGCCACCCGCTCGGCCTATTGCTGGCTAGTAAAGTCTTCAAATTATAATATGTAAACGAGTTTTACTTCATGCATTTCAATCCGTATGTGCGTCACATCGAAATATACAAAACATTTTATAATTCATAACACAGTAAGTACTCACTCCGCCCTAAAATATAATATACGGCGCAATATTTTTTCTGGTCTTTGATACATGATTTTTACCATTAATATATATATCAAATTATATATATTGGAAATGTATATATGATATCGTTGGATTCAATTGCTAAAATCCATTCATTTCATATATCTTTATACTAATTTTATAGACACAATATAAATATAATTTTTAGTCAAACTTGTAAGTTGCCCACTAGCAAAAATTAACCACGACTTATATATTGGAATGAAGGGAGCACTAAACTAGCTAGTACTACTACGGTCATGTGTTACTCGGTGAGCTTCAATTCAAATGTGTTTTTACGTTCCTCAGAATATTAGTGTATACCCAGATCGCGAGACACCATCATATAGACTAAGTTTCATATCAACTAAGTTTATAGATACAAAAAAGGATTACGTTTTAAAATACTAAAAATATATCTAAACACGTATATTCACGTGTGTCTAAATTTATCAATAGCATTGGTCCCGTGAAAAAACAATTAATCAACCTAGTTCTAGCTTCACAAAAATAGGACTAGGCGGAACCCTACACCACGTAAAAACTCTAAAACTCCTCCTCTTGCTGTCGTCGGAGGGCACCATCAGGCAAAGTCTAGATGGAGCCGACGGTGGTGGGCCGAATGCTGTTGTTCATGCAGATTCAGATGGATGAAACCCACCAATGGCGAGGCCATCAGGGACCTCAACAAACATGTGACGTCACTACAACGCGTCCTCACATAGGTGGTGCTGGATCAGAAACCAAGGCTATCAGGGACGTATGAGGTCGAGCATCACGCAGAGTAGACGGAGGCCGTGGTCGAGCCAAATGTGTGGCCCGGTGGACTCACCGCAACAAAGTTGCAGGAAAAGACGCGGCGGAGAGCCGATAGACGTGTGAAGCATGCTGCACGAAACGATTGGAGGCTAAGGACATGGTGGATGTCTAGTGCAGTGCTGAGGCTACAACGGCGTCCACGGCCATGCTCGATGTGTAGGTGAAGGAGATATGCCCTAGAGAGAAATAAATGATGAGTTTTATTTGTCATACCTCATTAAGTTTATAATAAGTTTTATATCATGTTATAATTGTATTAATAGAAAATGTTAATACATGTGTGATAGGTAAACAATCAGGGTCCCTAGTGCGGCTCTATACTAACTAGTTCATTGGACAATTGATGATCGAGGGTTTCACGATCATGTGAAATTTATGTCAATTGACAATGAGGTCATTTTATTGGATGGATGAGATGATGGACATACCTAACATAAGTATTTCAACGTGATCGTGTCACAAAGTTCATCGTTGCATGATGAGGGCGTAATCACACGCTTGTTGGGAAACCCCAAGCGGAAGGTATGATATAGTCTAGAGTAAGTTTTCCCCTGGTATAGAACTAGAGTTATCGAACCAGTAGGACTTCGTAGTCTTGAAGAAGATTGCTTAATCAACGGCGTCAGAAAAAGTGTTGTTGATGAGGCGTGAAACCTGCACACAAACACAAACTCTCTCTTGACCCAACTTTCCGGAAGGTTGTCAATCTTCCAGTCTTGCTGAAAACATGATAATTAAACGTATAGAGTCTTGGAAAACAATAAGAGTAAAAATGGGACAACAAGGAAACAATGATGAAAGTGGTTAAAAGAAGATTTGCAATATGAGGAAAGTAGGACCGAAGGCCATAGGTTCACTAGTGATGTCTCTCCAAAGAAAACTAACATGTTGGTTGAACAAATTACAGCTGGGAAATTGACAAATCATGAACGTATAACAATACTATTATGACAAGATAAAGTTCACGGGTTCTAACATTGTAGGCATTACGTCAAGGCATATGGACTGCTATCCAGCATGCATCCATATCTAAATATCAATCTCAAGAAAGCTATCCAGCAAATCCATTGGTATTAAGTTGCAGCAACGAAGTAATTGATATGTGTGCAACAGACAACTGCATTAAGATCAATATGTAATGTAAGCAGAGGTTCTCATCCATAGACAAGAGCACCGATGTTTTCTCCCTAGTGGCAACAACACATCCTCTTGCCGCTCGTTTCTGTCACCCGAGCGCAAGCAACAAGGAGGCATGAACCCACTATATAGTATATAAACCCTCTCTTGGAGGTGAAAACAACTATGTGATCAAGATAATCATAAACACCGGAGAGCATTGCAAGATAAGATTAAAACTCTCTACAAATATAAGTGAAGCATATCAGACTGACATGAACAAAAGAATCATAATCTCATGGTTCATCGGATCCCAGCAAACACAACATGCATAATTACATAACGCTGGTCTCGATCATGTGAGGCAGCCCATGAAACTCTAAACATGGAGGCACAGGGGCGAGCACAACCATCTAGCTACTGCTATGGACCTGTAGTCCCGAGATGAACCACTCATGCATTTGTCCGGAGGCGATCATGGCGATCTAGAGGCCTTCGGTGACGACCCCCTCCCCGGTAGGGTGCTGGAGCAGGACTCTAGAAGCCCTCGATTGGAGTTTCGAGGTGACGATTCCTCTCTGTATGTTTCATGGAAAATAACTTTGTCCCCGTGATTTTTAGGGTTTAGGGAAATTTATAGGTGAAGAGGGGACGTGAGGCGGTTCTTGGGGCTCCAGAGGCCCACTGGCCGCGACCTAGGGGGAGGTCGCGCCTGGTGCCCTCTGGTGGCGCCATGGCCCCCCATTGTCTCCCCTTTAGAATTTGTCTTCGTTCCGGGTAAAAAATTATCTCCGTGGATTTTCTTCCCTTCCAGAGAATATTTCTTTAAGAACTTTTCTGAAATAGAAAAACAGCAGAAAACAGAAACTGGCCTGGGGCATCTTGTTAATAGGTTAGTATGTGAAAATATCCAAAAAACAAAGGAAACCGATAGAAAACATGTGGAAAACAAAAGGTATTGGGTAGAAAACAAGAATGGAGCATCAAAAATTATAGATACGTTTGCAACGTATTAGCATCCCAACCTTAACTCCTGCTCGTCCTCAAGTAGGTAAGTGATAACAAAATAATTTTTGAGGTGACATGAAGCCAACACAAATCTTCATCAATGTTATGTAAAAGCATTGCAAAGCTGAGATCAAAGTACTTTAACAAAGGCATGATAAAAGTTATTTCAACTAATTTAAACTTAGCAACCATGTTGCACATGAAAAGAAACACAAACAAAAGAAAATGAATAAGGAAACATTGAAAGCGATGCGGTTGTTTCAATCATAAAGAAAAACATCGGATATATGACAAATGGGGATATATCTGGCACTAGCCAAAGGCCAGATTATCAGGGTGGCCCGCGGGTAATGGAACGAAGTCCATTGGGCGGCCCAGGAACCTAACACACAAGAAGGCGAATTCTAGAAGAACCCGGATCACGGTCCAATGCGCGATCCTGCTTGGAGAAGAAGCCGGATGTCTTACTTTCCAAGAATAGGAATACTTTCCGTATACTTCAAGGTTTCTTTCCTGTAAGCCCTAGTCCGACTATCTATATAAAGCCGGACGGGAGCAGACGTAAAGGCAGAAAAGATAGAAGCTAGAAGTTAGATCGCTGAGAATACAACCTCGCCGAGATAACGAAACCCTAGACTCACATTGTACTTTGTACACTTCAGGCTTCAACCCCGATTTAGTGAGATTGCAGGAGTAGGAATGCCACCTTATTTGCAACGTACCGAACCTGGGTAAACCGTGTCCTCGCCTTCGACTTCCCCCTACAATACCACCCATGACTCTACCATCAGGCTTATGGCACCCCTTGCCATGAACCTAACTAAGAACACTCGACAGTTGGTGCCCACCGTGGGGCCAGCAACGTCAGGAGTTATGTTCCGAGCGGGGCTACTCGGCCAAATCGGCAACACAATAACTGTCAAAAGTATGGAATTCGGCGGAAATGTTGGGCGCTTCGTCGACAACGGATCTTATCTACCAGAATAATCACCTGGTAAGTGCTTGCGTTCTTCCTATTGGATCTACTAATATTTTCATAGGTTTAACGGCGGAAGCAATGTGGTTCCGTGGTGGAAGTAAATTTATCCCACCTGCCCTATGCCTAGTAGAAGACGGCTTTGACACCTGATTTGGTACGGATATGCCTTATTCATACATTGGAGCAGACCAAGATTTATTGTCCGCATATCGCCAAAGCATGACTGGGTTTACTACCTCTCAGGAGATGCCTACTCCGAGATCGCACTTCATTGGCATGGTGCAATTAGATATTGCCGAAAACACGAAAGACAAAAATCCTGTGGAAAAGGTAGATAATAAAAAGCCGACAAAAAAGGTGGAAGACCCGACATCTGCCAATCAGGCGAGAAGCTCGGAATCCGAATCCATCCTTGCTACGATTGAAGCAAAGCTTGACCCGGAAACCGGATCTGCATTCGCCGACACAGATTCTGATGATGATGGTGATGCTTTTAAAAGAAATATCAAATCCATGAATGGTAGCTTTCACGAAGTACTCATGGCTAGACCGACTGAAAAGTTGGACAATGAGGAAGAAAAGGAAGCATGTCCCAAAACATCTCCACCAAGCCATAACGAAAACGGAGAAGAAGAGGGCGAGGCTGATCTGGAATATCCTGATGTTAGGGAATTGACGAAGGACGAACCTCAGAAAAAAAAATCTTTCTCCAAGAAAAAGAAGAAGTCTACCAAGAAGCTATTTGCCAAAACCTAGAAGAAAAAAATCAGACAAACTGGCTGATATAGCCAATGAAAACCTATAAGTTGGTGGAGGTAGTGGTGCTAAAATGGTGGAAAAGAGAAAGAAGCGGATCAAAGTGGTACCAATTTCCCAGATGTCAGAACAGTATGAGCTCGATCTGATACAAACCCCGGTAGGAATAAACGAACCACTAGAAGTGCTGGAACCAAGGAGGAAAGCCATAATGCAGCAACATCAACATCTGTTCCGATCTCGAGAAATCCTCTTGCAAACTCAAGTTGTCGTCAAAGCGCAGCAGGAAGAAATCGAGGAATACGAGAAACAAAATAGATCTGGAATAAAACCTACAAGGTTACCCAAAATCGCAAAGCCGGAAGAAATGTCGGCCAAAAGGTGATTGGATAATCCGTCCTTGCAAAGAGAGGTTAACAACACAAATGCTAAGGGAGAACGCATCTATAAGACTACTGCTGACAACGCAGAAGCTGCGTTCGCCATCCTCAATGAAGACCATTACTCCAAAGACGAAAAGCTTCACCGAGTGTATGCTTTCCTAGAAAAAGCATTACAACAGCAACAACGTGGCCAAGCGTGTTCTGGCAAATTGCATGCTAGTTCAACTTTATGTAAAACTGTCACGCGTGCAACCGCAGAGGCTGACCCAAGCGAACCTGGAGATTCGGGAAGTTCAAAGGAAAAAATTGAGGACCCCAAGAAGGACAACAAAACCCCACATCATAGGGATGCAATGTCCAAAACAGGTTCCTATCCGCCGAAAGGCGAAAAGAATACAAAACCCATGCCAATGACGACCGCGAAGAAAAAACCCGGAAAGATGGCAATCATGCTCACCGTCAGTCTAAAGAAGATAAAGACAGAAAAACAATGCCGCCTCCGAGGAACCCGGATGACAGAGCAGGAAGACACGAACATCCTCACAGGCGCGCGAGATCCCGAACCCCGCCACGGTATAAGGAGCGGGTCCGAAGTAGAACTCCGCCTTATTCCAGAAGCCGGGATGTCGGAAGACATTGGGATGAACCTAGACGAGCGTATTCACGCAATAATGGGCTAAGGAGAAGTAGATCCCCTTCAGTTCACTCGGTTGGAAGATATTATGCACATGCTGATATGGCGGAATGAGATGATTTATATTTCATACCTAAGTCTTTCACAGATAGGATCCGGAATATCATCCTACATGCTGGCTTTTCCAAAGTCGGGCCAACTTACCAAAAGTATACCGGAAGTACAAATCCGAATACGTGGCTCTCAGATTACTATATAGCTGTCCAGATCAATAAAGGAAAAAACTTGGAAGCAGTGAAATTCCTTCCTTTGATGTTGCTAGATGGAGCGCGCGACTAGATTAATGGATTACCATCAAGAACGGTGGATAGCTGGGAGGATATAGCTAGAGTTTTTGCTCAGCATTTCTAAGGCACATACAGGCGCCCTAAAATCATTAACCAGTTAAATCGTTGCGTCCAATACGAAGACGAGTCATATGTCAACTTTATTTTGATGGACAATAATGAAGAATAGTTGCTCTGGAGTAAGTGACGTACAAGCAATGCATGCTTTCATCAATGGTCGGCCTCGTACCGTTCATGGTGGGATCGAAAACGCATAAAGACCTAGGTTCTATGCTAACGATAGCCAATGAGCATGCAGCAGCCGAAGATGATATTAGAGCAAGAGGCGGAAGCATGATACACTGGCACAAGCCAAAAAGACCCCTCGCTCTGAGAAGAAGGCCACTCCAGATGCACAACAAAAGCCCAAAGAAGTAAATTCCGCCTTTGGGAAAGATAACTCCAGTAAATGGAAAGGAAAAAACGCGGAAAGCAGAGAACCTATCTCCTACTCTAAGGAAGAGTGGGAAAAGATTAGAGGGGAACCTAGCGTACATAACACACAGTTTGGAAAGCCAAAACATACAAATCAGCAATGCAGACTCAATAAGCACATGAAGAGCAATGCTGGAGTTGGGAGCAAAGGGAAGAATTCAAAAAGAAAATTCAACAAACAAAATCCGGAAGCTGAAAGAGACGAAAGCGAGTCTGAGACTGACGACAAAATCTAGGAGCAGCAGCGGAAAGGCGAAATCAAGTTCCCAAGGGTCGAGGGAGAGTGCAACCTTACTTTCCTGGTGACACCATCAACCAAAAAGGTGAAACAGTCATGGCGAGAAATCAATGTCGTCATTCCACCTACCCCAAAGTATCTCAATTATGCAAAAACTCCAATTACCTGGGATCAGTCCGATCATCTCGGAAATATCCCGGAGCCTGGCACAATGACCTGATAGCAAGCCCTATTGTGCAAAACACTAGGGGCTCACGAGAGTGCTAATGGACGGAGAATCAAGCATCAACATTATGTACTTGAGAACTTTGAAGAAATTGCACCTCTCACCCAGCTCAAGCATAGCAATGTATGTTTTCGCGAGATTGTTCCTGGCAGACAAGCAACTTCCCTAGGATAAATTTCCCTAGAAGTAACCTTCGGAAAGCCGGATCACTTTCGGCAGGAGACGTGTCGGGGGGTTACCCCCGAGTACGGGTAAGGCAAGTGCTAAAGGCAAGGTCAAAGGTGCTGTTTGACCGGGTAGATGGCTACCCGGTACTTGCTACCCGGTAGGTTTCTATCCGGCCGTACCCGCCAATGGCCAAGAGGAGAAATCAAGCAAGTTATGTTCGTCCGAGTAAAGGAGTTGGTCCGAGTAGAGGGAGTGAGTTCCTACTCGGGCCAGAAGTCAATGGAGCCGTTCTGACAAGGGATCCCGCGTATCCTGCGTCCGTACCGGCGTGCGGTTCAACTTACGGAGCGCGTGATTATCCGTGCTGCGGCGTGGCTACAGTGCGATAGGCGCTTGTCAAGTCCTGTCACTGACAGAGGGGATAGGACAGGGCTAGGGGCCTACCCTATCTCACTGACAAGGTGGACGGGTCCCATCTCCGAACGGCACGACGACTTACGGCGCCCGTGTCAGCGAGAAGCCGGAGGCGTGCTCTGTTCTGCAGTGCTCCTGTCCCATCAGTCGTACCTTTTAGTCTTATTATATTCGACTGGGCACCAGTATATAAGGTGCCCTGCCCCCTCCTGCGCGAGGGTCGACGTTACGCGAGAGTTCATTCGTTACTAGAGGCAACACAAAGAGAACTAGAGAGCTAGAGTGGCTACTCGGTTGAAGTCCTGATTTGTATTGTGGCTGCTCGGTGAACACACATATAGAGAGAAAGGCAGGAGTAGGGGTGTTACCTCCATACGAGGGCCCTGAACCTGGGTAAGATCTGGTTGTTTGCAGTGCTTGAGACATCCCACACGCGGCTACTCGCCGTGTGATCCCTCCCCGATCACCTCCAGCGTCCATCGGCCCCAACACTTTAGCCATCCCATGGCATCTGCCGTGATACCACCACGACAGTTGGCGCCCACCGTGGGGCTACCAGCGGCGCTTCCTGGAGTCCATGTTCGGACGGGACTCATTTCTGCTACTGGGGAGTGCGTGGTCTGTGGCCTTGTCCACAGATTCGGCTCCTTCGACTTCGTCACCGACAACGCCGGAGATTTCGGCGGTAGGCCCATGCCTGCAGGCGGCTTGGTGCTCTCCTTCGGCTCGCACCTCGTCTACGTCGCCACCACCGTCATCTGCGAGTTCCCAGAGGAGGTGCTCGTCGCGGAAGATCCTCCTACTGTCCTCGCTGCCCGCAGAAAGCCAACTGGCTGCTCTGCGGACAGCGTGGAGTTGATGATGACCGGCCCGGCTACCGATGCCTGGAAGGGCGTGGCCGCTACCGCGGGAGTCATCGAGGAACCTGCTGGCCCGAGTGTTGTGCAGAAGGTGCACAAGCCTTACGAGGCGCCCCACAACATCCCGGGTTACATTCCTCCTTCCACGACATCGACGATACCGGCATCCGCCGTGCGGATGGGCATGCCGCTTCCCACCGAGCTTGAGCTCATGACCATGAGGGCGCAGCTCGACCAGCAGCGTCAAGCGCTACTCGCTGAGCACCTGGAGCGGGAGAAGGTTAGGCTTGAGCTTAGCCTAGACCAAAATGAGTACAACAAGGCCCACGGCTTTACTCCTGTTGTTAGGAAGCCTATCAAGCTAGGCGCTACTCGTCGCAACTTAGGCGCCGAGATGGCAGTAGTTGGTGAGGCTGCTAGCCAGTCTGCCACCGTAAACACTGCTACTAGGCCCAGATACAGTACCACCGCCAAAACACTTAGGGCTGCAGAGGCTGTAGCTGCTGAGTTGCCAAATCTAGCCGGCGACGCGCGCACTAGGCAGCAGGAGAGGCTCAATGAGCTAGTGCTAGAAGCTGCTAGGCAGAATGAGGAGGTCCGGAAAGCCAATCCGGGTGCTGGTGCTTCTCAGATTGTGCACTCGCGTGCTGTGAGATCTCATGACCAGGCGTCATCGCCGCTTCCCGGTGGGGACAGAGACCAGAGTATGAACTCTGGTAAAAGCAAACAGATGCAGGTGTACAACCCTGCTGTCGCCGCGAAACAGCACGTTGTGCCGCGGCAGCACGGTCAGAAACACAATTCTGCAGGAGCGGGCTATCAAGCCCATAAAGCTCACAGCAAGAGGCAAGATGGAGGCAACGAGGGACCTTCTCGGCGTCCTGCCGCTCAGCCTACTCGGCAGAGGAAGCAGCAGCTGGCCGCAGCACAGCCGCGTGCGGCTGAACCAGCAGCCAACCCGGTGGTGCAACCTGCTGTTGTGCATGAGAATAGATATGATGATGGCTACTCGGCGATGGGGCTAGCCGGCTATGCTGACCCAAGAAACATCGCTGATCGTCTGGGTGACCGCATGTTGGAGCCCAGTGATGCAAGGTACAAGCTGGACCGGATTAATCTGTCCGTGCAACTCAAGAACAAGGGGCCGCCTGGCCCAGAATGCTTTGGTCCTCGTATCATGAATGAGCCATCTGTGAACCACTTTCAGCTGGCCAGGGGGACCAAGTGCTACAATGGGAGTACCAAGCCAGAAGACTGGCTGAGTGACTACGTCACGGCTGTGCACATCGCAGGCGGCAACCGGAGATGGCCTGTGCGGTATGTTCCGCAAATGCTAGAGGGTCCAGCTCGGACTTGGCTCAACAACCTGCCCAAGCACAGTATCAACTGCTGTCTCGACTTCTCGGAAGCCTTCATCAGCAACTTCACCAGCACCTACAAGAGACCGAATAGGCCGCAGCAGCTATCCGCTTGCAAGCAGCGGGAAGAGGAGACCGACCGCGAGTATCTTACTCGGTGGAGCACTTTGAGGAACACCTGTGAAGGTGTGAATGAGGTCCAGGCCATTACTTGGTTTGCTCAGGGCTGCAGGCATGGCAACATGTTGTGGCAGAAGCTGCAGCGCGAGATGCTGAGTACTCTCGATGAGACAATCAAGATTGCAGATATGTATGCACTCGGCGACCCAACTCAGCCTCTGATGGACTCTCCTGAGCCGAGAAGGAACTACAACAGCAACAAGCGCAATGATTTCTGCAACAAGCGCAGAGGTGACTGGATTGATACCCGGTATGATCCCGAGGAGGTGAATGCTGTGACCACGGCTGCTAGGAGTAGCCAAAGGCAAAAAACTGCTGGAGCCCAGTACGGGCAAAACCAAAATCAGGGCCAAGGCATCAAGAAGCCGTACAGTGCTCCCCAGCAGGGTAGCGGCAACTCGGATCCTGCTCCGAACTTTGTCTTTGGGAACATGAGGGATGGGCCATGCAGCTTCCATACTCGGCACCCGGCTAGGCCAGCCAACCACACTACTCGGCAGTGCAGCTGGTGGGAACATATCAAGAATGAGGGCCTGCCCCCTCCTCCTCCTCTGCCAGCTGTGAATGCCAATGTGCAGCCTATTCGGGCAGCTGCTCCCAGGCCTGCAGTGTTCCCGAGAAGAGAGAATGTGAACCAGGTGGCTTTAGGAGCCAACCGCAACTACAACTACAACAACCGCAACCGCAACTTCTACACCCGCAACCGCAACTTCAACAACAACAACAACAACAGCAGAAACAACAACAAAAACAACAACAACAACAACAACCAAGGCAACAACAACAACGGCAACAATGGTGGTGGAGACCGCAACCAGTACCAGGAACACCATGAGAGCTACATGATCTTCACTTCCGAGCCCGCCGACAAGCAGTCTCTGCACAGGCGTGCGATGGAGGTCAATGTTGTGATCCCTGCTGTACCTCATTACCTGCACTGGTGCAACCAAGAGATCACGTGGTCCAGAGCTGATCATCCTAGAGTGATGCCCAACCCGGGTAGCTATGCTTTGGTGGTGGATCCCACCTTCTTGGGTACTCAGAGAACGTCAGGTTCAGCAAGGTCCTGATCGACAACGGCAGCAGTATCAACATTGTGTACAGAGACACACTAGAGAAGCTCGGAATGGCCGAGAACATGCTGCTACCCAGCAGGACCACTTTCCATGGCATTGTGCCGGGAGTGTCTTGCGCTCCAATCGGCCGCGTCTGGATAGACGTCCTATTCGGTACTAGGGAGAACTGCCGCACTGAGAGCTTGTCGTCGAGGTAGTTGATCATCAGAGCCCCTACCATGCCCTACTCGGTAGGCCTGCCCTCAGCAAGTTCATGGCTTCTACCCATGCTTCCTACCTGAAGATGAAGATCCCCGGTCCCAATGGAGTCATCACAATCTCGGGTGATTACAAGAGGTCTTTGGAGTGTGCCTCTGCTGGTTCTCAGCTGGCGGAATCCATGGTCATTGCTGCCGAGAAGAAGAAGATGTATGAGGTGGTGGCTATGGCGCAAGCAGCGCAAGGTGGTGCGCCTGGCATGCCGAGTTCCCAGTATGGGACTGCGTTCCAGGCGTCCTAGGAGACAAAGAAAGTCCAGGTTGATCCTGAGTTCCCAGACCGTGTTGCCATCATTGGCGCCGGGTTGGGAGAGAAATAGGAAAGCGAGCTCATCCACTTCTCCGTCAGAATCGGGACGTCTTTGCCTGGTCCAATGAGGATTTGTCGGGTGTCCCGAGGGAGTTGGTTGAGCACTCGCTACATGTGCGGCATGATGCCAAGCCGGTTAAGCAGGCTATGCGCCGCTTTGGTAATGAGAGGAGGAAATCTATCGGTGATCAGATGTGACGCCCCGAGATCGGGCACTATGCAGATTTCAGCATTCCCGCCAAATCCGCATAATAACCGATTCCAGGTTGCCATTTATGATAACATTACAATAGTTCACGAATAATCCACAATTACAACAGGAACATATAGATACAAGATGACTCACACGAGCCGGGGTTACACCTGATACAATACAAAGGTCCAAATAACAGCGGAAGAAACAAACGTCCGTCTACGGACAAGATCCAAATTGGACTAAGAGTCCTGAAGATAACCGAAGGCGTCCAATCCCTGCCTAGGCCAAGCCCGAGGGATTCCCAAGCTAACGTCGTCAGACTTCAAACCTGTTGACTGCAATTTGGAATTTGCAGCCACGAAAGAGATTCGTGGGTCAGTACGGTTAAGTACTGGCAAGGGGGATAAAACCCATACTCACAAGTTACCGGCGTAGCCAGTCATCACAAGATACAAATACTTTAGGATCAACGAAAAAGGAGGGGTTATTGCAAATAAGCGACAACAGGCTGCACTAACCAACTACAGAGATTATATTAATTCCAACTATCAGAAAGTGGATAAGATCGAGTAATAGTAACCAACAGAAAGTAAATCCAAACAAACCCATCCTGGACCTCGCCCCTTTAGCCAAAGAAGCAATCCGAGGATAACTCACACAGTTGTATTAAGATGAAACAAGTTATTGTGTGGATAAACCTGTTACTAGTCAAGTTGTTATTCATTGGGTGTAACATGGTTAATCATTATGTTGAAGTTGTCCTGAGTACTTGTTAGCCAGTACTTTCACCAAGTAATCCATAACCGCGGAAAACATGGCTTCTCGAGAAGATTATCCCTGCAGGGTTGCACCAATTTAGCCGTACTCATGAATAACCCGCCAGATGGAGCGGCCACTCCACCAAGCGGGGCACTCAACACAATCCAACCCTTCTTCGCATCAAGCCCAAAGCACCTTGGGCGCACGGCTACTCGGGCCCAGAAGAAAATGGACCCTCATAGCACTCTAAGACCGTGTCCCCCTATATGCCGACTACGAAAGTTCCACCCGGGATCCAAGGGCTCGCAAGATCATGCATGCAGCAAATGGAAAACCCGAACTAAATGAGGCGATTTGGACGAGATGCGAATCGGGTCAAACTGAGGGGGAGCCCATACTCCCCAAATGCGGGTAGTGCGCTCATCATGGATCAGTAGACAAGACCCTTTTCCTATTAGGGTCGACACTAGCAGGCCTCAAAACCACAAGGGCCTCCTGCCGGTGCCTTATCATCAAATTTATTATTAATAGTAACATTAGCATGTTTGATTGATTGATTAAACATCGAGCCCCCGGAACATAAAGAAGTAATAACAGAAAGTAACGGGTAACGGACTCGAGCAAAACAACCCTAAGCAAGATAGTAAGACACAGGCTCAAGCAAAGGTTATAGGAGTGGAGGTGAGGCAATATCAGGGTTAAAGGATTCATGTGATATGTTCGTAACAGAAACAACTACTACTAAGGCTAGCAGAAAAGAATCAACGGAAAGAATCGGTAACAAGTGATGAAAGGCAGCCATATGGCATGCAAGTGAGTATACTTGCCTGAGATCCCGCAAGGTAGCAGAACTTGTCGTTGCTCACATCATCTCAACGTCCTATCCGGGAAGAAGCAACGAACTAAAAGAAACACCGGATGCAACAATTACTACTACGGCAAAAGATCCAGCATGAACAAGGTATGGATGCATGTCATGTTTAATAGATGCACCAAAGTAAGGTAGTGGATATGATACACAAGTTTAAATGGATTCCATATGCAAAGATTGCATATGGCAAACCCATGCCTTATAGTTGAATTAGTTGTTCTAACACTAAGCATCATGTGTAAGTGAGTTAGAATGATGCATGCATGATGAAGAACAAGAATATAACAATATTAAATGCAATTGGAAGGATGGTTAACAAGTTTAGAAAACATTATCAAGTTTGGAAATTATTGTTACTTAATGGTGTTAAGCAAGTAGTGGTTGTTATCATCAAGTTAAGTTGGTCAAACCAAACAACAAAGTTGATATTTGAAAAGGTTATCAAATTTTAGTTGGAATACATGTTTTACATTTGGAAATTGGACTTTGGATTATTTAGTTATGAATTAAACAATATTAAACAATTTTTAATTGAATTAAACAAGATTTAAATTGTTTAGGCAATTTTAATTATTCAAAACAGAAAACAAAAATTATATTTGAAAAGGTTATTTGAAATGGTATTGAAAACATATTTTATTTGCATGATTTGGACTTATGAATAATTAATTATTGAATTTAGCAAAACACAATTGAAATGATTTAAATTTGAATTTGAATTGTAATTTGAAAGTTCAAAACAGAACACAAGTTGGATATTTGGATAGATTAGGAAATTTGGATCAAGATTCATATAAAGTTTGTATTCATTGGATTTATAGAACAAAAGATATGGAATTTAGAAGTTTAGTTTTAATTCTGTTATTTAAATTTGGTTTAGGAAAAACAGGAATTCACAGAACCTGTTGGCACTGCGCAGTTAGCCAGCCCCGGCCACTGCAGAGTGGGCCTGGGGGGGCCAGCGTGGCTCTGCTGCTTGCGTGGCAGGCAGGGTCACTGCCGTGTGGCCCCTGCCTGTCAGCGAGGGAGGAAAAAGCGAAAAAAGGTGGGGTGCGTCTCCAGGGACTCGATCCCGCGACCCAGCGCTGGCGCGAAGTGCAGCGTTACCACTGCGGTGGCTTGCGAATCCTTGACAGGTTCAGATACGCAACGAGGTTGAAGTGTTGCTCGCTGTCTGAACCTGTAACTGACGAAACAATTCTGAAACTTGGCAGATACCGACAGTGGCCGCCGGCGATCAGCAGTTGATGCCCGATGCGCGCGTGCTGCTGCGATTGATTGTGTGCGTGTGCAGAAGGGATGACGCGTGCGCATGTTCTGGATGCAAACGGAGGGAGAGGGAGGAGGCTACGGCGAGCTCACCGTGGGGATTGTCGCTGACGAGCGCGACGGCGAGGCGACAGAGGCAGGCTCGACGGCGGGGATCCAGGCGGTGTCGACCTCAGCGGTGGTGTCCAGAGGCTCCAGGGCGTCGCGGCGAAGCGATCCCCGTGGCCAGCTCGGAAGAAGAGGCACGGAGGTGGTCGCGGCCTTGGAAGCTTCAGAAGGCGGCTCTCCGGTGGCAGTGACGCTGCCGGAGCTGGCGAGGACGGCGGCGTGGAATCGGGGAAGCTCCGGTGCTGCTGGAGTGTGCAAAAGATAGAGGGAGGTGGGGCGATCTCGTTCCCTTGCTCGGTTGGGTAGATGGTGCGGTGGAGTGACGGCGATCGACAAAGATTCAGGCGCGGTTTTCTTCCGGCGAGGTTCAGAGAGGACAGAGAGCAACGGGAGGGCGAAGTTGGCGGCGCCTCGAAGGGAGAGAGAGGCCTAGGGATTAGGGCAGGGGGGTCTAGGGTTCGTAGGTGTTTTATAGGGCTCCAGAGTGGCTGGTGGCCGTCGAGGAGATGCTGTCGGCGACGTGGCATGGCTGCGATTGCTGCCGTACGCGAGGACGAAGGCGAAATAGACTTGCGAAGCGGTACGCAGGGGATGGCTAGCGGGCTGGGCCGCGCTGAGCGAGAGAGAAGAGAGAGGGAGTGGGCTGGCTGGGGGAGGTTAGGTTAGCTGCTGCTCACCCTTTTGTTTTCTATTCTGTTTTATTATTTTCTCTTTTCTGTTTTTTTTTGTAGCTTTAGCTTTTGGATAAAATAGATAGGTTTTAACTCAGATAAAATTTTGGAAAAATTTGCATAAGCTTCTTAGGTGAAAAGAAACCACCTGGCAGTTTTGGTTTTCAAAATTTCAAATGTTGATTGCTGTTTCAAAATTGAACCAAATTAAGTGAAAATTGCCATAGTAATTAATATTTAGAAAATAGGGTGTTTTCAATAGGGTTTCCCCTAGGGTTAGAATGTTTTAAAGAATACCAAGTTGTGTTGAACATCATGGATTCAAAAGTTTGATGATTTGATAATTGTTTTGAGTTTGGAAAAAGACTTGGAAATAATTGATTAATTTGGTTAATTGATTTTAAGCAACAACTTAAAAGGTGAATTATAATGAGTTGCTTTGAAACAAAAGAGGGTTTTAGTTTGCACTTCTTTATTTGAAAGGTTGTAACAGACAAGTGATTAAAACAGAATTAACCAGTGGAAAAACAATTTAGGGGTTTTAATTGCAAGTTTGAAATTGGAAGTTTTTGAGCAAGCTTAAAAGTTTAAATTGTTTTGAAATTTTCAGTTGTGATGCAAACATGGTGCATATGATGCAAGCAATCAAACAGGTAACACCCCAGGTGTTACAGACGACACCACTAACAAGGGATTGCGCCCTCGCAATCCACCTGCTAACCCGGGAGGGGAAAGAAGTTCGACTATTGATTCTTCGTGCTTCCAGTTGATCTCCTCGACACCACTAACAAGGGTTTCTCGACACCACTAACAAGAGATTCTTGCTCGGAGTGACGACGATGTTCTTCCACCAGGAATCTTCCGATGACCGAACCTATTAGGTTAAGGGCTCAGAAAACGTCCACCCACGTAGGATCCTAACACTTTGAAAGATAGACAAGAGGGGAGACTCCAAAACAAATAAGATGGGAGGGGAAATAGAATAGGGGTAAGGAGAAAACAAGAATCCTATTGAGATGTTTTTCCAAAATAGTTTAGCAGAAATAGCTTTTGACACTCTAGAAACAACGACCGTTAGCTAGGTTAACCTACAGGCTTTGCGGACCCGTTGCTTCGATAACCATTCGTATCGAAACAATCTCGGGAATCGGAACCAAGGCTCTGATACCATTTGTGACGCCCCGAGATCGGGCACTATGCAGATTTCAGCATTCCCGCCAAATCCGCATAATAACCGATTCCAGGTTGCCATTTATGATAACATTACAATAGTTCACGAATAATCCACAATTACAACAGGAACAGATAGATACAAGATGACTCACACGAGCCGGGGTTACACCTGATACAATACAAAGGTCCAAATAACAGCGGAAGAAACAAACGTCCGTCTACGGACAAGATCCAAATTGGACTAAGAGTCCTGAAGATAACCGAAGGCGTCCAATCCCTGCCCAGGCCAAGCCGGAGGGATTCCCAAGCTAACGTCGTCAGACTTCAAACCTGTTGACTGCAATTTGGAATTTGCAGCCACGAAAGAGATTCGTGGGTCAGTACGGTTAAGTACTGGCAAGGGGGATAAAACCCATACTCACAAGTTACCGGCGTAGCCAGTCATCACAAGATACAAATACTTTAGGATCAACGGAAAAGGAGGGGTTATTGCAAATAAGCGACAACAGGCTGCACTAACCAACTACAGAGATTATATTAATTCCAACTATCAGAAAGGGGATAAGATCGAGTAATAGTAACCAACAGAAAGTAAATCCAAACAAACCCATCCTGGACCTCGCCCCTTTAGCCAAAGAAGCAATCCGAGGATAACTCACACAGTTGTATTAAGATGAAACAAGTTATTGTGTGGATAAACCTGTTACTAGTCAAGTTGTTATTCATTGGGTGTAACATGGTTAATCATTATGTTGAAGTTGTCCTGAGTACTTGTTAGCCAGTACTTTCACCAAGTAATCCATAACCGCGGAAAACACGGCTTCTCGAGAAGATTATCCCTGCAGGGTTGCACCAATTTAGCCGTACTCATGAATAACCCGCCAGATGGAGCGGCCACTCCACCAAGCGGGGCACTCAACACAATCCAACCCTTCTTCGCATCAAGCCCAAAGCACCTTGGGCGCACGGCTACTCGGGCCCAGAAGAAAATGGACCCTCATAGCACTCTAAGACCGTGTCCCCCTATATGCCGACTACGAAAGTTCCACCCGGGATCCAAGGGCTCGCAAGATCATGCATGCAGCAAATGGAAAACCCGAACTAAATGAGGCGATTTGGACGAGATGCGAATCGGGTCAAACTGAGGGGGAGCCCATACTCCCCAAATGCGGGTAGTGCGCTCATCATGGATCAGTAGACAAGACCCTTTTCCTATTAGGGTCGACACTAGCAGGCCTCAAAACCACAAGGGCCTCCTGCCGGTGCCTTATCATCAAATTTATTATTAATAGTAACATTAGCATGTTTGATTGATTGATTAAACATCGAGCCCCCGGAACATAAAGAAGTAATAACAGAAAGTAACGGGTAACGGACTCGAGCAAAACAACCCTAAGCAAGATAGTAAGACACAGGCTCAAGCAAAGGTTATAGGAGTGGAGGTGAGGCAATATCAGGGTTAAAGGATTCATGTGATAGGTTCGTAACAGAAACAACTACTACTAAGGCTAGCAGAAAAGAATCAACGGAAAGAATCGGTAACAAGTGATGAAAGGCAGCCATATGGCATGCAAGTGAGTATACTTGCCTGAGATCCCGCAAGGTAGCAGAACTTGTCGTTGCTCACATCATCTCAACGTCCTATCCGGGAAGAAGCAACGAACTAAAAGAAACACCGGATGCAACAATTACTACTACGGCAAAAGATCCAGCATGAACAAGGTATGGATGCATGTCATGTTTAATAGATGCACCAAAGTAAGCTAGTGGATATGATACACAAGTTTAAATGGATTCCATATGCAAAGATTGCATATGGCAAACCCATGCCTTATAGTTGAATTAGTTGTTCTAACACTAAGCATCATGTGTAAGTGAGTTAGAATGATGCATGCATGATGAAGAACAAGAATATAACAATATTAAATGCAATTGGAAGGATGGTTAACAAGTTTAGAAAACATTATCAAGTTTGGAAATTATTGTTACTTAATGGTGTTAAGCAAGTAGTGGTTGTTATCATCAAGTTAAGTTGGTCAAACCAAACAACAAAGTTGATATTTGAAAAGGTTATCAAATTTTAGTTGGAATACATGTTTTACATTTGGAAATTGGACTTTGGATTATTTAGTTATGAATTAAACAATATTAAACAATTTTTAATTGAATTAAACAAGATTTAAATTGTTTAGGCAATTTTAATTATTCAAAACAGAAAACAAAAATTATATTTGAAAAGGTTATTTGAAATGGTATTGAAAACATATTTTATTTGCATGATTTGGACTTATGAATAATTAATTATTGAATTTAGCAAAACACAATTGAAATGATTTAAATTTGAATTTGAATTGTAATTTGAAAGTTCAAAACAGAACACAAGTTGGATATTTGGATAGATTAGGAAATTTGGATCAAGATTCATATAAAGTTTGTATTCATTGGATTTATAGAACAAAAGATATGGAATTTAGAAGTTTAGTTTTAATTCTGTTATTTAAATTTGGTTTAGGAAAAACAGGAATTCACAGAACCTGTTGGCACTGCGCAGTTAGCCAGCCCCGGCCACTGCAGAGTGGGCCTGGGGGGGCCAGCGTGGCTCTGCTGCTTGCGTGGCAGGCAGGGTCACTGCCGTGTGGCCCCTGCCTGTCAGCGAGGGAGGAAAAAGCGAAAAAAGGTGGGGTGCGTCTCCAGGGACTCGATCCCGCGACCCAGCGCTGGCGCGAAGTGCAGCGTTACCACTGCGGTGGCTTGCGAATCCTTGACAGGTTCAGATACGCAACGAGGTTGAAGTGTTGCTCGCTGTCTGAACCTGTAACTGACGAAACAATTCTGAAACTTGGCAGATACCGACAGTGGCCGCCGGCGATCAGCAGTTGATGCCCGATGCGCGCGTGCTGCTGCGATTGATTGTGTGCGTGTGCAGAAGGGATGACGCGTGCGCATGTTCTGGATGCAAACGGAGGGAGAGGGAGGAGGCTACGGCGAGCTCACCGTGGGGATTGTCGCTGACGAGCGCGACGGCGAGGCGACAGAGGCAGGCTCGACGGCGGGGATCCAGGCGGTGTCGACCTCAGCGGTGGTGTCCAGAGGCTCCAGGGCATCGCGGCGAAGCGATCCCCGTGGCCAGCTCGGAAGAAGAGGCACGGAGGTGGTCGCGGCCTTGGAAGCTTCAGAAGGCGGCTCTCCGGTGGCAGTGACGCTGCCGGAGCTGGCGAGGACGGCGGCGTGGAATCGGGGAAGCTCCGGTGCTGCTGGAGTGTGCAAAAGATAGAGGGAGGTGGGGCGATCTCGTTCCCTTGCTCGGTTGGGTAGATGGTGCGGTGGAGTGACGGCGATCGACAAAGATTCAGGCGCGGTTTTCTTCCGGCGAGGTTCAGAGAGGACAGAGAGCAACGGGAGGGCGAAGTTGGCGGCGCCTCGAAGGGAGAGAGAGGCCTAGGGATTAGGGCAGGGGGGTCTAGGGTTCGTAGGTGTTTTATAGGGCTCCAGAGTGGCTGGTGGCCGTCGAGGAGATGCTGTCGGCGACGTGGCATGGCTGCGATTGCTGCCGTACGCGAGGACGAAGGCGAAATAGACTTGCGAAGCGGTACGCAGGGGATGGCTAGCGGGCTGGGCCGCGCTGAGCGAGAGAGAAGAGAGAGGGAGTGGGCTGGCTGGGGGAGGTTAGGTTAGCTGCTGCTCACCCTTTTGTTTTCTATTCTGTTTTATTATTTTCTCTTTTCTGTTTTTTTTTGTAGCTTTAGCTTTTGGATAAAATAGATAGGTTTTAACTCAGATAAAATTTTGGAAAAATTTGCATAAGCTTCTTAGGTGAAAAGAAACCACCTGGCAGTTTTGGTTTTCAAAATTTCAAATGTTGATTGCTGTTTCAAAATTGAACCAAATTAAGTGAAAATTGCCATAGTAATTAATATTTAGAAAATAGGGTGTTTTCAATAGGGTTTCCCTAGGGTTAGAATGTTTTAAAGAATACCAAGTTGTGTTGAACATCATGGATTCAAAAGTTTGATGATTTGATAATTGTTTTGAGTTTGGAAAAAGACTTGGAAATAATTGATTAATTTGGTTAATTGATTTTAAGCAACAACTTAAAAGGTGAATTATAATGAGTTGCTTTGAAACAAAAGAGGGTTTTAGTTTGCACTTCTTTATTTGAAAGGTTGTAACAGACAAGTGATTAAAACAGAATTAACCAGTGGAAAAACAATTTAGGGGTTTTAATTGCAAGTTTGAAATTGGAAGTTTTTGAGCAAGCTTAAAAGTTTAAATTGTTTTGAAATTTTCAGTTGTGATGCAAACATGGTGCATATGATGCAAGCAATCAAACAGGTAACACCCCAGGTGTTACATCAGATCACCAAGTTGCTGATAAGCAACTTTATCATGGAGGTATTGCATCCGGACTGGCTAGCCAACCCGGTTATGGTTGAGAAGAAAAAGGAGGACCCCAAGGCCGACACCGCATGGCGTATGTGCGTGGACTACACCGACCTGAACAAGGCCTGCCCCAAGGATCCCTTTCCGCTACCCCGCATAGATCAGGTGATCGATTCCACTACTGGTTGCGAGCTTTTGTCTTTCATAGATGCCTACTCTGGTTTTCATCAGATAGCTCTCAACCCTGCTGATCAAATAAAGATTGCCTTTATTACCCCGTACGGGGCTTATTGCTATCGTGTCATGTGCTTTGGGTTGCGGAATGCTGGGGCTACCTATCAGAGATGCGTGCAGAAATGCTTGCATGATCAAATTGGCAAAAATGTGCAGGTGTACGTAGATGACATTGTCATCAAAACGAATAAAACACATACTCTGCTTAGTGACATTGAGGAAACCTTTGCCAACTTGCGCAAGTACAAAATGAAGCTGAATCCGACTAAATGCACCTTTGGCGTCCCGGCTGGCAAGCTACTCGGCTTCTTGGTATCCAGTCGGGGCATTGAGGCCAATCCTTCAAACATAAAAGCTATAGAGAGCATGTCTTTGCCGAGATCACTGAAGGATGTGCAGAAATTCACTGGTTGCTTGGCTTCTCTAAGCCGCTTCCTGGGCAGAATGGGCGAGAAGGCCTTGCATGTGTATCAATTGATGAAGAAAAGTGACAAGTTTGTCTGGATACCGCAAGCTGATGTAGAATTCAAGGAGTTGAAAGCCATGCTGGGTAGCGCTCCCATCTTGGCTAGTCCGCTACCCAAAGAGCCAATGCTGTTGTACATTGCTGCAACTAACCGAGTGGTCAGTGTTGTGATTGTGGTGGAGAGAGAAGAGGAAGGCAAGACTTTGCAGCGGCCAGTATACTATCTCAGTGAGGTGTTGTCCAGCTCCAAGCAGAACTACCCGCATTACCAGAAGATGACTTATGGCGTGTACCTGGGCGCCAAGAAGCTGAAGCACTATTTCCAAGAGCATCCCATCACTGTGGTGAGTTCTGCTCCCAGCTCGGATATCATGGGAAACAAGGAGGCAAGTGGCAGAGTAGCCAAGTGGGCGATTGAGCTGGCCGCGTACGCTCCTTCGTACGCAAGACAAGAAGCCATCAAGTCTCAGATCCTAGCAGATTTTCTGGTGGATTGGGCTGAGGTGCAGTATGAGCCTCCTTCGCCAGTAGCCAACTACTGGAAGATGCATTTTGATGGCTCCAAAGTGAAGGAAGGCCTTGGTACTGGCGTGGTGCTCACGTCACCCAAGCGAGATCAACTCAAGTATGTGCTGCAGATCCATTTCAAGGCATCCAACAATGTAGCAGAGTACGAGACCGTGGTACACGGCTTGAAGGTGGCCAAGGAGGTTGGCGTGCAACGCATCATCTGTTATGGAGACTCGGATCTGGTGGTGCAGCAAGTATCAGGCACCTGGGATGCTCTGGATGCAAACATGGCGTCATATCGGTTTCTGGTGCAAACCATGAGTGGTTTCTTTGAAGGATGTGAGTTCAAACACATAAACCGAGCAAAGAATGAGTCAGCTGATGAGCTGTCCAAGTTGGGGTCTTCTCGGCAGTACATCCCGGCTGGGATTGCCTTGGAGCATTTGAGAAGGCCATCTGTCAAGACATTCCCCAACTAGGAGTCTATATGCGTTCCTTCTCTGCCTGGTGAGGAAGCTGTTCCCATGGAGATTGACTGGGAGGCTGCAAAAGAGAACCCGGGGACTGCCGTCTCCATCCCGGGGACTGGCACCTGCAACTCGGGGACTGCCCCTCCTAACTCGAGGACTGTCGCATTCATTGAGGGGGTCCTTGCCGAGTGCTCGGGGACTCGTGACCTCGTCTCCAACTCAGAAGAGGAAGTGGTGGCTGATCCAATGGAACTGGACGAACCAGTGTTTCCCATCCGGGAGACACCGAGTTGGGCTCTGCCCATATTATCCTTTCTAAAGGACGGCACCTTGCCGAGTGATGAGGTTACCGCGAGGCAAATTCAGAGAAGATCCAAGGGCTATACTATCTTCAGAGATGTGCTGCATAGAAGAAGTCCCACTGGTGTGCTGCAACGCTGTGTAGAGCCAGAGGAAGGAGAAGAAATTCTAGTGGAGATACATCAAGGGGAATGCGGGCATCACGCCTCTTCTCGGGATCTGGTCAACAAGGCTTTTCGGCATGGCTTCTTTTGGCTCACTGCCTTGAAGCAAGCTGAGGATATTGTGAGAAATTGCAACGGCTGCCAAAGATTTGCATGTAAGATTCATATGCCAGCTTCCGAGTTGAAGACCATTCCCATTACTTGGCCATTTTCTGTTTGGTGTTTGGATATGGTGGGTCCTTTCAAGCCAGCTAGAGGCAACATGACTCACAACTTGGTCATGGTTGACAAGTTCACCAAGTGGATTGAGGTGAAGCCTATTCGGAAGTGCGATGGAGTCACTGCTGTGAGTTTTCTGAAGGATGTGATCCTGAGATATGGCTACCCGCACAGCGTTATCACAAACAATGGCACAAACTTTGCTGAGGGTGCTTTTGCGAGGTTCTGCAGAGATAAGCACATTCGGCTAGATGTTGCATCTGTTGCGCATCCCGCCTCCAATGGGCAAGTTGAAAGAGCAAATGGCATGGTGCTATCCGGCATAAAGCCAAGGCTGATTGAGCCACTGCTGAAAACACCTAGGTGTTGGCTAGACGAGTTGCCAGCGGTGTTGTGGAGTCTAAGGACTACCCCTAACCGGTCAACCGGCTACACACCATTCTTCCTAGTATGTGGAGCTGAGGCCGTGCTGCCCACTGACCTAGAGCATGACTCGCACCGAGTAACCCTCTACACTGAGGCAGAGGCTAGAGAAGTTCGAGAAAATGACGTTGACCTGCTAGAAGAAGCAAGAGAGCTAACTCTGTCACGTTCAGCTGTTTACCAGCAAAACTTGAGGCGTTATCACAGCCGGAAAGTGAACCCAAGGGTGTTCCGAGAAGGAGACATGGTGCTTAGGCTCGTGCAGCGCACGGCCGGGATGCACAAGCTTTCCCCTCCGTGGGAAGGGCCTTTCATTGTGAGCAAGGCTTTGCACAATGATGCCTACTATCTAGTTGACGCACAGCCACCCCAGAAGAACATGCCGGATAGGGCTGGAGAGGAATCCAAGCGCCCTTGGAATGTAGCTCTACTCCGACGTTTTCACTCATGAGAAAACTGTGTATGTACTTTCTCATCCGAGTTAAAACTTCTATTCGGTAATCTGAAATTGAACTCGGGGACTGCCCTCGTCCAAACTGCTCCTTGTGTCTATCTTGTTCTTACTTTGTCTATTCGGTTGAACCACTTAGAATTTCAAAAGCATACAAAGTAGTGTGTTTAAACCCACCGGACACTCTGCGACTCTGCTGCTGTCCGCAACCCGGCTTCATGGCAAGCCAGAGAACAAGCCAAAGGGTCAATGAACACATGAAAAATTGCAAAGGGAAGGAAACGCGTGGCAACCGAATAGAGTGTTTTTTACTGTTTTTTCTTTTCGGCTAAGTGGTGGGCTGCGTTACTATGATTTTTCTAAGTGGCTGAGTATTTGAAACTCCAACTTTGAACTCTTGTGACTCGACTACCAAAAAAGCAACAAGTTGCAGGTAAGAGCTGAGATAAAAAGGAAGAGTGGATAAAAACTGCAACTCGGGGACTTGCATATTAACGCAACCCGGCATTGAGCCAGAGTTGCTAAGAACTTCAACTAAATAAAAACTGAGTAGCATCAAAGACTTAATAGTATGGATACATTTGCACCCGGCATCCCGGGGATCTGATCAAAGTTCAAGATATAAGTTTTTCAGGATTCACTCCTTAGTAGCGGCGGTGTCGTCCGCCTTGGCGCTGTCAGCATCAGCTTCAGAGTTGGCGTTGGCAGCTGGCTCTGAGGTTGCACTGGCAACCGAGATGGGATCAGTGGCGGAGGTAGATGCAGCAGACTGGAAGCCGGGCATCGGGAAGGCGCCGGTCGCGCCCATCTCGGGAGCCTCTTGCTGGATCACCATCTCGGTGGTGATGGTGGCCTCCTGGGCGTTGGGTTGCGGCTTCTCGGCTTCTGCATCAACCTTGGCTTTCCCCTTCTCGACGGCTCCCTTTGCTGCGTCCTGCTCAAACACGCTCAAGTCCTCCGACTCGGTGTCTTCTTCATCGTCCTCTTCATCTTCACCCTCATCTTCAGGCTCGGTGTCTGGCTCGGGGAGGCCGTCGATGTAGGTGGCGGTGTCAGCATAAGAGGCAATCTCGTAGGCCACCGTTTTCCGGCGAGTAACGCAGTCGGAGTTGGTGGTCCACTTGGAGTCTTCGCGCATGACGAGGATCTTGTCAAGATTGAGATTATAATACCAGCTCGCGATGAAATGCAGCAGCTAATCAGCTCCTGCCCGAGCTGCAGAGGCTCGCCACTTCTTCAACTCGGCCTTCACGCCGTCCAGCTTCTCGGCGATCTTGTTGAAGCTGTCTGGCGCAGTTTGGTCCGGCCAGAACAGGTCATGCAGCTTGTATGCAGTGGACACCATGGTGGTGCCCAAGCCTTTGAGGGAGCGGAGTTGAGTTTTGATATTGAGGAGGTTATCGTTGATAGTGGCCTTGGTGTCGACGGGCATCCCGGATTCAACTCGGAGTTGCTTTGCCTTCTCCAGAGCAGGCGTGCTAGCGGCGCGGAGATCAGGGAAGATATCTGAAAAATAAACCAGCAAGAGTTAGGAATTGAGGGCAGAGAAGAGATGGAACCAGATAGAAAAGTGGCAGAGAAGAGAAACAGCCAGGTGCGGAGAAGGGGAAACTTACGTTTGAGATCCACCAGCAGCGCCTCCAGTTTAATCTTCTAGTCCTCCTCGTCAGCAATATGCCTATCTTCAATACGGCGTGCGTTGGAGATCTAGAGGATGAGTTCCTCGTTGTGCTTCTTCAGCATCGAGATCTCCATCTCAAGCGCCTTCTCTTTGGCCTTGGCTGCTGTCTTGATCTTATCCTTCTCGGCAACCTGGTCGAGGGCGTCCTGGAGAGCAGACTTCAACTTGACTTGCATTTCTTCGAACTCCGCCCTCTCGGCGGCGCGCTCTTTCTCGAGCTCTGCATCTCGGGTCTCCAGCTGTTGCCGCACTTCGGCGGGCATGAGGCAGTTAAGGTGCTGCTCCCGGAAGTTCTTGTATTCTTCTGCAAAGAGAACAACAGCGTCAGCAGGGTAACAGAGTAATGTCGCACCCGGACTTCTATAGGATACTCACCGTACGAACTGAACAGTATTCTGATGGGATTACGGGGCTTTCCGGCACCCGCGTCCTCTTACGAGTAGGCCAACACTTATGTGTGACAACCCATCGCTACTGTTCACCGTCGATGTAAACTATCCTGTAGAAATCAGGACACTACCATTGACGTACTTCATACCATACACACATGGTACGTCAACGGCTTTGAACAAAAGGATAACACAACATGCCTCTACGACACAAAAGATTGAAATAAGTTGCAAATGGCCCTCACTAGGGCAGAGATAGCAAATACAATCATCCAGAGGACACATGTCCCAACATAGCATCATTACATCTCAGCGGAAGCATTCAAAGGGGTCTGAGTACAGACAAAATCCAAATAGGATTAAGAAGCCGGAAACTGAAATAAAGACGGAGCCCATCCACGATGTCTCGGATCCTGCCCGGGTCCGCTAACTACTCGTCAGCAGCCTCGTCAAACTCCACGTAGTAGCCGTCACCTGGATCCTCGTAATCGTAGTCTGCGGAAACCACAGCCCCAAAGGGGTCAGTACATAGACGTACTGGTAAGCAAGACTCACAGTTCACCAAAGTATAGCCCGTCAACACAAGCACAGACGACTTGGGTTCAACGGAAAGAAGGGGATATAAAAGATGCTGCAACTGGCTGCGCTAACCAACCACAGAGATTCTATCACTTCCAACTATCAGAAAGGGGATAAGATCGAGTGTTGTAACCAACTGAAAGATAACATCAAACAAACCCATCCTGGATCTCGCCCCTTATCCAAAGAAGCAATCCGAGGATAACTCACACAGTTGGTTTAAAGATGAATCAAGTTATTGTGACAATAATCCTATTACTAGTCAAATTGTTAATCATGGGGTGTGAGACGGTGAATCGTTAGGTTTGAGTTGTCCTGAGTACTTGTTAGCCAGTACTTTCACCAAGTTAACCATAACCGCGGAAAACACGGCTTCTCGAGAAGATTATCCCTGCATGGTTGCACCAATTTGGCCGTACACGTATGAATAACCCGCCAGATGGGATGCCTCCCACCAAGCGAGGCACTCAACACAACTCAACTCTTCTTCGCATCAAGCCCAAAGCACCTTGGGCGCACGGCTAATCAAGCCCCGAAGAAAAGGGACCCTCATAGCACTCTAAGACCGTGTCCCCCTATATGCCGACTACGAAAGTTCCACCCTGCGCTGGGCTCGCAAAAACATGCATGCGGCAAATAGAAAGCACGAACTAAATGAGATGATTTGGACGAGATGCGAATCGAATCAAACTGAGGGGCGCGCCCATACTCGCTTCCCACATGCGGGTAGTGCGCTCATCATGGATCAGTAGACAAGACCCTTTTCCTATTAGGGTCGACACTAGCAGGCCTCAAAACCACACAGGGCCTCCTGCCGGTGCCTTATCATCAAATTATTATTAACATTAATATTAGCATGATTGATTGATTGGTTAAACATCGAGCCCCCAGAACATAATGAAATATAGTAACTGAAAGTAACGGGTAACAGACTCGAGCAAAACAACCTAAGCATGCTAGTAAGACACTGGCTCAATCAATAGGGTTGTAGGAGTGGTGGTGAGGCAATATCAGGGTTAAAGGATTCATGTGATAGGTTCGTAACAGAAACAACTACCACTAAGGCTAGCAAGATATAGACAACGGAAAGTATCGGTAACCAGGGTTGAAAGGAACACAATGGTTCATGTGAGTGATAACTTGCCTGCAAACTCAGCAGCCTGGTACTGAGCTAGATCCTCAGAAGGGGTGCTGTACGGATCGTCTGTCTCAACATCGTCGTCTCTTCGAGAAGAAGCAAACAAACAAAACAGGAATGTAAACAATCATTGCCATGGCCTTGTGCACAATCAAGATGATGCATGACAAGTTAATGATTGCATCAAAATAAACTAGGTAACATGATAACACAATTTAGATGGACCCCTATGCAATTGGATTGCATATGGAAAAGGTCCATTGAAATAAATGGAAACAATTGATTTACAATTAATTACTAGGTGAAAGTTGTTAGCATGATGCATGCATGATGGTAACAACAAAAATAACAACAAATAACAATGATAGATGCAAGTGATAAAAGGATTTAACAAGTTTTGGAAATTATTTATTAAGTTTAGAAATTTTGGTTACTTAAACATGTCACACAAACAATTATTTGTTTTCATCAATTTAAAGTGTGCAAAACAATTAACAAAATTTATATTTGAAAGGAACATCAACTTTTAGTTGGATTACATGTTTCAAATATTGAAATTTGAATTAGGATGAATTTATTATGAATTAAACAATATTAAACAAGTTTTAATTGAATTTAAAACAAGTTTGAATTTTATTTGAATTTTATTTGTTCAAATCATAAATTCAAATTCACATTTGAAAAGTTCACCCTTTGATGGTTTGGAAACATATTTTGCACGTTCAAAAATATTTTATTTTGAGCAAGTTATGATTTTTAACAAATTTAAATGAATTAAACAAGTATTAAATTATTTAGGCAATTTAAATTATTCAAACAATGAAACAAATTTTATATTTGAATAGGATATTCAAAATGGTATGAAAAACATATTTTATTTGCCTTATTTGGAATTAGTATGAATTATTTATGAATTATTGCAATTTACATTTGAATTATTCAAATTTGAATTTTAAATGCATTTTGAAAATTCAAAACAGGAAACAAAAGTTACCAAAAGGTAGACAATGGAATTTAGACTAACACACATATTTTATTTTCAGTTTTTAGAGTTATAAAATAAAGGTTATAAGCAAAATGCTTTCAGGGACCAATCTGTGATTTTGTTGGACCCAGATTTGATTACAGAAAGTTTAGAATTCGTTTTATACTCGCGGGAGACGCACCCAGTCGCTGCCAGGGGGGCCCCGAGGGCTCACTGTGCCCGCGTGGCACACGAGTGACTGACAGCTGGGCCAGGGCTGTCAGCGCTCCAACGAAAAAAGTGGGATTTAATCCCAGGTGCCAGGGATCGAACCCAGCACCTCGCCCTCGCACAAAGAGACTGAACCACTGCGCTGCGCTGCGGTTGTTATCTGAATACGCGACGCAGTAAGGTTGTATTTCAACCTGCAGTTAACTGAACCCAACTGACGCGCAGAACCTGAACCTCGTCAGAGATAACAGCAGCTGCTCGCCGGCAGGGAAACGGTGGCCGTGCATCGATCTGGTGGTGCTGCTGTGGTGAGGATGGATGCGACGTGTGCGCGTGTGCAGTAGAGGCACAGAGAGGGAAGGAGGGAGGAGAAACGGTGGAGCTCACCGGGGTTTGGCCGTGGAAACGATTGCTCGGGGTGGCGCGGCCGGCGACGATGGCGTGGACGGCGTCGCAGATCCAGTGGCTCCCCGTGCCCTCGCAGGTGTCCAACGTGTAGAGGAGGAAGAGGCGGCTCGGTTCCAGTAGACGATCGGTGTCGAGGAGCTCTGCAACGGAGGCGAGAACCTCGGGTTCAGAAACGATGGTGCCACGGTGGTCGGAGAGAACGAGGACCGCGGCGGCGAAACAGAAACTCACCGTGTGCGTGTGGGTGTTCAACGTAGAGAGGAGACGACGGCGACGTGGTTCCAAGGTTTAGGTAGGGTAGAGGAGCGACATGGCGACGGCGCGGTGAACGGATTCAGACGAGCTGCTCCGGTGAGGTGGACAGCAGAGAGGGAATTGCGATGAGGAGGAAGCAATCGGCGGCGCGGCGCGGGGAGCGAGGGAGGCTAGGGCTAGGGTTGGCGGCTCGAGGTCCGTAGGGGGCTTTATAGGGCGCGCTGGTGGCTCCTGGCCGTCGAGCGTGGCCGTACTGCCGCGGTGGCGCGCTGGATGCGCGGCCGTACTTGGGACAGACGGATCGCACGCTTTACGAAGCGGTACGCGCGCGCTAGGCAGGCTGGGCTGCGGGTTAGCTAGCTTAGGTGGGTTGGGCTGCTGCTAGCTGCCGCGCGCGCGCTGGATTGCTTCTTTTATTTTTCTGTTTTACTTTTTTTTTTGCAGAAAACAGAATTGGAAGAAATTGATAGGGTTTTGTTTAGGAAAAATTCCAGAAAAATTTGGTTAAGCTATTTAGGTAATTAGAAACCATTTTCCAAGATTGTATTTCAAAAGGTTGAAATTAAAAGTGCTGTTTGTATTTGAACCCAAATTGAATGAATTTTCAATATTAAATAAACATTATTGAAAACAAACATTATTAATAGGGTTACCCCTAAGATTTAATGTGATTAATGATTACATTTGTTTGGTGAATTCCATGGATTCAAAAGGGTACTGATTTGAAATACATTTGGTTTGAATTTGGAGTGATTCAGAATTAATTGATTGGATTAATGGTTTGATTAAAACCAACAATTTAATAAGTGATCAACATGGAATAAAATGGAACAATTTGGTTGTTTTCATTTGTTATTTTTATTCCAAAAGTTGTAACAGATCAAGTATGAAAATAACCATTTGAAATTGTTTGGGTTTGATTATGAAAACAAGATAAAACAGATGCAAAACAAATAGTAACAAATGCACACAAATAATTAAACATGATGACATGATGCAATACTTGAATTAAAACAATAAATCAAACATTCTAAGGGATATTTCATACTTGGGATGTTACAAAACGCCCCCCTTGAAGGAATCGCGCCCCGAGATTCCTTACTGAGAAGTGAAAAGGTCCGGATACTTCTTGCGAAGATTCTCTTCGGTCTCCCACGTTGCCTCTTTATCGGAATGATGCGACCATTGCACTTTCAAGAACTTGGTGCTCTTGTTGCGAGTCTTACGCTCGGTCTCATCGAGAATACGAATAGGGTGCTCCTCATAAGATAGATCATCTTGCAGTTGAATGGAATCATGATCAACTGCACGATCTGGATCTTTGAAACACTTCTTGAGCTGTGACACGTGGAACACATTGTGCACTTTGGATAGTTTTTCTGGAAGTTCAAGACGATAAGCATTTTCTGCACACCTTGAGAGGATGTTGAAAGGACCAATGTATCTTGGTGCAAGCTTTCCTTTCACACCAAAACGATGAGTGCCTCTGAGGGGAGTTACACGGAGATATGCCTTGTCACCAGGTGCATAGATCATATCCCTGTGCTTGCTATCATAATAGCTCTTCTGACGAGACTGAGCAATCCTGAGATTGTCACGAATGATACGAACTTTCTCCTCGGCTTCCTTAACAATGTCAGGGCCTAAGGGTGATCGTTCACCAGCTCCAGACCAATTGATAGGACTCCTGCATCTGCGACCATACAGTGCCTCAAATGGTGCCATGCCTAGGCTTGCCTGGTAGCTGTTGTTGTAGGAGAATTCAGCATATGGAAGGCAATCCTCCCATTTCATGCCAAAGGAGAGACCACATGCTCTAAGCATATCCTCGAGAATATGATTGACTCTTTCGACTTGCCCCTGAGACTGAGGGTGATAAGCTGTGCTGAACAGAAGTTTTGTGCCCAAAGCTTCTTGAAAACTCTTCCAGAAATGGGAAGTGAAGATACTTCCACGGTCTGAGCTTATTTCCAGTGGAACACCATGAAGGGGAACAACCTTTGCTGTGTAGAGCTCTGCTAACTGGCTAGCTGAGATAGTTTCCTTGACAGCAAAGAAGTGAGCTACCTTAGTGAGACGATCAATAACAACGAAGATTGCATCGTTGCCCTTTTTGGACTTTGGAAACCCAGTAACGAAGTCCATTTCAATCATGTCCCACTTCCACTCAGGAATTTTCAGAGGTTGGAGTAGACCTGCTGTTTTCTGATGGACTTCCTTAACACGTTGACAAACGTCGCATTCAGAAACGTATTGAGCAATTTCACGTTTCATGCCAGGCCACCAATACAGAGTCTTAAGATCCTGGTACATCTTTGTACTTCCAGGGTGAATGGATAGAGGAGTTTCATGAGCCTCCTTGAGAATGACATCCTTGAGACTTTGAATCTGGGGAACTGCAATGCGTCCTTCGAAGAACACAGTTCCCTTGTCATCAATTGAGAAGGACTTGAATTTATCATTGCCTTCCTTGATGTGCTCTACAATCTTCTTGATTTCAGTATCACGAAGTTGTTCAGAACGAATCTTGTCCTCGAGAGTTGGACTGGCTGTCAAGCTAGCAAGGTATCCTTCAGGGACAAGACCAAGGTTGAGCTTCTGGAATTCTTCATGAAGTGGAGGTTGGCTTTCCATGATCATGAGATTATTGCAATAGGATTTGCGACTGAGAGCATCGGCCATAACATTAGCCTTGCCTGGAGTGTAAGAAATGGTGAGATCAAAGTCTTTAATCTTCTCAATCCATCTCCTTTGCCTGAGGTTCAGATCTGGCTGAGTGAAGATGTATTTCAGACTCTTATGATCGGAAAAGATTTCAGTTTTGTTACCCAACAAGTATTGTCTCCATTTCTTGAGGGCAAACACAACTGCTGCAAGTTCAAGATCATGTGTGGGATAGTTTTGCTCATGTGGGTTCAACTGACGTGAAGCATAAGCCCCAACTTGACGTTCTTGCATAAGAACTGCTCCCAGACCTTGGAGAGATGCATCGCAGAATATCTGGAAAGGTTTGGTAGTATCTGGACCAACCAGAACTGGGGTGGAAGTGATTTTAGTCTTCAGGAGATTGAAACTTTCATCACACTGTGGAGTCCAAACGAACTTCTTGTCCTTCTTGGTGAGATCAGTGAGAGGTTTGGCAATCTTGGAAAAGTTTTGGACGAAACGACGGCAATAGCTAGCCAAGCCAAGAAAACTTCTGACTTGCTTCACCGTCTTAGGGGGTTTCCAATCAACAATTGCCTTAACCTTTTCCGGGTCAATGGCTATGCCTTTGGCAGAGATGATATGACAAAGATATGCAACTTCTGGAATCCAGAACTCACATTTGGAGAACTTGGCATATAGACGATGCTCGCGAAGTTTCATGAGAGTGAGACGAAGGTGTTCTCCATGCTCTTCCTCGGATTTTGAGTAGACTAGAATGTCATCAAGTTATACCACAACGAACTTGTCGAGGTATTCATGGAAGACAGAATTCATGAGTCTTGAGAACGTTGCCGGTGCATTGGTGAGACCAAAGGACATGACGGTGTATTCATATAGACCGTAACGAGTGGTGAAAGCTGTTTTAGGAATATCTTCCTTTCTGATCTTTATCTGATGGTAACCCATCCTCAAGTCCAACTTTGAGAATATTGAGGCTCCAGCAAGTTGATCAAAAAGATCATCGATACGAGGAATTGGATACTTGTTCTTGATGGTTTTCTCGTTGAGAGGACGATAGTCAACCACGAGTCTTTTTGTTTGATCCTTCTTGGCAACAAACAGAGTTGGGCAACCCCAAGCGGAGGAACTAGGCTGAATGTAACCTTTCTCCATGTACATATCGATTTGCTCCTTCAACAATTTCAGTTCAGGAGGAGCTATCTTGTATGGATGCTTAGAGATTGGAGCAGTACCTGGCTCAAGCTCGATCACGAACTCAACTGCTCTGTCCGGAGGCATCCCTGGCAACTCTTCTGGAAAGACGTCAGGGAATTCACAAACCACCGGAACATTTTCAATTGCAGGAAGGGGTTTAGCATCGAGGTTGAACAGCTGAACAGAACTTGATCCATATGGAGAATAGACTATCTGGCCTGAAGTGTGAGAGAGAGTTATTGACTTTTGAGCACAGTCAATTTTAGCTTTGTGGGTCTTCAACCAATCCATACCCAGAATGACATCAATGTCAGAATTTCCCAGCAACATGAGTGAAGCAAGGAATATGCGACCTCCAATTAGGATTTGATTGTCCATGCTTATCTTGGAAGTAATCATTTTAGTTCCCGGAGAGTGAACATAGATTTGATTTCTTAGCGAAACCAGAGCTAAATTGTACGTTGTAGCAAAGATCTTTGACACAAACGAATGCGATGCTCAAGTATCAAACAACACTTTAGCTGGAAAAGAGTTTACGGGTAATATACCGAGAACGACGTCAGCAGCTTCCTCAGCTTTGTCGGCCTTGATATGGTTCACCCTCGCGGTCCTCCCGACAGGCCTGTTGTTGGAGTTGAAGGCTTTAGCCGGGGGAGCACGAACCATTGCCTGGTTGGTGTTGGGGCGAGGAGGTGGTGGAGGTAGCTGCCTCTGAGTGCACTTATCAGCGTAGTGTCCAGTCTCCTTGCACTTGAAGCAAGTGACGACACGAGGAGGAGCTGGCCTTGGCTGCCCCATTGGAAACCTCTGACCCTGGATCTGAGATGGGTTGGGTGGGCGGGGACCAAAGCCTGGAGAAGCTTGGGCATTTGGAGCCCGAGTGACAGCACCATTTGGCACCCAGATGCGGCGCTTCTGCGGAGGGGTGGTCATGTTGGAGGAGGAACCACCCTCACGCGAGTGCTTGCGCGACTCTTCGAACGCCTTGCGCCCATTCTCCTCATTGAGCGCGGTGTTCACGAGCTCCACGAAGTCCTTGCACTTGATGTTGGTGAGAGCGTACTTCAGTTCCGGGTTAAAACCTCGGCGGAACCTTGCCATCTTCTTGGCTTCAGTGGACACCTCGTCACCAGCGTATCGAGCTAGACGATTGAACTCGTTCTGGTAGCCGAGGACGTCCAGCTTGCCCTGTTTGAGAGAGCAGAATTCCTCACGCATCCTTTCCATGAGACCATCTGGGATGTGGTGCTTCAGGAAGGCATCCTTGAAACATCCCCAGGTGATAGGATAGCCAGCTCTCATGGTCTGGTAGTTCTCCCACCAGGTAGCTGCCTGACCCTTCAGTAGGTAGGTAGCATACTTGACCTTATCTTCCTCAGCAACATGAGCAATCTCCAGAGCCCTGTTCATCTCCCTGATCCAGTCATCAGCATCCAGAGGCTCACGTGTTGCCACGAAAGCTCTCGGCCCCATGCTCAGAAACTCCTTGATGCTGACTCGCGGAGCATTCTGGTTGTTGTGCTGGTTAGCCTGGATCTGGGCCATCTGAGCCACGACCTGAGTCATCTGAGTCAACAGCTCCGTGAGCGGAGGTGGTTCAGGCGGGTTGCTCCTTGTTGGCGGCATCCTGAATAGACATTCATTTTAGCACAACAATAGAAAAGGATAGACTTGGTAACCGAAAGATAGATTATTCCGACGCATGAATAGATAACCAACAGGTACATCATCACATGTTCAAATACATCAGAATATCCAACAGACCAATACATGGTTCGAATGCCAAAGGATAACTAAACATAGCTAGGAATGGATACATCGGTACTCCCATGCTCATCACGCAGGACGGCGGTGAGTAGTACGACGAGAGATACGGTGCGGAGGAATCCCCCGGAAGTAGGTATGACGACGATCCACGTAGAGCGGGACTGCTCTGAGAGCAACTCTCGGTGTGGTGAAGTAGAAAGCGTCGTCTCCCTGTGCTCCAAAACGGGGAATCCCAGTGTAACCAGCTCCGAGGTCGAGAAGTGGACCTCTGATCGGCTCGTAACCTCCAGCATCTGGCAGCGGGAACCCAGCTGGCTGAGTGAAACGCGCAAAGCGCTCGTCTCCAACGAAGTCTGTGGTGTACGTAGCCAGACGAGTCAACGCCAGATAGAGCTGCTCCCTGACTGAGGCTAACTCCTGAGAAAGTGTGGAAGCAACTGCGTCACTGTGCCTCACGAACTGAGCAGTGGTGTGCAGCCTGGAGCTATCATCCTCGTAGGTATCCAGGTTGCTGTGGAGAGTGAAGTGAACTCCCGCCGACGTAATGTAACCACGGGGGATGTGACGATAGATAGAATCGTCAAACCCCCAGTAGTCAGCACGGAGGACGGTGAGACTCACGTAAGCTGCCTGCTGCACGGCCATATCCACTGTGGAACCTACTGCCTCGTAGCGGTGGACAATGCTCCTGCCATCATCCGACAGAATGTAGACGATAGCCTGGTAGTAGGTCTGGTCAAACTCTCGCTGCTGCTCGTAGACCTGGTACTCTGGTGCCCAATGGAACCCCAGATAGGTTACCATGTCTCTCAGCATCTCCGGATAACCGGCGGTGCTCTCACAGCGAGTCATCCGAACCACCTGCGGGAAGAACCTGAGATCCATCTGCAGATGATCGGGGAAGTTTCGATTAGACGCCGGTAGAGAACTGAAGTGGAAAGCAACAACAAGGTTCAACAGACGATAAGGATGTTGAAAAGAACAGGATATTGAAGCAACATCGGGAAACACGAGACCAAAAATGTAACACCTGGGGTGTTACCTGTTTGTTTTGCTCGCATCATATGCATCACATTGCATTGCACCATGTTTGCATCACACCTGAAAAATTCAAAACAATTTAAACTTTCACCCCCCCCCCCTGCTCAAAATTTCCAATTTCAAGATTGCAAACCAAACCACTAAATTGTTTTTCAATAATTTGAAATTGTTCTAATCCACTTGCTTGTTAATAAAATCTTTCCTTTTATCAAACCTTATTTGGCAATCAACTAACAAATTAGAAATCAAATTAATTCTGAAGTTAATGTTAACATCCCTTTTATGTGCTGTTTTGCAAAATAACCAAATGTATTTACAAACTAAAAATAAAACCCTAAAACCCCAAAATCCTTTTTCCACCTTGTGAAAATAATGCTAACCCTTTTCTTTTATTTTTTTCTGTTTTGAAAAACTAACAAAAACAATTCATGAAAGGAAACCCCCCCCCCCTCCAAATTCTATTTCTTTCTCCCTCTTTTACCTTTTCCAAAATTGGTTCATATTGAAAAGCCAAACAGCAAAAAAAAGAGAAGAGCATGGAAAAAAAAAGGGCAGCCCAATTCTTTTCTCTCTCTCTGGCCCACTCCTTTCTTTCCTTCCACCACAAGCCCATTCCTTTCTAGCCCACTACCTTTCTCTGTCGTCTTCCTCCTAGCAGACGTCAGCGACAGTACGACTGAAACTCCACCGTGCGATCTCTCCCTCCCCAGCTCGATGCCATGCCGTACAAGGTCTTCCCCCCTTTAAAGCACCACACCTCCCCCTCTGCCCCTAACCCTAGAGCCCTCCTCTCTTCTCCCATCGTCGCCACCTCCCCTCTGTTCATCTGTTCTCTCTGAACCTCGACAAACTGAAACCATCGATCGCCACCGTAGACCACCACCTTAGCCCTCACCGCCGGTAGCCCCATCCACCTCGAGGAGCACCGAGGGTGGGAATGGAAACGGGGATGTCCACTGAAGCTCCTCGTCTCCTCGCCCGCTGCTGAGGACCCCTGTGGTGGCCGCGCCGTCGCCGGGTTCCGCCACCGTCGCCCCACCGCTGCACCCGTCTCGCTGCCGACAGCCAGGTGAGCGACCGCCGCCCTCGCCTCCTTTTCCCCTCTCCGCCCGCACCAGCACCGCACGCGCACGGTCCACACCACCGGCCCACCGAGCGCCCGCCCGGACCGCGCCGCGGCGAGCCACCATCGCCGGCCGCCCCTGTCCGATCGTGATGTTTTCCTGTACCTGCAAGAAGTTCAGTCAAGTTCAGTTAAAAAGGCTTAACTGACGGAAACGAACCTCAACCTCCTCTGCTACCCGAACCTGTCAAGCAACCGATTCTAGCCAATTGGTTCAGACCCGTGCGCCCCAAGGGAGAGGTCCCGAGATCGATTCCTCTCGACCGCGCCCAAGGGGCCTTTTTTCCATTTTCTTCCACAGCGCTACGGTCCCACCCGTCAGCGACCCCTGTGCCACCTCAGCATCTGCTCAGCGCCACGCTGGCTAGGCCCACGGGCAGAGGCAGTGGCTAGCTACCAGCTGGGTAGAAAAAGGTTTCTGCGAATTCCTTATTTTCCAAAATCACTTTTAAATAACAGATTTGAATATAAACTTCAAAATTCAATATCTTTTGTTTTATAAATCCAATAAATACAAACTCTACATGTATTCTGATCCAAATTTCCTAATCTTTCCAAATATCCAACTTGTGTTCTGTTTTGAACTTTGAAATTACAATTTAAATTCAAATTTAAATCTTTCAATTGTATTTTGCTAAATTCAATAACTAATTATTCATAAGTCCAAATCATGCAAATAAAATATGTTTTCAATACCATTTTAAATAACCTATTCAAATATAATTTTTGTTTTCTGTTTTGAATAATTAAAATTGCTTAAACAATTTGAATCTTGTTTAATTCAATTAAAAATTGTTTAATATTGTTTAATTCCTAACTAAATAATCCAAAGTCCAATTTCAACATGTGAAACATGTAATCCAACTAAAATTTGATAACCTTTTCAAATATCAACTTTGTTATTTGTTTTGCACACTTTAACTTGCTGAAAACAACCACTACTTGTTCAACACCATTAAGTACCAATAATTTCCAAAACTTATCAATGTTTTCTAAAATGGTTAACTATCACTCCAATTGCATTTAATATTGTTATCTTCTTGTTCTTCATCATGCATGCATCATTCTAACTCACTTACACATGATGCTTAGTGTTAGAACAATTAATTCAACTATAAGGCATGGGTTTGCCATATGCAATCTTTGCATATGGAGTCCATTTAAACTTGTGTATCATATCCACTAGTTTACTTTGGTGCATCTATTAAACATGACATGCATCCATATCTTGATCATGCTGGATCTTTTGCCGTAGTAGTAATTGTTGCATACGGTGTTTGTTCGAGGTTCGTTGCTTCTTCCCGGATAGGACGTTGAGATGATGTGAGCAACGACAAGTTCTGCTACCTTGCGGGATCTCAGGCAAGTATACTCACTTGCCGCCATATGGCTGCCTTTCATCACTTGTTACCGATTCTTTCCGTTGATTCTTTCCTGCTATCCTTAGTAGTAGTTGTTTCTGTTACGAACCCATCACATGAATCCCTTAACCTTGATATTGCCTCACTTCCATACCTATAACCTTTGCTTGAGCATGTGTCTTACTATCTTGCTTAGGGTTGTTTTGCTCGAGTCTTTTACCCGTTACTTCCTATTATTACTCTATTATGTTCTGGGGGCTCGATGTTTAATCAATCAATTAATCATGCTAATGTTACTATTAATAATAAATTTGATGATAAGGCACCGGCAGGAGGCCCTTTGTGGTTTTTGAAGGGAATATGCCCGAGAGGCAATAATAAAGTGTTTATTATGTTATTCCTTGTTTGTGATAGATGTTTATTTCTCATGCTAGAATTGTATTAACCGGAAACGTTGATACATGTGTGATTAATAAACAAACCAACGTTCCTAGTGAAGCCTCTCTTTTAACTAGCCCGTTGATTAAACAGATGATCAAGGTTTCCTGATCATGAACATTGGATGTTGTTGATAACGGGGTCATGTCATTAGGAGAATGACATGATGAACTTAAACCCTAAACTAAGTATAACAATACGATCAAGTCATTTAGTTTTGTTGTTATGTCTTACATTCGGAGTAACATTATTCCTTAGACCATGAGATCATGTTAATCACTAATACCGAAAGAATACTTTGATGACATCAAACATCACACCGTAAAAGGGTGACTATAAAGGTGGCATTGGATATTCGGAAAGTATTGGTTGAAGCTCATGGATCGAGAATGGGATTTGTCCATCCAATATGACGGATAGATATACTCAGGGCCCTCTCGGTGATATCACATCAACACCGCTTGCAAGCAAGTGATTTGATCACTAGGATGTTATATCACGGGAACGAGAAAAGAGTACTTGTCGGATAACGAGATCGAACAAAGTATAGTGGATACCAATGATCGGATCTCGGACAAGTAATATATCGCGAGACAAAGGGAAATCGTTACGACGTTGAAAGGTTCACACGATCACGAGAGTCATCGTTGAATATATAGGAGTCATCACGGTTTTCCAGACCCCGCTGTTGATTATTGATCGGAGAGGAGTCTCGATCATGTCTATAATATTCACGAACCGTAGGGAGACACACTTAAGGTTCGATGAAGCGTTTAGAGAAGATACGGAATACCGAAGAATATTTTGGGCAGCTCCGGAATAGTTTCGGGGAAAATTGAAATAGTTCAAGGGGTTTTTTCGTCGAACGGTTGTTAATAGAATTAACAAATGGTTCGAGGTGCTGCATGCAAATGTTTGTTAATGGAATTAACAAATATAAATAAAGAAATAAAAATGTTTTATTTATTTATTAAAGAAAAACCTTTGGATTTTCCAAGTGGGAAATTAAGGGATATTTGAGTGGGTTTGAGTGGAGCTTCCACTCACATGAAGAGAGGAAGGGGTGGGGGCACCCATGGCTGGCCGCACCCCCCCTTTGGGCTGCCTCCCCCTCCCCTATAAAAGGAGGGTGAGGGCTCTCTCTTCCCCACACACTTGCTCATACATTTTCCCTTCCATCCGCTGCTCCATTCCATGGTCTCCGGCTTGGCGAAGCCCTGACCGTGGGATTCTTCACCACCACCACGCCGTCGTGCTGCTGGAATTCCGGAGGGATCTTCCACTTCCGCGACCCGCTGGAACGAGGGAACGGAAGTCTTCATCGAGCTGAACGTGTGACCGATTACGGAGGTGCCGCCGGATTGCGGTGCTCTTCTTCTCGCTCGGGATCGGCGTGAGAACGACTACGCCAACCACGAGATCTTTTCTCGTACCACTTTGAGTCTTCGAGGGTATGTTATCTCAAGACTCTCTTTCTCCCCGTTGCCTTTCATCTCATAGATTAGATCTTGGCCATTTGGGTTTATCGCGTGTAGGAAAATTTTTGTTTTCTATGCTACGTTCCCCTTCAGTGGTATCAGAGCCGGATCTATGCGTAGATGAATTGTACGGGTAGAACACATAGGAGTATGTGGGCGTTGATGATCATGTTTTTGTCTCTTTGAGTATTTTATGATCTTAGTGGCATAGTAGGATGAAGCGGCCCGGACTAACTTTACATGTCCACGTACATGAGACTTGTTCCACAACTGACATGCAACTTGAATTGCATAAGTGGCTTGCGGGTGTCGGTTTCTCCTACTATAGTTAAGATCTAATCTACAAAGGGTTGTTCAAAAATATATTTTATCAACGTTGTGGTTTTTTGTACGTAGATATGAACGGTTCTATCCTCGTAAGCCCAAAGCCACGTAAAATATGCAAAAATAAATTAGAGGCGTCTAACTTGTTTTTGCAGGGCATGTGATGTGATATGGTCAATGTTACAAACGTTATGTATGAGATGATATCTTTTGTAAATTATTGACATACCGGCTGGAGCCATATGGTTGTCTTTTTTTATGGCCTGCGTGCTGTATGTCATATCCATGTGATATGTTGTAATGGACAATCAAGATGGAGGTGCCACGGACCTTGGTGCCACGCCGGTAGGATGATGGAGATCATACCATGATGCACAAGATGGAGATCAAGTGCAAGAAGGACCATATCATATCACATTATCCATGCATGTGATGTTTATCCTTTTATGCATCTTATTTTGCTTAGATCGCGACGGTAGCATTATAAGATGATCCCTCTCACTTAATATCAAGATAATAATGTGTTCTTCCTTAAGTATGCACCGTTAAGAAAGTTCGTCGTTTCGAGACACCACGTGATGATCGGGTGTGATAGACTCAACGTTCGCATACAACGGGTGTTTTCAAGCCTAGCATGTACAGACATGGCCTTGAAACACATGCAATACAATGGTTCTACTTGGCGAGCCTAGCATGTACAGACATGGCCTCGGAACACGTAACCGAAAGGTAAAGCATGAGTCATATGAATGATATGATGAACATGTTGATGTTCGCCTTTGCAACTACACCGTCTCACGTGATGATCGGTTTCGGTGTAGTGAATTTGGTTCGTGTAATCACTAAAGACAACTAAGAGGGATGTTGTTTTTGAGTGGGAGTTCATGGGATAATTTTAGAATTAACTTGAACTTAATTTATCATAAACATAGTCTAAATAGTCTTTGCAAATATGTTGTAGATCATGGCACCACCTACCTTCAATTTCAATATGTTCATGGAGAAAGAGAAATTAGCGAACAATGGTAGCAACTTTACCAACTGGGCACTTAACCTGAGGATTCTCCTCACCGCTTGCAAGAAGCTCTATGTGCTTGATGCACCTCTAGGTGACCAACCCGCTGATGATGCTTCTGATGAGGATAAAAATGTTTATCTGACTCAACAAGAAGACCACAGTATAGTTCACTGCGGCATCCTCTATGGATTAGAGCCAGAGCTGCGAAAACGTTTCGAGAATAGCACTGCTTATGCCACAATGGGAGAATTGAAAATGATTTTCGATACCCATGCCGCAGTTGAGAGTTATGACGCTTCAGAAAAGTTCTTTAGCTGCATGATGGAAGAGAACAGCTCCGTTAGTGAGCACGTACTCAAAATGTCTGCGTACGCTGATAAGCTCATAGCCTTGGGAATATCGATTCCCATTGAGCTAGGGATACATCGTGTTCTCCAATCTCTGCCACCTAGTTACAAGAACTTCGTGATGAACTATAATATGCAGAGCATGAAGAAGTCTCTTCCTGAGCTTCTCTCGATGCTTAAAACTGCTGAAGTGGAGATCAAGAAAGAACATCAAGTGTTGATGATCAATAAGACCACTAGTTTCAAGAAAGGCAAGAAAGGCAAGCCAAGGGTAAACTTCAAGAAGGGTGGCAAATCTGTTGCTACTGCTGAGAAGAGAAACAGGCATGGCCCTAAGTCTGAGACTGAGTGTTTCTATTGCAAGGGTACTGGCCACTGGAAGCGCAATTGCCCCAAGTATCTGGCAGATAAGAAGGCCGGCAAAGTGAACAAAGGTATATATGATATACTTGTTATTGATGTGTACCTTACTAGTACTCGCAGTAGCACCTGGGTATTTGATACTGGTTCGGTTGCTCACATATGTAACTCGAAACAGGAGCTGCAGAACAAGCGACCACTAGCAAAGGATGAGGTGACGATGCGCGTCGGCAATGGATCAAGAGTTGATGTGATCGCCGTCGGGACGCTACCTCTACGTCTACCATCGGGATTAGTTATAAACCTCAATAAATGTTATTTGGTGCCCGCATTAAGCATGAATATCGTTTCTGGATCTTGCTTAATGCGGGACGGTTATTCCTTTAAGTCCGAGAACAATGGTTGTTCGATTTATATGAATAATATCTTTTATGGTCATGCACCTGAGAAGAATGGTTTATTTCTTTTGAATCTTGATAATGTTGATACACATATTCATAATGTGAATGCCAAAAGAATTAAGTTAAATGATGATATTGCTACTTATTTGTGGCATTGCCGCTTAGGTCATATTGGTGTTAAACGCATGAAGAAGCTCCATTCTGATGGACTCTTAGAATCACTTGATTATGAATCATTTGAAACATGTGAACCATGCCTTATGGGAAAGATGACTAGAACCCCGTTTTCTGGATCTATGGAACGGGCGACAGACTTACTGGAAATCATACATACTGATGTATGTGGACCAATGAGTGTATCGGCACGCGGTGGATATCGTTATTTTGTCACTTTCACAGATGATTTGAGTAGATATGGGTATATTTACTTAATGAAACACAAATCTGAAACGTTTGAAAAGTTCAAAGAATTTCAGTGTGAAGTTGAAAATCATCGTAACAGAAAGATTAAATTTCTACGATCTGATCGTGGAGGTGAATATCTAAGTTACGAGTTTGGCATGCATATGAAACAATGTGGAATAGTTTCACAACTCACACCTGCCGGAACACCACAGCGAAATGGTGTTTCCGAACGTCGTAATCGTACTTTATTAGATATGGTTCGGTCTATGATGTCTCTTACAGATTTGCCACTGTCGTTTTGGGGTTATGCACTAGAGACCGCTGCATTCACTTTAAATAGGGCACCATCTAAATCCGTTGAAACGACACCGTATGAATTATGGTTTGGAAACAAACCTAAGCTGTCATTTCTAAAAGTTTGGGGATGCGATGTTTATGTGAAGAAGCTTCAACCTGATAAACTCGAACCCAAAGCGGAAAAATGCGTCTTCATAGGATACCCTAAAGAAACAATAGGGTACACCTTCTATCACAGATCCGAAGGCAAGATTTTTGTTGCCAAGAATGGATCCTTTTTGGAGAAGGAGTTTCTCTCGAAAGGTGTGAATAGTAGGAAGGTAGAACTCGACGAGGTTATTGAACCTTCTCTTCTTGGAATGGCGAGTAGCGCAGCACCGGAAGTTGTTCCGGGGCCGACCCCGTCAGATGAAGAGAGAGTTAATGATCAAGATCATGAAACTCCAATAGAGGAAACTACCGCACCTCGCAGGCCAACTAGGGAGCGTGCAGCTCCTGAACTATACGGAGATCCCGTATTAAACTTCATGGTAGATGGAGGTGATGACCCTGCGACATATGAGGAAGCGATGATGAGCCCAGATTCCAACAAATGGCTTGAAGCCATGAAATCCGAAATAGGATCCATGTACGAAAACCAAGTTTGGACTTTGGTGGATTTACCCAATGACCGCAAGGCCGTTGAGAACAAATGGATCTTTAAAAAGAAAACTGATGCTGATGGTAATGTGACCGTCTATAAAGCTCGACTTGTCGCAAAAGGTTTCCGACAAATTCAAGGAGTTGACTATGATGAGACTTTCTCACCAGTAGCGATGCTTAAGTCAGTTAGGATTATGTTAGCAGTTGCTGCATTTTTCGATTATGAAATATGGCAGATGGATGTCAAAACGGCGTTCCTTAATGGTGACATTGAGGAAGAGTTGTATATGATGCAACCCAAAGGTTTTGTTGATCCTAAGGATGCTGACAAGGTGTGTAAGCTTCAACGTTCCATTTATGGACTGAAGCAAGCATCCCGAAGTTGGAACCTCCGTTTTGATAAGGTGATCAAAGGTTTTGGATTTGTCCAAACATACGGAGAAGCTTGTATTTACAAGAAAGTGAGTGGGAGCTCTGTAGCATTTCTGGTACTATATGTGGATGACATATTGTTGATTGGAAATGATATAGAACTTTTAGAAAGCGTAAAAGGTTATTTGAACAATAGTTTTTCGATGAAAGACCTCGGTGAAGCAGCTTATATATTGGGCATCAAAATCTACAGGGATAGATCAAGACGCTTAATTGGACTTTCGCAAAGTACATACCTTGACAAGATTTTGAAGAAGTTCAGAATGGAAGATAGTAGGAAAGGGTTCCTACCTATGTTGCAAGGCAAGACGTTGAGTAAGACTCAATGTCCAGCTACAGCAGAAGATAGAGAAAAGATGGATAAGACTCCCTATGCTTCAGCCATAGGTTCTATCATGTATGCTATGCTATGTACAAGACCGGATGTGGCACATGCTATTAGTTTGACTAGTAGGTACCAATCCAATCCAGGTTTGGAACACTGGACTGCGGTCAAGAATATCCTAAAGTACTTAAGAAGAACTAAGGACATGTTTCTCGTATATGGCGGTGAAGAAGAGCTCGTCGCAAGATGTTACGTCGATGCTAGCTTCGACACTGATCCGGATGACTCTAAGTCTCAGTCCGGGTACGTATTTATTATGAATGGAGGAGCTGTAAGCTGGAGGAGTTCCAAGCAATCCGTGGTGGCGGGATCATCAACAGAAGCGGAATATGTTGCTGCCTCGGAGGCAACACAGGAAGCAGTTTGGATGAAGGAGTTCATATCCGAACTAGGCGTGGTTCCAAGTGCGTTGGATCCAATGGTTGTCTATTGTGACAACAATGGTGCCATAGCCAATGCTAAGGAACCAAGGTCTCACAAGAATTCCAAGCATATCAAGCGTCGTTTTCACTCCATCCGTGAGCATGTCGCAGATGGTGATGTGAAGATTTGCAAAGTACATACGGATCTGAATGTGGCAGATCCGTTGACTAAAACTCTCTCAAGGACAAAACATGATCAACACCAGAACTCCATGGGTGTTAGATTCATCACTATGTAATATAGATTATTGCCCCTAGTGCAAGTGGGAGACTAAAGGGAATATGCCCGAGAGGCAATAATAAAGTGTTTATTATGTTATTCCTTGTTTGTGATAGATGTTTATTTCTCATGCTAGAATTGTATTAACCGGAAACGTTGATACATGTGTGATTAATAAACAAACCAACGTTCCTAGTGAAGCCTCTCTTTTAACTAGCCCGTTGATTAAACAGATGATCAAGGTTTCCTGATCATGAACATTGGATGTTGTTGATAACGGGGTCATGTCATTAGGAGAATGACATGATGAACTTAAACCCTAAACTAAGTATAACAATACGATCAAGTCATTTAGTTTTGTTGTTATGTCTTACATTCGGAGTAACATTATTCCTTAGACCATGAGATCATGTTAATCACTAATACCGAAAGAATACTTTGATGACATCAAACATCACACCGTAAAAGGGTGACTATAAAGGTGGCATTGGATATTCGGAAAGTATTGGTTGAAGCTCATGGATCGAGAATGGGATTTGTCCATCCAATATGACGGATAGATATACTCAGGGCCCTCTCGGTGATATCACATCAACACCGCTTGCAAGCAAGTGATTTGATCACTAGGATGTTATATCACGGGAACGAGAAAAGAGTACTTGTCGGATAACGAGATCGAACAAAGTATAGTGGATACCAATGATCGGATCTCGGACAAGTAATATATCGCGAGACAAAGGGAAATCGTTACGACGTTGAAAGGTTCACACGATCACGAGAGTCATCGTTGAATATATAGGAGTCATCACGGTTTTCCAGACCCCGCTGTTGATTATTGATCGGAGAGGAGTCTCGATCATGTCTATAATATTCACGAACCGTAGGGAGACACACTTAAGGTTCGATGAAGCGTTTAGAGAAGATACGGAATACCGAAGAATATTTTGGGCAGCTCCGGAATAGTTTCGGGGAAAATTGAAATAGTTCAAGGGGTTTTTTCGTCGAACGGTTGTTAATAGAATTAACAAATGGTTCGAGGTGCTGCATGCAAATGTTTGTTAATGGAATTAACAAATATAAATAAAGAAATAAAAATGTTTTATTTATTTATTAAAGAAAAACCTTTGGATTTTCCAAGTGGGAAATTAAGGGAAATTTGAGTGGGTTTGAGTGGAGCTTCCACTCACATGAAGAGAGGAAGGGGTGGGGGCACCCATGGCTGGCCGCACCCCCCCTTTGGGCTGCCTCCCCCTCCCCTATAAAAGGAGGGTGAGGGCTCTCTCTTCCCCACACACTTGCTCATACATTTTCCCTTCCATCCGCTGCTCCATTCCATGGTCTCCGGCTTGGCGAAGCCCTGACCGTGGGATTCTTCACCACCACCACGCCGTCGTGCTGCTGGAATTCCGGAGGGATCTTCCACTTCCGCGACCCGCTGGAACGAGGGAACGGAAGTCTTCATCGAGCTGAACGTGTGACCGATTACGGAGGTGCCGCCGGATTGCGGTGCTCTTCTTCTCGCTCGGGATCGGCGTGAGAACGACTACGCCAACCACGAGATCTTTTCTCGTACCACTTTGAGTCTTCGAGGGTATGTTATCTCAAGACTCTCTTTCTCCCCGTTGCCTTTCATCTCATAGATTAGATCTTGGCCATTTGGGTTTATCGCGTGTAGGAAAATTTTTGTTTTCTATGCTACGTTCCCCTTCAGTTTTGAGGCCTGCTAGTGTCGACCCTAATAGGAAAAGGGTCTTGTCTACTGATCCATGATGAGCGCACTACCCGCATGTGGGAAGCGAGTATGGGCGCCCCCCTCAATTTGACTCGATTCGCATCTCGTCCAAATCGCCTCATTTAGTTCGGGTTTTCCATTTGCTGCATGCATGATCTTGCGAGCCCTTGGTACCCGGGTGGAACTTTCGTAGTCGGCATATAGGGGGACACGGTCTTAGAGTGCTATGATGGTCCATTTTCTTCTGGGCTTGATTAGCCGTGCGCCCAAGGTGCTTTGGGCTTGATGCGAAGAAGAGTTGAGTTGTGTAGAGTACCTCGCTTGGTGGGTTAGCTCCCCATCTGGCGGGTTATTCTTGCGTGTACGGCTAAATTGGTGCAACCCTGCAGGGATAATCTTCTCGAGAAGCCGTGTTTTCCGCGGTTATGGATTACTTGGTGAAAGTACTGGCTAACAAGTACCCAGGACAACTTAAACTTAATCATTAACAATCTTTCACCCCATGATTAACAACTTGACTAGTAATAGGCTTATTGACACAATAATCTGAACCATTATTAATCCAACTGTGTGAGTTATCCTCGGATTGCTTCTTTGGATAAGGGGCGAGATCCAGGATGGGTTTGTTTGCAGTTATCTTTCAGTTGGTTACAATACTCGATCTTATCTCCTTTCTGATAGCCGGAAGATGTAGTATCTCTCTGTAGTTGGTTAGTGCAGCCTGCTGTCGCTTATTTGCAATAACCCCTTCCTTTCCATTGATCCTAAAGTTTTGGTATCTTGTGATGACTGGCTACGCCGGTATTTTGTGAGTATGGGTTTTATCCCCCTTGCCAGTACTTAACCGTACTGACCCACGAATCTCTTTCGTGGCTGCAAATTCCAAATTGCAGTCAACAGGTTTGAAGTCTGACGACGTTAGCTTGGGAATCCCTCCGGCTTGGCCTGGGCAGGGATTGGACGCTCTCGGTTATCTTCAGGACTCTTAGTCCAATTTGGATCTTGTCCGTAGACGGACGATATGTTGTTTCCTTCCGCTGTTATTTGGATCTTTGTAATGTATCAGTTGTAACCCTGGCTCGTTTGAGTCATCTTGTATCTATCTGTTTCCGTTGTAATTGTGGATTATTCGTGAACTATTGTAATGTTATCATAAATGGCAACCTGGAATCGGTTATTATGCGGATTTGGCGGGGAATGCTGAAATCTGCATAGTGCCCGATCTCGGGGCGTCACAAATGGTATCAGAGCCTTGGTTCCGATTCCCGAGATTGTTTCGATACGAATGGTTATCGAAGCAACGGTTCCGCAAAGCCAGTAGGATAACCTCGCTAACGGTCGTTGTTTCTAGAGTGTCAAAAACTATTTCTGCTAAACTATTTTGGAAAACATCTCAATAGGTTTCTTGTTTTCTCCTTATCCATATTCTATTTCCCCTCCCATCTTATTTGTTTTGGAGTCTACTCTCGTACTCAATCCTTCAAAGTGTTAGGATCCTACGTGGGTGGACGTTCTCTGAGCCCTTAACCTAATAGGTTCGATCATCGGAAGATTCCTGGTGGAAGAACATCGTCGTCACTCCGAGCAAGAATCCCTTGTTAGTGGTGTCGAGGAGATCAACTGGAAGCACGAAGAATCGATAGTCGAACTTCTTTCCCCTCCCGGGTTAGCAGGTGGATTGCGAGGGCGCAATCCCTTGTTAGTGGTGTCGTCTGTAACACCTGGGGTGTTACCTGTTTGTTTGCTCGCATCATATGCATCACATTGCATTGCACCATGTTTGCATCACACCTGAAAAATTCAAAACAATTTAAACTTTCACCCCCCCTGCTCAAAATTTCCAATTTCAAGATTGCAAACCAAACCACTAAATTGTTTTTCAATAATTTGAAATTGTTCTAATCCACTTGCTTGTTAATAAAATCTTTCCTTTTATCAAACCTTATTTGGCAATCAACTAACAAATTAGAAATCAAATTAATTCTGAAGTTAATGTTAACATCCCTTTTATGTGCTGTTTTGCAAAATAACCAAATGTATTTACAAACTAAAAATAAAACCCTAAAACCCCAAAATCCTTTTTCCACCTTGTGAAAATAATGCTAACCCTTTTCTTTTATTTTTTTCTGTTTTGAAAAACTAACAAAAACAATTCATGAAAGGAAACCCCCCCCCCTCCAAATTCTATTTCTTTCTCCCTCTTTTACCTTTTCCAAAATTGGTTCATATTGAAAAGCCAAACAGCAAAAAAAAAGAGAAGAGCATGGAAAAAAAAGGGCAGCCCAATTCTTTTCTCTCTCTCTGGCCCACTCCTTTCTTTCCTTCCACCACAAGCCCATTCCTTTCTAGCCCACTACCTTTCTCTGTCGTCTTCCTCCTAGCAGACGTCAGCGACAGTACGACTGAAACTCCACCGTGCGATCTCTCCCTCCCCAGCTCGATGCCATGCCGTACAAGGTCTTCCCCCCCTTAAAGCACCACACCTCCCCCTCTGCCCCTAACCCTAGAGCCCTCCTCTCTTCTCCCATCGCCGCCACCTCCCCTCTGTTCATCTGTTCTCTCTGAACCTCGACAAACTGAAACCATCGATCGCCACCGTAGACCACCACCTTAGCCCTCACCGCTGGTAGCCCCATCCACCTCGAGGAGCACCGAGGGTGGGAATGGAAACGGGGATGTCCACTGAAGCTCCTCGTCTCCTCGCCCGCTGCTGAGGACCCCTGTGGTGGCCGCGCCGTCGCCGGGTTCCGCCACCGTCGCCCCACCGCTGCACCCGTCTCGCTGCCGACAGCCAGGTGAGCGACCGCCGCCCTCGCCTCCTTTTCCCCTCTCCGCCCGCACCAGCACCGCACGCGCACGGTCCACACCACCGGCCCACCGAGCGCCCGCCCGGACCGCGCCGCGGCGAGCCACCATCGCCGGCCGCCCCTGTCCGATCGTGCTGTTTTCCTGTACCTGCAAGAAGTTCAGTCAAGTTCAGTTAAAAAGGCTTAACTGACGGAAACGAACCTCAACCTCCTCTGCTACCCGAACCTGTCAAGCAACCGATTCTAGCCAATTGGTTCAGACCCGTGCGCCCCAAGGGAGAGGTCCCGAGATCGATTCCTCTCGACCGCGCCCAAGGGGCCTTTTTTCCATTTTCTTCCACAGCGCTACGGTCCCACCCGTCAGCGACCCCTGTGCCACCTCAGCATCTGCTCAGCGCCACGCTGGCTAGGCCCACGGGCAGAGGCAGTGGCTAGCTACCAGCTGGGTAGAAAAAGGTTTCTGCGAATTCCTTATTTTCCAAAATCACTTTTAAATAACAGATTTGAATATAAACTTCAAAATTCAATATCTTTTGTTTTATAAATCCAATAAATACAAACTCTACATGTATTCTGATCCAAATTTCCTAATCTTTCCAAATATCCAACTTGTGTTCTGTTTTGAACTTTGAAATTACAATTTAAATTCAAATTTAAATCTTTCAATTGTATTTTGCTAAATTCAATAACTAATTATTCATAAGTCCAAATCATGCAAATAAAATATGTTTTCAATACCATTTTAAATAACCTATTCAAATATAATTTTTGTTTTCTGTTTTGAATGATTAAAATTGCTTAAACAATTTGAATCTTGTTTAATTCAATTAAAAATTGTTTAATATTGTTTAATTCCTAACTAAATAATCCAAAGTCCAATTTCAACATGTGAAACATGTAATCCAACTAAAATTTGATAACCTTTTCAAATATCAACTTTGTTATTTGTTTTGCACACTTTAACTTGCTGAAAACAACCACTACTTGTTCAACACCATTAAGTACCAATAATTTCCAAAACTTATCAATGTTTTCTAAAATGGTTAACTATCATTCCAATTGCATTTAATATTGTTATCTTCTTGTTCTTCATCATGCATGCATCATTCTAACTCACTTACACATGATGCTTAGTGTTAGAACAATTAATTCAACTATAAGGCATGGGTTTGCCATATGCAATCTTTGCATATGGAGTCCATTTAAACTTGTGTATCATATCCACTAGTTTACTTTGGTGCATCTATTAAACATGACATGCATCCATATCTTGATCATGCTGGATCTTTTGCCGTAGTAGTAATTGTTGCATCCGGTGTTTGTTCGAGGTTCGTTGCTTCTTCCCGGATAGGACGTTGAGATGATGTGAGCAACGACAAGTTCTGCTACCTTGCGGGATCTCAGGCAAGTATACTCACTTGCTGCCATATGGCTGCCTTTCATCACTTGTTACCGATTCTTTCCGTTGATTCTTTCCTGCTATCCTTAGTAGTAGTTGTTTCTGTTACGAACCCATCACATGAATCCCTTAACCTTGATATTGCCTCACTTCCATACCTATAACCTTTGCTTGAGCCTGTGTCTTACTATCTTGCTTAGGGTTGTTTTGCTCGAGTCTTTTACCCGTTACTTCCTATTATTACTCTATTATGTTCTGGGGGCTCGATGTTTAATCAATCAATTAATCATGCTAATGTTACTATTAATAATAAATTTGATGATAAGGCACCGGCAGGAGGCCCTTTGTGGTTTTGAGGCCTGCTAGTGTCGACCCTAATAGGAAAAGGGTCTTGTCTACTGATCCATGATGAGCGCACTACCCGCATGTGGGAAGCGAGTATGGGCGCCCCCCTCAATTTGACTCGATTCGCATCTCGTCCAAATCGCCTCATTTAGTTCGGGTTTTCCATTTGCTGCATGCATGATCTTGCGAGCCCTTGGTACCCGGGTGGAACTTTCGTAGTCGGCATATAGGGGGACACGGTCTTAGAGTGCTATGATGGTCCATTTTCTTCTGGGCTTGATTAGCCGTGCGCCCAAGGTGCTTTGGGCTTGATGCGAAGAAGAGTTGAGTTGTGTAGAGTACCTCGCTTGGTGGGTTAGCTCCCCATCTGGCGGGTTATTCTTGCGTGTACGGCTAAATTGGTGCAACCCTGCAGGGATAATCTTCTCGAGAAGCCGTGTTTTCCGCGGTTATGGATTACTTGGTGAAAGTACTGGCTAACAAGTACCCAGGACAACTTAAACTTAATCATTAACAATCTTTCACCCCCATGATTAACAACTTGACTAGTAATAGGCTTATTGACACAATAATCTGAACCATTATTAATCCAACTGTGTGAGTTATCCTCGGATTGCTTCTTTGGATAAGGGGCGAGATCCAGGATGGGTTTGTTTGCAGTTATCTTTCAGTTGGTTACAATACTCGATCTTATCTCCTTTCTGATAGCCGGAAGATGTAGTATCTCTCTGTAGTTGGTTAGTGCAGCCTGCTGTCGCTTATTTGCAATAACCCCTTCCTTTCCATTGATCCTAAAGTTTTGGTATCTTGTGATGACTGGCTGCGCCGGTATTTTGTGAGTATGGGTTTTATCCCCCTTGCCAGTACTTAACCGTACTGACCCACGAATCTCTTTCGTGGCTGCAAATTCCAAATTGCAGTCAACAGGTTTGAAGTCTGACGACGTTAGCTTGGGAATCCCTCCGGCTTGGCCTGGGCAGGGATTGGACGCTCTCGGTTATCTTCAGGACTCTTAGTCCAATTTGGATCTTGTCCGTAGACGGACGATATGTTGTTTCCTTCCGCTGTTATTTGGATCTTTGTAATGTATCAGTTGTAACCCTGGCTCGTTTGAGTCATCTTGTATCTATCTGTTTCCGTTGTAATTGTGGATTATTCGTGAACTATTGTAATGTTATCATAAATGGCAACCTGGAATCGGTTATTATGCGGATTTGGCGGGGAATGCTGAAATCTGCATAGTGCCCGATCTCGGGGCGTCACAAAAAACTCCTGAGGTACTACGGAGAACCCAAAACACGTGAAATCCTAACTTGAAAGTTTAGGTGAGAACAGAAAACAACGTTGCACTTCCTTACCAGAAAAGGGTGGGTGGGTGGGGAAAGAAGAAAAATGGCAGAATTCCTACTCTCACGTTTCATTTTCCCTATATAGCTACAAAATAGTTTCTAGACTCAACTGCGACCAGTAAAAAGGGATCCTACAGGCAGACAGGCTCTGATACCATTTGTCGCACCCGGAGTTCTATAGGATACTCACCGTACGAACTGAACAGTATTCTGATGGGATTACGGGGCTTTCCGGCACCCGCGTCCTCTTACGAGTAGGCTAACACTTATGTGTGACAACCCATCGCTACTGTTCACCGTCGATGTAAACTATCCTGTAGAAATCAGGACACTACCATTGACGTACTTCATACCATACACACATGGTACGTCAACGGCTTTGAACAAAAGGATAAGACAACATGCCTCTATGACACAAAAGATTGAAATAAGTTGCAAATGGCCCTCACTAGGGCAGAGATAGCAAATACAATCATCCAGAGGACACATGTCCCAACATAGCATCATTACATCTCAGCGGAAGCATTCAAAGGGGTCTGAGTACAGACAAAATCCAAATAGGCTTAAGAAGCCGGAAACTGAAATAAAGACGGAGCCCATCCACGATGTCTCGGATCCTGCCCGGGTCCGCTAACTACTCGTCAGCAGCCTCGTCAAACTCCACGTAGTAGCCGTCACCTGGATCCTCGTAATCGTAGTCTGCGGAAACCACAGCCCCAAAGGGGTCAGTACATAGACGTACTGGCAAGCAAGACTCACAGTTCACCAAAGTATAGCCCGTCAACACAAGCACAGACGACTTGGGTTCAACGGAAAGAAGGGGATATAAAAGATGCTGCAACTGGCTGCGCTAACCAACCACAGAGATTCTATCACTTCCAACTATCAGAAAGGGGATAAGATCGAGTGTTGTAACCAACTGAAAGATAACATCAAACAAACCCATCCTGGATCTCGCCCCTTATCCAAAGAAGCAATCCGAGGATAACTCACACAGTTGGTTTAAAGATGAATCAAGTTATTGTGACAATAATCCTATTACTAGTCAAATTGTTAATCATGGGGTGTGAGACGGTGAATCGTTAGGTTTGAGTTGTCCTGAGTACTTGTTAGCCAGTACTTTCACTAAGTTAACCATAACCGCGGAAAACACGGCTTCTCGAGAAGATTATCCCTGCAGGGTTGCACCAATTTGGCCGTACACGTATGAATAACCCGCCAGATGGGATGCCTCCCACCAAGCGAGGCACTCAACACAACTCAACTCTTCTTCGCATCAAGCCCAAAGCACCTTGGGCGCACGGCTAATCAAGCCCCGAAGAAAAGGGACCCTCATAGCACTCTAAGACCGTGTCCCCCTATATGCCGACTACGAAAGTTCCACCCTGCGCTGGGCTCGCAAAAACATGCATGCGGCAAATAGAAAGCACGAACTAAATGAGATGATTTGGACGAGATGCGAATCGAATCAAACTGAGGGGGGCGCCCATACTCGCTTCCCACATGCGGGTAGTACGCTCATCATGGATCAGTAGACAAGACCCTTTTCCTATTAGGGTCGACACTAGCAGGCCTCAAAACCACACAGGGCCTCCTGCCGGTGCCTTATCATCAAATTATTATTAACATTAATATTAGCATGATTGATTGATTGGTTAAACATCGAGCCCCCAGAACATAATGAAATATAGTAATTGAAAGTAACGGGTAACAGACTCGAGCAAAACAACCTAAGCATGCTAGTAAGACACTGGCTCAATCAATAGGGTTGTAGGAGTGGTGGTGAGGCAATATCAGGGTTAAAGGATTCATGTGATAGGTTCGTAACAGAAACAACTACCACTAAGGCTAGCAAGATATAGACAACGGAAAGTATCGGTAACCAGGGTTGAAAGGAACACAATGGTTCATGTGAGTGATAACTTGCCTGCGAACTCAGCAGCCTGGTACTGAGCTAGATCCTCAGAAGGGGTGTTGTACGGATCGTCTGTCTCAACGTCGTCGTCTATTCGAGAAGAAGCAAACAAACAAAACAGGAATGTAAACAATCATTGCCATGGCATTGTGCACAATCAAGATGATGCATGACAAGTTAATGATTGCATCAAAATAAACTAGGTAACATGATAACACAATTTAGATGGACCCCTATGCAATTGGATTGCATATGGAAAAGGTCCATTGAAATAAATGGAAACAATTGATTTACAATTAATTACTAGGTGAAAGTTGTTAGCATGATGCATGCATGATGGTAACAACAAAAATAACAACAAATAACAATGATAGATGCAAGTGATAAAAGGATTTAACAATTTTTGGAAATTATTTATTAAGTTTAGAAATTTTGGTTACTTAAACATGTCACACAAACAATTATTTGTTTTCATCAATTTAAAGTGTGCAAAACAATTAACAAAATTTATATTTGAAAGGAACATCAACTTTTAGTTGGATTACATGTTTCAAATATTGAAATTTGAATTAGGATGAATTTATTATGAATTAAACAATATTAAACAAGTTTTAATTGAATTTAAAACAAGTTTGAATTTTATTTGAATTTTATTTGTTCAAATCATAAATTCAAATTCACATTTGAAAAGTTCACCCTTTGATGGTTTGGAAACATATTTTGCATGTTCAAAAATATTTTATTTTGAGCAAGTTATGATTTTTAACAAATTTAAATGAATTAAACAAGTATTAAATTATTTAGGCAATTTAAACTATTCAAACAATGAAACAAATTTTATATTTGAATAGGATATTCAAAATGGTATGAAAAACATATTTTATTTGCCTTATTTGGAATTAGTATGAATTATTTATGAATTATTGCAATTTACATTTGAATTATTCAAATTTGAATTTTAAATGCATTTTGAAAATTCAAAACAGGAAACAAAAGTTACCAAAAGGTAGACAATGGAATTTAGACTAACACACATATTTTATTTTCAGTTTTTAGAGTTATAAAATAAAGGTTATAAGCAAAATGCTTTCAGGGACCAATCTGTGATTTTGTTGGACCCAGATTTGATTACAGAAAGTTTAGAATTCGTTTTATACTCGCGGGAGACGCACCCAGTCGCTGCCAGGGGGCCCCGTGGGCTCACTGTGCCCGCGTGGCACACGAGTGACTGACAGCTGGGCCAGGGCTGTCAGCGCTCCAACGAAAAAAGTGGGATTTAATCCCAGGTGCCAGGGATCGAACCCAGCACCTCGCCCTCGCACACAAGAGACTGAACCACTGCGATGCGCTGCGGTTGTTATCTGAATACGCGACGCAGTAAGGTTGTATTTCAACCTGCAGTTAACTGAACCCAACTGACGCGCAGAACCTGAACCTCGTCAGAGATAACAGCAGCTGCTCGCCGGCGGGGAAACGGTGGCCGTGCATCGATCTGGTGGTGCTGCTGTGGTGAGGATGGATGCGACGTGTGCGCGTGTGCAGCAGAGGCACAGAGAGGGAAGGAGGGAGGAGAAACGGTGGAGCTCACCGGGGTTTGGCCGTGGAAACGATTGCTCGGGGTGGCGCGGCCGGCGACGATGGCGTGGACGGCGTCGCAGATCCAGTGGCTCCCCGTGCCCTCGCAGGTGTCCAACGTGTAGAGGAGGAAGAGGCGGCTCGGTTCCAGTAGACGATCGGTGTCGAGGAGCTCTGCAACGGAGGCGAGAACCTCGGGTTCAGAAACGATGGTGCCACGGTGGTCGGAGAGAACGAGGACCGCGGCGGCGAAACAGAAACTCACCGTGTGCGTGTGGGTGTTCAACGTAGAGAGGAGACGACGGCGACGTGGTTCCAAGGTTTAGGTAGGGTAGAGGAGCGACATGGCGACGGCGCGGTGAACGGATTCAGACGAGCTGCTCCGGTGAGGTGGACAGCAGATAGGGAATTGCGATGAGGAGGAAGCAATCGGCGGCGCGGCGCGGGGAGCGAGGGAGGCTAGGGCTAGGGTTGGCGGCTCGAGGTCCGTAGGGGGCTTTATAGGGCGCGCTGGTGGCTCCTGGCCGTCGAGCGTGGCCGTACTGCCGCGGTGGCGCGCTGGATGCGCGGCCGTACTTGGGACAGACGGATCGCACGCTTTACGAAGCGGTACGCGCGCGCTAGGCAGGCTGGGCTGCGGGTTAGCTAGCTTAGGTGGGTTGGGCTGCTGCTAGCTGCCGCGCGCGCTCTGGATTGCTTCTTTTATTTTTCTGTTTTACTTTTTTTTTTGCAGAAAACAGAATTGGAAGAAATTGATAGGGTTTTGTTTAGGAAAAATTCCAGAAAAAATTGGTTAAGCTATTTAGGTAATTAGAAACCATTTTCCAAGATTGTATTTCAAAAGGTTGAAATTAAAAGTGCTGTTTGTATTTGAACCCAAATTGAATGAATTTTCAATATTAAATAAACATTATTGAAAACAAACATTATTAATAGGGTTACCCCTAAGATTTAATGTGATTAATGATTACATTTGTTTGGTGAATTCCATGGATTCAAAAGGGTACTGATTTGAAATACATTTGGTTTGAATTTGGAGTGATTTAGAATTAATTGATTGGATTAATGGTTTGATTAAAACCAACAATTTAATAAGTGATCAACATGGAATAAAATGGAACAATTTGGTTGTTTTCATTTGTTATTTTTATTCCAAAAGTTGTAACAGATCAAGTATGAAAATAACCATTTGAAATTGTTTGGGTTTGATTATGAAAACAAGATAAAACAGATGCAAAACAAATAGTAACAAATGCACACAAATAATTAAACATGATGACATGATGCAATACTTGAATTAAAACAATAAATCAAACATTCTAAGGGATATTTCATACTTGGGATGTTACAAGTAAAAAGAGGCAAATGTGCAGAGAAGGAAGGCAACTCACCTTCGAGAGTGGCAATCTTGCTTTTGGCAGAAGCAGCGAAGACCTCGCAGTCGCGATGCTTCTCCATCAGTTCGTTTAGCTTGCCTGCAGAGTAACCAAGTTAAAGCAAAAAGCAAACAAACGGGGGTAAACACAAAACGCACAAACCGAATTGCTAAGAGCTTACCTTCCACTTCAGAGATCTGGAGAGTTTTGTCCAAGGCCGCCTGCTCCATCGCTTTACTCGTCTTCTTCTCGGCTTTGAGAGCCTCGAGGCGGTCCTTGGCAATGCGATGGTTCCAGAGCAGCCGGCGGAACACTTTTGTCCTCTTGAGGAGGCTATTCTGTGTAAGAGAAGAGAAAAAAGTCTAAGTATTTTTGGAAGATTTGCCCCGAGTAGACGGCAACTCGGTCGAGTTTTCGCCTACTCGGCCCGAATCTCGGGGACTAGGGGAATGGCTAAGACGTGAAGAGGTAAAGACGCAAAGAGGTAAACAGGTAAAGAGGAACAGAAGAGAAGAGAAGAGAAGAGGAACAGAGAAACATCAACTCGGAAAATGCAAAAAGAAAGGAAAAAACACTTACAACATATGATTGCTCGACGTCCTCGGCGGCTTTGCGGAGGCAGAACAACTTCTCGGCCAGAGTGCAGGTGGGGGAGACGATGGTCATTGGAACAGAGCCAACATCGGCCTTGTTCCAGTCGACGCGGTAGTGGTCAACTGGACCCAGCGTCAGGCCGTTCCACTTTGGGACGCCATGAGCATCGCTTTCCCAGACCTTGTCCACAAAGGCTACCCGGTCCAGGACCACAGTCAGGCCCTCTGACTCGATCTCATCCTCTTCGGCTTCGCGCGAATGGAGCTCAGGAACTGGTCGTGGGTCCTTGCCTTTGGACTTGACGTCGAAAGCCTTGGCCTGACCTCCCTTCAAGGCAGAAAGCTTCTTCTCGCCTTTGGCCAGTGAGATGTCATGTTGCTTAGACACCTCCAGCAGGTATTGCGGCCAGCTGGATTGTGCGCGGGCAGCACCTCCGGCACTCGGCCCTTTGCCAGGGCCAGCAGATCCAGCAGCAGCCGATTTGCTGCTAGAGGTGGGCCCGCCAATGGTGAGTTGTGTGCTCTTTGCACCTGGCTTCCCGGCTGGCGCATGCGGTGGCTTGGGTGGTGGCATCTGGTCCCCGGCCTGTGCAGCTTGGCGCGGTGGATTCTTCCGTGTAGGCGCGGCTTCAAGCTTAGCAGTTTTCTTGGGTCTGGGAGCAGTGTCCGCCCGAGAAGCAAACAGAGGCAGTTGGCGTGAAGCAGACGAAGGCGCTTGTTGAGAAGCGGTCGTTGATGCAGTCTTGGTTGGTGGAGGAATTGGTGCTTTCGGTGGAGTCGCCTGCTAGGTAGGCAGCACAGGGGGCCGGCTACCCGGCGCAGCGTCTGGCTGCACTTTGCTCTGGCGGACGGGCTCCACCATAGTCTTTTCTACCTGCTGCTCGCCAGCGGGATCAGGCTGGAGGTCTGTGACTTCTTCTACCTGCGGCCCGGCTGCGGGATCCTGTTGAGCTGCAGCTTGAGTTTCCTGCTGCTCGGTGTTGTCATCTTGCCGCTCCAGGGCGGCACGGTCTTGGTTCTCGGCGTTTTCTTCATTGTGTTCCCCAGCTGTTGTAGCTGGGGGAGAGGGCGGCGTCTCGTCGTGAGCAGCATCCTGCTGCCGCTCGGTGCTTTGATCAATATTGTCACCAGCGCCCATGTTCTCGGCGCCGGTATCTTCTTCCAACTTAACGGGAGAGGGAGCGCGTGTCCTGTCCTGCTGAGTTGGCTCATCTTCCTCCTCTAAGAGATCGACGAGCTTCTCCAGGTCCACAACGGCTTTCCTCTTGGTCTGAGTGGGGGCTGCAGCGACATCAGCGTCCAGAGGGGCGCTGGAAGAAAGAAATAATTGAGAAAGGGAGAAGCAGAGGAGCATAGCAATAAGCAGTGACGAGTTGGTATTCGATTGGAGTAACTAACCCTTTGGCGGTGGGGGGTTGTCTTCTGGCGGTGGTCTTTTTCTTCTCGGGCTTCTTGGCTTTCTTGGTGGGAGGCTCCTGGTTGCCACTGCCCACCCTCTTCCGAGTTGTGGGAGCAGCCACAGATAGAGGCTTGACCTCCAAGGGCTCCTCGTCGTCATCGTCCAGCTCAGGCTCCTCTGCAGAGTAGAAGAAGGAACAGATTCAGAAACATAGAAAAGGAAATCAGAGTGCGCTACTCGCAAGCAGAAAGGTGAACTTGGTCACCTTCGTCATCCTCGGACCAGTCCCGGATAGACGCGTCAACTCGGTGCTTACCAGGCTGATTGGCGTGAGGAATGCAGAGGGTGTCCTGGGTATCGTAAGCGGTATCATCGTCTTCTTCTTGGTCATCCGACCAATTGCCCTCGAAGACTTCAACGTCTTCTTCTCCCTGGCGATCGATGTGCTGTAGAGGTAAAATAGATAACACAAGTGAGTTAAGTTCTCAGCTAAAGAGGTTCTACTCGGAATAGCATGCAAACACAAAGCATATAAAGCTAAGGTTTTCTACTCAGCATGGCGTGCAAACACAAAGCATATAAAGCCAAGGATTTCTACTCGACATGGCATGCAAACACAAAGCACATAAAGCCAGAAGGACATTGGTGATATTATACTCGGTGCAGCATGCAAAGACTAAGCATACAAAGCTGAGAAGCCACCTACTCGGTATCAATGTGCAAAAGCAAAGCACCGAAGACTAACCTTCCAATGGGCTTGAGGCGGCTATACGGCACGAAGCCATACTGCCAGGTGTCGGTGAGCTTTGTCTGCATGATGGACCTCGCCCAGATGGCCACCTCGGCTGTGGTGAGCTTGAACGTTGTCGTCCTTGTGCAATCTCTGGGTCCTCCCATGTGGCACATCTTGTGCGAGCGACGCTGGAGTGGGAGCACTCGGCGTGAGATCCAGCACGCGATGGGATCGTCCGGGCGGAGCCCTTCCGAGACCAACTCGGTCAGGCACCGCTCTACCTGGAGGACATCCTCGATGGTCTTCTTGGGGCCGTAACCCCAGTTCTGCTGAGTGGGTCGTGCATTCTTGAACTGTGGAAGCTTGATTCGGTCTTCAATTGGCTTCCCCTTCTCGGAGCAACATTCTTCACATACAAGAAGCTGCGCTGCCACTTGCGCACAGTCTCCAAGCCCTTCACCCGCGGATGATGCCCGGTCTTGCGTTGTATCATCATAGCGCATCCGGTCTGGGTCATCATCCGAGCGCTCTCGGTGTGCCCAGGATTTGGAACACTCTGCTTGCGGAAAAAGAAATACCTAGCCCAAGTGTGGATGGTTGGGTAGACGCCTAAGAAGGCTTCGCACACTATGGCGTGGATTGAAAGCATGACCAGGGCATTGGGTGGGAGATGGTGTGGCTGGAGGCCAAAATTATGGAGGAACTCGGCAAAAAATTCGGAGACGGGAAGGCCGAATCCCCTTTTGAAGTGGGCGAGAAAGACGACATATTCATCCTTCTCAGGGTTGGGAATGATTTCTGTACCTGGGGGCCTGCACATCACGCCGGGAGGAACGCGGCGCGTGTTGACGAGCCACTGGCAGTCTTCTGCCGTGACCTCCGATCCTTCCCAGCCGGCGCGGGCGGCGGCGTCATCGTCTCCGTGAGAAGCCATGGAGGCGGAAGAACTCAGGGAAGATTTGAAGCGGAGGTGAGTGAAGGAATCTATCTCTGTCTCTCTTGCGGCGCGTGGAGCAGCGGCGCATCGATGGTTTGCGGTGGCGGGGTGCTCGACGGAGGCGGAGAGACGAGGGGACGCAAGATTGGAATGAGCAGGAAAGAAGGGAAGGGAGCGTCGCGGGGGTATTTATCCCTCCCCCGCGAGTTGCCGTTACTGATGAGTTACTCGTGGATTGATCGTGCGCGGAGATCGTGCGGCGTGGGTTGCGCAACCGTTAGAAACACACACATCGCATATTGCGCGCGTAACGGGCGCAGTTAATCCTACGTCGAGATCATGGGCACTCGAGTACGGTTGAAGTGACTTAACAGGCTAGTGGGCCAAGGGTGCAGTTATTGGCGCGTGGCCTGCCGCGTCCCAGGCACCGAGGCGTCGGGGGCACAGGGGTGTGACACGTGCCCCGTAGCGACACGCAGAGGTGGATTCGCTCCGATTCGGCGGGAGCGAGTTCGAAATTTCACTAAGTCATTTTACTCGGCATCACAGAAGGAAGACATTGCTATTCGGAGAAGTAGAGATGCAAGCAAGAATTGAAGGGCCCTGTGGAGGTGCTACTCGGCCCCTTTCAGCTACAAAGACAAGTTTGTTTTAAGCTGGCAGGGCCCAGTGAACCAGTTCGCAGGACTGTACCAGCTTCGGGGACTAATGTCGGGGGGTTACCCCCGAGTAGGGCTAAGGAAAGTGCTAAAGGCAAGGTCAAAGGTGCTGTTTGACCGGGTAGATGGCTACCCGGTACTTGCTACCCGGTAGGTTTCTATCTGGCCGTACCAGCCAATGACCAAGAGGAGAAATCAAGCAAGTTATGTTCGTCCGAGTAAAGGAGTTGGTCCGAGTAGAGGGAGTGAGTTCCTACTCGGGCCAGAAGTCAATGGAGCCGTTCTGACAAGGATCCTGCGTATCCTGCGTCCGTATCGGCGGGCGGTTCAACTTACGGAGCGCGTGATTATCCGCGCTACGGCGTGGCTACAGTGCGGTAGGCGCCTGGCAAGTCCTGTCACTGACAGAGGGGACAGGAAAGGGCTAGGGGCCTACCCTATCTCACTGACAAGGTGGACAGGTCCCATCTCCGAACGGCGCAACAACCTACGGCGCCCGCGTCAGCGAGAAGCCGGAGGCTTGCTCTGTTCTGCAGTGCTCTTGTCCCATCAGTCATACCTTTTAGTCTTATTCTATTCGGCTGGGCACCAGTATATAAGGTGCCCTGCCCCCTCCTACGCGAGGGTCGACGTTACGCAAGAGTTCATTCGTTACTAGAGGCAACACAGAGAGAACTAGAGAGCTAGAGTGGCTACTCGGCTGAAGGCCTGATTTGTACTGTGGCTGCTCGGTGAACACACATATAGAGAGAAAGGCAGGAGTAGGGGTGTTACCTCCACACGAGGGCCCTGAACCTGGCTAAGATCTGATTGTTTGCAGTGCTTGAGACATCCCACACGCGGCTACTCACCGTGTGATCCCTCCCCGATCACCTTCAGCGTCCATCGGCCCCAACACTTTAGCCATCCCATGACATCTGCCGTGATACCACCACGACAAGACGATATCATTTGAGGTAGTACCATTCGAAAGCGTATACCATGCAATACTCGGACGGTAGGCTTTTGCCAAATTCATTGCTAGGTCATGCTACATCTACAACAAGCTTAAGATGACAGGGTCAAGAGGCGGAGTAATCACCATTGAAGGATATTTTGTGCTGGCAAATGAGCTAGGGTTGGGAAACACCCTTTGCACCGAGCATGTCAATGCAAAGGAGGAACTGAAGGAGCTGGCGAAGGAAGTATCACCGACAGAAATGCCGGTAGGAAAAGAAACCCGAAAGCCGATGGACAACTTCAAAGCTTTACAGAATACAAAGCATGTCATCCTGAACCCCAAAGATCCGACTAAGTACGTCGTTGTGGAAACCGGGATGACTGGTAAATAGGAAGACGAGCTCATCAAGTTCCTCCGTGAGAACGGGGATATTTTCGCCTGGTGTTCTGCTGATATGCCAGGTGTACCTTGGGAGCTTGCTGAGCACCAATTGAAGTTTTTTCTAGGATCAAAACCTGTCAAACAAGGTCTCCACCGATTAGGCGAAATAAGACGGAAGGCTATATGCAAGGAAATAATCCGACTTTTACCAGCTGATTTTATCCGGGAAGTTATTCATACTGATTGGTCTGCCAATCTGGCATTAGTCCCGAAGAAAGATATTACCGTCCTTAGGATGTGCATAGATTATACTGGCTTAAACAAATTGTGTCCGAAATATAGGTTCACATTACCACGAATCGGTCAAATAACAGATGCCACTACTGGCTCTGAGCTTTTATGCTTTTTGGATGCTTATTCCAGATATCATCAAATACGCCTAAAGGAAGAGGATCAATTAAAACCTCTTTCATAATGCCCTATGAGACATATTATTACATAATCATGTCTTTCGGCTTGAAGAACGCTGAAGCTACATACCAGTGTTGCATGCAAAGGTGCTTGCACGATCAAATAGGCAAAAACGTCCATGTTTACGTGGATGAAGTTGTCGTCGTTTCCAAGGAAAAGCTTACACTTCTTGAGGATTTATGAGAAACTTTCGATAATTTGCGCACATATAAAATGAAGTTAAATCCATTAAAGTGCGTATTCGGGGTTCCCTCAGGAAAAATTCTAGGTTTCATCGTTTCTCATAAAGGAATCGAGATAAACCCAGAAAAGATCAAAGCAATTTTGCACATCAAAAGTCCTACATGCTTAAAAGATGTCCAGAGATTAACGGGTTCTGCAGCCGCCGTAAGTAGGTTAATAAGCCGGCTAGGCGATAAAGCTCTGCCATTATACAAATTGTTGAAGAAATCCGACAAATTTGTTTGGACAGAAGAAGCAGACAAAGTGTAAGCCCGGTTAAAGGAAACTTTACTGAAAGTTCCGACTTTGGCATCCCCAAAGGAGGAAGAACCAATGTTATTATATTTAATAGCAACAAATAGAGTTATAAGTGTTGTGATAATTATGGAAAGGGAGAAGGATGAACAAATTATTCTAGAGCAATACCCGGTATACTACATAAGTGAAGTGTTCTCGGAATCGAAGCAAATGTATCCACATTATCAAAAAGTGGCATATGGCGTCTTTTTCGCATCCCGAAAACTTCGCCATTACTTCCAAGGGCATTCCATAACAGTGGTAAGCAAAGCACCACTAGGGGATATCATAAACAATATGGACGCAACGGGAAGGGTCGCCAAATGCGCATTGAGCTTGCAGTGTTCGACATTAAGTTCTAACCCCGGACGATAATTAAATACCAGTTGTTGGCCAATTTTATAGCTGATTAGACAGAAGCCATGGAAAACACCCCAATGCCAGAGTCGGAATATTGGAACATGCATTTTGACGGATCCAAAATGAAACAAGGCGCCGATGCAGGAGTGGTGCTAAAATCTCCTAAAGGTGACAAAATGGAGTATGTGCTGCAAATTCACTTTAATGCCAGTAATAATGTGGCAGAGTATGAAGTGCTACTTCATGGCTTGCAGATTGCAAAGGAAATAGGAGTTAAAGGCATACTATGTTATGGAGACTCGCATTTGGTACACCACCATCTCAACCAGATATGGGATGCTAAAATCCCCATAGTGACGGAATATCGAAAAACTTTATAATAATTTGCCATATGCTTCCTGGGATTTGAAGTAAATCATGTAAAGCGGGAAGAAAACTAGAACGCGGATGCTCTAGCTCAAATGGGCTCGGAAAGGATAAAAACATTGCCGCCAGGTGTTTTCGTTTAACATTTCATCAAACCATCCATTAAAGGCGGAGATGTAGATTATCCCCTAATTTCCGAGTCATTCGAAGTATTGTTTGTAATCCCGGACTGGACGGTACATACCTGAATTTCTTAGTTGACAAGAAATTCCCAGATAGAGTAGACGAAGTCTTGCAAAGGAAGATTAAGCACCGATGCAAAGGATACACGGTAATCAATGGTTACTTGTAAACGCAGTACATCCAGAGATTTTCAGCGTTGTATTTCGCTGGAAGAAGGATATAAAATCCATCAAGAAATCCATGCCGGCGATTGCGGGCATCATGCTCAATCTAAGAGCATTGTGCATAAAGCATTCTGAGCAGCGTTTTTGTGGCTTACAACCAAGAAGGATACGGAACACATAGTCAATACATGTATCGGACGCCAATACTACGCCAAGCAGACAAATATGCCGGCCCAAGCACTAAAAAAATATTCCCGTTACTTGGCTGTTTGCGATCTGGGGGCTAGATATGATGGGACCGTTCAAAACTGCAAGATGCGGATTAACACATCTACCCGTTGCAGTAGATAATTATACCAAGTGCGTGGAGGCTAAACCCATCAAAAAGCTTGACGGTGTAACCACCGGGAATTTTTTCATAGATAGTCATGAGATATGGCAAACCACATAGCATAATCAGGAACAACGGAACAAAATTTTCCATTGGAGAGCTAGCAATATATTGCAGGAAAACCGAAATTCGCCTTGATTTAGCATCAGTGGCACATCCACAGTCTAATGGTCAAGTTGAATGCATGAATAGCTCTATTCTGCAAGGGATACGTCCAAGACTCGAATCGCCTCTTCACAGAGCACCAGCAGTATGGATAGAAGAGCTACCTTACGTGCTTTGGAGCATACGCACAACGCCAAATAGATCAATGTGGTAGACGCCTTTTTTCCTTATTTACGGAGCAGAAGCAGTGCTTCCTATGGACATGATCTATGATACCCCTAGAGTGCATGCTTATGATGAGATAGATGCCGAAACTGCACGACAGGATGCCGTCAATCTCCTAGAAGAAGAACAAGAACTTGTGTTACAGAGATCCGCAATTTATCAGCAGGGTTTAAGGCGATATCATAGCCGAAAAATCAAGCATTGTTCTTAAAGAAGGTTGCCAAACTACCTGAGCACTGGGTCCAATGTGAGTAGAATCACTTAGCCATGCTTCATAATTGAAAACAGAAGAATTATAAATTTCTAAAATGATAGACAGGACTTAGTGCTAAGGAGGTCGAGGGAAACAAAACACATGTTAGCCCCAGTGTGGGAAGGACCTTACATCATTAGCAAAGCTATGAAAAATGGGTCATAATACCTTGTAGATATTCGGGATGATGAAGATGACCCGAAAAATAGCAATCGTAAGAGGAAAAGATACATAGATGTAGAGTTGGAAAGACAAAACGGCCTTGGAGAATCCAGCAGTTATGTCCTTTCTATACCTACTCCAATTATATATATATTGTTCATATCATGAAATAAAGTTGTCTAAAATCCATGCATTTTCTCTTTCTTTCATTTAGCAATAAAGCATGTTCCATCTTTTGATTTTCCCAACGATCTTTTAATTTGCTTCAATATTAACCCAAATTTTGCCTGCGTGCTCAGAGTTAAGAAAACCGAATGCTTTTAAGCCTAGAAGAACATCAGATTATGCCTGCGTGCCTGGAGTTCACACTTTTATTCAGATCCTTATTTTCTTAAGTATTATCTGATTGTTTTTCTGCTAGGTCACTGGATTAATAAGTTAAAGTGCCAACGTGTGACTCATGATTCTAAGTTTAGACTGATTGGTTTCTTAACCCGGTTGCTCGGCGTGAAGGTTAAAGCATACAAACCAGAAAACTTAAAAGAAAAGGAGACAAATTGACTTGCAAGAATAATTTAAAATAGCGCAAAAGGTTTGATTGTTTATACAAAAGCAGGCATTTAGAATGCATTACATAGCTGAATTTCACAATGAAAAAAGTAATGCATTCTTCTGCCTTCTGGCATCCACATGGCATAAATTTAGACGGCATCCACGAAGTCTTCAGAGTCTTCATCACTGTCACTCGGATTCTTCGGAGTGGAAGGAATTTCTTCCTCCGGATAGAATGTGGTGATCAAGACCATCCGAGCAATCTTGGAGGCATATCCTTTGCCACATTCAAAGGTCTCCGTCCTTTGGCCTTCAGTGTACCCTTGGGGAATGCCGGTGGCAACACACCATGTTTTGGCGGTGGGATAGTGCATTTTCATGAGCCCAAGGGCCATGCGCACTCCACCGTGGGCAGCAGACTATATCCATGACTCGTGCCGGGCAATAACCACGGCAAATGCTGTCGGGAGTTGCGCAATGTCAAAGTATTCGTCTTTTTTGTCTGGAAGGCACGTGATCACAAGTTTTCTTCCAGCTTCATGTTCTCGACAAAAATGCTAAAAGCCCGGATGCGAACGATCCGTGAAGAAGAATCGCCTTCTGCTGTAAAGTACAGAAGGGCAGACATTAGGAAAAACTCAGAAGAAAAGCATAATGCTAAAAGTTGAATGCATAATTGGTAAAGCTAAAAGGCATACCAAGGATATGTTTGTCAATTTTGGTGATCTCTTCCAGACAGTCGCTAAGAGCCTTAAGCCGGGACTCGAAAATCTCTAGAGCCTTTCGACTTTTTGCCAACTCCTTCTCGATCTTCACATTAATCTTGTGAAGTTCCCAATTCTCGTTGCAAAGTTGTTGAGCTTTGCCGACATCTGCAGCAGCTTGCTTCGCTTCAACAAGTAAGGCTGAAAAGATAGATAAAATATTAGTGTGAAAGTATGAAAAACTCGCAAGATAAATAGCAAACAAGGAACAATAAGTATGCTTTCATGCATTCTCTTTGAATTGCTTGTGAAGCTCAGCAATCTCGGAGTCTTTCTCTTCCGTGATTTTAAGGAGGGATTTCACCTTCTTATTTTCCACGTTGAGTTTGCCGAGCACCTGCATGTTAATGCTTTCGGTAGTTTGCTAAAGCATACGGAAAGAAAAAATTAGAAAAAACAAAAGATGGAGACAAAGTCCTAAAAAGTACTAATGCAAAAGGATGCTTCCGTATTAATACTTGGGGGCTGGAAGTATACCTGGCTCATGTTTTGAAGGCCGGACAGAATTTCGGTGAACTCCTTATTATATTTTGAGAAGGAAATACCCATTGTGTCCAAGGACGGATTAGGGGGGCTTTGACGAATTGTTTTCTTGCCCAGGCATGCATATATCCTTCTTCGTCGAAACACACTTCCTGATTTACCTTAAATTTCTGGTCAAAGGATGGCACATCCTCGTCAATTTGGACGAAAGATGGCCCTCCTTCTTCTTGTTGTGTCGCCCTTTCCCGTGCATCCGTATTGGGTGCATCGGGTTGGCTGGACTGGCTGAGAAAGGGGAAGTCCGAATCTTGTAGAGGGACGGAATGCTTTTCTGATGCATCCGCCATTGGAGTATCTGAGGCGATGGCCGGGGAAGGCTTTCCCCGGTGGGAGACTAATTTTTGCTTCTTCTGTCCTTTCCCCTTTGTGTTAATTAGATACATGCCATTGCAATTTACGGCTATTTGAGAAACGCCACTACAACTTTCATCTTCCGAAAAACGCCACTCCAAAATTCTGTACATTTTGTAGATGCCATTATGCCCATTTAGACCCATATACCGGCCAATATACCCATGTATTCTTAACGTATATACGTATAAAAGGTGGGACCCACCCAAATCAGACTTAGGATAAAGCTGTGACATAATATAATTGGAGAAAACATGCGAAAAATATGTAACATGGTAATGTTGGAGAAATATATAGCTCCAGGTTCAACATTTCGTATTTTCTCAAAGGTTCCATATCAGATTCAAAGAACTATCTACATAAACAATTTACATTTGATGTATGTTCAGAGAGAACACATTTTGTGAACATTCACATGAAAATAAAGAATTGGTACTCTGACGAGCTGGAGGAGTGGCAGCTAATCAACTCGTAATCCCAATTCCTCAAGTGTAAATACAAATTTTTGTCTGAACCTGTCACGGCTAAATGATTGCACTTTACCCCAATGCATGAGTTAGGGACTGCGCGTAATATTCCGGCCCAAACTAATCTAGTTGAAGAGGCGTCTCTGTATACACGGACTAGGTGCTGGATGGACCCATGCTCGACGCCGTCTGCCGTCACCATGCTCGCTGATTTCACCCGCTAAGGGGAGGGACGATTTTGGGAGTACTTTCCATCCAATCTGAGAGAAGTAGAGGGAATGTGCGGGGATCAGCTACTCGCCCCCGCCATGCTCACTGATACGTCCATTTTGCATCACTATTTTATATCATAATGTGCTGTTATTCATCGATATATTTCATTTTATGATGCATCCCTTATGTTATTTTATCTTATTTTGCATGTTTCATAATTTTTGGAGAATAAACACCGGGACCAGAAATCTTATGGAAAAAGCACTGTCGAGATACCATATTTCAGAAGATCGAAATAAGAAGAGGGACACTGGGGGTGTCTTAGAAGTTCAGAGGAGGAGTCCAGCCAGAAGGGGAGCCAGAGGGGGCCACCAGGGGCCCACACCATGAGGTGGCGCGCCCCTGGCCTCGTCACCAGGTGGTGTGGCCACCCTGGCCCACCTCTGGGGGATATCTTTTGCGTACTTGGACCCCAGAGAACCCTAAGCCCCATACCATCATCGAATAATTATTCCGCCGTCACCTCGGGGCCAAAAACACCCGAGAGAGAAAAGCTCTCTCGTAGGGAGAAATCTGCCGGGGAAATTCCTCTCCGGAGAGGGGAAATCATCGCCATCCTCACCTTCATCACTCCGAGCATCATCAAGATCATCATCATCATCATCATCATCAGCACCATCACCCTCATCATCCACCATCATCCGCTGTAACAATTGGGGGCCTCCGTCGTTGTTTTACATTAAATCTCTCTCCAGGTGTGGATTACTTGTTAGTAGTTGATGCTTGTGAGATTTGTCGGTGTTAGCACTTTATGACCAGAATATTATCATCCATTATATCACCTCTGATTATGATCCATATGATGTCTTGTGAGTAGTTCGTGTTGTTCTTGAGGACATGGGAGAAGTCAAGTTGTTAGTAGTGAAGTAATGTTGAGTAATATTTAATGGTTTGATATTTAAGTTGTGGTGTTATTCTTCTAGTGGTGTCATGTGAACATCGACTACATGATACTTCACCATTTATGGGCCTAGGGGAATGCATCGTGTATTTGGCTACTAATTGTGGGGTTTCCGGAGTGACAGAAACCTAAACCCCCGTTAGGAAACCATTACACGAGGGAGCGTAGGATCCCGGAGTTTAAAGCTGTGGTTAGATTTATTTCTTAATTACTTTCTTGTAGTTGCGGATGCTTGCAAGGGGTATAATCACAAGTATGTATTAGTCTTGGATGGGACGGTACATTAGCATAGGTTCACCCACACAACACTTGTCAAAACACTAAAGATTATTCAGCGGCATGAAACAAAAGCACTTGACAGAAACCTCCCGTGTGTCCTCGAGAACGTTTGTTAATCATAAGTAAAACCACCGGCTTGTACTTTGCTCAAGAAAGGATTGGGCCCCTTGCTGCAATTATTATTACTGCATTTTATTTACTCGCACTTTATTTATCTGCAATATCAAAAACCCCTACAAATCTATCTTTCGGTATTTACAGTTATTCCTTCATCAAAACTGCTTGTCAACACCTTCTCCTCCTTGTTAGGTTCGACACTCTTATTTATCGAAAGTACTACGAAACACCCCCTATACTTGTGGGTCACCAAGACTATTTTTTGGCGAGGTTGCCGGGGAGTGAAGCGCTATTGGGAACTGGAATTGATAAAGGAAGCTTCTGGTGTAAGTGTTGTTTTTATCACTGTCTACTGCTTTATTACACTATGTTTGGATGTCCTTTTGAGTCCTTATTTGCGGGCACTGCTGCCACTGCTAGGGTAGTAAGTGACCCACCGCCTGATGATTTGGATACTTATAAAATACCTATAAAGATTGTTAAACATGTTATGAATAACTGCAATTCAGGTGATGGAACTGTCCATCCTAGTGATCATTTGCTCTTTTTACACGAATTATGCGAGTTGTTCAAGTGTGCAGGTATCACAATGGGCAAAGTGAAGAGGAAATTATTCTCTATATCATTGATAGGCCGAGCCTCTGAATGGTTCAAACTGCTGAAAAATAGCCAGACTATTGGATGGGAGGAAATCGTGCCTCTCTTTTATTCTAAATTCTATCCTCCGAGTGAAATTCATAGAGATCAGAATTATATATATAATTTTTTGACTCATGACGGAGAGAGTATTTCCCAAGCATGGGGGAGATTGAAGTTACTAATGCTCAAATGCCCCGTTCATGAGCTCCCCAGTAATATTGTTACTAATAATTTCTATGCAAGGCTTTCTCTTCATGATAAGGATTTATTGGATGCTTCTTGTTCTGGATCATTTAAACGTATGAAGGATGAAGCTAAATGGGATCTTCTTGACCGTATTCAAGAAAACATGGAAGGATAGGAGAATGACAAAGGTAGAAAGTCAGGTATAAATTATGATTATGAATGCATCAAATCTTTTATGTCATCCGATGATTTTCATAATGTTAGTATTGTTTATGGTCTTTATTCTCAAGTTGCTGCAAACTTATATAGGGCGTTTACCTCTTATATTTATATTCCCAAAAAGGAATGGGATAAGTACCATGCACCTTATAAAGATACTGTTGATTGTGTTCCTGCTAGAGATATAGAAATTCATACTGTTGATTCTATTGTGCCTGAACCTTATATTGAGAAAATGCCTTTCCCTGCTAAGGTAAAAGAACATTCTATGTAAGCTAGCGTGGTTAATAAAAGTGCAAGGAAACCTGTAGAAACCGAGGAACAAATAAATGTATAACCTATAGTAGCAATAGTAAAGGACCTTGTTTCTGAAAATGTAGAAGAGAGACACATTATATTTTGTGAAGATGCTTCTAATATTTTCTCTCATCCTAGTAAATCTAGGAAACCTAGTGTTCCTGTGCTATCTGTTAGGATAGGTGATCATTGCTATTATGGTTTGTGTGATATTGGTGCTAGTTCTAGTGCTATTCCGTATGAGCTTTATAGAGAAATCATGCATGAAATCGGTTCTTGTGAACTTGAATACATTGATGTGATTATTCAACTTACTAATAGGGAAACTATTTCTCCAATTGGTATTGTTAGAGATGTGGAGGCATTATGTGGTAAAACTAAATATTCTGCTGATTTTCTAGTACTAGGTACTTCTTCTAGTGATACTTGTTCATTTGGTAGACCTTTCTTAAACACTTGTGGTGCTGTTATAGATTGTTAAAAGGAGAAAATCCTTACAAATTTTGATGGAGAATCTTATGAATTTAATTCTACAAATTTGCTAAAGCACCTTATGAGGCTGAATTACCTAATGAGAATTATAGAGTTGAACAATTGGCTGCTATTGCTCTTGCTCCTAACAATCCTTTGCAGCAATACATGGAAGACCACAAAAGTGATGTTTTTATGGAATAAAGAAATGAAATTGATGAGATTTTCTTACATCAGCCGGTGGAAGAAGAGGGTACCACACTACCACCGATGGAGGATCCTGTTTTTGATTTAAAGCCTTTGCCTGACAATCTTAAATATGCTCATATTGATGATAAGAAATTATATCCTGTTATTATTAGTTCTAAACTTTCTGGTAAAGAAGAGGAGAGATTATTGGGAATATTGAGGAAACACACAGGTGCTATTGGTTATACTCTTGATGATTTGAAGGGGATTTCTCCTGCTATATGTCAGCATGCTATTAACATTGAACCTGATGCAAAGCCAGTTGTTGAACATCAACGCCGTTTAAATCCTAAGATGAAGGATGTGGTAAGAAATGAGGTATTAAAACTCCTTGATGCTGGTATTATTTATCCTATTGCTGATAGTAGATGGGTTAGTCTTGTGCATTGTGTCACTAAGAAAGGAGGTATGACTATTTTGCCAAATCAAAATAATGAACTTATTCCTCAAAGAGTAGTGGTTGGTTATAGGATGTGTATTGATTTTACAAAAGTTAATAAGGTTACTAAGAAAGATCATTATCCTTTAACTTTTATTGATCAAATGTTAGAAAGGTTGTCTAAGAAAACTCATTTCTGCTTTCTTGATTGTTATTCTGGGTTCTCTCAAACTGCTGGTAGAAAGCCTGATCAAGAGAAAACAACTTTCACTTGTCCTTTTGGAACCTATGCTTATAGACCTATGCCATTTGGTTTATGTAATGCTCCTGCTGCTTTTCAAAGATGCATGTCTTCTATGTTTCATGGTTTTTGTGAAGAAGTTGTGGAAGTATTCATGGACGATTTCTCTGTCTATGGAACTTCTTTTGATAATTGTTTGCAGAATCTTAATAAATTTTTGCAGAGATGTGAGGAGACTAATCTTGTTCTTAATTGGGAGAAATGCTATTTTACGGTTAATGAAGGAATTGTTCTTGGACATAGAATTTCTGAAAGAGGTATTGAAGTTGATAGAGCTAAAGTTAAAGCCATTGAGAAAATGCCCTGTCCTAGGGATGTCAAAGGTATTCGTAGTATTCTTGGTCATGCTGGTTTCTATAGAAGGTTTATTAAAGATTTCTCTAAAATATCAAAGCCTCTTACTAATCTTCTTCAAAAGGATGTACCTTTTGTTTTCTATGAAGATTGTAAAGAAGCTTTTTAAATTTTAAAGAAGGCTTTAATATCTGCCCATATTGTTCAACCCCCTGATTGGAATTTACCATTTGAAATTATGTGTGATGCTAGTGATTATGATGTAGGTGTTGTTCTTGGACAGCGGGTAGATAAGAAGTTAAATGTTATTCATTATGCTAGTAAAACTCTTGATGCTGCGCAAAAGAATTATGCTACCACTGAGAAAGAGTTCCTACCTGTAGTTTTTTGCTTGTGACAAATTTAGGCAGTAAATTGGTTATTCTAAAGTTACTATTCATACTGATCATGCTGTTATTAAGTACCTTATGGAAAATAAAGATGCTAATCCTAGGCTTATTAGATGGGTGCTTCTCTTACAAGAGATTGATTTACATATTATGGATAGGAAGGGTGCTGAAAATCCTGTTGCTGATAATTTGTCTAGATTAGAAAATATCTCTGATGATCCTATTCCTGTTAATGATAGTTTTCATAATGAACAGTTGGCAGCAATAAAAGTGAGCTCTCAACAGAGTCCATGGTATGCTGATTATGCTAACTTTATTGTTTCCAAGTATTTGCCTCCTACCTTTATAGCTCAGCAAAGAAGAAAATTCTTCTATGATTTGAGGCATTATTTTTGGGATGACCCACACTTATATAAAGAAGGTGTTGATAATATTATGCGAAGATGTGTTCCTGAAAATGAACAACAAGAGATATTGAGAAAATGTCATAGTTGTGCTTATGGAGGACATCACACTGGAGATAGAACTGCACATAAGGTTCTACAATCAGGTTTTTATTGGCCTACTCTCCTTAAAGATGCTAGAAAGTTTGTTTTATCTTGTGATCAATGTCAAAGGGTTGGAAATATTTCTAGACGTAATGAAATGCCTATGAATTATTCTCTTGTTATTGAACCATTTGATTGTTGGGGTTTTGACTTTATGGGTCCTTTCCCTCCTTCACAAGGCTACACTCATATTCTTGTTGCTGTTGATTATGTTACTAAATGGGTAGAAGTTATACCTACTAAAAGTGCTGATGGTGAAACCTCATTAAAAATGCTTAAAGAAATTATTTTCCCTAGGTTTGGTGTGCCTAGATATCTTATGACTGATGGGGGTTCTCATTTTATTCATGGTGGTTTTAGAAAGACTCTTGCTAAATATGATGTTAATCATATAATTGCCTCACCCTATCATCCTCAAACTAGTGGGAAAGTAGAATTATCAAATAGAGAAATCAAATCTATCTTGCAAAAGACTGTTAACAAATCTAGAAAAAATTGGGCTAAGAAATTAAATGATGCTCTGTGGGCTTATAGAACTGATTATAAAAATCCCATGGGCATGTCTCCTTATAAAATGGTTTATGGAAAAGCTTGTCACTTGCCCCTAGAATTAGAACACAAATCTTATTGGGCAGTGAGACACCTAAATAGAGATTTTAAACTTTCTGGTGAGAAAAGGTTGCTTGACTTAAGTTCTTTAGATGAATGGAGGAGTGAAGCATATGAAAATTCTAAGCTCTTTAAAGAGAAAGTTAAAATGTGTCACGATAAGAGAATTATTAAAAGAGAATTTCATGTTGGTGAGAAAGTGCTATTGTATAGGTCCCGTCTTAGTTTTTTGCAGGAAAATTGCTCTCGAGATGGGAAGGACCTTTTGTTATCGAAGAGGTATATCGTTCGGCGGCAATTAATTTTTTTCCCTTGAAGACAACACTTCACAAGTGGTGAATGGCCAAAGACTCAAGCATTATATTTCTAGAGATTTTTATAATGAAAATGTTGATTGTATTCGAGCCATGATCCTGGAGGAATTTATTAAGAAGCATATTTCAGAAACTGCAGAGTCAGTTTTTGAATAGGTATTAGTTTTGGTAAGAAAACATTCACGAAACATCTTCCAACTTTTCTTTTTACTTTTTTTGGAAAATATGAAAAATTATGAGCCGGAAACGAGACGGAGACGGAGCCCGGACACGCCACACCATGGGGTGGCGCGGGCCCACCCCTGGCCGCGCCAGCCTATGGTGTGGGCGCCCCGGAGCCCCTCTCCGACTCGTTTTCGACTTGGACTTTCCTTTCATTATGAAACTTTTTGCTATATAATCCCCCGGCCCCCCCGAGGTTCGTATATCGTTTTCTCGTCGTGTTTTGTTTCGAGCTGTTTCTGCCAGGATCTGTTTTCAGTTTTAGAAGCATCATGGTCTCCGCCAACAACAACAAGGGGAAGGGACCAAAGGAAGATGATCTCCGAGACCCAGAGCCGGAGGAGGAGATCAAAAGTGGAGCTGATGGAGATGTAGAAGAATACCCAAGAGTGCATCCACGCGCCACCATCGAAAACATTGGAGTGGTTGCAAAACCTAGCAAGCAAACGACAAGGATGAGCACCGGAGGGAAGGCCCCACGTCACTGCTTAGCTTCAAGGACACCCCTTTTAGGCATAAATAAACCTTTCCGTACTTTAATTCATGAGTATCAATCTAGGAGGGTACCCGAGGCAGATTTTCCTTCTTGCTAGGATATGGATCGTTCTAACCGTGCAGATGAAGGAAGCTCTCAACCTAAGGTAGAGTGGGGGAAAATCTTGGTGGCTGGGATTCACAGTTTGACAGGCATGCAAACCGTATTGATCACAATACGGAAGTGATGCGTATGCTTATGTTCGCAATTGAAGATCTGAAGAAATCAACTGATAAGCTCATCGAGAAGGATTCACCACCACCACCGAAGAATTGATTCATCATAGGTATTGGCATCCCCTTGGCTTGTTCCAAACTTGGGGGGAGTGCCGCGGTATCACATCACTATCTTTCATTGTTTTACCTTTTCAGTAGAGTCATATCATGAGTAGAGAAGTTATCATATAGGATGGTTTGCAGTATGGAAGTATCTCACCTTAGTTGGTTATCGTTGTATCCGTTGGTGTGAGTTGCCGGTTTGAAATATTAATGAGAAGTTTCATCATTTACTTTCTGTACACCTTATTTTAGTTTTCAATTTCTGTCATATGGTTGAGCTTGTTGTTAGTATTTGGTGTCACTCTGAAGATCATTAAGTTAATCTAGTTGGTTTTGGCAAACTTAGCTTGGGTCAGTAGAAATAATAGTTTGGGATGCTAGTATAAGAAAGAGGAATTTGCCTATTAGCTCATAAACTTAGTATTCACAAGTTAAGATCGCTTGGGATTTCAATGAAGATTGCATGATTGGTTTCATCATGTATATTTTTTTTGTTTTCCCTCAACTCTTATGCTTGCTACCCAGCCTTTCTAGCCAAAAACCCTGTACTGAGAGGGAATGCTTCTCGTGCATCCAAACCTTGAGCCCCAAAACCATTCCATTTGTGTCCACCATACCTTCCTACATGTGGTATTTCACCGCCACTCCAAGTAAATTGCTCATGTGTTACCTTTAAACCTTCAAAATTATCCCTGTTTTGTGTTCCTGTTTTAGCTCATGAGGACGCAAATAGAGAATCTTTATCCAACTTGTTGATTGGACTCACACACCTGAACTAGTGGCTTCATCTGCTTTTCCAAATGCTAGAAGAGCTGGCAGCAGGGTTCCCAGCCCCAAATAATACTACAGATTCTCTTCACTATTTTTACCCCTGATTATTAGTCAAAGCATAATTGTGTAGACAAAAGAGAAAGAGGGATGACCTTCTATACCAGTTGCGTCCTTCAATGGGAGCCGCTCTTGTGAAGTCTAGTTGGCTTGTGACGTACTGTATTTTCGGTTTGCCATTCGTTGACATAAACATACAACTCTCTCAAAATTAGACACTCCTCCATGGTTTGTGATTGTATCCATGGTTTGTTTAAGAAAGGTTGGGAGGAGTGTCAACCATTTTATACCTCTGTTTTACAAAATAAAAGCTCTAGCACATGAGTGATCCATGCTTCCCTCTGCGAAGGGCCTATCTTTTACTTTTATGTTGAGTCAGTAAACCCATTCCTTTCTATCCTTCTTTTTTTAGCACATGCTTTATTATCTGAATGAATATTACTTTGAAAGCTATGAATCACTGTAAAAGGATTGTTATAATTAAACATGTTAATCTCTTCAATATAAGCCTTGTTATAAAAACTACACCTAAGATAAGTATGACATCATTAAATGTTCTCTGACCTAGAACGAAGTTTGTGATCGCCAATTTCGATTCTCTCTTTTGCATCTTTGTTTGTGACTCCCATTACTCGTTTCAAGTTAAGTTATATGAGAGGAAGTTGCTGTCTATAATGATTGGTGCATAGATAAATGTGATGCTTCTTGTCCATATTTTATTTATCGACTCTTCACTCAATAAACCTGTGGTCATGTTTACTGAGTTCACTTTCGCTTGGGGACAAGCGAGGTCTAAACTTGGGAGGAGTTGATACGTCCATTTTGCATCACTATTTTATATCATAATTTGTTGTTATTCATCGATATATTTCATGTTATGATGCATCCCCTATGTTATTTAATCTTATTTTGCATGTTTCATAATTTTTGGAGAATAAACACCGGAACCAGAAATCTGATGGAAAAAGCACCGTCGAGATACCATATTTCAGATGATCAGAAGAAGAAGAGGGACATCTGGGGTGTCTTAGAAGTTTAGAGGAGGAGTCCAGCCAGAAGGTGAGCCAGAGGGGGGCCACCATGGGCCCACACCAAGAGGTGGCGCCCCCCGGCCGCGCCACCAGGTGGTGTGGCCACCCTGGCCCACCTCTGGGGGAAATCTTTCGCGTACTTGGCCCCCAGGGAACCCTAAGCCCCATACCATCATCGAAGAATTATTCCGCCGCTGCCCCAGGGAGGAAAACACCAGAGAGAGAAAAGCTCTCTGGCAGGGAGGAATCTGTCGGGGAAATTCCTCTCCCGAGGGGGGAAATCATCGCCATCGTCACCGCCATCACTCCAAGCATCATCAAGATCATCATCATCATCAGCATCATCACCCTCATCATCCATCGTCATCCCGCTGTAACAATTGGGGGCCTCCATCGTTGTTTTACATTAGATCTCTCTCCCGGTGTGGATTACTTGTTAGTAGTTGATGCTTGTGAGATTTATCGGTGTTAGCACTTTATGACCAGATTGTTATCATCCATTATATCACCTCTGATTATGATCCATATGATGTCTTGTGAGTAGCTTGTGTTGTTCTTGAGGACATGGGAGAAGTCAAGTTGTTAGTATTGAAGTAATGTTGAGTAATATTTAATGGTTTGATATTTAAATTGTGGTGTTATTCTTCTAGTGGTGTCATGTGAACGTCGACTACATGATACTTCACCATTTATGGGCCTAGGGGAATGCATCGTGTATTTGGCTACTAATTGTGGGGTTGCCGGAGTGACAGAAACCTAAACCCCCGTTAGGAAACTATTACACGCGGGAGCGTAGGATCCTAGAGTTTAAAGCTGTGGTTAGATTTATTTATTAATTACTTTCTTGTAGTTGCGGATGCTTGCAAGGGGTATAATCACAAGTATGTATTAGTCTTGGATGGGACGGTACATTAGCATATGTTCACCCACACAACACTTATCAAAACACTAAAGATTATTCAGCGGCATGAAACAAAAGCACTTGACAGAAACCTATCGTGTGTCCTCGAGAACTTTTGTTAATCATAAGTAAACCCACCGGCTTGTCCTTTGCTGAAGAAAGGATTGGGGCACTTGCTGCAATTATTATAACTGCATTTTATTTACTCGCACTTTATTTATCTGCAATATCAAAAACCCCTACAAATCTATCTTTTAGTATTTACAGTTATTCCTTCATCGAAACTTCTTGTCAACACCTTCTGCTCCTCGTTGGGTTCGACACTCTTATTTATCAAAAGTACTAGGATACACCCCCTATACTTGTGGGTCATCACTCACCGCCGTCCATCAGCATCAACACCGCCATTCTCGCACCGCTTTAGTTGGCAAGGGGAGGAAGTTTGTCTGGGGAGCTTCTTCCCGGCCGGCGCGGCAGGGAGGGAGGGAGTGCAGGAAGTTTGGCTTCTGCACACCATGCCCATGCTTCCAACCAGCCGCCGCCACGATCTAAGTTTGGGCCATGAGACCAGAGCGATGTGGGGAATGAGAAGGAGATGGCTGCCTTTTTTCCCGAGTCAACCCGAGTAGACCAGTCCATGTGTGAGCCCACTATTTATATGTATGTATGACAGTAATATATGGTATATAGGTTGGTATGTGTTTTAAAATGGGCATAATGGCATCTAACGAATGTACACTGAATTAGAGTGGCATTTTTCAAAAGATGAAATTTGTAGTTGCCTTCCTCAAATAGACGAAAATTGTAATGGTATCTATCTAATTAACCCTTCCCCATTAGAGGAGTGGGAGAGAGACTGGAAACAAAAGAAACCAAGATTAAAAAAAAGATGGATAAAGATGGTGCAAGAGTAAAAGGAAAAGCATGAAAATTACCTGGAAGTTGCGACGGGAACCCCGTCAAGGTCAATTACATCAGCAGAGGCAGCGATGTTCTTGCATTTTTTTCCTCTGGCCGCTAAAAAGTGGGCTTTCAGCTCTGCTTCCTCCTCTGCGGATACCAGCTGATCCTATGTAAGAGTTTCAAGCTACAAAAAGTATAAAAATTAATTAGAATACATTCATATTTGCAAAGTATAAAAACCTCTCAAAAACGAATGCATTACCTTGGGAGGAGGGTTCTCGGAGTGGAACATTGGTAGGCTTTCCACGTATTGGTCATGGGTAGCCACCAAGTGATTGACCCTTTTCTGGATGGCGTCTTCTGGGCCGGTGTACTGGCAGAGAAGGCGGCCAGAGTGGAAGGCGAGAGGCTGGATCCACCGTCTGAGCCAGCAAAGGACGGTATCCATTCCTGGTAGAGGTGGAGTGGAGGCGACCAACTTGGCAATCCACCTTTTGATCCTTAGGAGGTCTGGTGGCAGAACCTGGACTGCGTCCAGAGCCTAGTTTTCCCTGGGAGAGGCAGCAAAATTGTTGAAAGCTGGAATGCTTGTATCCTTTCTAGGATACAGGACATCCTCATGATAGAAGAAGGAACCCATTTAAAATTTGACGGATTCACTGGTTTTAATCTTGGGGAAGCATACCTCCCTGCCACGGCGCAGGTTTAAAGATATGGTTCCGCGAATGGGTGGGAGACCATCGAAACTATTCTGCTTCACATAGAAGCAATACTGAAAGAAATCTAACCTAGGTTCTATTCCTAGGTAGCCTCCGAACAAAGCCTGAAAGCTGGCTATGTTAAGAATGGAGTTTGGTGGAAGATTATGGGGTTGAACCCCATAATGCTGGAGAACTTGAAGGAAAAATGCGGATGGAGGGACCCCATACCTCGTAGAACGTGGGAATCCAAAATCATTCTTTGCCTGTCTTTTGGCTGCGGCTCTGCATCCTCGTTCTCCAGCCGCCATTTACCTTGGAGAATGAATCTGTCTTTCTCCGAGCTGCACAGGAGAGCTGGAGCAGTGTTGCACTGGCTCCAATTTCCAGACTCTCCTCCTTCTTCTTCCTCGCCTCAACCAGTGGCGTCACCTTCTGCATCTTCGCTGGCGCGAATGTCGATTTCCTCGTCTCCTGATTTGGGGACCAGAGGTGGAAGAGGGAGAGGCTGCACAGATCCAACGGGGAAACTAGGGGTTCCGCCTGCTGAAGCACCCGCTGGAATCTCTGGGGTTGCTGTAGGAGCGCTCGGGGAGGCCACCAGAGTAGAGGATGAACTAGCCTCCGTCGTTGTTGTTGTAGGGGAGGCATGCACGAGAAGAACCACAGGGTCTATGGTAGGATCTATAGGTGACATGTCGACGGTGGCCGCGGAAACCCGAGCGCTCTCGTCGGTGTCCATCTCGTGGAAGCGATTTGTCGGCCTAGAGTAGGATCCGCTGATGGTGAAAGATGTCGGTGATGAGGTCCCCTTTCTTTCTCTCTTGGTTGCAAGTGTGCGCGAGCGTTCGTCTCGAGAGATGTCGTGGTGGTGTAGAGACAAATGCCATGGGATGGCTTAAGTTTGGGGCCGATGGACACTGTGGGTATCCGAGGAGGGATTGCACGCCTAGACGGCGCGCTCACTACACTGCAAACACCAAGATCTACCCAGGTTAGGGGCCCTCGTGTGGAGGTAACACCCCTACTCCTGCCCGTTTGTCAATATCAGTGGGTAACCGAGTACAATGTGGTTTCCCAAGCTCATAGCGCTAGATGAAGAAGAAACTATCTCTTCTCTCTAAGGAAAATGTCTACTAGTTGAAACCTCTGGAATTGTCTAGCCTCCCTCTCGCGCAGGAGGGGTGTGGCCACCTTATATACTGGCGGCCAAGAACCGATCATACATGGTTAGGCGAAATACACAGTTTGGTAGCGCACGCTCCCTGCCATATGCCGAAAGTCTTCTCCTCCGTAGCCGCTGCCATGTCCTTCCCCCTTGTCAGATATAGGACATGGCCTCGCCCATGTCCTGCACTGCTCCGCTGTACGTGTATACATCATCACACCTAGTAAGTTGAACTGCACGCGCGTACTCTCCCGTGATCTTCGGGATCTCAACTGCTCTGTTGACCCTGCTTCGGGACGAATAGATCTTCGTCTACCCGGATTCTCCAAGTGTATCTCGGATAACCTGGGGACACACTCGTTTATTCATTATTGCTCCTTGCTCTTCTTACTGAGATATATCCATCTCGGTACCCTTCAACTTGGTACCCATATGGATCTCGAATGACAACATCTCGGTAAATATCATCTCGCTATCCACTCCTTGGATACCATTCACCACCAAGGTTGACCCTACTCGGGGGTAGCCTCCCGACATTATTCCCCAAAACTGGTATGGTCCACCGAACTCGGACGGTGGGCCGTGCCAGCTTAAACCAATAAACCTGAGAATATTTGACCGAGATACTCTTATCTCGGCCCAAGCTCCATCTCGAACTCGGATTCAATCCGCAACCACCACTATGGATTTTCCACCAAAATCCGAGATGCTTGTGCAGCATTTGATCTTACCAAGATCCCAACACTTAGCCATATTTCCATAAGTTCCATAGTGCGAGGCAGGGTCGCCTCGTTTTCTTCGCGTTATGGGCGCACCACGTGGATCAGAACCGTTGCCCACGTCACCTCGATTCTCGCGCGTAGCCGTGCACGCTCCATGCCTACGCTCTCTTCTTTGCGCGACCCCACCCGCAGTCGCATCGGTTACAACACACTCAAGTGCACTCCGCAGACATCATAGGATTTACTGCGCATGTTACGCGTGGTAAATCCGCTTAGTGCGTTTCTCTGTGCGTGGTAAATGCCACGGTTCCACCTTTCTAGCCACAATCAATCTGGGGCAGTTATTACTCCACGGGTATAAATACCCACACTTCCCCTTCCTTTCTGTTTCCTTCGCCATTTGCCCCCACTCTTCCTCCTCTCCGGCTCGCGACCGCAGTGCTCCTCTGCTCCGCCGCGCGCAGACAAACGCTGCCGCGCTCCCGTGGACACCGTCGTGCCCCCGCGCAGCACTACACACCGAAGCACCGCTGTGCCCAAGTTCTTCACCGCGTGGATCTACACGCCACCGCATCGTCTCCGTGTCGCCCGCACCGAGCTTTTCATCGCACCAGCACTGCTACGACGTTCTTCCTCTACGCTGCCGCCGCGCTTCTACGTCCTCTGCGCCCCGAGCATCTCCCCGCGCTCTCAAGCATCTCGGAGACGCCGAGATCTCCAATCAGCGCCATGGATCTTGAAGCCGTGGAGGAAGTTGAGCTGGAGGGATTTGCATCCACGCGCGGTGCGTGGGCCGGCTCCGAGATCCGAGAAGATGATATCACGTGGCTGGTGGACACCCGCTGCATCCCGGCGGGCGTCGTGTGTCGGATTCCCGGCGAGGAGATCGAGCCCGAACATCTTGAGGGCGAATACGTGGTCTTCCTCGGCCACTTTGCACGCGGGTTTGGTCTCCCCTTTCTCCTTTCATGCACAAATTCCTTCTCCACTTCGGCCTTCAAACACATCATCTCCCCGCCAATGCCATCACCACTTTTTCCTCTTTTGGCACTTTCTCGGAGGCCTATCTCGGCCTCCTTCCCACCATGGAGCTGTGGAGCAAATACTTCCATTTCTGCAAACAAGTTCTCCCCAACCCGACGAACCTGAACGATCCCAAGAGCATGACGCAGTGCGGGGCCGCGATGTTGGTCCCGCGCCCGGGATCCAAGTTTCCTCGGATTCCGGGCTTAGAATCCTGCCGAAAGTGGCAGCATGGATTATTCTACGCCAAGAATTCCCCCAAGATGGATCTAATAGCGCTTCCTGCATTCCACGTCGCCCCCCCCCCACCGAGATGGTGAAATGGAGCTACAACCCCAAGAAGGACGTTCCCGAGGTGAATCTCATCCATGACCGACTTGTACAACTCCTCCGAGCTAGACTACACGAAGATGACCTTCTCGCCACATGGGTAAGCCACCGGGTTCTGCCACTCCAGCGCAGAATCCACAAGATCTGCTTCATGAGTGGAAGCCGAGATCCCACCCGAGTTACCACCTTCAAGCTCAGCAAGAAGGAGGTTGTTACTCGAATCGAGTCGATCACCAAAACCAGTCTCGGCGAGGACTTGGCGTGGGGGATCGAGCCCTACAGCAGAGCGAATCGGGCGCCCAACGTAAGTATTTCGAACTCAGCCGAGTTACCTTCTTCTCGGTATTATCCGAGACCACATAACTTTGGAACTAATGCTTTATGTTTCGCATGCATAGAACTTTCCCCGCCTGCTAGAAGAGGATTGCGAGACTCCGAGGACCACTGGGGTGAGGACCGGACTACGGACGACACTCAAGAGTATGATGATGAGGACAACCTCCCCATCTCGGACACACTGCTTGCCGCCCAAGCTGGTAAGTTTTGAGTCCCAGCCTCCATCCGAAACTGGTCCGAGGATGATGAAGATGATCTTGATGATGAATGCATTCTATTAGAGGTACCTGAACCATCCTCGATCTCATTTGCGTATCCTCTACCCTCGGCCTCAGTTGATCTGGGAGAGCAGGTGATAGATGCGCAGCCTGTAGCCATGGCTGCCCCCGTGGAAGTGAGGAAGAGGCCCGAGAGCGGCCCCAGTTTCTCCTCCGCCCAAGAGGACCAAGAAGAAATCCGGGATCAAGGGCCAGACCAGCCGAAAGCCCAAGCGGCCCATGTCGCACAGGTAAGTCAGTTCTGAGATGCCCCCCCTTTGCGCTTCCTTTACTTCTTTGTTTTCTGCCCGAGTTGATTCAACTGTGTTTTGTTTCCTTGTCTCTCTTTTTCTCTTGTAGTGATCCGATTTCCATTGAGATCGTCGAGCCTCCTGCGTTTACCTTGACGCTGAGCCCTTCTGCTTCGGCGAGACCGAGTACCAGACTTCCTCATGTGATCCCGCTCCCGGATGCGAGTGGCTACGTCGACCTTGACGCAAAGGACTCGGAAGCCACCGCCATGGACATGGTGGAGATGCAGATCCAGGAGAGGGAAGACAAAGACCTCGATGCCAGCGACATGGGTGCCGAGATGGAAAACAATGAGGCTCCGAAACGCCCGGAGCCGGCTCCAGAGCAACAACAGCAGCAAGAAGAGACACCTCGGCAACAAGCCTCACTAGCAGCAACTCCAACAACACCAATACCACCGACAACACCCTCTGCAACCCCAACAGCAACAGCAACAGCAACACCAGCAGCAATACCAGCAGCAACAGCAACACCACCAACTCCAGCATCAACTCCAACAGGCCCATCAGCAGCCCCTCCTCCCACTTGGCAGCGACCTGCAACCCGGTCAACTCCTCTGCTTCCACCGAAACAGGCCTCCGTGCCTGCGCAGTGAAGGGAATATTCCCTAGATTCAATAATCTAGTCTGTAAGCACTTAACACATATGGCGTTCCTATGTTATTACCATGCTTCGCATATGGTAAACTTCATCAAAAGATCTGAACAGTTCAGATCCTATCGTATTTGCATGTTCTTTGCCTCTATACACATCGCTCATTCTCTAATGAGATGGCTTTGTATATATTTGGTTAACCGGTGAGACCTTAATTCCTCAGCTTAAACCAATGTTACTAAGATTATGAAAATGTAGCTTCATAGTGTCAGCATTCTTGGAAATTCACCACGTTCAATAAAGAACTCCTTGACACAAAATACTACTATTATTTGTATTCAACACAACAATATACTTAGCCTTTGTTGTAGTATCCGTCACAATACTTTAATTTTGAAACTCATTCAAATCTAGCATGGAACTTTCATCCAGCCTATTGTGCTAGCTTTCACCACATGTTTTAATTGAGATAAAATTATTTGAATATATGACAAGACTATTAGGGTAACACATTACAACGAATATTTTTTCATTACTATATAGGAAAACATATCCTTTAGCATTTCTAGAAAATGGCATAAGGATCTCTCCCACTGTTGTCTAATCATCATATGAATTATCATGCTATAACATTTTATAGCACAAGATTCATCTGGTTGTGTACATAGCATGGAACACATGACTTAGAAATCTCAATTTCAATGATGATCATCATGTGTCAAAACACTTGAATATTGCTCAATTCTTTTCCATGTGGCCAGAACTCCTTCTTGTCATTTCGATATTGACTTACTTCAATATTTCATTTATGTAATTTGGCTCAACCATATCAGGCGCTTCAATCAATCTCTTAAAGATTTCGATCCCAATATCTCCTAAGCCTTTCATCAATATGAAAATCTTAACCGTGTTAATTTAAAATACATATTTTCCAATCAACCATTAGAAATATGTCTTAGCGCTCCCAGTTAATTTCTTGTAACTCCACAAGCATATTTATCGTTCATGATGGAATCAAACTCTTTTGATAACTTCATTAAGGTAAAGATTCTAACTTCGTTATGCTCACGTCAACCATTGAAGTGTGTTCAGCAACCTTTTGAATTTTACAAAACTCTCAGACTATGTCAAGTACACATCCTTGATCAAACTTCCTTGAGAGGAAAGTTGGTTTTGTTATTCAACTGCCATATCATAATATGCAACTTTTGCTAGAACTATCCGCAAAGACTAAAGCATCACTACAGAAGATCAAAATCTTGTAGTAGTCAACTCTTTTGAACTTCGTCGAAAACATCTTTTCGACAAGAACAACTTTCAAAGGATGTAAAAATCCATGTCTTTGTCGATGTATAGACCCGTTTTCTATCGTTAGGCATCATGCCTTTCGAAAAGACTACCAAGTCACATACTTGATATTCATACAGGAATACAATCGCGGATATAATAACTCATAGCCAATTTTACGAAGTCAGGGTCCATCATTCGCGGATATAAGTTCCAGGTCCTTTGTTGTCAAAACAACACTTTACTCTTAAACCACAAGTTGGTCTAAGTACAAAGTTTTAGGAATTTTGTGGTTCAGTTCGCAAACTCATTCGAAGTATCTACAACACATGTAGTGTCTTCTACTTTGTCAAAATAGGAAACCCTAGAACAACTTTCAGTGCCGCGCTACTCTTGACATGTTAACGAAGATTCTCTAATCTCGTTGAGTTTGTAGTGTCCTCCCACTCACTTGTTTCGCAAGAACTACTTTCTCGAGAAATAAACCCTTTCTGACAAACAAAATTTGTCTCTGTTTTGGTGATAGGAGAAATACCCAATGTATTCTTTGGGATAACCTTATAAGCATATATTTATCCTATTTTGGTTGTAAACATTTTACACATGCTATGCATACAAAAACTTAAGAATAGACAATTCGGGTCACTACCCATGCCATAGCTTGTATGGTGTCGATTTCAACGGATCATGATGGCGCTCTTTTCAGTGTAAAAGTGGTTGTCTCTAATGTATAAACTACAAAATTATAATGGCATTTTTATTTATCTTTCCATGTCCAACAAGGTTTGATTTTTTCTCTCGAATACTCCAAACTAATGTGGGGTTATTCGAGAAGGATACATTGTAGAAAAATTCGGCAACTCCTCAGATGTTTTGCTAAACTTGTAACTCAAACTTTATTCTTTTTGATCCAATCATAAATACTTGATTATCTTGTTACGATGATTTTTACTTCAAAGTAACAATACTTTGAACCAATTCAAAAATGTCAAACTCCGTTCTCTTTAAATAGATATACTCATATATCTACTCAAATCATCGACGGAATTTTATGAAGGAAAATTAATCCACCACTCATGACTATACATAATGGACTATATACATCAATGTGTACAATCTCCATTAAATTTGTGGTCCATTCTACTTTGGCCTATGAATGGAATTCCAGTCATCTTTTGGAAGAGGTCTCACAAGCGTCAATTTATTCAAAACAAAATGACTCCTGAAGTCCATTAACATGGAGTTCCTTCATGTTTTCCTTTCCGATATGAACTAAAATGGTGGTGTCACAATTTAAGTGAAATTCTTTTACGTCTTGCAATGTTTAGCATTTAGTCTTATAGATGTTTACTTTACCAACACGATTTGTATTAACGCATCCATCAATTGTGGAATATGGTCATAGTTTGAACAATCTCATTTGTTCTCACAAAATACCAGAACAAAATAACAACTTATTAAGTTCTTAAAATAAATCTTGAATTTTTGGTTCGATACGACAATGAACATAATAACACTTTATTTCTGTTCTTGTCATGATCGATTTCACATCTACTACTAGTTCCCTTTAGGCCCTTGTATTTCTTGCATTGTGTCGCTTTCTATGACAACTCATACCAACCAAACTGGTACCAATATACCCAAAAAGACTTTGTTTACTAGTAATACATCTATAACTTGTATATCAAGCATATACACCTGAGCTGGACTTTTCCAGTTATTTTCTTTTCTGCCATATATCATCTTGTAATTCTATTTTCTATATTCCCTTTTCTTTACAGGAAGAATCTTTCAACATCAAACAACACTAGTCGTACTAGCACATTTTCCTTGGCGTGTTAGTCATATACTATCACCCATTGAGTCATACTTTGAGTTTGATTGTTCTAATAATATCACCATATTAATAGCATTCTTCCGGATTCCACTCTTAGCAATCCTCAAGCAAGGTAAACAATTTTACCCATACTTTTAATCCATCCCATCATAACAATTTTATGATTAAGCTACTATAGCTCAAATGAAGGAATTTAGCGGATACATTTTAGCTCCCAACTTCTTGGAACATTCAAACGCCTACCGTCTTCAATCATTGCATATATTCAAATAATATAAGCACACATTGTCACGCCAAATTATACTTAGTCATGTTTCCACAAATAAGTTTCTATATATCAATATATCTTCCACTTGATTGTTTCTGAAAACAATTATTTTCAGTTCCTAAATCACCTTGATCAAAAAAACATTCTTTTGAAGATAAAGTAATATGGAAGCAAGCATGACTCTGGATTCTAAGTAGGAATTATTTTCTCTCTAGATCAATCAATCATTAATCATATGGAGCTAGGTAGGAAATACCGAAAATCTACAATAGGACTCAATTTTAAATTTGACCAATACGGTACTAATCCTAAATGGTTTTACCAGATCATAACAGTTATATCTCAATTAACAATCTAAGTGTAAGGTAGTTTGTGGATGCCAATGAATACTATAATTTGTGCAAATTCACTTTGATTGGTTGTTATGATAAAATAAGTTCAAGTTAATTCAAAATTACTACATGAACTCCCACTCAAAAACAACATCCCTCTAGTCGTTTTAGTGATTACACAAACCAAATTCACTACACCAAAACCGATCACCATGTGATATGATGTAGCTGCAAAGGAGAACATCGACATGTTCATCATATCATCCATATGAATCATGCTTTACCATCCGGTTATGTGTTCCGAGGCTATTCTGTACATGCTAGGCTCGCCAAGTAGAACCGTAGTATTGCGTGTGTTCCGAGGCCATGTCTGTACGTGCTAGGCTCGTCAGCACCCGTTGTATGCGAACGTTGAGTCTGTCACACCCGATCATCAAGTGGTGTCTCGAAACGACGAATTTTCTTAACGGTGCATACTAAGGAAGAACACATTATTATCTTGATATTAAGTCAGAGGGATCATCTTATAATTCTACCGTCGCGATCTAAGCAAAATAAGATGCATAAAAGGATTAACATCACATGAATGGATAATGTGATATGATATGGACCTTCGTGCACTTGATCTCAATCTTGTGCATCACGGTATGATCTCCATCATTCCACTGGTGTGGCACTAAGGTCCATGGCACCTCCATCTTGATTGTCCATCAAAATTACAACATATCACATGGATATGATATACAGCGCGCATGCCATAAATAATAAAACGACCATATGGCTCCTGCCGGTATATCAATAATTTACAAAACAGATCATCTCATAATCAAATTTGTAACATTCACCATATCATATCACATGCCCTGCAAAAACTAGTTAGACATCTCTAATTTATTTTTGCATATTTTACGTGGCTTAGTGATTTCGAGGATAGAACCGTTCATACCTACTAACATGAACCACAACGTTGATAAACATATTTTTAACAACCCTTCGTAGATTACATCTTAACTATAGTAGGAGAAACAGACACCCGCAAGCCACGTATACAATACAAGTTGTGGAACAAGTCTCATGTACGTGGACATGTAAGGTTAGTCCGGGCCGCTTCATCTTGCTATGCCACTAAGATCATAAAATACTCAAGGAGGAAATAACATGATCATCAACACCCACATACACCTATGTGTTCTACCCGTACAAAACATCTACGTATAGATCCGACTCTGATACCACTGAAGGGTTCGTTGCATAGAAAACAAAAAAAATTCCTACGCCAGAGACACCCGGAGGGCCAAGATCTAATCTAGGAGATGAAGAGAAACAGGGAGAAAGTGTCTGAAGAAAACATACCCTCTGATGCAGGCATCTAATGGTTAGCACGCCAGGACAATAAATTACGATGTATAATGTCTAAGGCCTACGAGCCGCATGTGTTGGCCGAGCCTGCTAATAGGCCGGTTTGTATCGTGTCGAGTCCAACTAGGTTTAGGTTCGAGTCGGTTTCGGTTTGGGTCTGTCCAAACCGACTAGGGGTTGGCCTCTTATATAAACAAGCCAACAGCTAGGGTTTAGGGGGTTCAGAACTTTGAGAGTTTAGACACGAGTTGTGTATCACGTGTAGCATCCCTCCGGGGACGGCGCTGTCGTGTATCCAGTTTGAATAGGTTTGTGTGAAGGTTCTTGTGTGCATCAAGAATTATCGTGCCGTGGTTTGACGCGTGGTGATCATCACCACGTTGCTTGCTGGATTCGTCCCACTTCTTCAGGTTACGTTCATCGCGTGATTGGGAGGATTATTTATCTTATGTACTCACTGTGAAAGATCGGGCAAAAACTACGGATCATCACGTTGATCCATATCATGTGGTATCAGAGCTACTGGTTTATCACGGTGAGTTCTTGCTAGTTGATCTGCGGCTAGGACTTCCAGAAAAGTGATCCGCAAGTTGGCGGAACTTTGCTCGTACGTGATTTCAGCAGTTTGCAGATTGGGTTATTACGAAGTAATTTCCATAGCTGATTCCTTAATTGCCGCGTGAGAAATTGCAGCAATCAGTTTTTTTTCTTGTTTCCTCTGCTTGGTGTGATCGGAGAGAAAAGGAAAGGCCGCATCAGAATCTGTGCAGGACAGGATCTGGTCACGATCAAATTCACAGTGGTTTGTCCCTCGTTGCTTGACGTGAGAGAAGGAAGTAGGAGATTGGACCACGTGAGGCTGTTTTGGTAGCTATTTGTGGAAGTAAAAAAGGGGTGCAGGTTGCTGGTGTGGTGCTGCTCGATTCAGATTTTTGCATCTAGCGCGAGGCTGTTGTTACTACTGTCTGCTCTCGCACTAGGCAGACACAGTCTGTCCTCTACCGATATGGAGTATTTTTCTGCTGAGTTTATTTCTCGTGACAGTTTAAATCGCTCGGAGTACAGGTCGAAGATGTACGGAGATCCCGATTACTATGGTTACGAGCATCTCAACAATGTGTCATGTCGTGAAATTATTCCGATTCCTCAACCCGTACGACAGCCTGTCGTGAGTGATTTTCCTTTGCTCGCCACAAGTATACCGCGACATGGTTTTTTACCGCGACGACAAGATTCTTCTTCCAAAGACAGTTCTGATCGGTACCAGGAGATGAGTTCACCACGGCCTATTTTGCTAGATGAGCCTAGGCGTGCAGAGAGGAAAGCTTCTGATGAGCAAAATGATCACTTGCGTGAGATTAGGAAGAACCTTGAGGATCTCCAGAAGGATTTGCCGCATAGGTCTGCAAAGTTATCCAAGTATGTTCAGCAGGATAATGTCAACAAGACAACGCCAATCATAGTTCCGGAGAAAATAGGTGTTGTTGAAAAGGTGGAAGAGGATGTACCATTCAGTGGGTTGATTATGCAACTCAAGCGGGTGTATGATGACACTTGCAGGAGCATTGATAGAGGACAGCGCTGGAATTTATTTCAGACGCAATGCATGATTAAGGGAAAGGCGTGCAAGATGATCATCGATGGAGGTAGCTGTACCAATGGCATTAGCAAGGAAATGGTGACTTCCTTGGGGTTGTCCACATGGCGTATTCCTGAACCTAAACATCTCGAGTGGTTGAATAGTTGCGGTACACTGAAGGTTACACACAGAGTGCGAGTGCCATTTACAGTTGGTGAGTATGATGATGAGGTGGAGTGTGATGTGTTTCCATTGGAGGTGTGCGGATTGCTACTTGGGCGTCCATGGCAGTATGATCACGATGCTATGCATGCTGGGAGATCAAGTACATATTCTTTTGTGCATGGTGGCAAACAGAGGACGTTGAAACCGATGACCGATGAGAAGATCCAATCTGATGTGGTGCTGAATGTGCGCAAGAAAAAAGTGCATAAAATGGTGCCGCAGTCGAGAACAATCAAGATTCAAAAGGAGGTGCATGATGCAGGAAGCATCAAGACACATGTTGATTCAGCTGTGCAGGTAGATGAGACGCCTGGTGTGCATGTTGGTGACCAGCCAGTTGAACTCCTACCTCTTAGTGGTGACACGAAGGTTGATGTCGCGTGTTCTACACGTCCAGTTTTTGTCGACAAGGGCGTTCAGACCGAAGATGTTCGTGTTGTTCGTGGTTCGGTGCATGTGGAGGGGCGGGTACTAGACCGCCAAATTGTTAGAGCAGCTGTGCGGAACGTTGGAGTAGCTATGCGTATGTACACGGGTAAGGATGGACGTGTTCGTCAGTTGTGTGGCCTGGGGATTGCACCTGTACAGGGTCGTGCTCCGAAGATACATCCAAAAATGAAAGAGGCTCCAACAAGCATTGAGAAGAAGAAGGAGGTGGCGCGCCAATTTATTCGTATATGGAGAAGAAAGGAGACGCCAAAAACCATGTCAAATTCATCTAGCAGTGAGGGAGGAGGTGATGTGGTAGGCCGACACAACTTGATGATGGAGACGAGTCGTGGCGATGTGAAAATTCGACGCCACACACGCTGGAGAAGACCTTCCGGTGTTGAGGACAACATCTTCCTAAGAAGAGGAGGATGATGCGGGCATCTAATGGTTAGCACGCCAGGACAATAAATTACGATGCATAATGTCTAAGGCCCGCGAGCCGCATGTGTTGGCCGAGCCTGCTAATAGGCCGGTTTGTATCGTGTCGAGTCCAACTAGGTTTAGGTTCGAGTCGGTTTCGGTTTGGGTCTGTCCAAACCGACTAGGGGTTGGCCTCTTATATAAAGAAGCCAACAGCTAGGGTTTAGGGGGTTCAAAACTTTGAGAGTTTAGACACGAGTTGTGTATCGCGTGTAGCATCCCTCCGGGGACGGCGCTGACGTGTATCCAGTTTGAATAGGTTTGCGTGAAGGTTCTTGTGTGCATCAAGAATTATCGTGCCGTGGTTTGAGGCGTGGTGATCATCACCCCGTTGCTTGCTGGATTCGTCCCACTTCTTCAGGTTACGTTCATCGCGTGATTGGGAGGATTATTTATCTTATGTACTCACTGTGAAAGATCGGGCAAAAACTACGGATCATCACGTTGATCCATATCACCCTCAAAGACTCTAAGCGTTACGAGATCAAATCTCGTTGTTGGGTAGTCGTACTCACACCGATCCCGAGGGCGAGAAGATGTGCACCGCAATCCGGCGGTGCCTCCATGATTGGTCACACGTACATCTTGATGAAGACCTCTGCTCCCTCGATCCAGCGGGGCAGCGGAAGTAGAGGATCCCTCGGAACTCCAGCAGCACAACAGCGTGGTGTAGTGGAGAAAACTTTGTTCAGGGCTTCGCCAAGCGCATGAACATGAGGTGGAGCAGCGGGAAGAGGGAGGTGGAGATGACACCAAGTGTGTGAGGGAGAGGGAGCTCATGCCCTCTATTTATAGGAGGAGGGGGCAGCCTAAAGGCCCCATGCGGCCAAGCATGGTGGTGCCCCCACCTCTCCCCTCATCATGTGAGTGGACTCTCCACTCACACCCATTCACCCTTTACTTAAAATCCACTCAAAAATCCCAAAGGTTTTTCTTTAATAAATAAATAAAAAAAATTATTTCTTTATTTCAGCATTTGTTAATTCTATTAACAATCATTTGCATATAGCAACGCGAGTCATTTTTTAATTCTATTAACAAACATTTGATGAAAAACTCCTTGAACTCTTTCAAATTTACCCTAAACAATTTCGGTGTTGTCCAAACTTTTCTCCGATATTTCGTATCCTCTCAAATGCGTCATCGAACCTTAAGTGTGTCACCCTAAGGTTCGCGAATAACATAGACATGATCGAGACACCTCTTCGATCAATAATCAACAGCGGGATCTGGAGATCCGTGATGAATCCTATATATTTAACGATGCCTCTCGTGATCGGGTGAACCATCAACGTCGTAACTATTCCCTTTGTCTCGCGATATTTTACTTGTCCGAGATCCGAACATTGGTATCAACCATACCTAGTTTGATCTCGTTACCCACAAGTACTCTTTTACTCATTCCGTGATATGACATCCTTGTGACCTAGTCACGTGCTTGCAACAGGTGTCGATGTGATATCACCGAGAGGGCCCAGAGTATATCTCTCCGTCATTTGGATGGACAAATCCCATTCCTTATCCATGAGCCTCAACTAACACTTTCCGAATATCCAATGACACCTTTATAGTCACCCTGTTACGGCGTGACGTTTGATGACATAAAAGCACCCTTCCGGTATTACTGATTGGCATGATCTCATGGTCTAAGGAATGAGGTTACTTCGTATGTAAGACATAACAACCTAAACTTAAATGATTTGATCGTATTGTTATACTTAGCTTGGGTTTATGTTCATCACATCATTCTCCTAATGATGTGACCTCGTTATTAACAACATCCAATGTTCATGATCAAGAAAACTTGATCATCTGTTAATCAACGAGCTAGTTAAAAGAGAGGCTTTACTAGGAACGATTGTTTGTTTATTAAACACACATGTATCAACGTTTCCGGTTATTACAATTCTAACATGAGAAATAAACATTCATGATAAACAAGGAATACGATAATAACCACTTTATTATTGCCTCTCGGGCATATTCCCTTCACGCAGGGTAGCTCAAAGAGGACCGCCGAGGGGAAAGAGCCTTCCCTCGTGAAGTTTCCACTGACCACTCGATTAAAGAAAGCCTATGTGCCCTATAAGAAGGCTGGGTTGGGACAACAAAAAGCAGGCACTCTGGCGATCAGCTCTTACACACAAATGGTCCCACGCCAAGGACTTGGAGTACGCCAACAAGACTTGGAGGTGAGCCTTGACCATGTTGCGTACATCCCCGAGGTTCACGCCAGGAAGAAACTGGGTCTGTTGGATCACTATCGCCAAGATTGGAACCAAGTCGATGTCGGCCAGGTGACCATGGCTGTTTCGTCCTCCAGCAGTACGCTTGCGCACAAAATTTACTCTTTGCGTTGTGCCGCTAAAGAGGCCGAGATCACTTCTTGGGTAAGTAACCGTCATCCTATTCATCTTTTTCCGAGATTGCAAATTGCAAATCCGACATTAATACATACATCCGGTCCCCGAGATTTGGGCCGAGTAGACATCACTTGACCGAGTTAAAGTTTACTCGGGTCGAATCTTCAAACTCACTATCCCTTTGCTTCTTCACAGGTTTGCACGGAGACCCGTGCCAAGCTGTACCAGAATCTTCTTTGGACCCATCGGGACCTTACCGAGCACAACATTTGTATCCAGGAGAAACTTGGAGGAAAAGGTACCATTTACAACACCGAGATATCAAGTATGCTTTTTTACTACATCAATTTTCTAACTCTAGTTCTCTTTATTTTCAACAGCCGTCTTGGAGTAGCAGTTGATGGATTCCATCACCAAGATCTCTGCTTTGGAAAGTAAGTTTTGCCCTCTGTATCTCATGTTTTGTGTTTACACCCTTTTTTCGCTGGCTAACTCGACTGTCCCGATGCAGATGAGCATAAAGTTTTTGCCGAGAAGCATCAGGACTGCACTACACTCGTTGAGTCCGCACGGAGCAAGATCTCGTCCCTTGGGAGTAAGCTTCTTTTCTTCTCTCTTATTCTGTTTCCATGACTTTGATTGCCCGCTAACCGGACTGTTATTGTGCAGCTGAACATAAACTTTTTGCTGAAAAGCACCAAGACTGTCTCCCTCTGGCCGAGACACAGATGCAGCTCACTGATTGCGAGGCCAGGTTCAAGGATGAGCTCTAGACCGAGAAGGCCGAGGTGAGTCGGCTGAAGCTGGAACTGGCTGAGATGCAAAGGCAGAAGGCCGAGGCCGAGAAAGCCAAGGCCTAGCTGGAGAAGGATGTTGCTACCCAGAAGGCCTGCCAAGAAGTAGAAATCAAGAATCTCAAGGACCAGAACACCGAGATCGAGTCTAGGGTGAACTCTTTGCAAATCCAGCTGGACAAGGCAAACTCGTATGCCGATAGGTGGCTGACCAAGCTCTCCGCACTCAACTTGGAGCCGAAAAGTAAGATTCTTCTCTTCTCCGTTTCTTCTAACTCTTGACCTGATCTACCGTATTGATGTTCATTTAACTCGGACAACTTATCTCACAGGAGCTTTCCCTAAGCTGGAAGGTAGCGCCCTAAAGGCCATCAAGAAATCCAAGGAGAAAAGAGGTCAGGCTAGGGATGTTGTCACGGAGAGGGTTAGCTGTTGGAACGCGTAAAGATAAACAAAACTTTTCTACGCGGTACTTCCAAGATCTAGCCGAGGTAGAAGGCCACAAGGATTACCACTAGACGCACAGGTCCGGATTATCGATGAAGCGCGTCAATGTAGTGTAGTCCCACGATCCGATCCAGCCAATCCAATCCCGCGATCGTCGAGGTGCTGATCGTACAGCATCTCTGTCGGTATCCACACATAAGAGGAGGAGCTCCGACGGCGGACTTCTAGGTCCGGTGCGGCGGCTGGACTGAGTGGGGCTAGGGTTCCCAACGCATGGGAGTGGAAACTTATGCATGTTGGACAACCTGCACCCCTCTTTATATAGCGAGTGGCAGTGGGCTTCACAACGCTTGTCGCCCATTCCCTCTGTGAGTCCGACTCACAAATTCAGTCCATTTCTGGTTTGGGTCCAACCCGACCAATATACTTGCTCCCGCTCTTAAGTGTGCGACCCTGCAGGCTCATGGCGACTTGGACACAATTGGAGTCCGACTCCCAATCGATCAATCGGTAGCGGCTCCTAGCAGAACGTGTCGACTCCCAAATGCCATAGAGTCATGACGACATACCTTCCGATGTGACTTTCATCTGAGTCCCTTTTGCCTCACGATATACCTTGTCTAACTATAGGCGAATTATCGTCATCCCTTAAATAGCTCAACTATGTTCTCGGTTCGTGATATATGATTCATCTGACTAACTCTTAGTCAACAGACCCAGTTAACACTTAACCGAGTCGCGCATGGCCATGCTTCCTGAATCATATCACTCGAGAGGGCCCAGAGAATATCTCTCCATTCGGAGGGGCAAAATCCCATCTTGATTATCCACATCACGCAGCTTGCTTCTCATTCGACCCGAACTCTGCCTTTATAACTGCCTCGTCACGGAACACCGTTTGACAGAACCTAAGTCGGTGATCCACAACTCAGATT